>OX439139.1:53438807-54069587 GCA_949318255.1 Pollenia labialis | reverse complement strand
AATCTAGAGTTTTGCGATTTAAAATCGTGCGAATGTGAGAACATGACGAGTGGTGTTTCTGGGAATTTTGTAAATGTATGTTCGTCTTATTGCAACACATCATGAATCATTCAGATTCCTATAAATTCACCGAAATCGGGTACCGCATAAACTGAATTCGTTGGAATTTTAAACCCAATTACCGATATAAAGGAAATGCATCGACAGCCTTAGAAAAGGAGTTTCTGTTTTTGCAGCGAAATGTGACTATGGATAAACAACAATTAAAGTCTACAAAAAAGAAAATGCATACCTACTTTTCAAATATATTTTTAATATTTGATAGAATGAAAATAATGTTTTGCATTTTAAATTGATAAAAAAAAATGCTATCAAACATTTACGGGAGTGCTGTAGTAGCAACAATTAACCCTCTTAAAAAGATCAATCAGTATAAATCATTGAGATAAATCGATTAAAGGCGAAGCTTCAAATTTTTCCACATCAATTGCAAACAAAACCACAAATGTGATTTAAACTCAATCTTTTTATAGCTCAAAACTACTTGGGACAACTAGCAAACATTTTTTTTTGGTCGAAAGATAAAAAAAGGTACAGTTAAAATTGGCCATTGAATTGCACACATATCAGTTTTATGGGTCGATAACGGAAGGTAACTGAACTTAAGTTGTGTGGCCAGCAGCGAAATCAGGCAAAGCCGCGAACTCTTGCGTTATCGACCCATTTAATTTATTTAAAAAAAGCATATTTTTAACAAAATCAATTATAATATTTGATTGATTTCATGGAAATAAAAAAAAATCTTTTAAAAATCCGATCCCTACCAATATTTTATGTTGAATGTGAACCACACCTTAACGTCAAGTTTTTTCTGCATTTCATTTGACACTTCTCAATTTCCGACTAATTCAATTTGAACCATGGAAAGATAGACAATCGAGCAACGCGTTAAAGTTATTCAGGTTTATTATGAAAATGGGCGTTCAAATCAAAATGCATATGGCGCACTTCGTGATTTTTTCGGTAAATTTTATCGTCCAAATGTGCGTACAATCGGAAAAATCGTACAAAAAATTTGAGCAAACCTGGTCTGTAGGAGGTGTGAAAACACCAGTGCATGCTCGTACTGCAGAAAATATAAATGCTGTTCGCGATGGTGTGGCAGAAGATCCGTCTACCTTAATTCGTCGTCGTGCCCAACAAATTCACCTCTCACGCTCGTCGTTGATAAACATTATGCATTAAGACTTGCATTTACACGCTTAAAAGATGCAATTGATTCAAGAACTTAAGCGTCAAAGGTCAGAATGGTGGCAAGAAATGGCAACAGTGGATGATGAATTTTCGAAGAAAATTATCTTCCGTGATGAGGCACATTTTCACCTCAGTGGATTCGCGAATAGGCAAAATTGCCGCATTACGGGCCGTATTTTTCCAAAATGAGGCCTGTCAGGCAGTTACTGTGAATGGTGTTCGCTATAGTGACATGATTACGAACTTTTTATGGCCCGAATTGGAAGATATGGTTGTAGACGATATGTTGTTTCAACAGGACTGTGCCACTTTCCACACAGCTAACGAAACAATGGCGCTCTTTTGCCCGACAAATTCAATGGCCGTGTTATCTCACGTGGTGGCGATGTTAATTGGCCGCCATGATCATGTGGATTGACACCGTTGGACTTCTTTCTTTGGGGTTTTTTGAAAAAAAAAGAAAAAAAAGTACTTTGATAAGCCAGCAGCAATTCAAGAGCTAAAGGATGATTTAATTCGGCACATTAACGGCAAAGAATCTCAATTATGACTCAGCGTCATCGAAAATTTGAAACATCGGATGGAGGTGTGCCGCCCAGGTCGCGGCGGTCATTTGGCCGATATTTTTTCTTTGCATAATTGAACCACACCAATATTATCATAATAAAAAGAAATGACAAAAATTTCCTAAATAATTTGTGTTTTATTCAAATTAAAATTTAACCACCCTTTATAACCAAAAAACAGGGTTACCGATTTAGTGGTTTCAAAGCCGCCGGACTGGCAAGGCTATCAGATGTTAATTATCTGTCTTCTGACGAGTTTTTTATTCATGGCCGGTTTGTCGATAACGAATGAAGGCTTCGTTCGCTTAATTAGCATGGATCGTTTAACAACCGGAGAAGGCGTAAATATAGATGGCCACTTTTCGAGCATAACGGGGTGATTATGGTCGTCATAATCGACCCACTCTACAAGGAACTCACAAGACTATAAAGAAATTTTTAGAGACTGGAAGCGTTACAGTTTTGGTCATGCCCCTGTGCATCATCGCAATATGTGCTCCGCCGAAAATATCGTTTCTGTTAGGAAAAGTTTGGCGGATAATACGAATGTGCCGATGCCACGGCATTCTCAGCAATTGGGCGCTCTGCTCTGGTCGTATGATAACCGACTTTTTTTTTGGCCTGCAATTAAAGATTTTAAATTATACGTGTGTGCCACGAGCCACACAACATAAACGATTTTGGCTTTGTTGCATGCTAAGTTTCCAGAACGCGTCATTTCAACTTTTTCACGATATCAATTGGCCACCAAGATCATGCTATTTAAAGCCGTTAGACTTTCTTTTTTGTGGGGATACGTCAAAGACTGTGTCTACGCGGATAATTCCCTACCATTGGAGCATTTGAAAAGCGACATTCTTTAAGTTATTGCTAAGATACCTTCCGAAATGTGCGAAAAAGTGGTCAAAAACTGCAACCAATCTAGAGGCGGTAATTTAAATAACATTGTTCTTCGTAAGTAATGGCAAGGTCCAAGCATATGAAACAAACGTTTTATGTGTTTTTTTTTTATAAAACTTTATGTTCGATGCCGAAAAAAGGATAATCCGTTGAGTAACTATTGTAAAAAAAAAAACAAAAAAAAAAAAAAAAACTTTAACAATAATGAGCACTTAGATAATATGTAATAATGTCGTTGGCCAAGGCAAGTTTTTCCTGCTATTTGCATGAAAAATATGCTTTGGCATATTTGTTGTTTTCCCAAAAAAAAAAATAACATATTTTGCATAAATTTGCATACTACGCAGATGGGCAGTTGTTTTTAACAAATGAATTTTAGAATTTAAGTCAATCTGTTGCAATTACAAAATAAAAATATATCTGTCCTTTTCTTTTATTGAAATTTTAAAGACGTTCTAAAAAAAATATATCAGATTAACATGGGGTCTTTACCTAACAATTTTTTGTCATACCAAACGTCAAGCCAAAATATCTTCGATGTAAATAAATCGGATTAAGTCTTTCTCAAATAAACGAATACTGAACAATTTTGGATGTTTTGTTTTTGATAGTGATTTATTTACAAATGCAAAAAAGAAACTACAAAAGACTTTAATGCTCGCTGATGAGAGATAGTCCAGGGACTTTTTGAGTTGATTGTTCCGTTTTGTTTTGTTTGCTCTATATGAAAGTTAATCCGTCATTGAAGACGTAAAATAAAGTGACCGAAATTTTAAGAATTAAAAATTTATCGAAATTTAAAAACAAAGTTTTTAATCGAATTAGTGGCCTTCAAGCGTTGACTATGTGAAGAAAAAACATATCGTCAGCTCATTATTGTTTTGGCGCAAATGCCAAAAAGTTGTAGTGGAGAAAAACGACATTGAAGTTTTATGAAAATATACCCGAAAGATTTTTTTTTTTTGTTTTCACCCCTGCTTCCGGCATATGTTTTGAAGAAAATGTTTGTAAACTTTCATGGTAATAGTATTTTATTGAAAGTGAAAATTATTGTTTTCTGCCGCATACACCACTATTCTAAATGTATTCTAAAAAGTAGGATTTCGGCTGCAATCGACTTTAAAATAGTTGATATGGATTTAATTTAATTAATGAAACTAGAAAAAGTCTCGTGAAAGAGGTTTCGGATAAAGAAAGAGGGGTTTCAATAGATATATACCCCTTACCTAATTCCAGTTTTTTTTAATGGTCCAGGGTTGTCAGATTTGTTTGAGCTCAGTCGCCAAACCGGATGTCAGAAATCGGCGAAAATCGCCAAACGTCTATTTTGTTCAGTTTTTGTAACACTTTTTTTTAAATTAAATTTTGCATACAAAAAAAGCTAGTATAATATTTCAGCCAAAAATCGCCAAAAACTAAGAAAAAATACAAAAAAGTCGCCCAAGTAAATTTTGTTTTGATTCTGTTATTTTTTTTTTTTAATAACACAAAATGATGAATATATGATTCATTTAAAAAAAAACTAAAATTAAAAACACAAGTCTATAAGATCTTCATGGATTTTATTACTAGAGTTTTGACCTGCATACATACAATTAGAATCAAATAGTTACTGAATAAAAAATTCACTTAAAATTATAATAAAACAAAAATCATGTTAAAAAAAGTTGCCAGTTTTTTTTTTAATTAGAAATGATAACAAAAAACGACATATTTTTAGAAAAAGTCGCTGAAATTATATAAATGGTAAAAATAGCCAAGTAAATCGCCAGTGATAGCAAAAATCGCAAAACAAAAAAACCGACAGTCGCCAAATGCAAAATCCCACCGCCAAACCCGTTTTAAAACCGCCACGTATGGCGATAAATCGCCATATCTGACAGCCCTGGGTAGGTGAAACCAATAATGAGCTGATGAGCTAATTAGAAACTAGGTATAACTGTATATTTCACTAAATGCGAAAGGACTCTTTTTTTCGCACAACAACATTTAAAACAAAAACAAATTCAAAAAACTTGTTTCAAATGTATTTGTGCGAAAGAACGCGTTCTTTCGAAATCGAGAAATTTGAATTTAGTTTGTGTTTTTTCGTTTGCATATTTTTAAGTATTTTTTTGAATATGCATGCATTTTTTAAAAACTTTTGTGCATATTTCAACTTGCCCTGATGATTACTAGGTGCACAAAAATAATAATAATTGTGTTGGTAGGTATGTACCTAAGTTGATAATAAACAAACATTCTCACACAATGTTCAAAATCAAACGATGACGACGATGGCGCTAATGATAATTATAGTGATGCAGACGACTACGGCAACGAGGGTGATGATGATGGAAGAGGTGTGGTGGTGATGAGATGATTGCATATGTAATATGTTGAGTGTGTGAGCAAATGTGGAGTATGAGAAGAGTGCACAAGTGAGTAACAAGTGAAACAGATGCAAGTGAGTAAATATTGTTTATGAATTGTTGTTGTAGGTATCTAGTACATACATATTTACATGCACACACACCCAGCGGGAAAAAGAAGGGGTACGGATGCCTTCTAGAAGGCCTCTGTACTCCTTCTTTTGGATATACAAGGCCTTCTCGCTCCATTCCATACTCATATCATTTTTACACACGTTGTCATTGCGGAGAAGGCCTTCCGCTCTCGCTTCTTTAGCAGGTACATAAGAATGGCAACGGGATCAAAAAATAATTGTTTTGCTTTTGCTTGTGCACAAAAAAAAACAATACAAAAAATGTTACTCCTTCTCTACTCCCTTCTCATAGAAGCGAGTGTGGAAGGTGTATCTTATCTTTTACACCAAAGAGCCGAGGCCTTCTATGAGGCATTCTTTAGCAGTTAGATAAGAATAGGAATTTAATCAAAACAATTTGTAAGCAGACCTTTTAAAAGGCCTGAAGTAAGAAGGTCTTCTGAGTTTTACCGCTGGGCACTTTATCACACAAACTCGTGCAAACAACATTTAAGATGTACGAACAACAAACAATATGGTTGAATGTGTAAAACTTAAACAAAAGTAATAACAAACAACAACAGAAATACAATTTAATATGGGTACAGTGTGTCGAAACAATTCTTTTTATACCCTCCACCAAAATTAGTTGTGAAGGGGGTATACTAAATTTGTCATTCCGTGTGAAACTTTTTTATTATTCATCTCCACGCTCATTTTCGAAAAACTCAAAAGAAATGAACAAACTTGGTGTCAAATTGATTATCCTAAGCAGTTTGGGTTCAGTAGGAGAGATTCAGAGCTATGAATCAAAATGTGGAACCACCACCTTAAAAATTGATAATTTTGTTACAAAAACGAACATAAATGGTGGAGCAATGCACGGAATGATATAAGATTTTGCAAAAATTCGTTTTTTACGGCTGGAAATCACGCTGTAATATTTCGTGAAGATACGTCCAAAATTGACCCTACTCTCGGAAAACAGTATAGTACGCCTTAAACCATAACTAATAACGCTATCATAACAAAATTTGTATAGGACTAGAAATAAAACTGGGAAATTTCGTGAAGATCGGTCCATGATTTGCCCTAGGCCCCATATTGGTTCTTAAGAGCTTTAACGATTTTTAATAAATAGTCGCTGTTTCCCAATTTTTGTGAATTATAGTTTTTAATGACTTTTAATCAATTTTATGGCTTGTTTGAAATATTAAAAATGTCGCTATTTTTGGAAATTTACCGAATTTTTGCAATTTTCGCTAGACTAGCAAAATGAAGTTTTGCTAGTTTGGAAAGTACTTCAAGCAGTTCCACACGAGAAGTAGTTTGCACAAGATGACAGTGTTCGTTAAATATACACGCTGAGAAAAAACATGATTAATAAATGGTCACTACGAACATTTTTATTCATATTTCCCTAATATGTTTACCCTAATAAGTTTATTATAGTCCTAGTATAACTTGAAAATATATTATATGGTGGTTTACACATAAAAGGTTACTCTGATCTTGCTAAACATATTAAATTATGTGAATTGTTTGCTACCATAATTTATTTATTTTCAACTATTCAATTTAAGTCATAATATAAGTTGCACACAAAAGGTATGTTTAGTACCATAATTTTTGTTTGCTTTAAAACACATTCTCTAATTGAGCAAACATTTATTGTCAAAACAAACAATTGGGGTATTCACTGACACCTTGTGAGGTGAACAACCCCTCATAATTCAGTGTGCTATTTTGAATTTGAAACAAATATAAAAAATTAATATTTATCTAAAATAAAAATATTTTTTAATTCTTATCTATGAATTTATAAATTAAATTCGATCTTAACTATTTTCCATTTTTCAGACACAAATCAAAAATAAATTTTATTTTGTTTGCTTGTTTACCAAACAGCAGAGTCCTAAGCCGATCTAATTTGACGCAGCAATTGATTTGTTGCAAAAATTGCCAACCGCAGGTTAAATTCGGATGCTAGCCGGATAAAATTATGCCATCAACGGCGGCGGCTTGCAAAAACTAATGCGGCTCGGCTCTGCCGCTCAGCGCATGTCTCTTCTGATTAATTACGACAGCGCAATAAACATAGCAAGCAAAGTTATATTAATTTATGACACTTTTTGTTTACAAAGCAACAACAATATTTTTAAACCATTGTAAAATGTTAGAACATTATGACAATACAATATGATAGCACACCTCGTGAATACCCCAAATGTGTATTTTTTAAAACATTTTTCAAGTAGAAAAGCCTTGCAAAATGTATACGTTTATTGAAACTGGTAAGTTATTTATATATAATTATAAAAATACATTCATGCATGTATAAACGTTGTCTTTCTTGCAGCCAAAAACATCTAGAACATGAAAAAAATTGGGAGTCAGCAGATTAAATATATCTATAAGGAAAATAAATAATTGGCAGATGAGTGCTGGTTAACTTTGCGTATAGATGCAAATGAGACATTGAGAAAAAAAAATTTTTTTAATTGTGATTGCATCAACCATGTTTTTTCTTTGCGTGTACTAATTACTTAACAAAGATGCCACCTGATTAAAACTTGTATCTATGTTGGTTAAATTGAGTTACTAAATTGCTGTTTTTGTCACCGCAAGCAATAAACTGTGCCGGTAAAATTAACGCTTACGCTAATCGTTAAAAGTTAGAAAATTCCACCACAGGAGCCGCAATAAAAATTACTTTTTTCAAAAAGGTCACATGATTAAAAGTAATTTTTAATTAACAAGATTTTGTTTGTCGTGCTTTATTCCCAGTTTTTTATTTTTTATTAAAATACTGAAATTTTTTGTTGATGGGATAAGTTAATTATATGCGCATTTCATTGGTTGCTTAAGCCAGATCGTCAGGAAACTTCATGCAAATATTTTAGAAAAACCAAAGATATTAACCCGAATAAAACTGTTAAGCGTATAAGAATTATAAGCAACAGTTTTACTTGTAAAAATATCAAAGCTTTTCTTAAAAAGTTTGTATTCCCAAAAATTACTTCGATAGTAATTTTTTATTAAACTTTATTTCAGCAAAAAAACAAGGTATTTAGTTGACTTGAAATAGTCAAAATCAAATCATTCTGATTCATTAAATGAAAACTGTCGTAGTGAAGGCAAAAGCAAAACACGAAAAGTTGAAAACAACAAAGAATATCGGCACTCGACATGTTCGGAAGTGTTTCGTTTGACAGACTGAAACTTTTAATAAATACCGAAGTTAACGAAGATGGGACGTTGTGTTTTTTTCCGCAATTTTTTTTTTTTTTAATACATGTGTACATAAATACATACGTTTTATTTAATTTCAAAAAATTAAAAAGATTGTTAAGCATTAAAATAAATATATATGTATGTATTTATGTACACATGTCGGTATTATTTAAAAAAAAAAAAAATTCGGAAATAAACACAACGTCCCATCTTCGGTAACTACGGGATTTTTTAAAAGTTTCAGTCTGTCAAACCAAACACTTTCGAACATGTCGACTGCCGGTGTTCTTTGTTGTGTACAACTTTTTGTTTTTTGCTTTTGCCTTCACTACGACTGTTTTCATTTAATGAATCAGAAGTAAAGGCAACAGTTTTTTTTTTGTCCAATGAAAAATGAAGATGTCGAAGTTGCAGCACAATCTTATGACTTTTACTATCTCAACTGCAGCTTTTTAAACGCTGGGTGTCTCATGTATAAATAGCCAAAGCAGTTAAGAACACTTTTCTCCTCTGTTTGTCTACCGACTTGAACGGAATATGTAGTTAAGTTTTTGACAGTTAATTTATATAAAATAACTAAAAATTCATTTGTTTTTGCGAAATTCGCGGTTGAATTTTTGACAGTAAAAATTAAATGGACTTTTCGTTATTTTAAATTACATTATTATTTAATTTTACATAAAGAAGAATTTAACTTAATCAACGGGCAGTATTAACTGCAACTGAAAATCCGTATTAACATGCACTTAGTTTTTTGAATAACTGTTAGAATCAGTTAAAATAAATTTGCTTGGAATTTTAAATGTTTATTTATTTAAAAATGACTGAACGGAATACTCCTTAAATAAACTACAGTCCGTTACTGTAATAATATTGTGAGTGTATGTTTTTATGGTCGAATTGTGGAACTACTGTGGAACCACTAGTTTATTTTAATGTGTGATCATTATGAGGATTTCTCATGAACATTAAAAGAAATATTTAAAGTCACCTAAATTATTAAAACACGTAGATTTCGTTTAACATTAAATTTTATTTTTGCTTGAAAAATGTAAATAACCAAAATTTAAATCTGTATAAAGCCGACCGCTACTATGGCAAGACAGATTACCAAATTTTAAAAATAAAAATATAACCGAGAAATTATTTTTTTTGTTTTGTCAATCTATTGTTTACTTTTTGCAACAGCTTATCAAAGGATTTCACAGACATACGGCAGTATTGCCAAAATCTGTCTGGTAATTTGGGTAGATTTGTATATAAATTGTTAAATTCGCCCTAATGTCGCATTGCTTGATTTATAGGATGAACACCAAGGCCTGTTCGTCGATTTCGATATACACATATGTAGTATATATATTTTATAATTTGTTTTTGTTTTAAATGTAAGTTAAGCGAACGAAGTCTTCGCTCGAAATCGACGGACAGGCCGAACATTTTTTTTCTTAATAAACGCACTAAATTCGTATGAATAAGATTTTCGCGGAATATAAATAAACAAGACACTCTTTACAATGACATTTGAAGAACTAATAAGCCGCTGTCGCTTAAACTCGCCACTAAATAGTAAATAGTTCTGAGGAGATAGTGTAGTTACTCTCGAAACATGTCAAATCGACCTGTCCGTGTGTTCGATCCCTGTGTTAGTCAAGAATGAAAAGTTATCAATAAATTTTTCATTAAAAATAATTTATTGAAAATTAAATTAATATTGGATTAGAAATTTGTTTTTTGCAAAATAATTTTGTCATACACTGTATTTGTACAAATGTGCATGTTTCTTCTTTCTTACTACATATTATTTTGAACAGGCTTGCCAGTTTAGCACTTTTAGTGCTAGATTTAGCACATTTTTTTCGGATTTAGCACTAAGAACTTCAAAAAAAGCACATTTAAATAATTATTTAGCATTTTTAGCACTTTTTTATCGCAAAACTATTTAAAAACTCACATAATCAATTCAAGAAAATTATAAGTTCTCAAGCAGTGTTCGAAAATAAACAGTACATTATTTAGCGTTCGGCGTTCGTAACTATTTTCAAGAAAGAGCCGAACATTTTATATTGTTCTGCACTTCGTTAAAAAACAGAGCAATTGTAGTGATACTGTGAACAAACATTATATTTTGATGTTCTATAATGTTTCATTTTTAATATTGATAAAGAAATGAACAAACAAAAAATATTAGGAACAACCGCACATCGATCAGCTTGTGTGTGTATTGTGTATATATTTTGTTTGTGTAAAATTATTTTGATAGCTTTTTGGATTTTTTTAAAGTGTGTCTATTTTGTTTTTGTAAAAAATATTTGGTTATTTTTGACACCCGAGAGGTACGAACCAGAGAACTGCAACAATACATAATACTCGCGAGTGCACTCGCTGTTTACTAAATCATTTTTAGTCTCGAATACTTTTAAACACTCGCTTTTACTGATATGGTTGGCTCGTTGGCTTGTTCTTCATACAAAGCGAGCTTCATGCAAAAAAATATTCACAATAAGTTTTTACTTGTACATGTGTGAACTACATAAAGTAGTAAGAGCCCAGAAAAATGTATGAACAACATCACAACAACGCAAAGCTAAGTTTCGTGTTTTTTCTATTTTCATATTCGGTAACTTTTTTGTATTTAACTTACACGACTTAGGTGTTACGACCAGCTCGTAACAACAACATTCACGGCATATTCATTTAGTATATGTTCGTGTATTTAAAATTAAACACTTAATGAAAACGTGGCTGCCAGATTTTATGATTTGTCCTAGGTAAGACGATTTTAGGCGTTTAAATGATTTAGTGCATGTTTTGTTATTTATTTTATGGATGAAAACTAGTAAAAGAAAAAACTCAATTAGCAGCCGATATTAACCGTTAATAAAGAGCGCACTCAGCCATTTAAAAAAAATGTTATTATGTACATCTTTAGCATCATAGAATATAATTGTGTGTTTGTTGTAAAATTTGTTGTCAAAAATTTATAAATATATAAAAAGTAAATTCTGTGTTTACGTCGCACAATGAAATAACGGAAAGCGCAGCGTTGCCATTGGTCAATATTTTTGTAAAAATATTTACATATAAATGAAATTGACGTATAAAAAAATTGTGATTCATAAGCCTGTCGCAATCGTTATATATTTTAATTTTCCACGAAAATTTTTCTTATAATAACTTTTAAATTCATTTTATTTCATAATGAATTTAGCCCTACATGTTTACTTAAATATACGATCATTGTTTTTTACCTAAACCATCTGGCAACGCGTCTTTAAGTATTACTACGAATGACGAATGCTGCGAGTAAACACTTGTGCACTCAGACAATTATAACTCTAGGTCAGCGAAGGGCAGATAGAGAACATTGAATAAAAGAGAGTAAATTAGTTGATTTATCAGAAGTACGAGTGCTATTGCCGAATGTTGAAATAATATATTTAAGAAACAAAACAAAACAGAACTCATATAAATTTCATTGCGTTTGCTAAAGGCTCGTATGTTGAAAACACAATTTCTTACGAGCCTGGCGAGTACTTACAAAAACAAAAGGCTGTATTAACTACACCGCAACTCGTTTTAAGGCGAGTATCATCAATCATAAAAACGGGTGCTCGTTGCAGTTCTCTGGTACGAACATCAATGAGTCAAACCGAACACAATGAAGTTTGTGGATTTCTAAAAAAACCGAACGGAATTAAATGTTCTCATCTTTTGTTGAGTTCGATAAAAACAGTATTATTTTTGTGTTCGAAAGATGACTAACAGGGAATCGTTATTTTTTTAATGATTTTCTACACAAACACTATTAGCGTTTGTGTATTCTACAAATCTACCGAACCGAGCGCTAAGGAGCGATATTAAGTGTTTATTATCGAACACTGTTCTCAAGTGAATCAAGAAATATACATACATAAAAGAAAACAACGAAAGAACGAATACAGTTACTATTATTCTTATGAACAAATAAATAAAAATTGTTTATTGGCTCAATAACCAGTACACTAAAAACTAGAAAGAAAATAGAACTGTTATGCAGGGATGTTAAATGTGACGATTTTACGTCATTTTGACGATTTTTTTGATGAATTTACCAAAATGACGATTGACGATTTTTGATGTAGAGTCACTTATGTTTTGACGATTTAATCCCGTCAATAAATTTACTTTAAACTTTAATCTGGCATGAATTTTATAACACTTTAATCTGGCAAGCAGGGTTGGTAGATGTGACGATTTTTCGTCATTTTGACGTTTTTTTTTTTGAGAAAATACAGTAAAATGACAATTGACGATTTTTTGACTAAAAGTAATAGTGTTATGACGATTTTCGATAAAACACACATGAAATATTTACAATTATATTGAAAACAGTCCAAAACTTAAAAATCAATTTTTCAAAATACAAAAATTTTTGAAAATTAAACAAAAAAATTCCTCCCCCATCACAAACCAGTTGGATTTCATTCAAATTCTACAATTATAGAAATGTCATCGATGCTTCAAAAAATATCCACTAGAGCCATAATTTGCGTCTGTTCTATTTGGTCCGCTTTGTAAAAATTGGTTAAATCCGCTTTGCATTTTGATGATTTCGATTTGCGTCGCTACATACGAATGTATTTTTCGATGAAGTGATAATCACATGTGAAGAATTTTTCTATTTGTGTGTAAAAAGGAAAATCCCATTTAATTCTGTTAGGTAAGTTATTCTTAGTAAAATTGCGTGTTTTTCTTATGTTTTCTTTTTGAATGATAAATATATTCAAGTGAGCTGAAATAAATAGAATAAAACTTAACCATATCACTTTCTTAATCATAAATAGAATTTCTTGCTAAAAATTTATATTTTCGAAACAGTCCATGCAATAAATTGTCTTTAATTTGTAAAATTTATATATTTGACGTTTTGTTGACGATTTTGTTTAATTTTCTTGACGATTTTGACGAATTTTGTTAAAGCTTTTGACGATTTTTGAGGAAAAAGTCTAACAACCCTGCTGTTATGTTCAATTACACGCATAAGAGATTTAACACTTCTTTAGGCAACATCCATATTTAATTACTCAGGCTGAGTAACGCTTAATCACATTTTTGTTATTTTAAACAAAGTTAATTGCTTGACATGTCATTTTAACTATTAAGGGTCTTATTGAAAATTTACAAGAGATCAAATATTGTAACTACTAAAGATATTTTTACATTATTACATATGAATATCGTACATATGCATATTATTTCGTGTAAAATCAGATGACATAAGTCCGTGATATAAATGTATCAAGACAATGCGAACTTTTAATTTTTAAGTAATCTTTTGTAAATAAAATTCTTACTAATGAATCTATTTCCACACGGTTCTTCCATGCATGGGTGATATATTTCGTTTATCAATGCAAGAAGTGGAAATAAGTTCAAAAATAAGGGACAATATAAAGAAGTTTCCACGGAACTAAAAAATCTGCAATTTTAAACCAAAAAATCTTCAAATCTGCTATTTGGCAATTTCTGCACACTTTAAACTTATCGGATGATATTGTAAAAAAATCGGTTCATATGAAAAGTCGAAATGAGTTGGTATATGAGAGAGACATGATTGAAATTTAAAATATTTGTAAGGATTTCATTTAAAAAATGTTATATTGTTACATTTAAATAAGTGTTTATATTAAACGAAATAAATATGTAAAAATTTCAAATGTAAATCGTTAATTTTATTCAAAAAATCAATGTTACAAAACTAGCACTTTTGTTTTCTGCTGTAGAGCAATTTAGCACTTTCTTTTTTTTTTTGTCGATTTTGCACTTTTGATTTGAATTCTTCTGGCAAGCCTGATTTTGAAGTATCTTTGGTAGAGTTGTTGTTACTGTTGCCACCATTAAAAGCATTTGCTTCAGTTTTCTATCAACTATCCTTCTCTTGTGATATACATACATACACTGCTGTTGTTGTTTTTTTTTTGTGGTTACATACAGTAGTATTTGAATGAGTCGTTGCTTTGACACTAACAGCATTAACTTATGGACTGACTGACTACAAGTGCAAGTGGAATTTGCATAAACTTTTTAAACACGCTAAGAGTTTAAAATATTTTAAAATTTAATTAAAAAAATAAATACTGTAACTTAAGGCATGTTCAGACCTAACAAAAATTAAACGGAAAAATCCACAAAAAAGCGTGACCAGTAAGCTGATGAAGCTGTAGCTTTAATTTTAACCATTTCTATTGATTTACTTAACTTAACTTGCAAAGAGATAATTGTATAATGTAATTTAGAACATATTAAATGGTGTTTAATTTAGCTAAAAGTTTTGCAAAAGCAAACAATTGTTTAATAAAACTAGCAGTTACGTGTAGAACGTCGAACTTTTGATAGGTTTGAACTAGGAATGCCTAACGGGATTTATTTTTATTAATCCCGGGATTGTTAATTTTACCAACTTTTATGTATGAAAAATTGTTATATGTATAAAACGTTCCTTTTTATTGAATTTGTATACCTACTTTCTATTTATTCGTTGTCTTATGGCCGTTTTCTCATTACGCGATTATCTTTTTTCCCAACGAAAAACTGCACATTAAAGAAATTTGGTGTTCTCAATGTGTCATTTGTTTTCTATTCTGTCGCAAAGCTAACCAGCACTCATCTGCCAATAATTTTTTGCCTTTTATGTATTTGCCGTACAGATAAATTCAATCAGCTGACTCCCACCTTTTATATGTGTTTTGAGAGGTGTTGCCAACTGAAAACAATGTTTTTTTGTCGGTCTAATAAATTTATGTTGGCATTAAGTAAGTCTGAGTTCATACGGCTCATGTCTTATTGATATGATTCTTTCTTTTTCTTCTCTAACCATGAATTGGCGTTTCATGCCATGCTGATGACATGTTTTTTATTTTGTATAGTCATGTGTTTTATTTTTGGTCGATTAAGTAGTTATTAACAAATATTGCAGATTTATGACTGTACGTTGCGTTTAACAATATTTTACGGTACGTGTATGGACTTAAAAGGCGTTATAGTGTTTCTTTGTTTTCATCTCGGCTTTATGGTCTTTCTTTAGATAGTCTGCTGAATATGAGTTTTAGTTTTTTTACATAAGGTAATATATACCCACAAACCTGAGCACTTGTACGGTAAACTTTGTATTTCTGACATAAGCAGAGGGAAAAGAATTAGATCGTTCGGATATAAAAGTTTAATTTCTGATTGGCATTTCTACATATTCGCAGTATCTGTCTGGAATTCTATACCATATAGCATTCAACTTTTAAGTAACGCACGAAAATTCAGGGAAAATATTTTTAAACTGTTTTCAGCATAGCACTTTGAAACATAATTACTTGAGATTAAAATATATAAAATTATCTAAATTTTTGATTATTAAAATAAATTGTTTTATGCTTTTTTAAATATTTAAATTAAATTATCTTAATTTTTTTCTTTATTGTTTAAATTAAATTGTTTTTTGATTACTTATATAAAAATTGTAGTTAGTTAGTAAGTTATTAATTAATTATTGATTTAAAGTTTAACATATTCTCAGTTCCATACTGCAAAATAAGACTCTTAGTCTTGTGTATGGAGCAATTCAATTAATAAATAAATAAAAAAAAAAAAAAAAAATTCATAAACAATTTTAAAACTTAATAAGGGTTTGCAAAACAAATTATTTATGAAAATTTCGTTTAATAAACGTTGTTAAATTTAATAATCATTTATAAATACGGGGTTACATTTCAAGCATTTATACAATTAAGAATTAATTTAAGACATAAAACCATAATAATAATTTGAAATTTTAAAAAGAATGAATTATTTTGTTAAGTTTTCTTTGTTAAAAATTCAAACATTAATAAAGTGTTGTTTGTTTAAAAAAATTATATACTAAAGAAACACATTGATCCCAAAAATTCCCAAAATCAAGGGATCCCGAAATCCCTGGATTTGTTAAAATCGATCCCGTTTTGGCATCCCTAGTTTGAACATAGCTTTTGTATCTCACAATCATTTTTTTTTTGTTTAATTAAGTTTAAATACCAGGAGAATAACTACTGGAGTAGAAAAAATGTCTCTCAAAATTCCGTACGTGTGACCACAGCCAGAAAATAATCCGACGTTGTCTGAATCAGACATTTCTTTCAAATGCCTTACTTCATTTTTAAAGACTTCGTTTGGATTTCTGTCAGACATTCGGGAATGTTTTGACAATCGCAAAACGCTTAACATATGCGATTCTGACTTGAAATCGCATAAGTGTTCTGTTAATCGCAAGAATTTTGGCGACTGCAAATCGGAAAAGTATGGTCAGAGCACCAGAAAATTTTCAAGAAACTATGGCATATCGCAAACAAAACGCACGAGTTTCACAACACCGTAAAATAATTGCCTGTTTTACGATTTCGAACGTCAATGTTCGCATAGAAAATTATATTTAAAACCAAAACAAAATTCGAAAATTTGTTTTATTTTTTAAAATATAATTTTCTACACGCAGAAAAAAAACGTGGTTGAAGTATGGTTAAAAAAAAACATATTATGGTCCCTGCATGCAATGGCAACAAACAAACTTTTGTTGTTTTTAACAAAACTTTTAATAATATTTTGTTTCTATTTAACAATAAAGTGTTTACCTCCCTTGAAACTTCAACTATGGTTGAATTTAACAATATAATGATTTAATAAAATAAAGCTACAACTGTACATTTCAACATGTTGTGGTTACTTTAACCATGTTATTGTCTCAGCAACCATATTATGGTCAAATATGTACATCCATCTAAAAGATATAACCACGTTATGCTTGTCTCCAAACATTTTATGGTTAATTGTAACAAAAATTGATTTTTATTTTTTTATTGATGAATTTTAACCATACTATGGTCATATTTAAACATAATATGGTAACCTGCAAAAATTAACATTGTTAAAATCCAACCATAGTATGTTGATCTTAGAGTATGGTTACCTTCAACCATATTTTTTGTCTACTTGTATGCGAACGTTAACGTTCGAAATCGTGTACAAGCGTGAACTCGTTTGACGAAACCCCATCTATAACAACTCGTATAGTGCGATCTCTGAGAAAGATTGAAATAAATAGAGAGAAATTATCACCGACACCAAATGCAACAAGTTTCGACAAGAGTGCACCATGCCAGGCTCTGTCAAAAACCTTTGAAATATCTAAAGCAATTACCTTACCTTCATCAACATGGTAAATGAAACGGCACCATTTTTCCGATAACAATGCCAGTAGAGCGACATCTACGAAAGCCATCGTCGATTCTTGATGGAGTACTTATTAAACAATAATATGGCGGTCTGTGACAATAATATGGTTAAAATAAACCTAATGTGTTTAATTTTTTTAAGTTTTGTTAGAGGTGACCATATTGAAAAAAATTTGTATCTGCGTGCAGCAACGTTTTTCCCGTTACTCCCGGCAGATCAGCTGCTTAATTTTGTTGTTTGTATAGCAATTAGAACGATTATAATCGTATATAATTATAGTTACGGTGACCATATTTTTCAAACGAAAAAAGGACATTTCGAAATGTAGTAAAAATGATAAAGAGTATTATGGCTATTGGTTAGTTAATTAAATAATTATACTTCTTTTATTGTCTATTAAAAAATCAATAAAATACCTCTACCTAGAAATTCATATAAAAAAAATTATGTAAATGTATTTAAAACAAAAAATTTAATAAAAAAAAATTATATAATTTCCGTAGAAGTATTTTTTTTATATGTTTTTTTTACATAAAACTAATTAAAATTTTGCATATTCCATTTAAAATTTGCACTTTGTTATTAAAAGCGATTCTTAAGTAACCATTTTTAATTGGGACTTTTTGATAGTCCCAAAATTTTTGGCAATTGAAAGTAAAATTTTTGTTGGCGCACTTAAAGACGGCAGTTACAAACAAAATGCTACAAGCTACATTATATTTTTGCCTCAAATATTTTTTTCATTGAAATAGCCAAAATGTTTCATCTATATTTGATCCACTGATGTATCATCTTTTCTCCACTTCCCAGCCAATCAAAATGTTAAATTTTTGTAAACACTGCAGCCCATTGATTTAAAAATGGTCCTAATAACTAATGGTGGAAATACATTTTCTTTACGTGCGATTCATTTTAATTTAAAATCCTTTAAAGTAAGAGCAGCTTCAGGCATTGAAATATGTTGCGACTCTTGACGACAAATATATGTATGTATGTATTTATGAAATAGGTATAAAGCCATGGATATATGCCAAAAGTAACCACAATCCAGCACATGGATCCCTTGTTGAGAGAGAAAATATTCTTTCAATGGGACAAACAATTTTAGAATTCCATCTAACGCTGGCATTTATGTTAATGTTGAAATTTTGGGGTTTTGCGAAAATATAACATATAGTTTTTGAGATTAAAGAAAAAGTCATACTCTAACAATCGGACAATTCACAAAAAAAAAAGACAATCTACTGCCTTTTTTTTTGAAAAAAAACTCTTAAAAGACATCGTATCAAAAAAAGGACCGTCCTCTTAAATAAAAAGGACAAATAGTCAACGTAATTATAGTTAACAGTAAGATGTTACGTTTTCGTTTTCAGCGCCGATTACGGTGTTTGCAGAAACTCAACTTTAAAATTTATTATTTACATGGGTATTTTACATGGAACTCTTTTTTTTTGTTTTAATTTCAAAAGTTCAAGTTCAAAACTTCAAAATGTTTCAAACCTTTTGAGAAACGTATAATGCAAAGTTAGCTTTCATAGAGTACAAAGGGAATAAAAATCAAACATTAAAAATCATTAGAGCTTTTTCGTGCCATCTTTAAACAAGTGTTTGTTTGAGTGTTTATGTGTGTATGTAAGTGCGTGTGTAAATTGATGTGTGTGGTGTTTAATGAAGAAATCTTATTAGTGCACTTTTTTCCCCATTTATTTTATTTTACCGTTTTTTCTCTTATGTTTCATTTATTTGTGTAAATGTTTGAAAAAGCAAAAACTTACACACACACACACACACACACACAAACAATGCCAACAACAACAAACAGCACAGTAATAATAATAATGAAAACAACTACGGCAATAATAATAACGACAACAATAACTATATGACTAACACAAGGGCCAATCATAAACAAGTATGATGAGGTTGAAGGGTGGCGTTTAATGTTTGTTTATTCTTTGCTTGAGTTGTTGTTGTTATTGGTTGATTATTTGTTGTATGGTTTGCAAAGGTGGGGAATAAAATAAAAAGGGACCAACGATAATGTGTATTTTAGTAGTAGATCATCATAAAAACGATTAATGGTGGGTAAATTGTCAATAATTTAGTATTGTTCTGTTGCCATTGGAAAAACATTATTATTTTAATTATTACAAATTATTTTTCTGTAATTAAATATGTATGTACATTAAGCAATTTAAAGTGTTAAGCAGTTAAGTAGGTAGTTAAGATTATTTTTAAATTTTTAAGCTTTTTTAGCTTCTTTTAATTTATTAAAAATTTATTTTTTTATTTATTATTAAATGGTGTTTGTAAGCCATTCAAAAGCTGTTACTGATTTTTTTTGTTACTTCTTTAAAAGGTTGTAAGGTGGAGCTTTGGCTAAATGTTTGTAGAGATTTTTCTGACCAATCAAATTTAAGACACGCCCAATTTAAAGTGTTGCCATTTTAATACAAATTTTGTCATAAAAAATATATTTTAAGTCTAAGAAAACAAAAATTTTAATACAGTTAAGCATCGATTATCCGAGATGGTCGGGACCGGAAGCGTTCCTGATGGTCGAATTTTTTTTCTAATTCATTTATTTATAAATTGGATATCACATAGGTACCTACAACAAGAATTAAATCTTTTTAATTACAGTAGGTACCTATGTGATCTTATAACGATCCAATTTATTGTAGTTACTTATATGCATTAAATAAGACAACAGTAATACATAATTATAGTTGTATAGATATGAAAGAAAGAAATACATAAATAGGTAGGTATAGGTATATGTACCTACTAGAAAAAAATATTTATTTATAAGATACAGAGGTACCTATGTACCTATACCTATAAAGAAAACAAAAAAAGGTGTTATAATTAAAAACCTGAGAACATTTTATTTTTAAATTACATAACGTTGCCTTTGTACTGTGTTGGGTAGTGAGTTCAACAGTCGTATGGTAGGTACCTATTTGTAAAGAACTGCCATTCGGAAATTGAAGTACGATACGTATCTAAATTGTATGATTTGTTTTCCCCTATTAGAACGTGCAAATTGTAGGCGGTCATATATGTAAATAAGTTGGTTCTTGGGTGTATAGGTATAATTTTATGAATTAGTATTAGTGGTTTAATTTTAAGCAATACTTTAAGATTAACTGCGTGGGTACCTATAAAGATTTAGATTTAGTTGCATCATATCTTTTTATTCCGTAGACGTATCGTAGAATCGCGTTGTAAGCTACAGTTAATTTACTCTTACAGAATGAATCACAGAAAGCAAACAGTTCACAAGCATATAAGTAGAAGATTTGGCATCAAAAACTTTTTCGCGAGAAGCAAGCGAATATTAAGAGGTGTAACATGTTGTGATGGGTATAGACTCTATACTACAGAGTTCTTAGCATAGAAATTTTTTCCAGAAACAGAGATTATGTGAGAATTCCATTGAAGGGTTTTATTAAAAATAATACCAAGATTCAATAGTTTGATTTCCTAATTATTATTATTATTATTTTGTCCTGTGGTTCCTATAAGGAACAAAGGGCCACAAACTATTATTTGTTGTGGTTTCTATAATCGCTGGTGACTCATTAGCAATTTTAGGTACAGGGATGATCTTTGCATATTTCCAGCAACTTGGAAACTGACTGGTGGTGATAATGGTGTTAAATATGTGAGTGATGTAACCTTGTAACTTAGTTAGAAGAAGTTTTATGAATCTTGGATGAATTAAGTCCAGCCCGACAGCATTCAACGTTACAGATAGACAATATGGTAATCAGGGGTGCGCTGGAACCGTACAACGAAAGAATTTGGAAGTTGTTTTTTATGCACTTTTAATCTAATTTTTATAATTTTTGTTATAAAACTTTGTTTAATTGATAAATATTTGTACAACTTTTGTCATAAAATTCTTTTATTACAGAAATTTTATTTTAAAACTACTTTAATAATTCTTGCGTTTTACATTTTCGATTTCCAGCACAATTTTAGCTGGTAAAATTTACCGGTTCACTGAGGTAAAATCTTGCAACCGTTTGAACATACACGTTATTTTATTTCATCAATATTTCACACAAGTCCCAATTTACAACGTGGACATTTCTGCCAGACAGACGAAGTTTGAACGTGAGAAAGGCGAAAGTAATGTGAGTCCACATTGTAAATTGGGACTAACAATATAAAGTACCAATACGTTTTTTATTATAACTTTGTTTCTTCTTCTTAACCTGTATATTTTCTGCCAAAAGCTTGTCTTGGAGACGGTAGATTTGAATTTAATATTGTTCTGTAACGTTTGAAGGTGAAAAATTGTCCATAAAGTTGAACAAGGTGCTGGATGCATTTAAGACATAAATATGTATATCGCCAATCGATCACGGATAACTGATATTTCCGGTTAATTGAATTACGGATAATCGATGGTCAACTGTGTTTTTAAAAACTTAACGTATTTTTTAATTTGCATTTAACATAAATTCAATCTAGAATTCGTATGAAATGAGACAATTACAAAACTTATAAATAAACAAAACTTTATTGAAAATGTCGACCGATAGTTTCTATGGAAACTGATTTTATAATATTTATTTAAATATCTAATAGATTTTGTTTAAAATTTATCGTTTTTTTTTAATATTAATTACAGATTTTTTTATAAAATAGCAAAAGTAAATCCCAAAATCACAATCAAGTTTGCAATTCGAAGAAAATTATTTTGTTTTTCAAAACCACTTTTTATTAAAGTTAAAAAAAAAACACACACACAATGGGAGTGTAATTTTTTCCAAGAATTTAAAACTATAGAATATCTTTTAAGGGCAAATTCCTCAAAACGAAATTTTTTTCTTCTTACAAAATTGTAAAAATGATTTTAAAGTTGTTTTCATTTCACTTCAATCCGTGTAAAAGAATTTTTTCTTTCGATTTCGAAAATATAAAAAGATTAGTCGTGTTGCCATTCCTAATCGACCCATTAATCTGTTTTAGAGTGTCTATCGGGTATATTGGTGCTACACAAAGAAAATGGCGTTCTTAAATTGTTAATTTGATAATATTAAAATGGCAACGAACCGTTTTCAAATTTTCGAAATCATTTGCAGTCGGTTCGAGAACAAAAACAAAACAGAAATACCATACATTATCAATTCAAGAACGAAATGTTGTCATATCGAAAACGAAAATATAAAAAGTACCGTACGTCGCCACCATACGTGGTGTAAATCGAGTACGTCTCAAAACTTTTAATATAGTCTTGGGGTTTTCAGTTGTTTGCTACAGGGATCCAAAATGATGAATTACATTTTAACTTTTTCTTCGCTTCAACTTTTGTGACAATCTTTATTAAGCTTCTGCAGCTGGAAGCACTGAAAACATGGCTGCTTTCATAATCAAATGACGTATTATCATATGATCTACATACTAATTTTCGTACACAAACGATTTCTTTATAGGTCCTATATATGACACCACAAAAATTAGGTGAAATATAGGAATATGTCCTTGTTTGGAAACTTGAGTTTTTCTTATCCCGCACTTTTTCATATACCGGAAAAGTGAGTTTTATTTTTTTTATGTTTGGAGACAACCACAATATGGTTGAGGCTTCTGGAACTAAATTTAACCATAATATTGTTAAAGTAACCATATACATATAATAATCAAAGTAATTTTTGGGACTACAAAATTTTTAATTAACAAGATTGCGAAAACAATAAAGCAAGTTGTTTTTGTTTTTATTTTGTTTTTTCTTAACCTCCTACTTACAACTAACTACAATTAATGTTGGGAGAATTCCAACCAATTGTAGTGGGGAATGTAAGAAAAGATAAACTCACTGTTTTAATTTATAAAAAAAAAAATCAACAATATATTTGATAAAAATAAAAATGTAAGTTTCTTTTAGCAAATAAACAAAATTTTTCCAATTTTGATAGGATTTTCGCCGATACCTAATAATTAAATTCCTTTCCTGCCGCTACCTGACAATTCCATTCCAATACAAAATCAATTCAAATCAAATGAGTTGGATGTGAATTGCTAATTTTTTTTTCCATTTCATTTGAATTAATGTAAAATCAATTTAATTTAAATGAAGTTGAAATGAATTGCAATTGACTTTAACAAATTCATTTGAATTTTATTCAATTCATTGTTTTGTGTGAAAAGAATTAATTCAAAATTTGCTAATTCAGTGCATGAAAGATTCGCGATTTAATTCAAAAATTAATGATTGATTTACAGCTCTGGTATGTGCATACATACATATGTATATCCAAATATTTGTTCCCTTTGCGTGTAATTGGGGGTTCGATGAATTTATAGAGCAATTCCATATGAAAGCGATCACCTTTTTTTTGGACGACCCCCCTCCGATTTTAAAATAAATAGTCTCAATCGATTGCCCAGCAAAAAATAATGTACCTACATTTTTTTTTTTTTATAGTGACTGGTTTAGTGGTGGTGTACACCACTGTCATGTGACAAAATTGAAGAATTCTTCATAAGGGACCTCATTGAAAGTTGTTTAAAAAAAAAACTACTAAAGCGATCGCAACGAGTGATAGCTCGTTGGAAAGGTATTGAATCAGGCTTTAATTAAAAAATAAAATTTTCCTAATTTTTCTTAGAAATTCACCTTTAAATTTTCCCATGAAAATTAAATTTTCCGATTTTCCACAGAAGCTCCTAAATTTTCCGGCTAATTTTTTTTTTTTGGATTCCTCATAATTTTTGCTTTAAGAATCAGCAATAAAAAAATGGGCCCCGACTCCTTGTTTGGACAGGAAAAGAGCATTTAAGAGACCACCTTGTTAAAAATACATTTTAAAAATTATTTTACAGTTAAAAATACATTTATGAAGAAAAAATCTTTCTTATTTTGCTGCTTATACTTAATTATAATATTTATTAAAAATTTCAATTGTCTTGGCATCATTATAAAATTTAAGTAACTTTAAATTTAGCACGTCGGCAGACGAAGAGTACCGCTTTACATTAATTGACATATCAGAAATATTTGGTATGAAGCAATGAAACTTTTGCGTTCCAGTTATAGTTTTGACATTATTATATCTGTTTTGAATTCGTCGCTCCATGGCATCGTGTTCTTTTTGAGTGCATAAAACTGTGTTAATGGCAATTTCCTTGCTTTGAATCCACGAAAACAAATGTTGTACATTTAATATCTGGTTAGTATATGGCCTTTGCAAACTTGCCTTAGTCGCCATGCGTTTTAGGGTTCCCCCTAACGCATCGCATGGGCCCTTACCGTGGGACGTCGCGAAAAAGTGCCACTCGACCTTGCAGTTTTGTTCTTCTTCAATTATGCAAAGATTGTAAAAATTTTTTTTATTCTTGTACTGAGAAGCCGCGCTGTCTGAGAAAAACGTTACTTTGTCGATTGCATCGAATTTTGATCTGAAGAATTCAAACAGTTTCATTTGAAATAAATAAACATTATTATGAGCTAAACTCTCAGCGACAACAACAAGGCTTACGGTGTGTAGTTCGTTATCTTCGTTTTTGAAATAAATGCAAAAAGGATGCACCGTGCACTGGTCGTTTGCCCAGTGATAAGCCTGAATTTCATCCTGAACGAGAAAAGTGTAATTCTCGGCAAAGTCGCTTATCACAATGAATTCATTTTGGGCTAATTTCTCCTTACTTTCCTTTAGAAATTTCGATTGCATCTCGGATATGAAATGGTGCGCCTTCAGTTCATTCAACTTGAATCCGAATTCCTCGATGAATTCCGGAATCTGCTTTACCACGGTCTCAAGGGAACATCTGCCGCTGCTAATTATCTACTGTTTGAAATGCACCTCCTGAATTACAGCTATTCAAACTTTTCCGCCAAATATTGCTCTAGCTCGTCAATCTTCGGACAATTGTCGCATTTGGACAGATGACAATTTTCCGTGGGGTATGCGCACAACGACTTCGACAGGAGGTCCCTATATGTTTCAACATCGTGAAATACTTTCAATTTCTTGCATGGAAAGAAAATTAATTTCATGTTTTGATGAAACATGCAAACGCAGACTGAATGTGTTCCGTGCCTGTCTAATGCCAGCACGCATTCTTTTGGTCGTAGGATGGCAAACTTAGAAATAATAATAGGAAAATAATAGGAAAATTTGCGTGAACTACTGGTCATAAAATGTTTTTTAAAGAGGGACTTAATTGGTTACTGCCAATAAGCCGACCACAGGTCATAAAATGTTTTGCAAATTATTTAAATTACCAGGTAATAAATATTTCGCCATATTTATGGAAAATCCGTGTTTTATGACTTGTTTCTGCACGTGTCATTTTAGGCGAAATATTTATTACCTGGTTATTTAAAAAAATTACAAAACATTTTATGACCTGTAGCCTCAGTCGGGTTTGGTGTGCCATTACATTTTTAATAAATATTGTAATTAAGTATAAGCAGCAAAATAAGGAAGATTTTTTCTTCATAAATGTATTTTTAACTGTAAAATAATTTTTAAAATGTATTTTTAACAAGGTGGTCTCTTAAATGCTCTTCTCCTGTCCAAACAAGGAGTCGGGCCCATTTTTTTATTGCTGATTCTTAAAGCAAAAATTATGAGGAATCCAAAAAAAAATTAGCCGGAAAATTTAGGAGCTTCTGTGGAAAATCGGAAAATTTAATTTTCATGGGAAAATTTAAAGGTAAATTTATAAAAAAATTTAGGAAAATTTTATTTTTCTATTAAAGCCTGATTCAATACCTTTCCAACGAGCTATCACTCGTTGCGATCGCTTGAGTAGTTTTTTTTTTAAACAACTTTCAATGAGGTCCCTTATGAAGAATTCTTCAATTTTGTCACATGACAGTGGTGTAAGAAAATTAATCGCTTTTGTTATTGTTTTGAATAATTTTCTTTAAAATATTACTTGTAAAGGGTGGTCAGGGGTCGATGTTGATTGTGAACCACACCCAACAATTTAACCTCTCACGCTTGTCGGTGATGAACATTATGCAGAAAGACTTGCATTTACACGCTAACAAGGTGCAATTGACTCAAGAACTTAAGCCTCTTGACCATTTCAAACGTCGTCAATGGTCAGAATGGTGGCAAGAAATGGCAACAGTGGATATAAATTTTCGAAGAAAAACATCTTCAGTGATGAAGCATATTTTTACCTCATTGGATTCGTCAATAAGCATAATTGCCGCATTGAGGCGAATGATAATCCAAGAGTGATTGTCGAAAAACCAATGCACCCACAAAAAGTGACTGTTTGGCGGCATCATCGGGCGGTTTTTTTTTCCTAAATGAGGCCGGTCAGGCAGTTACTGTGAATGATGTACGCTATCGTGAGATGACAACGAACTTTTTATGACCCGAATTGGAAGATATTGATGTGGACGAAATGTGGTTTCAACAGGACGGTGCCATTTGCCACAAAGCTGTCGAAACACTGGCTCTTTTCCGCGACAAATGTAATGGCCGTTTTACCTCACGTGGTGGCGATGTCAATTTGCCGCCATGATCATGTGATTTGACACCGTGGGACTTCTATCTTTTGGATTATTTGAAAGAAAAGCAGTACGTCGATAAGCCAGTAACAATTCAAGAGCAAAAGGATGAGATAATTCGGCACATTAACGGCATAGAACCTCAATAGTGCCTCAGCATCATCGAAAACTTGGATGGAGGTGTGTCGCCGAGGTCGCGGCCTCCATTTGGCCGATATTTTGTTCCATACATAATTGAACCATACCAATATTATCATAATAAAAAGAAATGACAATAATTTCCTAACAAATTTGTGTTTTAATCAAAATCGGCTCTTAAAATTTAACCACCCTTCAGAAATTTATCGCTTACTTTAATATTTTTAATAAAATGCATCGCTTGCATTTATGTTCTTAACAAAATCTATCGCATGAATTAGTTTCCCATGAAAAATGTATCAGTTGCTTTAGTTTTATATGCAAATATATTTCGCTTGCAGTAATTTTCTATTGAAAATTTATCGCTTTCCTTAATTTTTTAAATAAAATTTATCGCTTGCAGTAATTTCCTATAGAAAATTTATCGCTTGCAGTAATTTTCCTTAAACAATTTACCGTTTGCTTTAATTTTTTTAAGAAACTTTATCGCTTGCAGTAAATTTCAAAAAAAAATGTATCGCTTGAGGTAATTTTTTATAAAAAAATGTATCGTTTAAAGCAAGTTTTATATAAAGTTGATCGCAAGGCTTAAATTTTCTTTCGCTTGCTTTAATATTGTCCAGCAAATTAAAATTTTGCTTGAATTTTATTTTAAAAATTTATACTTTTATGTAAAACTTGCTTTCATTTCTGATAGAAAATGTATCCCTTGACCTATTTTTCCATTGCAAATGTAAATCTGGTTTTAATTTTCTATTGAAAAGCTATCGCTTACATTTGTTTTCAAGAAAAAATTTAGCGTTTGCATATATTTTTTAATTAATCTTTTTGCTATATTTTTTTTTTTAATTTTTAAGCCATAACAACACTTTTAAGACTTTGTATTTTTATTTTTTTTAACTTTATCTAATTAAGGCCTTTTTCAGTATTTTGACCTTTCTTATGTTTCCGTGCCACCACTAAACCAGTCACTATAAAAAATAAAAAAATGTAGGTACATTATTTTTTGCTGGGCAATCGATTGAGACTATTTATTTTAAAATCGGAGAGGGGTCGTCCAAAAATTTGCCGATTTTGATCGTTTTCATATGGAATTGCTCTATAAATAAGTCCTTGACAATTTTAAATGGTTCAAATTATTTGATTCTTCATGTTTGTTTATTTCTTATTAAAAAATGCTTATCAAATAATTTTTTTTTTAATTATTATTTATTCATTTTGACATTTGGTACTTTTTGTACCAAATTTTTGCTTATCAATAACAAAAAATAATAAAAAAAAAACGCGCTAAAATGATAATTCTTTTAATTTATACAACAACAAAAACCATTAGAATTTTATTGATCGTCTAACTGACTGACTGGCTGGCTGACACATTAGTGCACTAAGTTAATTTTGGTTTTTTTTTTAAATAATTAATATTATAACTTGTATTAAACAAGTTCATTATAAAACCGAACAAACAGCAAACAATTTTATTTAAAGTACTTGACATGACACACTAATCTCGGGAATTTATGAGTCACTGCTGAAACTTTTAGAAAATCTACACAATCACTTTAAATGTTCAGACAAACAAAAGAATATTCATTCCATCACACGATGTCAAAGAATTAATTATTTTTAGCAATCAATTAAAAAAAAAAACGACAACTGTATATTTTTGAAAAACGCCAAGTGAGGCTAATTTAGAGGTTTACAGGAATGAATTTGTGCCATTTTTAAAAATAATTTTTTAACACAACTCAATTGGTATTTCCAATTAAGAAGAAGCAATTAATCTTGTATTTTAGATCCATTTTGTTCCCCTCATTCACTTAAAAAACATATATAAATTATTCTTTAAGAAACATTTTCAAATGTTTGAAGGCGTAACCTGGCAAAAAGTAGACTTTCCTGTGGAAATGCCCATAAATCAAAAGGAATTTAAATATCGGATAAAAATAATATAAATCTTTCGAAAATCCTTTTTAAGACATGCAGTCATGTTTTAGAAATTCAAACCGAGTGGAATCGAAATTAAACGAGATTTTTAGTTCTCCTCACCGGCACTTGACATACACAGTAAAAATTGTTTCACCAATTAAAGCATTAATCTGAAATTAAATCAGCAGTAATTAAAAAATTTAATCAAGGTAATTAAACGTTTAATTGATACTATTAATTTGCACCAGTAAACAAATTCACAAATTCACTATATTAAACGTTTAATTCATTTGATTACATTTTTAATTACAACTGATTTTATTTTTGATTAATGCTTTAATTGGTGAAAAAAAATGTCAGTGTATTTAGGAAAGAAGACAATATACCTAGATTTCTGTATATCTGGAGAACGGTGTAACAGTACAAATAGCTTCGTTTTCAATAAACGAGATCCGTACTAAACAAGTTTAACTTTTTATAACTCCTAAAGAATTTATAAATACAGTTGAACCTTCATTATTCGTTATGGTCGGGACCGGGAGCATTCCAGATAATCATTTTTTTCGGTTAATTGAGTACCAACTTTGCTTGCAACAAAGCCTTTTCTTTCTCTTTATACCGCTGATACGGATACCATTGTCGAAATAAACACAACAATCAACACTTCTCAAATTTCTAAACTAAATATCTGTACAAATGCTTTCGAATCATGGCATGTAACAAGGGAATTCCCCTTTATCGTTTTATGTACATTTCGTTTGATTATTAAAAAAAAAATTTTAAAAAAAGTATGCTTCAAATCAGGCATAATATAGTTAATAACGGTTAATCGATGCAAAAAATTCATTTTTCTTTCCCGGATCAATTGATGTTGCCGTTTAATTCAATCACGGATAATACAGTTTCAACTGTGCTAAAAAATTAATTTTGAAGATTAGATTTAATGGGAATGTTGCAAATAAAGATGATTTGATTGATGTGGAACCGGAGCCAAATTATATTTTTTGCAACTGTTTAATAAGGAATAAGTATATCGTTACCTTAAACTCAAAAGGCTCTATCTAACATTTTGAAAATTTTGCAGGAGACTCCAAAAATATTTAGGGCCATTATTACAACTTTACAATAGTTAAAAGTCGGATTTTGTTGGACCGATAAATAGCTTTGCATTATTACAACTTCCATTTTTTATTGCTGTTATTTTCAATAATAAGAATATTTAAAAGATGAAAACATAATAAATGAAGGTTTTATAATGCAAAGCTATTTATCGGTCCGACAAAATCCGACATTTAACTATTGGCAAGTTGTAATAATGGCCCTTAAAAGTATAAATTACCTCAAACTGTTTATTTCAATTTATTTTACTTCTATTTTTTTGTAAAACCTAGCAGCCAGTTGTTTTGAAAATTGACAGTTAGTTAGTAAGGCCCTTTAGATGGGGCAGTTTTTTTTTTTTTTTTTTTAATAAAATCGCTAGTTTTGCCCGAAAGATTCGAAGATTTGTGGACTTTTGTGGTACATAATGCAAGACAGTAATTTCGACTTAGCTGCACAATCGTATACAAATCAGGTATTCAAAAGGCACGTTAGCAAGGATTTTGAAAAATAATTACAGAAAATATGTATTGTGGCAGTTAAGTCAAAGTGCAGCTAACTTTGATTTTTTGTATGAAAATAATTTTAGAATTCCAAAAATTTTAGGCATTTATCTCGAATGTGCAGGTATAGAAAGTGCACTTAAAAAAGGAATATAATAATCACAAAAAATATTAATTTTGTACAGTTAATTCAAAAGTGCACTTAAACAAAAGGCAGTTAAGTCGAAACTGCTTTACTGTCAGAATCAATGAAAAAGTAGATTTTTAATTTTTTGTAATGGCTCTGATATGGATGTATGTATATGTAGAGTCGGCTGATACTTAGATGAGAAACTAGTTGGATTATGTCCATATCCTCGTTTTGTAATCTGGCACAGTCAGAAAAATGTCGGCAATACAGTGTCGACAATTTAATTAGCCTGTGCCCATGTTCTGTAACTCTCGCGTCGAGAAACTTTTCGATTGAAATTAAACAAAAATGACATAATATTGAAACAAACTGCTGTTTTTTCTTGCTAAACTGTGTCTGTAACTTTTTGGTGAGTACTATTTGTCACGTAAGGAAATTACTCATTAGACAAACAATGCAAGAGCAAAAAATCGTCATCCGGCGTAGTGCTGCCACCTTTATTATTTCACCATGGTATAGCCGACGCCGACGGTTGTATTATCGCCACCGTCGCGACGCATCGTTGAACATTTTTTTAATTTTGGTGGCCGTCAACGAAATGTGTTATTGGCGTTCTCAACGTCTGCAATGTCACATCGGCTTCGAGTGCAATGGTCTGACATTTATAACGTAACGACGTTATCTCATTTAATAGTTTTCGACATGAGTTACAGACACACTTTTCGAGAAACGATGGAAAATTTTGTTTCACATCTATTCGATGCGAAAAGTTCTCACTTACAGAACATGGGTTCTGTTTACACAAAATACCATGAATAATACACAATAATTTTTCTATGGGTGTTAAGTTAAATGTTAACATTTCTGTTGTGCTTACAGAATAATGTTAACAACCACTTAACAGGACTTAAGGTCCTACTAGAATATGAATGAGTTGGCTTAAACAACTGTGCGATGACATGTGTGTCAAACCATTTTGAACTTAAGAAAAATGTCTGTTAATTTTTTTAAACTGTTTTTGCTTTCGCAATCAGATGTTTTTTGAATTTGTTTTTCGTTAATTATTGCCAGTAAGTCCAGATTGGTGGAAAAGCAGCCAACGTGGGCGTATTAATAAGATTCGTGAACCACTAGTTCTTCTGTTTCACACTTTGACAATTGAAAGCGGCATCTGTTAAATTATCCGTCAATTATTTAGTCTATTTTGCCAAATAACCATGGGCAGATAGATATAGCCTTCAAAAACTCGTGGAAATGGCCCTCAAAGCAGTTGAAATCTGACCCTAAGCTTCTTTGAAAAATCATGTTTAACGATATTTCTGGAAGAACAAACAAAATTGTCGAATATGGGACGATACCAATTCACATGAGGTCCAAGAATGTCCAAAGCATTCTGAAAGACACTGTTTGGTGCAGATTTTGGGCTCAACCAACTTCTGTTAACCTAAATTGGTTAATATGGAAACCAGCCACAGACATATGGTTTAACAGGACGGCGCTGCGTTCCACTGAGCCCATAACACATTGGACATTCAGTTAGAGCGATTTGAGAGAATGCTCATCTTACGTGGAGGTCATCTTGTGGAGGTTGTCTTATGTCGCTGGTCTATGCAAATAAGCCTCAAACCACAGCAGTCGATTCAAATTCAACGAAGCCGCGGTGGCATTTGCACGATGTTATTTATGTTCCATAGGTAAATAATGGCATCGATAGGCCTTTCAAACGAATAATGTACCGATCTCGCACATACCCAGCTGTAAAACTCAGAAGACCTTCTTACTTCAGGCCTTTTTGAAGGCCTGATTAAAAAATTTTTCGATTTAATTACTATTCTTATGTAACTGCTAAAGAATGCCTCATAGAAGGCCTCGGCTCTTTGGTTTAAAAGATAAGATACACCTTCCACACTCGCTTCTATGAGAAGCGATAAAAGAAGGAGTAACATTTTTTGTTTTGTTTTTTTGCACACGCAAAAGCAAAAGAGTTCAGATTCCTTTACAAAAACAAAGTAACATACATAATAAAATAACTTCCAAATGAAAACAATAACGTAAATCTTTTTAGTTGATGTTAAAAAGAGAGAGTAAAATTTTTTGTTCTGTTTTTTCGCCAAAGCAAAAGCGAAAGAATTCAGATCCCGTTATAAAAATAAAGTTACATACATATTAAAATACCAAGTGAAAACAAAAATGTAAATCTTTTTAGTTGTGTTTTGTTCATTGAAGAAGAAGGTTCTGTGAAGGGATGGACACTGTGAAAAAACATCGATGTTTTTTTCGATGCGATGCGAATGAAAATGGTCAGCCAATTTCCATTAGAACCGATGCACTTTTTACAAGGATGGTCCGAAAGGCCTTCTAAGAGCCCCTAATTAAAAGGCCTTTTAACATACCTTTCTTAAAAACCCTTTAAGATAACCTTTATTCTTAAGCCTTTTAACAGTCCTTCTCTGGAAAGCCTTCTAAGAGCCATATATTTGAATGCCTTTAAGAAGCTCTGGCGAAAGAAAGGAAAGCGGAAGGCCTTCTCCGCAATGACAACGCGTGTAAAAAAGATATGAGTATGGAATGGAGCAAGAAGGCCTTGTACATCCAAAAGAAGGGGTACAGAGGCCTTCTAGAAGGCCTTCGTACTCCTTCTTTTTCCCACTGGGTACCTACTACATGTATGTCTGTACATATGTGTTATTTAACTTCAAAGATAGGAAGCCCTTAATGAAAGACCGTTTTTTCCAATTGTTCATTAAGAAAACTTCTTTTGATAACAAATATCTTTTATTTCTACTAGAGAATAGATTATCAGATATAAACCATAATAATATTTACGTTTTCCACCCTACATACCTTCATCTTTAGAAAATAAAATAAAATTTAGGTTTTTATTAAAATTTAACAAATTTTCTAAAGATCGATTACAATCGTTTTGCCGTCGGCATTTTAAGAATTTTGTTGTTTTTATTTTCTTTTGTACACACAAAGTTGTTTTTTTTTTATTTAATGAGTGGCTCTTTATCAATTCTTTACATTTGTTGTTGTTTTGTTTCACTCTGTTTTAGTTATACATAAACAGAATTATTGAATTGGTATAATAATCTCCTATCAGTCATCTCATTTTGTTACAGCTTAAAAGCAAAAACAAAAAAACACACACACTTCATTGTTTTTATTTTTCATTTTATTTGCATTCGATATGATTTGATTTTTAGTTCGTTGGTTCAATACAATTCACTTGAAATGAATTGTGAAGAGTTGAGTTTATTAATGTTTTTAAAACATTTGAATACATTTGTGCACATACAGTAGTCTTCCGATTTAACGAATCAATAAGTTGTTCGTTAAAATGAAAAATATCGGTATACCTACACAGCGCTTCTCTATAGGGATGCAGACGATACATCGATGTTGATACGACATTTCTGAAATGTGTTTAAGACATTTCGCGTATAAAACGACATTTCTGATAAATTTCCTATGTAAGTTCCGCCTTTTCTTCAATATTAATTCAACAGGACGTAAAAAGTATCAGACCAAGTTAAACATTTGTCACAAATTCCTTTAAAATTTCTCAAGGAAAATTTTCAAAATTCGTACAGAATCCTTCGGCAAAACGGCAAGATTTCAAACAACAACAACAACAACACTTAGGTTCATGGATCAATCTTGTTTGCGCATTGCGCAGGTCCGTTTTTTTTGTGTGTGTGACGAAGAAATATAATTTATGTATTTGCATTTGCGTGTGTCTTACATTTTTTACAACAAACACTAATTTTTAGTCTATGATGACGTAGATGCGCAGTAGAAAATTTTTTTGTACGGCTGAGTGCGCAATCCTGTTTTTTTCTTCATTCATGACTTAATTTAAGGAAAAGTTTGCTTATTTTGTGAAAAACAGCAGCAGTTACACTACAATAAGAAATACATACATAAATATAATATTTTCATGTTTAAAAAGTAAAATAAGATGCAAAAATTGCCGTTTCGTTTGTTAAAATTGTTTAATTCAATACATCAAATTAAAATAATTACGAAAACATCATCGGGCATGCTGCTGGTGTCTAATAATTGTGATTTTATCTGTTAACAAAGGGGGAATACAGCACAAACGTCATACAATAGGGTGGGTCAAATTGTATGGATTAAAAGAAACTGAAAAGTCGTGTAGCAAAGATAAGACAATAAATTTTAGTGTTTTTATCAAGAATAAAAATTGGGAATTTAGCACGACAAACAAAATCTTGTAAATTAAACTTTTGTATTCCCAAAAGTTACTTTGATAATCTACGGAAAATTCTAAAAAACTTCTCAGATGAAACCATATGTCTAAAACCAAATCCTATTTAAATTTTGGCAGGAGCCACGAGGGGAGGCAGGGGCAATTTCTGTCTCTACGAAACAATCTAAGATACATCCCTATTTATATATGTATATAGATACATCAGCTATGCATTTTTTCAAAAATAGGACTACGAGGGGATCAAATATTTTAACGCAATGAGCACATCGTCGACATTTTAACGTCAGAATTTCGCTCTCTGAAGCAATGATGCATTGCTAAGTTCATCGGCTACACCAGCATGGGACCGTTAAAGATTGCCTCGAGCCGGTGGACCACATTTAATTCGCACTGCAGAGAATATTGAAGGTGCAGAGCAAAGTGTTAACGAAACAGCAGAAACATCTTCCAAAAGGCGTTCTGCTCAACTAGGAATTTAAAAACAAGATTAAGTCCCAATTCATACGTTGCAGGTCTTATGGTTAAAATTATCACACTTTCTTCTTTGAATCAGCTTCGGCGTTTACACAGTGCTTGCCTCATTGCTAAAATATTAATTTTTGCAACATAGTCATATCACAAGAAATCAAAAATGTAAAGTTATTTTAGCAAGAGTGTTGCTTTATACCTTCTTAAAACAAAAAGAAAACAAAATCTATATGACGAGTATATCAAGCTAAGTAGTCAGTCTCTCTCGCCTATAAAGTAGCAACGTATAATTTGGGACTAACTGTTATTCCCATATAAGAATACAAGAGTTAAAACCCGCTGATCATCGACAACGTCTTAAATCAGTTAAATGTCAATACCATGGTTATTTTTTACCGTTAAACTGAGTGCAAGAAATGTGTATGTCTTGTACACAAGGGAACGCGATGATAGCGGAATCGAATGTTCGTTAAGCCGGAATGCTACTGTATTTCAATATGTTTAGTTTTGTTTAATATTAAGGTTTTGTTGCTGTTGTTGTTGTTGTTGTTGGTGTTGGTTTGCTTTATTATAAAATTCTCGTTTTAACATAACAAAAAAAATTAAAACAAAATGAAAAGAAACAAAAAAAAGCTTCGTATGAAAAAAAACAAGTTTTTTCTCTTAGTTAAAGTTGTTTTTGTTTAAATCGCTTTTCTATTGTTGGGTTATAGCAACAACTACACCAACTACAAAAACAATATGAGAACAAAACAGTGGGGTATATTTGTTAATTTTTTTTGTTTTTATAATTTTTTTTTTTTATAATTTTTTGTTATTTTAGGTTCAGTTGTTTCCAAAAGTTTTTCGTGTTTGTTTTTGTTTTCTGTTTATTTTAGTGTATTTTGTATTAATTTATTTTATTTTTTTGTGGCTTTTTTTTTTGTTTATTATTTAAGTAATGTATTTTAATTATAATTTATAGGTATTTATTATACAGAATATATTTATAAGTATGTTCATATGTATTTTTCGCAAAAACATTTTAGCAAATTTAATGAATTTTATTACTTATTTTTTGAATTTTTATGTTAGTGGGTATTAAAAAAAAAACTATGTATAAACAAAACACAATCTTAAACAATTTTAAGGAATTTATTTAAAAATTTTTTACTGTTCATTGATATTTCTTTTATTTAAGTCTTTTATTATAGAAAAATCATAAAATTTTAGTTTATGACTTTTTCTTTAGAATGTTTTTTCCAAGTTTTTGCTTAATTACACAATTGATTAGACTTGGTGGTGGGTTTTTTTTTGTTGGTAATAAAAACAATTTTTTTTTTTAATTTTCAGGTATGAAAAGTTGTTACCAAACTTGGGAGGGTCATCATAAAATGTTCATTTGGTGTTGGACAGTGGTTAAGGCAACGGCATTTAGATGGGAAATAAAAACGCCATGTTTAATGGGGTTTTTTAATGTTTCAAATAAAGTTTTGTTAATTTTTAATATTTTCAAATTAAGATAAGAGGTATTAAAAGTTTCTAGTTTTTCGTGAAAAAAGCTTTCTTATAAGAACAGGTCGAGATTGTCAGTCTGTTGTCGCCACATCGGTCAATACAGATTTATAAAGTCACTTCAGAAAATTTCAAGGAAAAATTAAGAAATCTAAGCATTTTGTTGGTAGTTTGAAAACGAAGAGGTTAACTTATAAAAGTTGTTATGGGAGGTAATATTTTTCAATTGGAAAATTTAGACACCATTCATCTTGCTTGCTTATTTATATATGGGCATTTCCATTTTGACGTGTCGTGATATACCTATGTACCACAAAATATAAAAATATTTAATGATGAAGTCAAATTTGTAAAAAGGGTTTTTATACAGTAGAATCCCGATAATTCGTAATCGCAAGGGGCCGGCCATTTTTTACGAATTATAGGGATTTTTCGATTTACCGGGGTTTCGATTTAGCGGGGTTAAAATAAAATACGATAAAAAAAAACTTAGAAAACAATTGTTAAAAATAAAATATGTATATAAAAATTATTTTTTTTTAGATGTTTATTTATTTGAAAACGCACACACAAGCATAAGCAAAAACCCACGCAAAACAAAAGCGGTAAACAAAAAATCATTCTTTCAATGTTTCTGTTGTTTTTATTACGAATTATAAGTGGTAGTAAGCAAACAATTACGATTTAAAAGAGGTTAAGAAGATTTTATTTGAAAAAAAAACTTACGAATTAGCGAGGGGACCAAAACATATGGAAATTTTACGAATTAACGAGATTTTTTCAAGGAACCGACAGTTTACTACGAATTATCGGGAAATACGATTTTCGGGGTACGAATTATCGGGATTTGACTGTATACCTATACAAAGTAATGAAGTAGCCCTATATTAAAAAAAATACAGTAATCGACGCTAAGGATTTGCAGATATAAGCAAAAATCTGCGCTGGCGTGACATTAAAAAACGGATGTGGATTTTAACTTGCATTACAAAACTGAATAAGACTGCGAATTGAGCAAGATGTTTTGTAGGTATAAAACCTTTTTTAGTAAACTTTGGACTAATACAGATTTATTTTTCAAACTATAAAATTTATAAATCTTTGCTCGTTTTAAGGTAAATATTGGCATTTCGAGCGAAAAGTCTACTAATTTTTGTAACGTAACAATTGTAAAGTTTAAAATAAGATTTGTCTTTAATATCAATCTGCTTTTTCTTAAAAATTTCAAGTAAAAATTAAATGCAGATGGCGAAATTGTAGCAACATGTTGGATAAACAGGTAAATATTTCAAACAGAAGATTCCGCTAAAAAATATTTTTAAATGCTGCGAAAGCTCTTGTAGACATCTTAAAATTAAACATGTATCATAATATGCCTCAAAAAGCCAAAATATGTGCTAAAACTTGAAAAATGCTGCAAAAAGGCTCTTTTAATTAAATTATGCAAAAATAATGTGCAAAGGGTAAAACATGCAAATATATGCCCTAACAAATCGATGCCAAAATTCATTAAAAGCTCTAAATCGGATAAATATATTGTTACTGCCTTCATTTTTCGCACAAGAAACAAATGCAATTGCATATTTATGGTTTCCCTGGTAATGACCAAGGTTGCCAACACGACGATAAAAAAAAGGTTAGAATTGAAACTAAAAATGGCTAGATTTTTAAAAATATTAAAAACTGCATTAATTAACGCAGGAATAAAATATTTAATGATTTTTTTCCAATTTAACTAATTAATTAAAAATCAACGAAATTTTTTATATAAAAAAAATTTCTAGCCTAGAATCGGGTTTGGGGCCAGGGTTGTTAGACTTTTTTCCTCAAAAATCGTCAAAAGTTGTAACAAAATTCGTCAAAATCGTCACGAAAATTGAACAAAATCGTCAACAAAACGTTAAATATATAATTTTTACAAATTAAAGACAATTTATTGCATGGATTAGTTCGAAAATATGAATTTTTAGCAAGAAATTCTATTTATGAAGAAGAAAGTTATATGGTTAAGTTTTATTCTATTTTTTTCAGCAAGTGAGCTGAATATATTTATCATTTAAAAAGAAAACATAAGAAAAAAAATATTTGCATAAATGCATAACAAAAATATTTATTATTTGATTTATCCATATTCAGAAAAATATTAAATAATAAATAAAATCGCATTTGCTTTTAACTCGAGCTATTTTTAAATGATTAACTTTTAGCGCTATCTCTATTGCATATTGTTTTTATTGTAAAAGGTGCTTAAAACCAAGGATTCTGTCTATATCAACCGACTTGAAACGTTTTATTACGTCCAATATTAGTTCCAAACTAATACATTTTTTTCTCATTGCACTCATTTTTCTACACAACTTCTTATTAAAAAGTAACTTCTTACTTCCTAACACACAATTTTACTAAGAATAACTTACCCAACAGAATTAAATGGGATTTGCCTTTTTACACACAAATAGAAAAATTCTTCACATGTGATTATGACTTCATCGAAAAATGCATTCGTATGTGGCGACGCAAATCGAAATCATAAAAACGCAAAGCGGATTTAACCAATTTTTTAAAAGCGGACCAGATAGGACTGAAGCAAATCGGGGCTCTAGTGTATATTTTTTGCAGTACCGATGGCATTTCTATAATTGTAGAATTTGAATTACTAATGCTTCTAATGAAATCCACCTGGTTTGTGATGGGGGAGGAATTTTTTTGTTTAATTTCCAAAAATTTTTATATTTCGAAAAATTGATTTTTAAGTTTTGGACTGTTTTCAATATAATTGTAAATATTTCTTGTGTGTTTTATCGATGCCAGAAAATCGTCATAACACTATTACTTTTAGTCAAAAAATCTTCAATCTTCATATTATTGTATTTTCTCAAAAAAATCGTTAAAATTACGAAAAATCATCACATCTTCCAAACCTGCTTGCCAGATTAAAGTGTTATAAAATTGATGCCAGATTAAAGTTTAAAGTAAATTTATTGACGGGACTAAATCGTCAAAACATTAGTGACTCTACATCAAAAATCGTCAATCGTCATTTTGGTAAATTCATCGAAAAAAATCGTCAAAATGACGTAAAATCGTCACATCTAACATCCCTGTTTGGGGCTGTTAAATATGCGTAACAGTGGGCATTTTTGTTTAATGCGATTTACACAAAAGAAAAAAAAGATGTTTCCAATATTTTATCATCATCTTGTTGTTTTGCATTATCAATAAAATGTTTATGACGAAATATCGCATCAAAACCAATTTCTACGAATAGAATCCAAGACCATTAAATTTTAAAGATCGCTTATTTGCCTACATTGCGTATAGAAAGTAAGATGAATCCCATACCGGGTACCGATATGTTTTGCAAGAATTTATGCTTCTATATGCAGATAAAGATGACCGAAAGGATTCTTCTGCTTTGGCCAATTTGCCTTATAGGTTTTCTTTTTATATTCGGTTATAACGAATTTTATAGTTATAAAAATTTTGTCGAATGCTGTGTATTGACAACCAAGATACTTGTACCTAATTTAAAAGCTTTGGCTTGTTGTCGTTCTCCAGATCTACAAAATTCTATAATGTAAAATAAGTGCCACCCACGCTCACTTCTCTAATCCCGTCAATTTTATTTTGTTGCATGCCCACTTCTCCACTCCACTCCACTCCACTCCACATCAGTAGCAAACAGTTGCGGACCATATGTGACTTAAATATTTAAAAACCTCGTCCCCATCTTATCTGGGGTCTTTGGAAAACTTATTTCAAAGGACAGACAGACGGACTGACGTCGTTTAATCATTTTCGCTAGTCATAAGGACCCAGAATATATATACCTTATAGGGTCAAAGTTCAATATTGTAGAAATTACATTTTTACGATGACTCTAAAAAAAAAAAAACAATGTAACCAGCGTTGCCGTTTTGGTAACTTTTAACCAAAATTGGTTACTTTCTTCTCCAAAGTGTACTCGTGTACTTTTTTTCCATTTTGTTTACTTTTTTCAACACAAAAATAACCAATTTTTTGCTTTGAAACAAGAACTACCCGCTCCGCTTTTTTGACAATTAAAATTGTGTGTGGTATTTTTGCATTTAAAACAAATTTTTTCAGCTACTTAAAAATTATTTTTTTAGAAGCTTAAAACCTTCAAAAGACTATCAACTTAATTTAAGGTGTATACTTTGAAGTGTAGATGGCCATTATCTGCTACTCTTAAGTTTTCATAGATCTAACTGAAACACTTTTCTAGATAAACGATAAGGTCAAAAGCCCTTCCGATTCTATCACGTATGTTTAATATGATTGATTATATTTCCACCGGGAAAAAAGCATCTATATAAAAAAGCTCATTTTTGCACTTTGATACCATTTTGCACAGCAATACTTTAAAAGCTTTACTTGTAAAAGCTCTTTTTTAAAAAAAGGTTGAAAGCTCTAGCTCAAAAAGTTTTTAAAATTAACGAAAATAAGTATTTCCTTTGTATAGGAGGTGACACTTTCACTAAAAATGATATTGCCTTGTGTTATTGCCAGACCTGTCAAAACTTTTAAAAAAAATGGGTCCAGCGGTTTTTGAGCCTACAAGATACAAACAAACACTTTAGACACACAATTGCTTAACTGAAGTGCAAACAAAATAGTAGTATTTACTTTTGATACAAAATAATTTTGGTTACTTTTTTTTGCTTTTGGTTACTTTATTTTTACATTTTGGTCCTACAAAGGCACACATTTCAAAAATATGTTAACCCTTTTGCTCTACACCGTATGGGTCCTTATTGTTCCTTTGTGAAAATCGTTTGGCTCAATACTTTAAAAAAAAATCTAATTATTTAAAATGTGTTTCACCAAATTAATAGAAATGTATTCAAAATTGATTACTCTTTTTTTTTTAGCCATTATGGAAAAAAATCTCTTCTTTTTGCCCCTCCCTGCATTCAAGATCACTTTAATGACTGTAAGTGATTGTCTTTTAGAATTTCAAATATAAAATCAGATTTTTATTTTAACACTTTGTTCAATGATTTAGGGTTTCTTGGGAATAGGATTAAGAAAAAAGAACAGAAAATCATTTCATAATTCTAATTTGAATTGAAAAAGAAATTAAAAACTTGAAATGAAAAGTAACACAACCATGGGAAATATTTGAATGTGTGGAGGGATAAGCTGCTGCTGGCAAAGAGTGAGTTTTTGAATTTCGTGGAAATGTTGTTGTTTCAACACAATTGCATATACCTACATAAGTATATATAAATATAAGTAAATAAAAAAAAGTATATGGCTGTCGTACTGTCTATTTGTGGCAGAAATGCTTGGCTGACTGACAGACTAGTGAGTGGTTAAGTTTCTTTCTTTCGTTCTCTCATTCTTTTATTCTTTCTCCTTGTGGCCACACAGCCGACTAGTGGTACGTCAGCCGACCAGCCAGCCAGTCTGTCAATGAGCTAGAAAGACAGATAGTCAGTTAGTTGGATTTATATATATTTTTTTTGTATTTAGCACGTGCTGTGTGGTTTTATGAATGTTGTGGCTTTTAGCTTGTGTTTTCTGGTGGTGATGGATGGCAGTGGTGGTGGTTACACCTTTTGAAATCTTTTGACATTTTCATTGTAATTTTTTTTTTTCAATTAGGATTCCGGTTTATGACAATGTTATGTCAAAAAATGTTGTTCTCTTTTTTATTACTATACTTTTTTTTTGTAAATACACTTTTTGGATTTAAATTAAAGCAGCAGGCTTGTAACTCATTGACTTTAAAGATCAAAATGGTGTTTTTTGTTATTTTATACGATCTTTTAATCGAATATTTGAGTCTTAATTACGATATCTTTTTTTATAAGTTCAATTGTTTCCCAAATAATAATACTAGTTTACAACGAAAATGTACATTTGATGAAACTTGATTTGCCTTATGTATTTTTCCCGCTGAATTCGAATCATATCTCGAGCAAGAAATGTCCGATTGGGTCGGTCCGCAACCGAAGACAAAGCAAGAGCACACAACTATTTCTTACACACAAAAATGTCAAGAATGCATGTTTCTTGTCGATAGTCTAAGCACGATGTCGACCAATTATCTTTCCGATTCATTAAATTTGAAGATGCATATTTTTGCATATTTGGGTTTTTAATGCATATTTTTGCATATTTGGTAATTTTTGAGTTATTTTTTTTTTATTTCCTTAAAAAAAATTTATTTAGATGCTTCAGAATTCTGTTCAAAAACTTTGAGTAATTTAAGGATGTAAGAAGTGCTTGTAGACACCGATAATTATGAAATAAAAAAAGGAAAGGAAATATTAAATTTAAATAACATCCGAAGTCAATTATCATTTGTATTTTTTAATTACGGATATATTGGTGAAACAATAACTTATAAGGAGGGATTTAGTTCACTTAATACTGAAGTGAAATTAATTAATATTGATAAGGACAAATATCCCGACGATTTAAAAAACAAATCCAAAACGTTTTGCAAAAAAAATTAAGGATTTCAAAAAATCAAATAAAGTTCTGATCTTGAATCAAAGTGGGATCTAAAAATTAAAATTTTCAAAATGCATTGACATTTTTCAAGTTTTACTTTTAATAAAACAGTATGTACTCATTAATTTAAACAAACAAAAATTTTAATTGGTTATTTAGGTTTTTTTTAAGATAAGAATAACAATAGAATACATTTTGTATATTTTTGTTTTTAATAAAATTAAAAAACAATTTTTTTTTTAAATTTTTTAAGTTTTTTGTGCATATTTTTTATTTTTTAGTGCATATTTTAAGAGCTTTTTTTTATTTTTTAGTGCATAAAAATCATATCCCTACTTATAACTTTTAATTTTTCGGTCGATTTTATTCTGGTTGGTGATAGTTTTTACGTAAAAGTATCGACTTTACGTACATGAAGAGAAACCAGACGTTTTTATTTGTACTTTTCCGTTGGCACAGAATCACTGTAAAATACGATTTTTTTTTGAAAATCTGTCCTATTTTCATCGATATATTTTGAACCGCTTTACCAATCAAAGATCCGTTTATAGATATTTGTTCATCTCCATACCTTGCGTTTGGGTACTAAGAACGACCCTTGATTTTCGAATTCAGCGGAAGAAAATACATAAGGAAATCTATCTCGCAGCAAATGTACATGAAAAAAAATTCATTTTGAAAATAATTTTCGTGGAAATACAAAATTTAATTTAAATGATTTTGTTATTCGTGCTTAATTTCCAATTTTTATTATTTGATAAAAACACTGAAATTTATTGTTGATGGATAAGCTATTCCTATGCGTATTTCACTGGTTGCTTAGGCCAGATCATCAGAAAACTTCATCCATAAAGAGGTAAAAGTACAAAAACTAAAATTTTTATCACAACTATGAAAAACAAAAAAAAATGTACTTTGGACTTCGAGAAGAATGCTTGACAAAAAGTACGAAAAAACAGAAGTAAGGAAGAACATGGAAATCAATTAAAATTGATAATCATTCAAACCAAATTTCGGTCTACCAAAGTTTGAATACAATTTGGTTTAAAGATTGATGTTTGACTATTGACGGCCAGCAGTCGTCAATGGCAGTGATTGTTTAACGGCAAAGCCCTCTGAAGAGATTGAGTGGTTACAATTGAAACATGTAAGGGTAACCTGTCTATTAAAGCCTGGGTTCGATCCCCGCGGCAGTCAAGAATGAAAAATTATGAATAAATTTCATGTTGTAAAAATTCCTTTCTTTATAAAAAAAATTTAATGAAAATTAAATTTGATGAACAAAAATAACCACTTTACTAATTATTACAAATATATAAACTTAATTGGTTTTTTAACATTAATATCTTCCTTTCTATTGCTTAGATTAGTTAACAGCTGATTTTGGAACATTTCTCAAGAAAATTGTTCTCTTTAATTACTCTCATTTATACAATTTTTGTGCAAGGAAACGCTTTTGGGTAACAATAATTATTTTATTAATTGTTTTAAATGTAAGTAAAGCAAGCGAAGTCTTCGTTCGCAAACATATGAACAGGCAGTAAGATTCTGCGAAATACCAATATTGAATACGGGAAAACCGTATTACGTTGCGATATCCAGCCCTAATAAGAGTCTTTGTTTAATTTTTTTTATGGTTAAGCCCAAAATCCGCAACAAACGTTAAGACGTTTTGGATGCATTTGTATTTCGACAATCCGTATTCCAAATGCTTGAGGCATTAGACGATTAACAAAGTCATCAAGTTAAAAATTTGCTTCATCGCTTAGGATGATGTTGCCGGAACGTTAAATATTTATAGGGATCTTACGATAGGTCTTTTTGGCGATACGATACCGAACTCAAAGAGAAATTTTGGCGATACGGATATTGAATTTGAAATCCAGTTTAAATTAATAATACTCAAGTAAAGTAATTTTTTATTACATTATTTATCGCTTATAAGCATTTTATAATTTGCACGTGCTAATTTTTGGTGATTTTTAACGAGAAATTCATTCATAAAAACTCGCTTATATGCATATACTGTTATTGAAAAAAAAAACTAGCTTATTTTTATCAGCATCATGAAAAAAGCTATTTTACTTGCATGGAAAGTGCATGCATGCATTCAACATTTGATTCAAATTTAGCTAATTTAGTTTTGATGAAATAATTTTTGTGCGTTTTTTTTTATTTGACTCAAGTTTGAAACGATCTTTGTATGAGAATTTGTTTAATGCAATTTATTAAGGTATTCTTTGGATTGGGTATTACACATCACTGCTTCTTAGGCAGAACCACAGCTTAGGATGGTCAGAGGCTCATTCTCCTCGGATTCTCTTACAATTTTTAAACACAAACCAGTTTTCTTTTCAGCAGTCAAATTGTTTTCAGGGTATACCAACCCTTGATTAAAACAAATGGCAGAATATACAAATCATACGTTAATTTTAGGACATCCTTTTTTGAGTGTAGAATATTGAAAATGATTTACGGGTATATAAATCATTTTAAAAAACTGTATAAATTCTTTAGAAAATTCAGTTTTTTTTCGCAAAAAAAACAAAGATTATTTAATACATATCGCTGGCTGAATATTACAAGGTTGCGTGTACAAAAACAAAGATATGGAGAAAAGGAACCTATTTACCGAATTCCACCAAATTTCGGAATAGGTTTATATGGACATTCAGCCAGTCATCTGGGCATACGAATCTTTAGATCAGGTAGGGCTGAACCAGTTTTTGTATGTGTTACCACCACAAATGCATAATTCCCTGTCAACTAATAGTACTCCTATAAAGGATCCTAACAGAATTTTGAAAAGTACGCTTAACGTCCATTTTCACCAAGTTCGGTTAAAACTAACTTTCAATTAAAGTTCCGATTACCAATAGTTAACCGATAGTTAATTATAACCGAACTTGGTGAAAATGGCCGTAAATGTTATTATCTTTGTACATACCTGCAAGTACTTTGCTTTTAAGCTTTTGATCACATGAAGTTAACATGAATGTTTTTTATAGAGTGACACAAGTCTAAATCATAATAAAACAAGGACATATATTTTTAATATCAATGAAACAGGCTTTATTGGAAAGAAAATTTTATGAAATTAATGTTCACATATGATTTCTGCCATGTGGCCGCCACCGCTGGCCATCGTCGTTGTTAAAGACATATGGGCCAACGACTCCGCCTGCCCAACAAACAAACATCAAACAGTAATTTTCTGTGGATGCAATGGTGTTTCGACAAAAGCTTGTGGATTCTACTCACTCCAAATGCGACGATTCTACCAGAAATGGGCTTCATCGGAAAATGAAATTTTGACTGGAAATTCAAAATCAATATCAATTTGTGCTTCAGTCCATTCGCCAAATTATTTTGATTAAAAATTTTAACAATTTGAACGCGTTGCTCTGGTGTTAGTCGACTCATAATGAAATTTTAAAGCAAAGCTGTTAAATAGGTGCTCAAATAAAGCAGTGATGGCAACTCAAAGTTGTGACTCTTTCAAAAAAAAACACCCTTTACAACTATGGAACACTCTTGTTCAAGGCGGCCAAGGAAGTGCTGGCGTCTCTGGATCAAAACTTAAAGTTGTAAATTGTCCCATACGACCCAACAACATTACGAACTCAAAATCGAAAAAAAAATATAACATACAACCTTGTAATATTGAGACAGCGATATGTAGATAACAAATATGTTTAGGCATATACCTATAAATACAAACATGAATGTATGTTTATACAAAAAAAACTCTTTTACTTTTTGTATGTACATACGTGTGTATGTATGTCAACAAAATAAAAACAAAATGATTTGAAAAAGAAAAAAAACTGTGTAAATAAAAAAAGTAAAACAAAATAAATATTTTGTATTTACACCAAAAAAAAAATAAATGCAAAACAACTTGAAAGAGTTTGTGTGTAAACTTTGTAAATGTTTCAAATTGTATGAATGTGTAAATTCACACAAACACAAACACACTCATACTTGTCGCACATTTCCATGAATATAAATTTCTATGACTTACCCAAGTCAGCAACTCGTATGCCGAAACAATTCATATCCTTATTAAGTGATTGTGACAAAGGCAACGATGAGGAACTCGTTAAAGATGGTGGAGCAGGTGGTGGTGGTGCTGTTGTTTCCTGTGGTCGTTTACGTGCCACTGCAATACCAATTGGTACAGTATTATCTGAAAGTAATAACAAAACCAACAACAACAACAACAAGATTAATTCAATACAATATAATCATAAATGGCAACAATATCAAAAAAAAAAATAAATAAAAATAAAAAATTATATAAACAAAGATAAAAAAAAATCAGAGAACTTTAGTAGGAAAACCAAAACAGTTACAACAACAAGATATTAGCAGAACAATTCACAATAATAATAAGAAGTGGGGGGAAAAAGAGTAATAAGAATAACTAACAAGTGTGTAATAAAGTCAATAATAAAAGAAAAAGAAATGAAAGTCAAAACGAAAGCACACAAGACAACAAATCAAATCAAACTACCGACGGCAACGGATATTGTAACATATAAATTTGTTAAATATTTTTTTTATAATTCTTTTTCTAGTTGTTCTGTTTTATTTTTTTTTTTCTTAAGTTCGTTACACTTATTACAAGTACTTTTAGATTTATTAAATATGTACTATTTTTTGCATTCGTCTAAAAGAGCCAACGAAAGCAGGATGTCAAGTTTGTGGAAAAGGTTGAACATTTTAAAAACCGAATCCGATTTACACGTTCAATAACATCAAGAACAATTTTTGTTAATTTCCACTTCAAGAATTCAAATTTACTTGACACAGAAAAAATTCTCCAAAATTGTTGACCAATTAAAGCATTTATCGAAAGTAAAATCAGTTTTAATTTAAAATTTAATCAAGTGAATAAAACGTAAATCGGTTAAGGCAAAACAGAAATGAACACTTTTATCCTCTGTTTGCCCAGGGACTAGAATAAAATATACACCATTTGAAAGGTATTTTCTGCCAGAAGTGCACAATATACATACATTTTATTAAAATCTGTTCAATATTTTCAGAGTTATAAACGTTCAAATTTGATACTAACACATGTAAAACACATAAATAGAAATTTTGCTTTTCCCTTTATCCAATAATAAAAAAAAAAAATAGGGTGGTCGATCATTCGAAATTTTCAAGAAACCGGTTTGCGAATATTTCGATTATATAAATCTTATGTATATATAAATCGGCACAGGCAAACTAGTTAAGAACGATATCTTTCTTTGTTTGTCAACCACTCACGTGGAACATTTCAGATGAACCTGGAGCTTAGTCCGTAGCCAAATCGATCCACTAAGACGGAAAAAATGAATGATCGAAACATGTTAATTCATTTACCTACATAAACTTATATTTACTATATTTTCTTCATATAAAAAAAAGTTATGGCCAAATTTTGTAATTAATATCTTAAATTTTTTAATTGAAATTAATTTTTTCTTTGTACACTACAAGGAAATCCAGTACTAGCGAGATTTAGAGCCAAATCTGGTTGTTTTTAACTCGATTTCTCATACAAAACAAAGTCTACTTTGTGCCAAGATTTTGACGAAATCTACTTAAAATCTAGTAGTACTTAAGGCATGTTTACATAGTAAAACATGTAATAGGTATGTATATAAGGACATGTCAAAAAATGATGTAGAATAAAAATAAATCTTACCATGCAAAAGCAAAATGTATTCAGTAGGAGAGAATACGGATACAATATTTGACAAGAGATCGGTAAATGTTTATTTTCTAAACCATTTTAGATAACTTATGTGTTCTCATCACACCAAAATTGTAATTTAAAGAAAACATTGGTAGCATTACCAGTATGTATTGAAGGTGTTAACATTTTTTTTTACAATTAAAAAAACAACCAAAATCAACTCAGAAAATGTCCTTGTTGTTTTTGTGAATATTGTAGACCTGTAACCATCAGCTATTTTGCTATTAAAGGGTTTTTTACACTTTCACTCAATGCACATGATGGCTTTTAAGATGTCGTTTCTTCTTCATTCCATTTTGAAGCAACTTTCAAAAACCCTTTGCGTTGCTACGATGATTTTTCGTTGCATGTCTTTTTTATTTACATTAGGGACTTGATTATCTGTAACTCTTTTAACCGGCAGCATCAATGAACCAAAATTTAAATAAACGAAGAAATGTAGAATACAGTATTTACTATACCATTTTGCAAATGCTACGATGCAAGACCATTTGCACAAGATTGTGAATTGGGCTATTAAGTTAATGCGTAATAAGAAATTTAGACGATGCTTTTTTATCTGGCTTTTTTAACGTTGATAGTGGAACAGGGTATTTTTTTATATTCCTCTAACTCCCACTGGAGCATAGGGCGCCAAAGTGGAACAGGGTATAAATACATTTAACCTAGTAATTAGCTCAGAAAATATAGTCTAAGGGCCCTATACGTTGTAACTGGTCGTACAATTGAGTTGAATAGGCCAGTAGGTCGTTCGCATAACATGCTACAATTTTTTAACCAACTTTTCATTAAGCTTTATTAAGAAATTATTTTTAATGAGTCAACATGAGTACCGATTTATTAGCACTAGTGGCGATAAACAAAGTATAGTAAGCAGAGTAGCAAGAAAGAAAATAAATAATAGTTCCGGTAGTCTTTATATTCTTTACTAAAATTGTGCAGTGGAATTTCGTATTAGTTTATTAAAATATTGTTTGCTTTGCACGCTGCTGCTTTCAAAACGTCAGAATGAAAATTAAAAAAAAAGAAAAAATCGCCATCACACGTACCAATTTGAAAGCTCAAATCAAATTGATTTTTTATTCAACCGATGGATGACCAACCACACCTCTAACGTAACAAATGGTTGTACATCTTGATCGAATTGTACAACAAGTCGCAACATGTAGGGCCGCACTATACCACGTTTCATAATACTTTAAGAAATCAAGCTTTAAAGTTTTCGTTTATGTATAGCACCAAGATTCATTAGAATATAGTAAATCTTTTGTCTGAATTAAATTCGATGCAATATTCACAAAAAGGCGGTTTCTTCGCTTTGTTTTAATCATATTTTGCTACGAAAAAATCCTTTCCATATTCGCCGACGAATGTTGTGTAGACAATCTGCTCAATTATGAATAAAAATTCCCCAAGAGTTTTCTCCCTTCTCCCATTTTTCCCATGTTTATTTAATTGTAAAAGTGGGAACAGGGAAAAAACTCCTAGGGAATTTTTATTCATAATTGGGCTGAATATGCTTTTTGCAATACTTCTGATATTTGGAAATTTTTAAATTGTACTAAATATGTCATTGGAGTACTCAGTATTTTTGTAAAAAAAGTACAATTGTACTAACTTTATCATCCCTGGTACACTCGCTTTTATACCGCTTTTAGCTCCTCTCGCCTATAAGGTAAGAATCGCAACGACGAAAATCGTATAATATAAATAAGGACAAATTGTACTGGAACTAAATTCGATCGATGCAAGATTAACGAAAAATCTGTGACCGATTCCTTGAAAATTTCTTCTCGTACGTATGTATTTCGTTTCTAAAGCTTCAAAAATTTGTTCCGAAGAAAAATTGTGTCTAAAAGACTTTTAAGATTGCACTAATAAATAACATTACGAAAATTTTTGCAAAAAACCAAAAACAACAAAATGTAAAAACCTCATTTTGTGTTTTTTTTTTCATTTTATTAATTTTGCTTTGCCTTCTATTCCTCCATACAAGTGAATGAAATGAAAAGAAAATTTGCCGTCGGCAAATTGCTCTTTGCCTGCACAGACACACACAAACAAAAATATTCATGCACAGTTGAGTGTATGAAAGCTTGTATGCATTTCAAATGAAAAAAAAAACTAAAAGAAACGATAAAAAATATATTCATTGGGGAATTTTGTTATGGTTTTTGTAACGCCTATTGCAAAAAAAGAACCCGAAACAACAACAAATTCAGTAAAAAAAACTAAGCAAAAAACTTTATGTTTTTGTGGTGTCATACTGTATAACGCTTTGTCACCGATATTTTGTTGCTGTTGTTGTTAGTTGTTTCAGTTTTACTTTAAAAACATTTTTCAGAGTCTACTTTCCACAGAACTTTTAAAATGAAATGAATTTTTTGGTTAAAAAAAAAACGATTCCGGTCAGTTTAAAGAGTGTTAAATGTTAACGATCGGAAAACGTCCATTATACTTTTTAACATTAATGACAATTTTTTATAGCACCACAACGTACAGACAGACAGACAAACTGACAGACGGACATTCACTCTTAGTCTGTTTTAATTCAATACACAAGGGATATTTTAGCTTGATGTTTCGAAATAGACATGGTCATACATAGTTTAAATTAAAAATTGCCACATTTTTTTTTTCTTAAACATGTCATAATAAAAGAGGCGTTACGCAGTGTTTTTATTTCAACACTCCCACTTCCTTTACTTGAAAGTAGGTATGTAACGTACAAAGATCTAACAGTGGAAATTTACGGAAAAAAGAATGGTACAAAACTTATATTAATATATACATACATATGATTGTACATATTTGTTTTATGAATTTTTAATAAAACCTTTTAAAGAAAAAACCGATCCATACGAGGGCGTGTTAATAAGTCTGGGACTTTAGGAATTTCGCGCCTCTTAACTGAAAGAGCAACCCTGGTCTCTTACTGTCATACCTAAACAAGAGCGGAAACAATAGTGTTAACAAGGTTTTTCTTGAGAGTCATAATTCCCAATTCGTACTCTTGATAAACACACTGAAAACTATTATTGGGACGTAAGCTAGTTCCCATGCGCATTTCACTGGTTGCTTAGGCCGGATCCCCTGCTTCTAAAGACTTAAGATATTCACCTCTATTATGAAAGTCGACGTCGACACAAGTCGACGGCACCTGAACAGGCATTGTATTTCTTAGTCGTTATTGACCATAATCCATTACTACTGGCAGTCAATTGATATTTTCTAAGGCGCTTTATGTCGACGAATTGTGATATCAATGTTATTACAAATGGCACCAATGAGGCAAAAAGTGGTATCAATCCAATGACGAACGTCATAATATACATATTATGTTTTATGCGTTATCTATGCTATGAATACACTGAAAGTAATTGGATGCCACATTTTGTGTATTATTAACATTATTTTCATGTTTAAAAAGTAAATTATTTTCTATTCCCATTTTCTATTTGTGAAAATTATTAAGCAAATTTTCATATTATTCGAATGTGTATTCTAAGTCAAATTACAATCTTAAAAGCTTTAATACTGTAATAGTCTTGTTCCTTCAATATTTTCCAGGAATATTTTGTATGCACTATCAGACTTTTTGTTTGTATATTTCTGTTACGAGGCTTGCTTTAGCTATACTTTGGCTAGCAATGAAGTAAATTGTGAAGAAAATGTATACAACTATTAGATACCAGCAGAATGTAATGCATTTTCTGGCCCGCTTCGGCCTTCGTCAGCATTCTTTGTATCTTATAACTGCACAGAAAAAATGTTTGCAAAAAATTATTCAATTAAATAATTAATTGGTGTACATTAATTATTCAATTAATTTTTTGTTTGCTGCAATTAATTTTTTTAATCAAACCCCATAAAATTAAATGTTTTTGTATATGTGGTGTATTTTTTTGTTTATGCAATTGATTTTTTAATTGACTAAATTTGTGTCCCATGATTCCTTTGTAGGGGCAAAATTAGTAAAATATTTAATTGTCTGAACAAATTGTTTAATTAAAGTCGAGTTTCTATTTTTTCTGTGTGGATAGTGCATACAACATATTCCTAGAAAATATTGAAGGAACAAGACTATTGTTTACCTTGATAGCTGCTGATGGTTGTAGCTTGGCCCCAATAGCAACAATAAGCTCTTGGCGCGCAATGTGTGATGGTAGAACAATCAGTGGTAGAAACACTCGCTGGGTGGCGGTGAGACACTTTCTTCGTTCGTGAAGGGAACTGAGTGGAAGGCTAGTTGCGGATTGACGGGATGTGAAATATGCCCATTGGCCGTTCCAGTACCGTTGGGTACACCAGTAGTTGGCTGAAAAGCTTGGAAACACCTGTTGTTCACTTTGTGATTGAAACGCAATATGGGGGTTGGTTTTTGTAAGCTTTACCGCTTTGGTTTATTTAGATTGTGGCCGGGTTTTAAATTCACACCACGGGCATTTTAACAATATACAATTTAGTTATTAGGTTAGTCTTACACTTTTTTTCACAGATTTAATTTTTTAGTCGTATCAACGAAAGTTACTTGTTTAAAGGTACGTTCAGACTGATGAAATATTTGATAGCAAACATCAAATATTTCATTAACGTAGTCTGAACACAAAATATTTTTGAGTGTCAAATAAAATAACAGCTGATTTTGAGCAAATAAAAGTATTTGCCGGCAAACAAATATTTGTCCAATGTGAACATAGTGTGAACACAAAAAATCAAATATTTTAGTAATTTTTGAGCAAACATTTATTTGATATTACAAAAAAATTGTAAGAACAAACAACGACAAATAATTTTAGCCATGTACCCGATAGAAGCTATTTTTCCTGTAAGTTTTCGGATTTTTTACAGTTTTAAAGATTTTTAATAATTATTAGACTTTGCTATCATGCCGCTATTAGCCAATTTTTGCGAATTTTTGCTAAGTTAGCCATTTTCACCAAATGTTTGCCATTCCTTATACTTTTGGGGACTTTTAGTCAATTTTATGGCTGTTTTTGCAACATTTTTTTGTTGTTATTTTCCCGACATTTTGTCTTTAACCGAACCATATATTTTAGGGGTTGTTACCAATTTTTCGCAAATTTTAGCCATGTTTCCGTTAACCATTTGTCTTCCAGTTTTGTTTTTCTTTTACATACTCCTGTTCTAACAAAATAATAGATGCTGCTCCACAGAATAAAACAAATAATTAGGCTTCTGCACGAATTTTTACTATTGTGAAATATATTTTTATTTTTGAACACTTTCATTAAATAATTATTTGATGCAAATATTTGTTTTAGTCTGAACGAATGGCAAACATGAATTAATTTATTTTATTTGACACTATTTGCCAACTGTTTCAACAAACAAAAATTGTCAAATATTTGAGCTTAGTCTGAACATCAAACAAAATATTTTTTTGTTTCACACAGTTTGAAGCAAATATCAGAACAAATATTTTTGTCAAATATTTCATTAGTCTGAACGTACCAAGGCCCATTGAAAAGGTCTGCGCAAGAAGCCTGATGATCATTGTTTATATTCTTTATAGTTGTCAAAGGTTGTTTACATGTGCATGTATACGTTTATGGTATGCGACACATACACGTTTTTTCCTTTTTCTTTGTATATGTGGTAGTAAATTTTTGACAACTAAAAAGAATCGTTTTTTGTTTTTGTACAAGTAAGCAGACCTGATAGATGGGCCTTGGAACGTACCTTAAGGCTCAAATTATAAAAAGGAATTGGTTGAAAAAAAGGAAAATCATACAAAATGACATTTGACAAAATCTCTCCACTCGAAGTTGCCACATCGTTGCAGCCAGGGATGGACACACGTGACATGTTCAATGTTCCCTGCGTTGTAAGTTAGTGCGAAATTGAGCGTGTGCGGCGCGAACAACTATTAAAGTACAAAAGCTTTTAAGATTGTAATTTGACTTAGAATACACATTCGAATAATATGAAAATTTGTATAATAAATGTAACTCAACATTTGAAATAAATTTCCAGATTCAATTTGTGAAAATTATTAAGTTAAATACATACAATTTTCAAAGTGGAATGATTACGAAAATCCTATCGGGCATGCTGCTGATGGTTTATAATTGAGAGTTCTTTGTCCTGGAGTTTTTGTAAATCAGCAGGAACTTCACTCAAGAAACCATAACATATAATAACCTACTACATTTTAGATCTAAGCCATGGTTATATGTACAACAATAAGCCAAGGATCTAAGTATTATTTTAAAATGGTGCAATATAAAGAAAATATTGCTTTTAAAAGTTTTAAAGTTATACACTTCGATTTTAAATTTAAAAGGATTTAAATAGAAAACCATACAATTGATGGCAAAGAATAACATTTATGGCTTTAAAGTTATATTGAGCATATTGAAAAAAAACTATGCACAAAAATATATACACAAAAAATTTCTATAGAATTGGAAAAAAGCAACAAGAATAACTGACTGACTGACTGACTGACGAATACTTGCACATTTGAACGCACGTTTTGCGTGAGAATATTCAACTTTACTTCCGATCACGTTTCCCCTTTTTGTGCGCCATTCCAAAAAGGATTTGAATTCAAAAGAAAAAAAAGGCTTAAAGCTATAACAATTTACATACAAATAGCAACAAACAAAAAACGCTTAATTTTCTTGAAAAAGTTTTAAAAGTCAGGACATCCTGTAACAAAATTTAAATTTTGTAAATAAATAATCAGAAAAATTCTTTTAATTCTTTTTTTTTTTTTTTTTTTTTAAATAAAGAAAGGAGACGTAATTTGTCTAGCAAAACTCAACTTAATGACAGCTGTAACTGTCAAATTAAAAAAAAAAATGGAAATGAAAATGAAAAAAGAAGAAACCCTTTCATCAACTTCGAGCGTGAATTTGAAATAAAATTTCAGTTATTTAAAAAATTTACTGCATTTGTTAATTTTAACTGCAAAAAGGCAAACAAACTACGAAACCCCTTTTAGATTTAGCAGAACAAGTACTTGGAAATTTTGCCGTATTTCTTGGACTCCGTATGTCAAGTTCGCATAAGCTCGCAAGTGAGAGAGTGAGTGTTAAGCATAAAGGGAAAGTTAATTTTTTTTTTAACTGTCGCGCTAGTCACACTTCATTTGTTAAATGACATGGTTGGGTTAACTAACTGCGACACGTGTGTCTCCTGTGGCGAAGACGTTATTTACACAGCATTTAACTTTTGCCCTGGTCTACTCCGGGCAGCAGCAGACCCAAAATCAGCTTTGAGACTCTTTGGCCTTAAGCAGAAAATAAAATTTGAAAAACAGAATATAAAAGAAAAGAAAACTTGTCTCAATTGTATCCTTTTTTGTTGTTTTTGTTTGTCTGACAAAGAAACAAAGGGCTTTTAAAAGTAAACTATTGTTACAAAGTTTCATTAGTACTTTGTAAGTACTTTTTTGTGAAATGAAAATACATTCTTGTGCACACATTTATACAATATAAATTGTTGCAGTATGCTTTTTTCTTAATCTTTTTACATGACTAAACTAAAGATTTTGTAAGAGATGTGGGCGTGAGTGTTTTTTTTTACTTAAGATTGCGCTCGGTCATCATTTGTTTTGAAATTGTAACGATCACGCAAGCTCGCTTACAAAATATTCGGTATCACTCACACTGACTTACGCTTATATTCACGAAATATTTTTTTAAAAAAAAAAGTACTTTTTTGATAATACGCGAAACATACTGGAAGTACTTTTTTAATGAATTTTAATATTATTAAAAATTGTTTTTAATATTATGCGTTCAGTTTGGCACTTTGCTTAAGCAAATGACATTTGACGAAACTTGACGAAAGGCATCATTAAGTACATTGTAGCTTGCCATATATATTTTATATGTATTCGCACAGCTACTTAAGTTGACTTAAGCGACCTCATTCATGTTCTGGTTTTGCCTTTACTCTCTCATGCGTGATTAGTTTTTATAGTACATACTTACAATCACTAGTGATTCATTTGAAAAATTCAGGCCACGCTTTAAATTCATTGCTCTAGCTGCCGCTGAAAGATGAAATAGCGTTCTTTTCGTCCTCAAATTCTTGGAAAGACGAAATACTTGGCACCTTTTTATTTTGAGGATTGTCAAGGCTCTGCGTCGCACCGCGATTGTAAATGGTGGTCCAACCATAATGCACGATGTTAATTGTAAGTCACACCTTAACGTTAAGTTTTTCGCCCAACTTAATTTGACATTTCGTTTTTTTCAGTATTTAACAAATTCAACCCTGGAAAGGTACACAATTGAGCAGCGCGTTTAGATTGTTGAAGCCTTTTACAAAAATGGGACTTCAAATCAAAATGCATTTCGTGCACTTCGAGGTTTTTTAGTCAGCGTAATCGACAATCGGGAAAATTGTCCGCAAATTTCAGCAAACCGGGTGAGTAGGAAATGTAAGAAAAAAACACCTGCACATGCTCGCCCAGTTCGTTTTGCGTCATCCCATCTTCTTCGAAAATGAGGTCGGCCAAGCAGTTACCGTGAATAGTGTTCGCTATTGCGAGATTGCAAGGGACGTCTGGTGGCCAGAAATTGGGGATATGGACCTAGACGATATGTGGCTCCAACCGATTGATGTCACTTGCCACACAGCCGACGAAACAGTAGGCCTTCTTACGGTTCTCCATGTCGAAAACAACAATTTAGTAGATTAGAGTAACGCGAAACCTTTTTTCTACTACAAAATTCGACTTACAGTGTTACCGACAACGAGAACCGTAATAAGGCTTGATGGCTTTTTTGCGCGAGAAATTCACATGGAAAATCCAACATTGATTTCTTGTAACCACCCTAATGTCCATATCACTAATCGTTTATGTAATGCTGAAACAAAATAATTTGAAATATATGATCACCCTTATTGTGTTTGGCGTATTTAAAATACAACTACGACTGTTTGGTAATAGATTAATGTAAAAAAGTTCACATTCTCTTTAATCTATTACCAAACACTCGTTGGCGTATTTTAAATACGCCAAACACAATAAGGGTGAATAAGAGGTGTTTTTTGCAACGTTTCAAAAATCTTGTTGAAGTCTACTGATTCACATAGACATGCTTAGCCACCAACAAATTAAAACTCCTTTAAAATAAATTTTTGAAAATATCTCGAATAATAAATGTATAAAATTCCTGTAATTTTTTAAAACCACTGTTTTTCAAAATTCTAGTGTGCTGTTTCCAGGTGACAGGCAATTAATTGTGTCAGTTTTTTGAGTGCTTTTTATTTAAATTTTACTACACAATCAATTGCTTGTCACCTGGAAACATGACATAAAGCTATGTTCACACGTATTTGACGTCCTACACGTAACCACTAGTTTTCTTAAAGAATTGTTTGAGTTTGCAAAAAGTTTGGCTAGAGCAAACATTATTTATAAGTTTCTAAATCTATATATATCAAAATTAAAAATGTTTGTATGTTTGTTTGTTTGTTGGCTTACAGCCGTACCTAAACAAGAGCGGAAGGCAGAACATTTTCTTCCGCTATGGCTGTTATAGACTCCTAAACTACTGAACCAATTTTCTTGAAATTTGTACAGTAACATCACGTGGGCCCTAAAAATAAAATAGGCCACTTATTTTTTCGATAGTGGCAGGGGAATTGGTACCTCCCATTGGATGCCAATATTAAATATCGCATATCTTAAGAGACGCTGCAAGCATTTTGTTCAACTTTTGGTAGTAGGATCTTCTGAGCCCCAAAATTGAAATAAAATAGCAGCGGGGTAAGTGGTTCCCCCCATAGGACGCCAATGCTTAATATCGCATATCTTATGAACTGTTATAGTGAGAATGTTTAAACTTTGTAGAAGTAACTCTTATGGTATACTACACTTTTGAAAATAAAAATAAAGCGGGTAGGCGCAGGGGGGAAATACCTCCCATAGGATGCATATAATAAATATCGCTCAACTTAAGAACTATTAAAAGGAGAGTCTCAAACGTGGTTAAAGCTACTATTATGGTAAACTATTAGAGCGACTCACCAAAAAAAGTGCCGATGTACCCTCCTAAAAATGAACCTTGGACTTTTTTTAAGATACCATTTTAAATATTTCGGCTCTTGGCAAAAGATAAAATTTTATACCCATATTGCTCTATTTAAATCGAAGGGTTGCCACCCCATTGCATTTTTGTCAAAACGCGAACTAGCACGAATTTCCAAAAAAGCGGAAACACGTATTTAATTAAATCGACTAAAGATTAAAATATGTTAATTTGGCATTTTTATTACAAACAACCCCGAACAAAAAATTCAAAAACATTTTTTTTAAAAGGAAATCTTGTCCTTGGACAAATTGTATATACAGTTGGACGCGCCTTAAAAAACCTTTCTTATGATACCCAATTTGTATATGTTGGTAAGGAAACCGATTCTCAAATTAACAAAACATTCAAAAATAGTTGGTTCCTTGCCTTCGCGAATTGTTTTGTTTTTATTTTAATTAACTTTTTATTACAACAACTAATTTAATTTTTTTATTTTTATGTATTCGAATTAAAACCGGTTAACCGGTTATTTTTAAAATGCTTAACCGAAACTCGGTTGTTTTAAAATAGCAACTATTCGGAATATTCGAAAACGGGTTATTGAAAAAAGTCCAACAATCGATCTCCCTAGTAAATAAATAGAAATTATTAAAAATAAAGCTTAAGTTTGATAAATTTACTGATCACGCATTTTTTGAAAAAAAAAAAAAAAAAAAACTTTTTATTACAAAAATTAATTTGATTTTTGTATTTTTATGTATTCGAATAAAAACCAATTAACCGGTTATGTTTAAAATGCTTAACCTAAACCCGGTTTTGTTTTAAATATCTGCTATTCGAACCCCGGTTTTTGGAAAAATTCGAATAATCGATCTCCCTAATAACAACATAGTTCACATCATTTTTTGGAATCTTCGGAAAACCTATTTCAACATACACATAGACATACGGAAATCGTTAAATAAACTTCGCTACTAATAAGTAAAAAGAATATATCTTTAGCTGAAATGCAAAAAGGCGTAAGTAACAAACAAAAAAATTTAAAGTCTAGTTTTTAATTGATTATTATGAATGACATTGAACTTCATGTCTTGACAAAATTTTACACTTCTACGATCAAACATTACGCTTTTATTAACAAAAAACAAAGGGACGTTACTACAAGAGTGTTTATTTTATAAATGCAAAATTACGTAATAACCCGTTTTTGTTTTTAACAAAATATAATGAAATGGTTTAAAATTTTAAAATTGTTGGAAGAATTCCATGGACGACTTATCAATGCATTTTTTCTGACATGTTTATAGTTTTCATTTCATAAAGTTTTTTGCTTCTCCTGTAAACTTATAAATATTTATGTTAGTTACGCCTTTTTGCATTTTAGCTAACGATATATACTTTATAGGATCTAAGACTAATATTGAAGAAATTACAAAAGATATAACAAACTTATATATTCCATTCAACCATCGGTGAAGGATGTAAAAAGGTAAAGTCTTATTTGTTCCTATCATGGCGAATTAATAATCAAAACTCAGTATGCTCTAGTGATATTGAAGTTCAAAAATAAAGGTTTTGAAGCCTTTTCTCTTTCAGGCCTAATGCGATGCGGTGTTTAAATCAGTCCCACACCACTTAACATTTGCTCAATCGGAACACTGGTTGCTGGTGACTTTAAAAATAATGGTACTACATACGTTTCAATTGTCATTAGGACGAAGCATTTTAATAGCGGAAATCGGTCCATATTTCCACATAAGCCCCAATACAAACTTCTTTTCGAATTATCTTTGTGCCTATCAACTATGTCCCCTATTATGAGTTACATTCGATAAACGATTTTTGCTGGCTATCGGACATCGACTATCGAATGTTAATTTGGTATTATGAGTTGGCAGCACTGTCGAAAATTTCGTTGTGCATCGAATTTTTCAACGAAAACAAATTTGCTTTCGACTGGTCAAGTAAATGTAAAAAATTTGTTGAAAATGTAACTATTTACTTGTTCATTTTTTTGTGCTCGTATTCCAAATACCATCTTCTTTATCAGTTTTGTTCATTTTATGCAAGTCCAACGTCGTAAACGGTAATTAGAAACGCTCATATTCCTTATGGAACAAATTTTTTTTTTGGACCAAATGTTTTGCAGCAAAGTTCAGCATGTAAAAAAGTGGAATGGAACCCACATCATAATAGGCACCTATATTTCTTATTATGATGGTATTTAAATTAAAATTGGTCCAAAAACATCTTATTGCAACCTTAATCGTCTTACCAAATTTAATCTCGAAAATATGTCTTTCTATACTGTGGTGTAGGGTATCAAAAGGTCGGGCTTGATCCACAATTTTTTTATTTTGTTTTAAATTAAATTTTTTATACAAACATTGGACAAATAAAAACACTTTTTGATATTTTGCCCACAATTTTATTTTTTTTTTTACCTTAAATTTCTCAAAATATGTAGAAAGACATCATCATGTCCCTTGAGAATTTCCAACTGTATACAGTTATTGAATAAGTTACACTAAAAGCTAATAATAGACAAAAATCATAATAAAATAATACAACTACGAGTATATTAAAGTTAATACCCACTACAAGACAAGATATTAATTTTACTATATTAAAAAAAATGACGACGGCAAAACATTTTATGACTTTTTTTTATTGCTGTAACACACACATACATACATATAAATAAAACGGCAATAGAATTAGAAAAAATATATTTTTCCATACTAAAAATAAAAGACTTGTTAGATGTTTCCTAATGAACTCATTTCTATAATTAGGAATAAATTAAGTAAAATTATTTTACAACTGTTTCTCTTGTTTTAATGGGAAAAAAATACAAATTATAAAAAGTTTGTTAAGTTTACTCCGAGGATTAAAGATTTAAATGAAAAAAAAAAAATCAAATCAAATATGTACATCCATAGAGAAAAAGTAAAACTTGTTTTTTTTTAATATTCAGTTTTTAAATTATGTACAACCACACAGTTTTATATTTTAATAAATAAATAATTGCAACCCATTTTATAGAACTATATAAATATGTACATAATATGTATGTATGGATGTGTGTACTATGTACATGCAACTAATTAATGAATGACATGACATGTCATTTTTAAATACAAAGGCACAATGTGAGAGTGTAAACTTAAAACCTGATGAGAGCACTGTCAGAAGCAACACACACTATTTTAGAATGTGAACACATCCAGGGTTGGGCAATATTTCAAATACTTGTATTCACAGAAAAAAAAAATATCCCTAGAAAATTTTTAGCAACACAGTTTGTTAAAAATAAAATTTTAGGCCAACAAACTTTTTATTAAATTCAATTAAAAAATTTTTCAAAATTAGACTGCAAAATAGCACTCAATAAAACATATTTAATAATGAAATAATTAAATATTTCTTCATATTCAATAAAAAAAACAAGTAAGAAAGTACAGTCGGTCAAGCCCGACTATATGATAACCTGCACCACAGTATTTAAAAACACATTTACGAGAGTATACCCTATTCGGGACCCATGGAGAATTGTGCTTATGTGTCCATATAAATATGGATCTATCCATGTTTTAAGTTTCATCAAAATCGGTTAGAAAGTTTGTGAGATGCAGACATTGCTCCTATCTCCCCTCGTGGTCCGACGATTCGGCCCATTTTCAATAGGCTTGGTCCTTGTGCTAATAAGAACCTATAATCCAAATTGTATCAAATTATTTTCAAAATTGCGACCTGTACTTTGCGCAAAAAGGTTACATGGACAGCCAGCCAGCCGGACGGACATTGTTAGATTGACTCAGAAAGTGATCGGTATACTTTAAGGTGGGTCCAGCACCCATATTTTAAGGTGTTACACACATCAGCACAAATGCATAATACCCTCTCCACTACTGTGGTGTGGGTATAAATATTTGAGTCAAAGTAAATACAGCATTTTTACAACTCTTGTCTATTTTTTAATAGCTCATAATTCTCATTCGCTTTACAGTTTTATTTGTATAATATCTTTAGTTTCTCCAAAATCTTTGGAAAAAGGTTTCCTGATAATCTGGCCGAAGCAACCAGCAAAATGCGCATAAGAACTAGTTTATTCCGCCACAGTAAGTTTTAGTATATTTATCAAAGAATAAAAATTGGACATTTAGCACCACATCATCATTAATGAATAAATAAATAAAGATACGATAAACATTTTGTTTGATTTATCCAACATTTTCAACAATTTATTTTGACAAATCACGTCAACATTTTGTTGAGAAAAATTATTTTGGGCAACAACTATTTTTATTGACTCAATAAACTTGGTTGTTGACTAAAAATTCAATAAGTATACCTTCAAACTTTTATCAGTTTATACATACCGCAAAAATCGTCATCGCAGAAAATTTAAAAATTTGTTTAATCAAATATGGGATTTTCTTATTCAAATGTGAAAATAATTTTTTTCTGTGTTTGAAATACGCATTTAAGATACAAATACATTAAAGGTATTTACGTCAAAAGTTGCACTCTTGCGAAAAATCAAAATTTCGCACAAATAGTTGTATATGTGGTGTTCGGTATTTTAATATCTGTCGCTCGAGTATTTCACATTTCAAAAACGTATGACCGTTTTCTCATTAAGCGATTTTTTCCAACGAAAACTTGCAGATTAAAGAAACTTAGTTTTCTCAATCAGCCCAATCACGAATTTTTCTCTTTCCTATTACAAATAAACATTCCGCATTCATCACTTTTTTTCCGAAAAAAATCCCTTGCAAAACCGAAGGGAGTAAGTAGGATTTTTGGAGGGATGCGGAAAACGAGCTTACTATGTACATGGGGCCATTAAATAATTGTGTTACTGAATTGAAAAATGTTTGTAAATTATATTCTCAAAAGTAATTGAACAATCCAAAAAAATTAAGAACACAAAAAAGGATGCAGCACAAAAAAAAGTACACATGACAATTAAGAGTAAATCCCGTAGGTGTTACCGATAAACCTGTCACAAAAGAAATTTTTAATAAAGAACTTGCTGGGCTCTTTTTAATTTTTTATTTGGAATTGAATTACACAAGGGAACAAAATTTAACTCTTTTGTGAGGCCTGGAACTTTATTTGAAAATTTTACTAATTTTAGTTCGCCGATTCTGAAATCTAATCTCCATTTTTCTCTATCAACTCGCAGTTTAAAGATGTAGTTGTTAGCTTTAGCAAACTAGAAAATTCTTGAAAATCACCAAAAATATGGCTGAGTAATGGTGTTTACGTAAAAAAAATACAAATTTTGTATTTTAAAAAATCATAAAAAAATCCAAAACGGGAAAAATTTAAAATTTTATTACTTTTACGTTAAGTCTAAATAACCTATCAAAAAAATAAGACAGATCATAAAAATCGATAAACGCGTATCGCTTTTATTCACAATTAAGTGAAGCTACCTCATTTTTAAGTGAAGGAAAAAACGTCCATAAATAAAACAGCAGCAAACACACACGTATTAGTTTTTTCAGTAAATTGTGAAAAGTTGTGCACTGATTACAATGAAATTAAGCTCATTCCATTCGAAATATAATTTTTAACGCATTTTTTCATTATTTTCTGACATTTTGTTTTTCAACTGATTTAGCGATTACAAATACATTTGTGGGTTTGTTTCCATAGTTATTGCGATAGGCGCGATTTTTACTGTAAGTTTTATGATTTTTTAGAGCTTAAAAGATTTTTAATAAATATTAATTAGACTTTGCTATCATGCCGCTGTTAGCAATATTTTGCGAATTTCTGATAATTTAGCATTTTTTCACTAATTTTTGCCATTCCTAAGGGAATTTTAATCAATTTTATGGGTTCTTTGAAAATTTTAAAATTTTCGCTATTTTTGCAAACTTTTTTTTTGTTATTTTCGGATATTTTGATTTTTTCCAACTGATTTAGCGATTTTAAATAAATGCAATTGCAATTTTTGCGAATTTCAGCCATGTTCGTGATATAAGCGATTTTTATCTGTAACGGTTGTGATTCTTTACAGCTTTAACGATTTTGAAAAAATATTGGAAATTTTTGCCATTGCTTATAGTTTTTAGGACTATTTATCAATTTTATGGGTCGTTTGCAATAATAAAAATTTTCGCGAATTTGGGCTATTTTTACAAACTTTTCCGAATTTTTGCGATTTTCGCGTAGATTTGTTGCTTTTTGAGGCAATCGTCGCCGTTATAAAAAACCCCATATATAAACATCATATATCACCTTTTTTGCAGGACACTAACAACACTCTCGATTTATTCGGGGCGAAAAGTGCAATGCCTTATGCCATAAGTAAGTTTGAATGTTTTAGAATAAACCATGCTTCCCTTTTAAACTTCCACTGATTTATTAGCCTCTAGTGGCTGTAAAAATACTCTTGATCGGCTTAATGGTAACAATTTGACGCATTTTGTTTGTGTTGTACTACAATTATAAGAGCTTTGAACAAACATTCGACAAGTTTTCTGAATTGTTGAAAATAGCTTTGTATTTTGGCAAAGAATTAAAAAATCTTGCAATTAATGCCCTAGATGATATTGAACTAAGATATACAATCATGCCCGGGAGCAGCATTAGCAGTAGTACTCGTTAGGAAGATGGTTATTTTATTGTTCTTACTAACAGAAACACTGATCAACCCAAAACATGAGACTGCTTGTCGTAAAAACCTACCTGTCTTGCAACTTAGCTTCACGGTGGGTCTCAACCACATGGTGTGTTAACATTAAGCACTTACCAAATGCCACTATGTGAGAGGAGGATAATTTGCATACACAGGTAGCAATTATATTGTTTAATCCACCAGAAATTATACACCCACCCCTTTTTAGGAGCCCGAGCTATATAACCTCCACTGCTATTCCTTAATCCCAGCAGCTTCTGTTTAATAGAAACAGTAACTACACAGAAAGAAAACACTCGTGATAAATCAAGTTTTTTATTATCACTTTAAGTGCGAGTCGTACTCTAAATTTCAAGTACGAATAACACTAAAACGTACTCAAAACAATCCAAAATGGGATTACTTTCGAAAATCAATCCCGGATTTTCTTGAAATAAGTATAAAATGTTACGCATGTTTTGATTTCCTATACACATTAAAAAAAGGTCTGGCCAGACTCATGTGAACTACGAAGGGTTAAAAAGTTAATTTATGCTCTTTAGTTTATATTTTTGATTAAATATGTACATACAATTTCTAAAGTAAAAACCATATCAGTCATGATGTTGAATTCACATAGGAAAAATGTGAGAAAACTCCTGGGAATTTTTATTCATAATTGAGCTGTTAATCATACTTGAATCATGTGCATTTTGAGATTGATTCCATCTTAGTTTTACAAAAATCAATCTCATGTTCGGATTATTTCAAGTACGAAATCGGGATTGAATATGGATAATTTAAGTATTTTGCGATTGAAAATCCGTTCTTGAATCAACCTTTCTGTACTCGATTCAAGAAAATCCGTACACACAGAAAAAAATACTAATGTAAAATTAACATGGAAAAATGTTGATTGAGAATCATAGTAAATTTCTGCAAAAGTATGCCCATTATTTAAATTTATCATTATTTCATATTAATTTTAAATGAAAAATATTTAAATAATCTTTAATCACGTTTATTTAATATTATTCACTGTTAAAAAATATATTTAAAAAAATATTAAAATATAAATAAGGATTCAATATTGAATCCATTAAAAAACCTGTTTTATATTAAAATCAAAAGTCTGTCTTGTTAAATTAACATGCATACATAGTAAATTATGTTAATTTTTTTTAATTATGTTAAAATATGTTATAAAAAGAAGACAATTCCCGTATTCTTTTAATTAAAATTATTTAGTTAAATAGTACATCAAGTTTTCAAAGTAGCATGATGACGAAACCCATATCGAGCCATTCTGCTGATTAATCTGTTAACAAAGTCGACTACAAAATAAGTGAAACATGTGTTACATTGGAAAGTGTTTTGAATTATTCTTAAATAAGTGCATGTGTTGTCTCTGAAGCTTCTGCACACTGTTATAACACACTCAAACCAATTAGTTTTTACATGAAATTCACGTTGTTTCAACATGAAATAACTTTCATTCAACGTGATTCGGATTGTTATTTCAATATAAATGACATTTTGCTCTAACTTTACTGCAATTTTAAATTAACATGAATTATAGTTATTTTAAAAGAAAAAAATGTTGTTCGCAAGTAATGAAAAACGTATGAAGCAAAATCACCACCGAAAAATTATAAATCAACCTTGTTTTCGACGTTTTTAACTTGATTTTTTTCTGTGTGTACTCCCCGTTCTATTAATACCGCTTGGGATTGATTTGAGTACGGATAGGATTATTTTTCTTTTGAGTATCGATCCATCCACAGACCGGACTTTCCCACAAGGGTTAAAAATCAGCCTCCCATGTGAACGTAACCGTACTCGCGACTTTGGTTTTTTACCAATGTCGCCACTTGCTCCCCGTTAGCATCTCTTAGTCAAAATATATTATCTTCGTTGAACCCTTTTGTGAGTTATTCATGCCTTGAAAAAGGCTTTCCTCCATCGGACGGTGAACAACTTACTGAAAACCGACCTCTTATCAGAAAAGCAAGGCTTTCGCAAAGGCAATCATCAAAGAAAGAAGCAACTGCATACTAACGCAGCCCTCACCAATAGTCAAACCGGTACTTGCCCCTACCCGTGACACCTCAGTTAAGCACTGAGATACAACTTCAAAACTAATGAAGTCCATTGGGCCTAGGGTTGCCAGACGGCTGGAATGGCCTAGATTTTCCAGTTTTTTGGGTCTTGTCCAATTACCAGCTCAAAACCAATTCGTCCAGTGAAAAAAGAATTTCTTTAATATTTAAAAATAATTTTTTTTTTTATTAATTACCAAGGACCGGATTTTTATGCAAATGCATATTTGTTGTCGTCAGTCTGAGATCAACATTAACTTAATATCTTTTCGAATCAAGAAATTTTAAATAAAATGGAATCGATTTGTTAGTGCATATTTTTGCATATTATGCTTTAAATGCATATTTTCGCATATATTGCTGACATTGCATATTTTTGGTGCATTTTTGGGAAAAAAATAGGGAAAAATATTTTGCAAAGCACATCGCATTTTGTCGCATATTAGGAGAAGTATCCTATAACAACAATGTGGTTGAAATCAGTTGTGTATTATGCTGAAAATTTTGAACAATTTAAGGATGCGATGGAACGATGGTAATGCAGTACCAAAAAAAAAATAACAAATTTACAAAATATAAAATTTCGGATAATTTTTAAGTCTTCAAATTGCGGATTTATCTTTAAGACTATTGTAAAATTAGAGAAATCAAATCCATTGAGAATGCAAATTAAATTAATTGATAATGTCATAAATAGAATGTATGCAGTTAAGGGAAACTTAAGTAAACAAATTCGTATCAAACTTGATAAAGTTTTTAAAAATAAGAAGGACACAAAACAATAACACAAACTGCTGGCATATTTAATTTAAATTTTTACGAAAACAGCGTAGGGGATAATGAATGTATATGAAAATTGTATATGAAGGTTCGAATATCTAATAACAAGTGACTTAATTTACATTATTTTTTACTTTATATTTTTTGTTTTACTATATTTTTACTTCTGCGTTTTTGGTGTACCTTATTTTCGTTAATGAGACTGAATTTTTAGGGGTTTTATGTTATTTGAATGATTTGTTTATGATTAAAAAATGTGTTAGGAAAAATTTAAAGTGCATATTTTTTCAATTTAAAGCGCATATTTTTATATTTTAAGTGTATGTTTTATGCGCATAAAACTCGATTTTAACTGCATAAATATCCCGTCCCTATTAATAACATATTTAATATATAGGATCAATTTATATCTTGCCCAAAGATATTCCAATTTATATCCAAAAAAATGCGATAAAAGTAACGTTCAAAATCTGTATGCATAAATGGAGCTCGTTTGTATTTTCCATATCAATTTGCAAAGCTTTTTCAAAAGTACTTTAGGTATTTGAAATAATCTATATGTACTCACATGAAAGGAAATTGGAAAATTTTAATAAGACTAAATTTAGCTGAAAGTTTGAAAAATGTTCAAATATCCCCTGAAGGAAACCTGGGTGCAAGTGTCTCCAAGTCACCAGTTTTGTCGACTATTTTTGTGACTTTTTGGCGACATTGTCAACCTATTGTCTACACTTTTATATTTGTCTTTAATAAGAAGAAAAATTTGTTATGAATTCGCATCTATACTTTTTTTTAATAAAATATTTGAGTAGGTGAGTTGCAAAACTCGTTCGTTACAAATTTAAAAATACGTGATGACAATTGATTCTAACAGTTCTTTAGGCGCTTTATGAGAAGAATTATATAAGGGACATGCATTGATGCAATCAGAATATTTTATCTGATAAAGCGCCAAAAGAGCCGTGAGAATCATTTGACATCTCATATTTTTAATTGTGTAACGAACGAGTTTTTCAACTCACCTATTCATTTAAATGTTAAAAATACAATTTTCATTTCGACATCTACTTTAAAAAAGTATCAAAAGTGTAGACTAGATTTTCTAAACTGTACTAGTGATTCTTTGGTTCCAATGTCTACTTATGCTCCCAAAAGAACTACATAGTCAATAGTACCAACGCCAGTAGTAGATTTCCAATAACACGCACAAGTTAAATGTCTATAATAAATTTTTTTGGACTTTGTAAATGGTTAGTGCGATTGAAATCGAATTCAAGATGCTAATTAAGGACTAGTATTCCAGTTTAAGTAAAAGGTTGGGGATTTATAGGAGGGCCACCAGAGGTTCCCAAATTTAAAACAATCCAGAATTCTTAATTTTATCAACCCGATTTTAGAAATCTTATCAGTGGAATGCACTGGTCCATTTCTACACGTATTGGAAAAAGATCTAAAATCGTGCACAAATAATTTTGGATTTTCGGATAGATTTTTCCCCAGTCAAATTCGGGTTTTTGCGCTTACGATTATTTCGCAAAAAAGTAGATATTTCACTTTTTTGTTACTTATGCCCTTTTTAGTTTCAGGTGACGATATGTAATATGATAAAACTAAATTTTTATTGTTACGTTTCCTCGTTTTTTTTAATGTTATGGTGAAACAAAATTATACCAAATTTTTTTCTTTGTACTTTTTAAATTGTCCAGTTATTTTTACAAAATCCAGTTGAATTTTTTACATTGTCCAGTTTTTTTGATATTCGTTTCTATCAACCCTCTACGGTGGCTGATTTTTTTTGATTTTTACAACTTCACTAAGATCCTTTAATTTTGATTTCTCAAACAAATCTAAACAATGTGGCTGCTTAAAATCCTAAAGCATATGTTTTATAAGGTTGCCACTTTTTGCGGAAGTAATTTTTCCAAACAACCTACGCCATACATACGTCAGGTATGTTGCCGTTCTCAGCAACTCGATCTCTGCCCGTCCACTATTTGCAAAATCCATAAAGATACAACTGGTGCAACAATTAAGGCCAGCGGTATATCAAGGCATCGTGTATTCGGTGAATGATCTGATAATCAACTGGAAGTTAAACTAGATTTTTATCGTCAAATCATCTTTAGCGGTGTTTCTCCTTTCTGGCTTAACTGTTACGTTAACATGCAGAATTGTCGTTTTTGAAAAGATCACAATCTTCATGAGACTCTCGAGATTCCTTTAAATCCCGAAGAAATCTCTGTTCAGTGAGGTTTACATGTCAAAGGCGTCATCGGCTCATTTGTCTTTAAATTAGAAGTCGGTGCTATTACCGTAATTGGCGAACGCTACTACAGTCAATTGATTTTTTTATTTTGTATACCTCATGTCATTGTAGATCATTGAGAGAATGAATAGTTAAGTTCCAACCAGTAGCTCGTTTCTGTATTTCTCGCATCGTAAAATTTCTTACATGAAGTGTGAAACAAAAAATTCCATCGTTTCTCGATTTGTGAGATAAAAGTGTTTCTGTATTTGGATGCGAAAACAGACACAACAAATTCTGTTTATACTGGAATATTTCCAGTAATTAAGTGTCAAATAAAAGCGAAACGTCAACAAAAGAAATAAATATAATAAAAACAGGGCTGCCAGATTTGACGAGTTATCGTCATCTTGATGATTTTTTGTTCCGATATTAACAAAGTGACGTTTTGATGATTTTTCTAAAAAAGTGACGAAAGCAAAAACAAAATCAAAAATATTTTATAATTTTGTTGTTACTTTCTATAGAAATTCATCTTGAATTTCTAAATTTCAAACACTTCTATTTTGTGGCGTTGAAAATTGAAAAAAAATAATCACCCCTATCGTGAATAACAAGTGGAATTTTTGTTCCCATGAAATTTTCATTCCCCTCGAAGGGAAAAAAGCAATCATGAATCTCACGTGAAAAATTGTTCACGCTATCAGTTCCAGTGAATGTAACAAACAAGAAGAAAGATTAGGAAATATTAAAAATCAATGAAATTTATGTTCAAAAATATACACGTGTACTGGTATATATTTTAAAGAAAAGTGAAAATAATAAAGCTTAATTATTAGCATTGGAGGGATAGGTTGATTGCAACGTTAGTTTTTTGCATTTTTTAAATTTTATGTAGTAAAATATTTCCCAAAATTCTGCCACCACGTCTTTCGAAAGCTTTACAAATCCGCCGGCAATCAACCTCTTGTTTTGCATTTTGTTGACCAATATATCGGTTGGTGCCTTATTAACGGAAATAAACCTTAATATTCGATTTATAGGAGAAACTACTTACATACATGTTCTGTTCCCTAGCAAAAATAAAGTAAGAAAATCTAAGGGAAATGTGAACAAATTACGAGGGAAAAAACTTTTCACGATAAGGGGTATTTTTTCACCTGAACATTTTTCACGTTATTATTCTCTTTTGAATGACCTTTTTTCATGGGAGTTTTTCATGTTCGCAAATATGTGAAAAGGGAAAAATTACGAGGGAAAAATTATTCACGATAGGGGTGAATATGAATGTCTGTAGAAAGCAACAACAAATTTATAAAATATATTTGATTTTATTTTTGCTTTTAATGAAATTGTTGGCGTTGCGTTTTACACTATAAGCCCCTTAGTCTTCGAAATAAGATAATTGTAAATATTTTTATATGTTTGTTTATTAGAAAAAAAGATATCTTTAGAAACAAGGCTGCTTAAATTTTTATATTTATCCCTATTGTGAAAATTGTCCTCGAAATTGTTTGTTTCTTCCCTAAAAAATGTATCGGCAAAAGCAAAATTTCGAGGGAAAGTAGTGGACCGACTTGGCTTATTTTGAACATTTAATACTTCTTATATACATATACAAAATATGACTGATATTTGATATTCTTATCTTAGATGTACACTTTTGTGCCAAAACCATTATTCCGGCAAGAAAGAAATTTGTTTGTCTCCCAGTAAAAACTTTTTCAAAATGGATAACTTCTTTCACTCGTTATTAAGTAGCTTTCTTCCATAAGAACTTCGATAACTACTTTTTTCTGGATGTATTAAGATAAAAAAATGACTTACTTTTGAATTTGTTCTTTTTGGCACAACCCTTGTAAAATTCATTAGTTTTTCAGTAGAATTGTATGTAGTGCTTTTATGAAAAAGATTATAGGAATAGGTAAATTAAAGATTTATATCTCAATTATTAATTAATAATTATTAAATACCCATGAACTTAAACTATGTTTTTGTTTGATTATTTTTTAATAAAAGTCGAAACAAATTTGTTTAAAATTAATTTTAAATTGCACGATTTTTAAAACAAAAAAGACGATCTTTTTTATTTTTTTCTCAGGAAATTGACGATTTTAACAACTAATTTATCTGGCAGCACTGATTAAAACCAAAACAAGAAAAGGCTAACAAAAATTTAAACTAACAATATATAACAATTGTTTTTTGTTTATTTTCATCATATAAATTATGCATTTATCATTTATATTCCTTCTATTTTTTTATTTATTTAAAAAAAATAGTATATAAACATATTTTAAATTCAAAATATCTACATTTTGTTTTTCTCGCCACCAATTTCAAATGTGACTTATTTTGACAGTTCTTGAAAGAAACTTTTCGCAAAATATTGTTATAGAAATTATTAAAATGACAGATAATTCTCGCAACGGAAAGATACAGAAACACTTGTGCGAGAAAAAACATTGTTTGTTTCATTTTGCACTGTTTCTGTCCCGATTCACTGGTTTCATGCGGAAAATTTTACGATGCGAAAAATACAGAAACGGGCTACAGGGCTGAGGAATCGGAGTCGGAGTTAGGGTAGCCAGATTTTAAATTCATAAAAACAGTGCATTGAACACAAAAAAACAGTACAATCAAGAAAAAAACAGTACATTTTTTTTTTGGCGAAAACACAACTATTTACATATTTAAATTATTATATGTATATTTAAAACTTTTGATTGAATATGCAACAATAATATAACGAAAAACACTTCAAATGTGTAACTACAAAGGAATGATTTCCGTTTTAAGGCATTTTATACGTATACGAAATTACTCCATTTGCGTTTAAAAAAAAACACTAAAACGAAGCATTTGCCCTAAATATTTTTTAATTTGAAGACAGGAAAACCATAACATTCCTGTAAGCCCTATAATAAAGGAGAAAAGCCTAATTTTGCTTTCTTTAAGCATATTGGTATTTAAAGCAATTTTTACTACACACATAGTTGTACAAATCATATACATAGAATTTGAGAAAATGTATGTGTCCTAAGTTAATTTTCCAATTTCAAACACGTGAAAGGAATTAGGTATTTTTATAAATTTTGAGCACGGAGAATTTTTTAAATTTGTACGTTTTCAATTTCACGTGATTTCGATTTACAGAACTTGCCCGAATATAAAAAAAAAATTTTAGAAATGAAAGATAACTGTGTTGGAATAAGTATGTATTTAGTATTTAAAAAATATAATATTTTAAACAAAATTTCGATTTTGGTTTTGTCTTTTTCAGGTGTTTAAAGTAAAATACTATTGGAAGAGGTAGTCTTATAATTAAGATTTCTACGGCGTATTTATGAGAAAACAATGACCACAGCATAAAAAGTCTTATTATTTTAGAACTTTTTTGTTTGGAACACGACATTTTTTTAAGCTATGTACTGTTAAATATTAGAATATTTTCAAAATATGACTTTAACAGGGTTTTTCTTAATATCTTGGTTTTTTGTAGACTGAACAAAAAAAAACAGTACAAAGTGTAAAAAACAGTACATTTGCGTACTGTTTTGGACATTATGAATAAAACAGTACAACTGCAAAAAAACAGTACATGTACTGTTAAAAACAGTACGTATGGCAACCCTAATCTGAAGGGAAGAGCGGTTAAGCTGTAGAAATACAATCTGTTTTTACCAAACAGTTTTTGCAACGAATTGAAATCAAGATTTCGTTTAAAAATTCTTATATCTTATTTTTGTTTTTATGAAATTTTTATATATAATAAAATCTAATTGCTTTTAAATTAACCCATTAATGATTTTCTAATCATTTAGCAAAAGAAAAAGTTTGACATTTTATTATAAGGTATGATTTTACAAAGCTGTCCCCAGTTGGGGACAAAGGGCGTTACAAATAAAAAAATTTTTTTTTTTACATTTTTCGTCGTATGAAATATGACCAATCGCAATATTTTTGGAGGCCAAAATGACTTTTTTGTGACTTCAGGAGACTGTTAAGTGTAAAAAGGAAAACGATGACGTTGAAGCTGAATATGATATTTTACTTGTGTCACATGCTGCCGCTTTTATAATTGATGTAGACGAATGAAATTAAGATAATTTACCATAACCCTGAATAAAAAGTGAACAATTTTTTCCCTGAAAATTTTGAACGATGTGCTGGAAAAAGTAAGCTTGTGTCTACAACAAAAATCATAATGCTAGTTTGGATTGGACATACAGTGACGATGATCAGCTTTCTAATTTTTAAGGAAAATATCAGGGCATCTTTAGAAACGAAAAAATTGGTGGAATACTCGAAAAGAAAAAACTGACTTTTCAATTCCAAGATAATTTGTAAATTTCAACCAGGGACTGAGAGTTTTCGACCAATCCATTTTTTGGAATGAAGCGTTGGTGTTGTGTATTGACGTATCTTGTAGATTATCGAAATGTTACTACGGCTTATTTGCAGCCTTAAATTTCTAGAAAACGTCCTACTTGTGTTGCAGTAGCTGATGATGATCGCAAAACCAAAATCCATAATCCTGAAGGTATAGAAAGCCAGTTGCGAAGTGTTGTTTAACATTGTAAGTATCGATGGATACGAAAATGCGCAAAAATTCTTTGTGAAGAACGAAATTGGTTTGGTCAATTTCTTAGCTAAAAAGCCCATTGTCCCCTTGAGAGGACACCCATTTTTCTAAAAAACCAACAACAAACTTTAACTATTTGCAATAAATTTATTTTATCCATACTAAAGAAATAAATATCAATATAAATAAGTTTTTACTAGCAGTTTCTATTGGGGCGTTAATGGGTAAAACGCTTAAGACTTGCATAGCAAATTTCGGTTTTAACTGTGTAACGTTTACATTCGAAATTGTTACACAGGCAGAATGTCCTGTAAATACTTTAGAAAAGTACTCTGGAATGCTCTAAGTAGATTAAGACTTTGCAAAGGCTCTAAATGGGCCAAATTTTAATTAAAAAAAAAAGAATTTTAATTTAAAAAATAACCAAAAGGATTTAATTTACGCATTTGTTTTAAGCAAACAAGAAATATTCAAGTAATTCTATTTAAAAAATGTTTTATTCAAAGCTGTCATCAGATTATGTGTGTGAAGATAAATACGGGAACTTTTCTTAAGCTATCGTTGCCTAAATTGCTATTGACTTTCTGTTAAGCCACGATGTGCCTTTAATCGTAAAGGCCTCTTGTTTGTGTTTAGAATTTAATTAAATTTGTAGAAAAAAATACATACTTGAATAGCAAAAAAAAAAAAAATACATTTAAAAGAAAGTAATGTAAATCAAAAAATAAGATTTTAATAGTGTTTCCCAGTAGGATCTAGTTGGTGGTGAGGTAGTCTATCTGTGCGAGGGCTGCGGGTTTGATTCCCGCCAGAGACTCTGTTTCACTACAACGGGTTAAGGGACTACGATAATTGAGTATTTTAGATTTGTATTTTTAATCGCATTTGTAATATTTAATAAAAAAAAAATGAGCTTAAAATAAAGTTTTACCGACGGTAAATTATTCCAATTTGAAAATTGCTTTAAATGAACAAAAAACGGCTAAAGAACAGCGTAAAATTATGAAAAATAAAACTTACGTAAATATTAAACTGGTATCTGTATTTTTTCTAAGTAATGTCGGTTATGGGTACTTTACACGATCACACAAGTCTTACGTATTTTGAGAATAATACAACTTTGTCATGATTAGTTGTTATTGCTTTTTGGAAATTTTCAAACACTTATGAGATCAGGGAAGCATTTTTGTAAAATACTTAGTCCCCTTTTTCAATGTGACAGACAAAGTTTGTAGGTGAGAGAGGAAAAAGTAAAGTGTGTCACGCATACAGCGTCGCCCCCTTACCAACAAATTCGTCTGTCTGCCTTCTGTCTGTCACATTGTAAAAGGGGACCTAAGACTTTGTGGGATAGTGTATAACGGCCTGTAACAAGTTTGACTTATATTATGATTTTTATATATTTTTACTGTGACTCGTAACCAGAATCGTGTATGAAGGCGGTTCAATCTCAATTTTGCAATTCAAAATTCCGACGGTAAATTTCTAATCAATATTATTTGACAGTTGAAAACGACTTTTTTCCTTCAAATAACTCGTTTCTAAGTGAAATTGATACAATAACAGCCCATTTTACTAAACCAACTTAAGTTAAAACTTTCGGAAGCGGTGACTTTGACAATAAGTTGGGCGCTTGGCTTAGAAGGTTAGAGACGTCTGCTGCAGGTCTCTGCCAAATGCAGGTTGAGAAATTTAAAATGTTTTATAATTAATTTTGATAATACATATTTTAGTGCTTTTTACTAGTCTTTATCGCTTATCCGACTGTAAAACGAAGTCTTAACTGATCTTTATGAAACTGTTACAGTACATTACGTATGGTCTGGGAGGTGCTATGCTCTATTTTTTTTATATATAAGGTGTTCGGGTTACCTTCCATACAGACATTATGGATTTATGTATATCTGTACAACGACGAGAGCTAAAGTTTGAAAATTTGATACGAATATCTTGGTTAGCAATACACATTTGACAAAATCTGGGCAGGATAAATGCCCAACCTTAATGTGCTTAAGTTGGGTTAAGAAAATGTGCAAATACATGTTAATTATGTGAGGCAAACCATATTGAACTTAAGGACACTTTTTGCTAAGTTTAATGATAGTGTCGTTTGCTTAAGCAAAGTGAGAATCTAATCGCAAATTCCGTACGGAATTAAATGTTTTTTTTTATTTTGTTTTTTTTTTAATACATTTGTGAAACTTTTTGTTAACTTTTTAAAGTAGGTTAAGCAAGGCTATGCGTATTATGGTTAGGCCTTAAGAGCAGTTGACGAGGCACAAAATATATTTCTTTATATCTGGAGAACGGTAGGAGGTCCAAAAAAGGGGCGGGATTGAAAAATGGGCTGGCCAGTTCCTATACAAAAACAGATTTTTGTATATCTAAAGAACGGCAAGATCCAAAGTTTCCATATTAGGGGCAAGCATCTTGGTTATCTATGCATAACATCCGAAAATATGTGGGCAGGATAGAAGTGGGTGTAAAATAAAATAGATTTATTTATATCTAGATAACGTTAGGAGAAAAAGGTCCAAAATTTGGCGCACATAGCTGGGTTAGCAATATACCTCTCTAAAAAAGGGCGGCATTGGATAAGTGGGCGTGGCTCCTCCCATACAAATACAGATTTCTGTATATCTGGGGAACGGCAATATTCAAAGTTTCCAAATTAGTGACAAGCATCGTGGTTACAAAATGTGGGCGGGATAGAAGTGGGTGTGTCACAAAATAGATTGATTTATATCTGGAGAATGGTAGGAGAAATGTTGTCTTAATTAGGTGTACATAACTGGGTTGTCAATTAGAACCTTTTTAAAAAGACATTGTCGTTTTCTGTATAATTAAAGACCGACAACAGCTAAAGTTTCCAAATTTGGTGCAAATATCTTGATTATAAATACGAAACTTCAGTCAAAAAGTGGACTGGATTAGGCGTGGCACCTCTCATACATATACACAAAATTTCTTAGCATCTAAAGAACAATCACAGTAAACGTTTTTAATATTGAAACGAAAACGCTGGTATTCTATACGAAAAATCTAATAAAATATTGGGCTGGATTGGAAAAGTATCAATGGCAGCTTCAATATTAATACAATTTCAATTTCTGATTTCTGCAGAACTGTTAACAGTATCTAAAATTAGTACATACAATTTTCTTCATTATCAATACACGAGATCTGTTTAAAAAATTTTCTTTAATTGGTGGTAGTAGGAATGGGCAAAAAATATCGATATATCAAAATATCGATATTTAAAAAAAATATAATCGATATATATCGCCGATATTTTAAATACCGATATATCGATGTATCGATATTGAAATACGACTATCGAATTCGATATTTTTTAAAGTCAGTCTTCATTAAGAACTCAAAATTTTAGCCGTTTTTCAAACAATATGTTTTTTAGGAATTGGAATCATTGCATGCATCATATGTTTTTTTTAAACAAATATGAAGAAGATCTAAAATAAGAAGCAGATTGTGTGGAGTGCACATAAAACAGAGAGTGCTCCTGATGTCCATATCTGATGATTACTGGTTTGACTAAAACCAGTTGGTACTTTTGGGGTACAATTCAAATTTTAAGAAAAGTTGGTACTTCCATGACTTATTTACTTCCATTTAAATTTTTCGTGATTTATTTTTTTTTCTTATGGTTTTTTGTATTCTTCCCTTTTGTTTTTGTTATAATTGAATTTTTTGTTTTGATTAAATAACAATGTAATTATGTACATACATATAATTAATTTGTTCATACATATGTTTGTACAAAGGTATACTGAATTTTTTTAATTTGGTAATAGTTTCACCAAACTTCGTTCGACATATCGATATTTTTGAAATAATAAATATCGATACTCTAAAAAAAATTGATTCGATATATATCGATATATTTTTTCAACTTGCCCATCCCTAGGTGGTAGCGAAGTGCACCAGGTTAAGCTAGTCTATATGTGTAAAAATAAGTTGTCCTATGTTCGTCATTTTATAACTCGAGAACCACTCAACCAATTTTCAAACGAGTACATGCGTTGGAAAGGTCTACTTTCACTGATGGTTTATAAAAAAAAAATTACTCCCGATAGGTGGCCCTGTTGTCGTGATATTTACATTTTTTTTATTGATTCTCCAGTATTTCATTTTTTATTTTTATTTAGAAAATGCCGATCAGCACCAGGACCAACCTGCTAGTAATGTATAAAACACTTTTGTGTGTTCTGGTAGCTTAGTTGGAAGTGAGAAATTGCATCAGTTTGATGGTCGAAGGCACGAAACGGTGAGTGGTCTGTTTCACAACACATGCTTAAGGTCAACGTTACTTTCGCTTAATAGCCTGAGCAATTATTAGTAGAAGTTTGGAAATATTATAATTTTTATGCAGATAAAAATAATTATTTAAAATTAATCTTGCCCGAAATAATAAAAATAAAAATTTAAAAATTAATATACTACACTAGTTCATAAGGATCAATATGGTAGACTTGAGTTTCAAATTAGCTGTTATTTTCGGTCCCTGGTTTATTACCTATTTGCTAATTTGTCCATGTTGAAACCAATTTATCCTAGTAAAAGCAATTTCTTAAAGATGCTCTTGAATGAGAAATAAAGTTAGTTCTTAACCAATAAAAATAATTTAAAAATCGCAAAACGCTTAACATTTGCGATTCTGACTCGAAATCGCCTTAAATTTAGTTTGATTAAAGAGTGCTTTTAAAGCTCGACATATCTTAGGAGGAGGAAAGCATTACTTTCTCACTTTTTGGCATAATAAATAGATAGATTCAAGCTTGAAAACGCCAAATTAATCAAATTTACTTTGAAAATCAGACATGGACGTCTTATCACAAAATTGTGTTTAGCGATTAGGTTTCTTTTAGGCTTAAAAGGCTTGGGCATCATCGTACCTTATTTCATAAAAAAAGGCGCTGGCGCTGGCGCTCGCGTTCAGTCAATGGAGATCCCTACCACATCATACTCAATTATTTTTTGATTGAAAATAAAAATTACATTGATCCAGGCGAGACCTGGTTTGAACAGGCTGGCGTTACGGTTCATATGATGACCATTTACTTTTTTCATTCAAAATTTTACGATGAGTTGATTTCGAGAAACCGGCCTGTCAATTGGCTGCCAATATCGGATGATTTGGCACCTCTCGATTTTTTTCTTGTGGTGCTACGTGCTGTCACTGATTTGTGTGATAAGCCAGCAACATTTGAGGACAACATTGTCCGTAACATAAGTATGTAGGTACGGCCCTACAATTATAGAAAACAGGATCACGCCATGATCATTATTTCCCTTATGCAAAATGTAAGTACTTTAAAAGAACTTGCAGCCCCGCAACGAAACAACAACTATCTTAAGTGTGATAGCATGAAATTATTAGCCAATAGGTTGTTCGCCTGACGTCATTTGTGCGACATGGGCAGAAGATTTCAACTTTTTTAGGATGGTGTAATCTTTATTTCAGTCATTCTTAGATATGGCTAACAATGCTTGAAAACGTGGCTCCATGAAGACCAAAATCACTTTATTTCAATTATTTTTGTTTTTATTTATTTAACACACTTTATTTGAAATAAAAAATCCGTTTTCGGTAATAAAATTAAAGAAATATTCAAGACGAATTCATTAATGAAAATATTGATTAAAACTTTCGTAACACTTACTTGAGCTATTAACAACATTTCCGCCACCACCAACACCCTGAGCATTAATATGTGTTTTATCCATTTCATGAACTTTTGGTGATGAAGCCTCTATTTTAACCAATGTCGTCAGAGTCGACGACGACATTGTTTTACCAGCGGCCAGTGAACCCGATGCCGTTGAAGCTGCCAACGAAGACAGGGAAGATGCAGCGGATGAGGCCGCCGCTATAGAACCAATCGTATGATGATGATTATTTGTATTTGAGGTGGTCACCTCCGACACCTGGCAAGGTTCGCGTTTAATTTGCACAAACGTATACGAAGAGGATGTATTAGAGGCAGCCGTATGGGAATTAAGCGACACCGGATTCGAGGTAACGAAATGGGGGGAAGCCGAGAGAAAAGCCGTCGAATCCAACGACAAGTGAGAGGAAGTAACGGGCACCAGATAAGTGGTGGAGGTAGTACTACTACTACTGCTGCTGCGTTCGAAATGTTGTTGAGAAGGATGATGATGGTGATGGGAATGATGTAAAGGGGGTGGTGGTGGATGATGGGAATATTGATGAGCTTGCGGCTGATGATGGGGCTGATGTTGTTGGTTATGTTGAGTATTAGAGCCGCCGGCGGCTAAGGAAGTACTCAACACATCTGCTGCTGTTGGATGATGGTTGCTGCTATTATATGATGCCATTCATTTGCTTTCTGGTCAGGTTGTTTTAAAAAGGAATTTTTCTTTTGTGTATTAGACTTAATTTCACGTTTTTATCAAATATTTTGATTTTCTTTATTGTTAATTGTTGTTGCAATAATTTGAGGTGTGTGTGTGTGTGTTTATTTTTGTGTCACTTTCTATGTACGAGTGTGTATTTTTTGTTGCTGGGGGTTGGTACAAGACAAGACACCCTTTTACAAGGTGGTTTGCTTTTAATTAAAACATTTTTCTATCATTTATTTCTATTATGTATTTCTTTTAGGTATAATTCCCCAAAATTTTCAGTAAACTTTTTGCAAATATTTTTGCAGTGACATAATTCCGGCCATTTTGCTTGTATTTTTAATAAAATTTATAAACCATTTTATTTTCTTTTTAGCATAAAATGATGGCGACGGCTTTTAATGGTGGCCGCCACTCAAGCAGACTGGATTTTTGGTTTTTTTTTCTTCACACTTTTTGCTCTAAACTTTTTACTTCACTTGTTTTTTTCTTTAACTTAATCACACAGACACACATTCTCTTATTTAAAAGAAGAAACACTAATGCACCATTTTTATTTCAAAACGAGAAAATTTATCTTTTCTTTTCTTTAAAATTCTTGTTAGTTTTAAGAATTTTCGAAATTTTTAAGTTTTTAACAAAAAATGGCTAACAACAAAAACAAATACATATGTTGTGAAAATTTATTGCGACGGCCCTGTTAAAGCACAAAAGCAAAAAAACGACGTCAACATACAACCGAAGACGATAACGATATAACAACGAACGTACAATTTTTTTAAATCAAACGGAGAGGAGACACAAAAACCATGGCCACAACGGCTACGACGACGACAATGGCGACCACCATCATCATAAAACATTGACTCACACCATCAAAGAAAAAAGTAACTTTTCCAGTTTTCACTTTTTCTTTTAATAACTCTTTTCTTATTGTTTTGCCTCTTTCATTTCAAGATTATAAAGCTGCTTTTTCTATCCAGAAAAAAAAACTCTACATTTGCTCTTAATTTTGGGTATAAATTTTTAACTATTTCATTTTCTTTTTCTATTTTTTTCAAGTTTTTTTTTATTTATTTTTTTGTTGCTGCTGTTACTGTTGTTGTTGATATTATTTTCTTTTATTTTTTTTGCACATTTTCGTAGATTTTCTTTTTAATCATTTATTTTGCCTGGCGTACAACTTATTTATTATTATTTTTATTTTGTTTCCTATCTTTTCCTTTATTTTCTTTTATGCACTATTTCCGATTTGTTCTGCGTATCTCCCTTTTCTTTTCTACTCATGCACACACAAATCAAATCACTTTTGACAGGTTTGTTAAATGAATTAATTTTTTTGTCATTTTCCTCAATAATTTTCAACTTTTTTAATAAAACTTTTTGAATTCCTTAAAAAGCACTAATTTAAGTTGTATTAATTGCACAATTTTATTATTTATTGGGTAATTTTATTGCCGAAAATATATAATATTTGTTTAAAATTCATCCGACGTTTCTTCCATTTTCATTGTGTATAGCTTGATTTGAGTAAGTGTAAGTGTGTGTGAAACATGCAATATGAAAATGCCAAAGGTTGCAAAACAATAATAGCAGTGTTACATGTTAAAGTAGTAGGAATGTCGGTAATACAGTAAAAAGTGAAGAGCGTGTTTAGATGTTGTGCATTATAATTGAAAATTCACCACTGCAAGATTTTTTGAAGAGAAATAAATTGTACGGAAGAATTTGTTTTTAAATTGTTATTCATAGGATAAGATGAAGCTGATTTGAGACGTCTTTTCTTGTAAGGGTAGCTCGATGTTGGAATTATTTGCCTAGAGATCTTCGCTTATTTTCCCACTCAAATAATGCATTTCGTTTAAAACTGTTGGCATTATTTTCGTAGAGCTAACTTAATTTAAATATCTCAAAAAATATATTTTATCTTTCTTGTTTGTGCTTTCCAAAGGTTAATTTAAGACATCATATAATTGAATTAATTTTACATATTTAAATATAAATAATTGCTTCGCACATACATACTTCTGGTTTTTTTAAAGCGCATATTAGATCTTACTAAGCTATCCACTTTGGGGCCTGGTTATTATTATTGTTATTTTATTATTAATATTGTATTAAGCTGGGAAGCCAACTCGTAAATATGTAAATGTAAATAATAGTTATATTGTACGTTATTAATTTTTTTTATATTAATTGTGCTTTAATTCAGAATTTGAATTTAAAATTGTAATATATAATTTTTGGCCTCCTAGGCTTTTTATATTACTTGGATTGAAATAAATTAATATGTATTACAGTATATAACTGATTCAAGAGCATCTCATATAAAAACAATCGCTTTTAAGAAAGTATGTCAAAAACATCGTGTATTTTTACTTATGTCGCTCATTAACTTCAATAGTGATTGGCAATATTATATATGCCTACGCAAAATAGTCCCAATTTACACTAGGGGCATTTCTTGCCGAACATTTCATGAAATCTCTTTTAATCTGACCTGAAGCGTTTACATATGAAACATTAGAAGTCAGACAGAAATTAATACTTGTATGTAAACTACGAAAAGAAAGAAAGAGAAGTGTAAATTGGGACATATCCAACCCAGTGCATACATACTTGCGTTGCCGTTTTGGATACTTTTTACAAAAATTGGTTACTTTTTTTCCAATGTGTACCCTACAAGAAGACTACCGGTCATTTTACTAGTTATATGACCGGTAGTGTTGACCAATATAGTGTTATAGTAATAGTATTTTTTATGTTTTGGTTATGCATTTCTTGTAGGGTACTTGTGACCTTTTTTCATTTCGGATACTTTTTTTCAACACAAAAATAACCAAATTTTTGTTTTGGAACAAGAACTACAATCTTCTCCTTTTTGACGATTAAAATTGTGTGTTCTTAAACCAATACTTTTTTCATGTACTTGAAATTTTTTTAGAAGCTTAATCATTAGCAGACTATCAACTTAACCATATAAGGTATATACTTTGAAGTGTAGATGGTCATTATCTGCTACTCTTAATGCTTCATAGGTTTAACTGAAGCACTTTCCTAGATAAACGATAAGGTTCGACCCTTCCGGTCCCATCCCATTTAATATGATACATATACAAAAGATCTACCGCACAATTTAGCTCAATTTTGCACTTTGATACCATTTCTTTTTCCCTCTCTCCTAAAAACTCAAGACTTGACGCGACAAACTTGACGTGTGTGCACAGGCACTTACAATGTCGATTTAGGCAAGTCTATGTGACGAGTTTTTCTATAATGTTTTTACGAATTTCAACCAGTTTTTTCTGGCAACTATGACTATAGTGCACTATGTGTTTTTAGGAGAGAGGGGAAAAGAAATGCCATTTCTTGACGAGTCACACTTGACTTGTGTGAACCGGCACTTAGTGTAGACCTGTAAGTAATTAATACGTAGAGTTCGACTGAACGTTCCGGCTCGTTGTCGGAGCCAAGGCGAATTGAGTTGTTTCTAGTCAATTCGCCTTGGTCGGAGCTTGCTTTTTACCGAATACAGATTTTTTCAAAAACTTATGTTCATACATATATGTATGTCGTGGGTGGTTATTGGTTTGCCACATGGTACATCTTTGTCTAACTTGGAAAAAAATATCTTAATGATAACTTCATTGTTTTATAAACATCCAAAAAGATAGAAAATTGTGCAAATAAACCAAAAGGAACGTACGTATTCATACTGAAGAAGCAGAAAATGCATTGCATTTTTCCGCTATTCGACAAAGGTACATACATATATCGTTTCCGAAAAAAATAGGGAGTTTTTATGTTTTGTAATAATCACATGCATTTGCTATTTTGTTTAAAAAATCACAAAAAAATAAGGCTGTGTCTATTCAATAAAAAAAAGTTGGGTATATCCGAATCTACCGAAGTTAGGGTTCGGTCGTAAAATGTGCGTGTATCCGGACACTCTAAATATGTACGAGTAAATCAACAAAGACAACAACTAAAGGGCCAAATACACTTGTCAAATGCTTGTCCAGCCGGCGAATTCAAAGTGTATGTGTGCTGGACGTACTATTCGCCGTCATATCTAAATTTTTTGATTTTTCATCAAGCGTTGTCGGTGTCACAAATACAATCACATTTTCACTAATACTACCACAATGCTTGATGAGTATTTTGATCAATGTATTTGGGCCTTAAAACCAAATCAAAGCCGTTTAAATTTTTTGCATCATTTAAATATTACAAGGACAATGTAAAATCAGCGTTACCGCTGTGATACTAAAGTATCAATTTGATCCCTTTATGACCCCTTTTGTATCGTTTTTAACTATTTTGTGCCACTTTTTGATTTTTTTTTGGAAATAGCACTCATATTTTGTTTTTGTCAACAGTGCTTTCACGAAACAAGTGTTTTCGCAAAAAGCATTGCTTTAAAATAAACTTTTGTGTAGACTCAAAGAAGAAACCTACAATTCCAGGCTTTCTTGTTTCATAAAATTGATTAAAAGTCCCTTAAAATAAAAGGAATGGCAAAAATTCGGTAAATATTGCTAAATTAGCGAAAATTCCCAAAAATTTATTAACAACGGTATGATAACAAAGCCTAATATTTATTAAAAATCGATAAAAGTTTTAATTATCAGAAAACTTACAGGAAAAATTCGCTTCAATAGCGAGCGAACATGGCTAAAATTCGCGAACAATTGCGAAATTGAAAACAGACCCTAAAATTTATTTGAAATCGCTAAATAAAAGAAAATGTCGGAAATTAACATACAACAAAGCATTACAAAATTAGCTATTATGATGAAGAACAAACTTTTTGTCGGGTGTTACACACATTCAAAAATGGGCCCTGGACCCACCTTAGAGTATATCGATCGACTCGGAATCACTTTCTGAGTCGATCTTACGATGTCCGTTTGGCTGGTTGGCTGTGCGCAAAGTACAGATCGCAATTTTGGAGATAATTTGATAAAATTTGGCACATAGGTTCTTACTGGCACAAGGGGTGACTAGTAATGAAATGAAATCAAAATATTTAATATCTGTATGTAGTAAGTTTATGTATGTATATTGATTGATCTTTGTTAGTATCTTTATTGTAACTGCACTGATCACTTAAAAGCTAAACAAATATTATTTTATTTTTTGTTCAAATAAGTTTTTTTTTTGCAAATTAAATTACTTAAACTAAATTATTAAAAATAACATAAATAATAAAAAAAAATGTTTAATCAAATCTTTAAGAAACAAAGTCAAAAAATAAAATTAAAACTTATAACAAAATGGAAATGCTTTAAATGAGCCAGAGCAAATCAAACAACAACATAATATTTGGTAAAAGGCTAGAAGAGTTTGCTCAGAGATTGTTTAATTTTATTTTAATAAAGCTTCGTTTACAATGGTAGCAACAATTACGTTTTTTCTTCTATCTTATTTCTTCCCAAAGTATTTCATATATTTTCCTTCAATTTTTCGAACAAAAATGTTTTTTAAAAAGTTGAGTCCATGATACAAATACACAAGGTAGTTCCACTTCTCTCTCAGAAATTATTTTTCAAATAATTCCGATAAACTTCAAAAAATAATTTCTGAGAGAGAGGTGGAACTACCTTGTGTATTTGTATCATGGTTGAGTCTACTTTTACTTCAGCAACAATTTGTATTTAATTGTAAATGAAGTTTATAGCATAGTATAATAAGTACCAGGTATGTTCATTAGGGAGAGTTGTCATTATTTACCCATGTAAAGTCAAATTAATTTATTTGATTTTTGACTCTTGTTTTAAAATTTTTCCATATTTTCTTTTGTTTGACGTTATATGGGTTTTGAAATTGAGAACAAAATTTCTAATGACTATACCTTATACTTATTCTACCATGGTTTATAGCAAGGTATATTTACACAAGGTAGACTCATTTGAGAGTGTAGACATGCTGCTCTATAAAAATAACCGAGTGGAACGGAATTGTCAAAATTGTCTTCATATAAATTTAACGCACACATGTACAAATTTTGGCTCATATACACGGAATTTGACATTGGTGTTCCAACTTAGGTAAACAGCTGAAAAACATATGGGCCAACGAGTTTACCTTGTGTAAATATACCTTGGTTTATAGTAATTTTGTTTAGTTTTGAAATGTTTAAAAAAATAGTAATACATAAAAGCGGCTTTACACTATCTCAAAAGTCTTACGTATTTAAAAAAAAAAAAAAATAGCCGTCATGACAAGTTGTTAGTGTTTTTTGAAAATTTTGAAACAATAATTAGATCAGAGATTTTCGTCAAAATACGTATGATTTGTGTGATAGTGAAAAACGTCCTTTAATAATACAAATGTTTGTGGTTGCGAAACAAATTGTTGCTTTATTGTAAATACCAAGTGAAAATGTTGCTGCCATTGTTAACAAAGGTATTTTATAAATTTAAATTTATAAAAACGGATTTTTTAATTTGGTATTTTAAAATACTTTTAGAATCTGGGAATTTATTTCTCATGTTGAGTAACATTTATTATGCAAATTTTCATATTATTCGAATGTGTATTCTAAGTCAAATTACAATCCTCAAAAACTTTTAATTATACTTTAATACAGGGCTGTGGAGTCGTCCAAAAAAAAGTACTAACTCCGGCTCCAAATGCTGAAATTTTTTAAGTGCGACTCCGACTCCGGATCCTACTATAATCTTGATGCTGAATGTTTACGAGACTCAGTGATGTTAACTTTTATTTTTTCATTACCGTTTTTGTGGGTAGTACGACTCCGACTCCGGCACTAAAACCTCAACTCCGACTCCACAGCCCTGCTTTAATAGTCTTATTCCACGAACTTGCTATTGTGGCTTTAGTAGTGTCGTCAAAATTACGTCAGAACCACATGCGCATGTGGCTTTTTACATTCCGTGTACTATGGGCTTAAGTATATGTGTTTTGAATTTAATTATTTCAAATGCGTATTTTCCACAACTCTGAGTTAGTTCTACCTAACATTTTGCAATTATTTGACATGTCTGCGTTCATAATATATAAATTCTAAAATATTTTTTTAAAGTACATAAAAGTCAATGGAACATCTGATTACATATAAATACGTCTTAAATCTTTTGGAGTCGTTATTAAATTGCATTGAGGACACAGTTTGCGTGCCCCCAAAGATCTTAACCAACATTGTTCGCAATGAACATGCCAACAGGCCACCGATATGGCTGGATTGCGATAGTCATCCAGGCATATAAGACATTTGTATTTGCCTGGCACATGTTGATGCTCGTATTGCCTTAATTTAGCTTTTAAAGAGTCTATAATTTGTTGATAATGAGCAGGTGTTGAGGGCTGGACGGCTAATTCGGTATTGGTCTCTAGCTGACCATCAGCAGTTGAACCAGTCGTTTCACTAATGGCCTCATTGGATTGCGGTGAACTCAAATTGTCATTGGTATTTTCTAGACTTGTTATCAATTGACTGCTGGATGACCCTGTTATTAAACGTCTCATATAGGAGGTAACATCGCTTTCATTTTCATTGAGTATATGCGAAGGTATAACATCACTTTCGCCATATTGTGCTGGTCCATAGATTTGTGTATCATCTTCGTCTACATTGAGATCTTCATCATCTTCATCATCGTCTTGGCGGCCATTTAAACGGTGGCTACTACTGCCACTGCCGCCATTTGTTAGAGGTTGACCGATGCCAATAGCAGCATATCCACCTTGTAATAGACTAGACACTCGTATTCGTTTCTGGCCAGCCCATTCATATTCTTCGTATTCCTCACCACCACCTATGTCATCGTCATCATTACTGGAATGTTCGTCACTATTGCTCCTTCCATTAGCCGTACGTCGGCTTCGTCTTAAACAGTCTTCGGCGTGCTGTTGTATTTCATCTTGGGGAAAAGGTAAATTGCACACAGGACAGGGCAGTTCGGGTGCCGAAGGCCGTTTTCGGTTGCGTTGCTGTTGGGTTAAAATAAAGTAAATTTTATAGAAATATGTAGTACAATATATTTTTAAAAAGCAGCAACATAAAATAGGGAAAATTCGATAGACCCATTCACATATAAAAATTTTTATTTTCCCTAAAAAACAAATTTAAAATGCACCAGCAATGAAATACAAAAAAAAACAAGATTTATTTACTTTATTCTTGTCGTTTTGAAATTAACTTTCGGAAGCCGCTCGATAAAAAGAATATGTTTGGTATAATTTCGTAGTTGCCAATAAGGAAGTACAAAGGAGTTCGGTTATAACGAAATATCGCGTATATCGAAAAAATGTCTCCGGTCCCAACAGCTTTGCATTAATGTTTCATACAAATTTTCGGTTATAACGAAACTTTTTTAGAGTCAGTTAAATAAAACTGATGGAAATATATGCGTCTTGAAACGAACAAAAAACCGCTAGTATTGGTCTAGCGTTTTGTAAAACATTGAAAAAAATTGTATGTACCAATGTTGTGAGAAAATATTTGCAAACTCTTCGCAAATTTGTCGAATTCAATAAGGCTGGGTTTTTGAGATCTCAGTTAAACAAGGTTCAGTAATTATTTTGAAAACAGATTTGTGCCGCCATTATTAGTCATAACAAAAAGTTAGACACAGTTTGTACACTACGTACAACGAGCTGCTAACTAGAATGCCGATTAAGCTTAGCAGCTTGTTAGCACAAAGTTAATTCATAAGAAACTTTTCTCCATATGCTTATTTTAAATAAAGCATCTCTGAATTTGTTACTCAAAGATGCAACACGTTTTGCAATAATTATCTCAGGTTTTATAATTTTTTCCTTCACGTATAAAAATTTGAAAAAGTTTTTATAAATAAAATAAAGAAAGTTAAGCCCCTATTACGGTTTACAACTCAACTCAGCTGAGTTGTAATTAAGAAAACTGGTTGTGAACCGTTGTAATTTTTGTTATGTTTTTGTTCGCCGCAATATAGCAAAGTTGTAAACCATAATACAGAAATTACAACTCAACCGTAATAGGGGCCTTAATTAAAAAAAACTGTAAATTAAAAACAAACAAAATTGTACATCATTGAACGGCTGTTTTTTCAAAGTTGGGAAACGTTTGGCAGTTCGTAAGCAAGAGTTTAGCAAATCGTTAGCCAAACTTTGGTAAGTGCATTATGAATAAACTAAGTGCTAACTTTCCTAAATATCTATTATATTTGGTCATTCATTGGACAAAAAAAAAAAATTTACCGAACTTTTTATACATGAAAAATACCATTTTTGGACTCTTTTTTGACGCGGTTAACTCGCGGGAGATTATCGCTGGAGCCAAAATATTTTGGGAATCTTCATAAAACATAGTTTTCAGTGGGTAAAACTTAAACTTTTTTTTGCCCATATAAGATGAGTCGGTCTAATATATGTACATACTTTATAGGGTCTAAGATTTACAGGGGTGTACTGGAAATCGAAAACGTTAAACGCAAGAATTTGGAAGCTGTTTTTAATAAACTTTAAATCTAATTTTTATAATTTTTGTTATAAAACTCTGTTTAACCCATTAACCGCCAAAATTAAACTAGCATTGCTAATTAAAACAAAAGTTTATTTTTCTATTCATTGCACACAAAAGTAACATAAAAATATAAAAAAAATTTAAAAATTAGGAATGGTTGGAGTAGGAGTAGGAGGGGTGTACTCAACTGAGTACAGCGGCGGGATATAGGTAATAAAAATGTATAACATTGTTATTCATTATATAATGTTATTAAACATTTTTTGCATCGCCAACGAATTATTGCATGTTATAAAACACATCCGAATTGCCTTTCATCTTTTTTTGGGTAGAAACCTATACCATCTTGAGGTAACTTTAGTTCCAATGATAAAAGATGCCGTCAATTGAACCTTGCAATAGTACGTCGGAATAAAAATTTATCCTTGGTATCAATTTGCCTTATTTCACGCAAGCGACTCATTAATTAATATGAGGAAATAATTTTACAAGATGTATATTCAGTTTGATATCTGGATATTTTTGCCTAGACATTGATTTTGAAGACGCCTTTGGATAATTGATATGCACACAATATCAATACGCCTAGCGCCACGTTGGAAGTTATGTCAATTGTTTTAATAAACATATACAGTATAACTAATAAAACTAATCAGTTCTTTGCAAAATATCTCCTCTTATTGTATACGCAAGTTATAGATTCAAATTACTAAAAAAAAAACTTCTTGACATGTTTGTGCTAGTGGTAGAAGAGGACCTTTGTAAATACTTGTGTTACGTTGTAGTTTACTAAAGCTTCTTTTCCTTTTTGGCACTGGATAATCCTCGCTGCTGTTCAATGTTACCTAGATTATCTTTCGGCAAGTTGTCTGTAACCGTGTTTTCCATAGCATCTTCTTCTTCAACTGCTAACATAAAACCATATATCATACAAAGAATCACTATCAACACAAAATACAAGTATTAAAACGTTTAAAACTCATCGAATATGGAAATACGATTTAGTTTCTGTGCAATTTTAAAACTACAACATGCCACAATTTGTAAATGGATTCCGCCGCTGTACTCAGTTGAGTAGTTGTATTTTTATTACGATTACTTTTTAAAAATATACGGCAGACCAATTATTTTTCGTATATTTTATAAATACGAATGCTCACTTTTAAAAAAATAAATAAAAAAGAAACAAGCCATATAAATAAGGATAAAAAAAATAGAAATATCTTTGGTTATCTCAACACATTTATTTTATATAAATTATGGTCAATTTTGTGGAACGTAATTTTTTTAATTTTATTTTAATAAAATGCACGTTTCTTTTTAGCTAAAAACGTAAAAATTCCTAAAACATTTAAAATCTTAATATTGTTGATAAAAGTTAAGGTGTACTCAAACGAGTACAGCAGCGCCAAAGGGTTAATAAAGAAATATTTGTATACTATTTGTCATAAAATTTTTTTATTACGGAAATCTTATTGAAAAACGATTTAAATCTTGCGTTTTACGTTTTCGATTTCCAGCACACTCCTGTTATATTGTAGAAATTGCAAATAGCATAACTGTTTCCACGTATTGTGTAGAATATAAAAAATATAACCTAAATGTACATAAGCTGGCTTAAGCATCGGCGCGGATACATGTAAATCTAAAATACTGAACATAAGGAAACTTTTTATTAAGTTTTATGAAACTGTAATTTGCTTAAGCAAAGTGAGAAAATGATCGTACATTCATTACGGAATCATTGTTTTTTGAATGCATTTGAGACGATTTTCATGCATATTATAGTTAGGCATTTAGTTTAATTATCATACTCTGTGTTTTATGTTTGCAAGGCGGCAGAAGCCATAGAAGAGTTGCTTTAACACTCGACAATATAACATGTTGCCAATGTATCCGCATGTCATGTAAGCACCTACCTTCATGCGTGACTGCCTATTCCTTTGAACTCTTTGAAAGACAGTCCAAGGTTTACGTTTCTCCGAAGTAGACTGTCCAGTCGATGTAAAACGGCCAGCTTTGTCGTCTGCAACACTAGACTCATCCTCGGCATTGTTTCGTCCTTCTGCCTGGGCATGTGTTGTCTGTAGTTCTTTTAAACGTTGCATTTCTTGTTCACAATGTTGGGCCACTTCGTAACGGTGTAGTTTGGTATCACATGTAGGGCACTGTACCATGGCATCATCTTCAAAGGATGATGAAGAGTTAAGAGTAGAGCTGGATGAGACTAGATTTGTTATAGTGTGTAACTGTGGTAAACTGCTGGTCGAAGAAGACTCCATTTAAGGCCATAGAATCGAAAAAAACTTTTTAAATATTAATCAGTTGTTTAAATAACTAAAGTTTATTGTTTTATTAGAAGGAAAATTGAAAATAACGTTTAATTTTCTTTTGGATTGTTAAGATTTTTAAAGATTTTTTCTACTTCTTTGCGGCTTTGGAAACTTTTTTGTAACTTTACCAACTAAAAAAAAAAACAACAATGACAGCTGGCTCAAAAGCAGCAATAACAACGCACCGTACAACAAAAACAATCAAAACAAACAGTGTTGCATTATTTAGTACCATATGAGAAGAGTTTGACATGCAACTCTGTTAAAATGTGTGAACATTTACCAACATTTTGTTTTGTTTTCCACATTCTTGTACGAAAATAATAAAAATATTTTTTTTAAGGGGTAAAGCAAAAAGTAAAAGAAATAAAAATAAAAGTAACAGCAAGCAATGAAGCAATATCACCAGTAGTTCATAAAATTTTCTTGAATTAGACACACGACCAAAAGAATAAAAAGAAACACAAATATAATACGGGAGTTTTATTATTTCGAAAGCATTTTTTCAATACACAAATTTCTTTATAATTTTTTTGTTCTTTTCATTTCTTTTAAAAACAATAACCTAAAAAGCAAGTTTATTATTAAAAGAAAGTGAGAGCCACTTATAACTGAAGGAAATTTGTCAAAAAATAAAAAACTAAACCCAAAAAATTGACGCCATTTTGGTGTATGTGTTGGAGACCTTACAAAGTGAAAATATAGAAATCAAGAAAAAAGTGCGTGTAGATGTGTGTGCTAGTTGTGAAAAAATATCAGCATAAATCTATTTATATTTAAAATTAAATTTTAAAGAAAAAAACATATTTACATAAATACATATAAAAGTATTGTGTGTGTTAAGAAAAAAAATCATAGAGTTAAAAAAAAGTAGAATACAATGGCAAAAGTGTATGAAAAATCCATTTCTCAACTTAGCAACAATTCCCTTTTGCAACAACAGCAGCATCATTTAACACAGCAACAGCCCCCCTTATCTTCGTCATCCATGCAATTGCAACAACAACAACAATCCATGTTAAGCAACATACAACAACAACAAAAATTAAATAACAATGCCCTTGCAAATGCAAACAATTTTATAGGTGGTTTTAGTTCTTTCGATAGTGATTCTTTACCCGATTATTCTGAATTTGATTCAGAATCTGTAACATTGGATTATTTCAAGGAAAGGTATGACTGACAAAACAAAAAAAGGGAGTTTGTCTTTACTTTTCTTTAATTTCTTTGTCAAGTATTGTTTTTCGTTTTGTTTGTTTTTCTTCGTTGATTATTTTTCGTTTCGTTTATTTGTTACTGTTTTGCTTGTAAAGTTTTTATTATTTGTTATTTAAAATTTTGCATTATTTACCTATGTACATATTTACTTTTTATTGCTATGTATTGACTTTTGTTAAATTATTATACCTATTTAACTACATTTGCCTATGTAGGTGCAATTTTTTTTTTGTTTATTTGTTATCAAAATAGAAAAAAAATTACACAATTTTCTTTTGTTTACATTTTATTACATGGCTTTTCTTACACAATTCTTCATTGCCAACCAACTCCTTTTCGATTTGATTTTCTGTTTTTAAGTACCTACGTTTTAATGTTTTGCTTGCATTTTTTTATTTTTCGCTTATAAATACATAACACAAAAAACGTCATTAAATTGTCCTTTGTTTTATTTATTTGTTGTTTTGTCTATTGTCTTATTTTGTTAATTTCATCCGCCTAATGTCTAGCAATTCATTGACAGGTGCATTCGGCAAACACAACAAACATTTTGAGGTAATGTTAACAAGAACAGTGGTGTCAAGTGATATTTGCAATGAGTTGCAGATATAAGTACCCTACAAGAAATGCATAACCAAAACTAAAAAAATTACTATTACTATAACACTATATTGGTCAACACTACCGGTCATATAACTAGTAAAATGACCGGTAGTCTTCTTGTAGGGTTCTTTATAATGCCAGTATTAGCACAGAGCACAATATTTCATAACTAAAAATATAATTGTACCCTACCTACCTACCTGTAATGAAAATATATTCTCGCACAGTATCGTAAACCTTTAGACTTCGTGAAAGTTGCATATTTCAAATATTATTTCCAATCAAGATAAACAATATGTGCTAAATACTTTTTGACAAAACTGCGCAGTGTCTTTACGGCTATGGTAACTTGGGAAATGACCCACTATTATATTTGGGGCACCAATGATGAGTCGAGAGCCCCGTACTCACCCTGTAGCACGTTATTTTTGGTACTACTTAAAACATGTAGGAAATTAGATAAAATGATAAGAAGTTTTCTAAATATGTACCTACCTATATCAGGACCCTTTTAATGGGCTTACTGTTTTTTTAATAAAATAATTTCATTGGAATGTCTAGTTGGTGCATACGTTGAAAAATTGGTATTACAAATTTGATTTTTCAAAGTTTTAAGAACAAATCTAAAAATACATAACTTTGAATATCATTGTACCTAATACAAATTTGATGAAAGAATAGGATTGGTAACGAGTAAAAGTAAAAAAAAAAAATATTGGATAGAAGTCAGGAAACATTTGATTTGTTGGGCAGTGTTTATACTTTCACAATTTTTTAATTTTAAGAATTTTAATTAAAGCTAACATAAAAACATAAACAGCTTTTAGGAGAGTAGGGAATAGAGAAAGCCATTTATTTTCCCCTCTCCCCTAAAAACATATTGTGTGGAAAAGAAATTAAGTTCGTGAAATGTTAGCAAATTATAATTGAAGTAAATGAATTAAATTAAAGGATTAAATAAATCCCAAAATAAAATTGCAAAAATTATTTCAATTAATACCTACCTTTAATTTATTCTTATTCGATCTTTACTATTTAAATTTATATTAATTTAATTAAGCTTAATTTTTTTTTTATATAAAAATATTAATTATCAAAAAGTAATATCAATTTTTGGGAATACAAAATTTAAATTTCAAAAGATTTTGTTATTCGTGCTAAATTCCCAGTTTTTATTATTGATAAAAACACTTGAAATTTATTGTTGATGGGATAAGCTATTCCTATGCGCATTTCACTGGTTGCTTAGGCCAGATCATCAGGAAACTTCATCCATAAAGATTTTAGAAAAACTAAAGATATTAAACCAAATAAAACTGTAAAACGTATAAGAATTATAGTAACAGTTCTACTTGTAATAATATCAAAGTTTAAACAAAACAACATCAACAATAAACAGTGCGTTCATCTCATCTTAAATTCCCCGCTACAATTAGTTGAAATTCTCTCAACATTAATTGTAGTTGTAGGAGTGAAATTTTCATGAAAGTGCTGTGTGAGGGATATGTATTTCACAAATACAATTTAGAAAAAGTGCTTATAGGTTATTGTAGCCCTATCCATAAGCTTCATTTTCCATTATGTTTGATTCCCTGAGGTCGAAGGGTTTGGACACAGTGGCCATATCCCTCACACAGCACTTTCATGAGAATTTCACTCTTAAGTCAAATTTTCAAAAATGTATAAAAATTTTCACAAATACAATTTGGAAAAAGTGCTTATAGGTTATTGTAGCCCTATCCATAAGCTTCATTTTCCATTATGTTTGATACCCTGAGGTCGAAGGGTTTGGACACAGTGGCTATATCCCTCACACAGCACTTTCATGAGAATTTCACTCTAAGTCAAATTTTCAAAAATGTATAAACATTTTCACAAATACAATTTGGAAAAAGTGCTTATAGGTTATTGTAGCCCTATCCATAAGCTTCATTTTCCATTATGTTTGATTCCCTGAGGTCGAAGGGTTTGGACACAGTGGCCATATCCCTCACACAGCACTTTCATGAGAATTTCACTCTGTCGTATTTTTTCAAAAATCATACATTTTAATATTAAAAGACTAATAAAATATCTTATTATTGTTAAATATTAAATAAAAATGATTTATTTTTAATAAAAATTGCAAAATTTCGCGTAAATAGTCGTATTTTCTTTATAATACGCATGCGATATTTTTTTAAAATATTTTTTATCGCATGCGATATTTTTTAAAAACGAATTTAACTTTTCATATTTATCTTCACACACGTACAAGAAAATACAATATAATAGTCTGATAGTGTATAAAGTCATTTCTGAAAAATTGAAGGAATATGACATGTGTGTGAAGTTAAATTTTATAATTTATAACCCTAGACACATTCTGTTATGTTTACAGAGCAATGTTAACCACTTAACAGAACTTATGTTAACGCTGTTATGATGCACGATTCCAGATTTCTGGAAAAGGAGTCAACGTGGGCGATAAAAAATGATTAGGATTTACGGACAATACTATTCTCCATCGTTCTCCATCCCCAGAATTTGTAACAGAGCGAGTTGGAGTTACTTATGGCCAATTTACTCTTTTGAAGTCTCTAGGGGATGAGTCCAGATTTCTGGAAAAGGAGTCAACGTGGGCGATAAAAAATGATTAGGATTTGTGGACAATACTATTCTCCATCGTTCTCCATCCCCAGAATTTTTAACAGAGCGAGTTGGAGTTACTTATGGCCAATTTACTCTTTTGAAGTCTCTAGGGGATGAGTCCAGATTTCTGGAAAAGGAGTAAACGTGGGCGATAAAAAATGATTAGGATTTGTGGACAATACTATTCTCCATCGTTCTCCATCCCCAGAATTTTAAACAGAGCGAGTTGGAGTTACTTATGGCCAATTTACTCTTTTGAAGTCTCTAGGGGATGAGTCCAGATTTCTGGAAAAGGAGTCAACGTGGGCGATAAAAAATGATTAGGATTTGTGGACAATACTATTCTCCATCGTTCTCCATCCCCAGAATTTTTAACAGAGCGAGTTGGAGTTACTTATGGCCAATTTACTCTTTTGAAGTCTCTAGGGGATGAGTCCAGATTTCTGGAAAAGGAGTCAACGTGGGCGATAAAAAATGATAGGGATTTGTGGACAATACTATTCTCCATCGTTCTCCATCCCCAGAATTTTTAACAGAGCGAGTTGGAATGACTTATGGCCAATTTACTCTTTTGAAGTCTCTAGGGGATGAGTCCAGATTTCTGGAAAAGGAGTCAACGTGGGCGATAAAAAATGATTAGGATTTGTGGACAATACTATTCTCCATCGTTCTCTATCCCCAGAATTTTTAACAGAGCGAGTTGGAGTTACTTATGGCCAATTTACTCTTTTGAAGTCTCTAGGGGATGAGTCCAGATTTCTGGAAAAGGAGTCAACGTGGGCGATAAAAAATGATTAGGATTTGTGGAAAATACTATTCTCCATCGTTCTCCATCCCCAGAATTTTTAACAGAGCGAGTTGGAGTTACTTATGGCCAATTTACTCTTTTGAAGTCTCTAGGGGATGAGTCCAGATTTCTGGAAAAGGAGTCAACGTGGGCGATAAAAAATGATTAGGATTTGTGGACAATACTATTCTCCATCGTTCTCCATCCCCAGAATTTTTAACAGAGCGAGTTGGAATGACTTATGGCCAATTTACTCTTTTGAAGTCTCTAGGGGATGAGTCCAGATTTCTGGAAAAGGAGTCAACGTGGGCGATAAAAAATGATTAGGATTTGTGGACAATACTATTCTCCATCGTTCTCCATCCCCAGAATTTGTAACAGAGCGAGTTGGAGTTACTTATGGCCAATTTACTCTTTTGAAGTCTCTAGGGGATGAGTCCAGATTTCTGGAAAAGGAGTCAACGTGGGCGATAAAAAATGATTAGGATTTGTGGACAATACTATTCTCCATCGTTCTCCATCCCCAGAATTTTTAACAGAGCGAGTTGGAGTTACTTATGGCCAATTTACTCTTTTGAAGTCTCTAGGGGATGAGTCCAGATTTCTGGAAAAGGAGTCAACGTGGGCGATAAAAAATGATAAGGATTTGTGGACAATACTATTCTCCATCGTTCTCCATCCCCAGAATTTTTAACAGAGCGAGTTGGAATGACTTATGGCCAATTTACTCTTTTGAAGTCTCTAGGGGATGAGTCCAGATTTCTGGAAAAGGAGTCAACGTGGGCGATAAAAAATGATTAGGATTTGTGGACAATACTATTCTCCATCGTTCTCCATCCCCAGAATTTTTAACAGAGCGAGTTGGAGTTACTTATGGCCATTTTACTCTTTTGAAGTCTCTAGAACGATGGAGAATAGTATTGTCCACAAATCCTAATCATTTTTTATCGCCCACGTTGACTCCTTTTCCAGAAATCTGGACTCATCCCCTAGAGACTTCAAAAGAGTGTATTGGCCATAAGTAACTCCAACTCGCTCTGTTAAAAATTCTGGGCATGGAGAACGATGGAGAATAGTATTGTCCACAAATCCTAATCATATTTTATCGCCCACGTTGACTCCTTTTCCAGAAATCTGGACTCATCCCCTAGAGACTTCAAAAGAGTAAAATGGCCATAAGTAACTCCAACTCGCTCTGTTAAAAATTCTGGGGATGGAGAACGATGGAGAATAGTATTGTCCACAAATCCTAATCATTTTTTATCGCCCACGTTGACTCCTTTTCCAGAAATGTGGACTCATCCCCTAGAGACTTCAAAAGAGTAAATTGGCCATAAGTCATTCCAACTCGCTCTGTTAAAAATTCTGGGGATGGAGAACGATGGAGAATAGTATTGTCCACAAATCCTTATCATTTTTTATCGCCCACGTTGACTCCTTTTCCAGAAATCTGGACTCATCCCTTAGAGACTTCAAAAGAGTAAATTGGCCATAAGTAACTCCAACTCGCTCTGTTAAAAATTCTGGGGATGGAGAACGATGGAGAATAGTATTGTCCACAAATCCTAATCATTTTTTATCGCCCACGTTGACTCCTTTTCCAGAAATCTGGACTCATCCCCTAGAGACTTCAAAAGAGTAAATTGGCCATAAGTAACTCCAACTCGCCCTATTACAAATTCTGGGGATGGAGAACGATGGAGAATAGTATTGTCCACAAATCCTAATCATTTTTTATCGCCCACGTTGACTCCTTTTCCAGAAATCTGGAATCATGCATCATAACAACGTTAACATAAGTTCTGTTAAGTGGTTAACATTGCTCTGTAAACATAACAGAATGTGTCTAGGGTTATAAATTTTAAAATTTAACTTCACACACATAAAATTACCATATTTTTCATACTAAGTCAATGAAAAACCAAATTTTTCAAAATTATATATCTCCGATATCGGGACGAATCTGGACGTAGAAGTTATAGTGCTGGAATCTACTAGCCCTAGGCTACTTCCAGTCTTCCGGTACCCCGATTCATGTCTTCTCGAAATACCTTTTTTTTGGACTTGAAAATTACCATATTTTTCATACTAAGTCAATGAAAAACCAAATTTTTCAAAATTATATATCTCCGATATCGGGACGAATCTGGACGTAGAAGTTATAGTGCTGGAATCTACTAGCCCTAGGCTACTTCCAGTCTTCCGGTACCCCGATTCATGTCTTCTCGAAATACCTTTTTTTTGGACTTGAAAATTACCATATTTTTCATACTAAGTCAATGAAAAACCAAATTTTTCAAAATTATATATCTCCGATATCGGGACGAATCTGGACGTAGAAGTTATAGTGCTGGAATCTACTAGCCCTAGGCTACTTCCAGTTTTCCGGTACCCCGATTCATGTCTTCTCGAAATACCTTTTTTTTGGACTTGAAAATTACCATATTTTTCATACTAAGTCAATGAAAAACCAAATTTTTCAAAATTATATATCTCCGATATCGGGACGAATCTGGACGTAGAAGTTATAGTGCTGGAATCTACTAGCCCTAGGCTACTTCCAGTCTTCCGGTACCCCGATTCATGTCTTCTCGAAATACCTTTTTTTTGGACTTGAAAATTACCATATTTTTCATACTAAGTCAATGAAAAACCAAATTTTTCAAAATTATATATCTCCGATATCGGGACGAATCTGGACGTAGAAGTTATAGTGCTGGAATCTACTAGCCCTAGGCTAATTCCAGTCTTCCGGTACCCCGATTCATGTCTTCTCGAAATACCTTTTTTTTGGACTTGAAAATTACCATATTTTTCATACTAAGTCAATGAAAAACCAAATTTTTCAAAATTATATATCTCCGATATCGGGACGAATCTGGACGTAGAAGTTATAGTGCTGGAATCTACTAGCCCTAGGCTACTTCCAGTCTTCCGGTACCCCGATTCATGTCTTCTCGAAATACCTTTTTTTTGGACTTGAAAATTACCATATTTTTCATACTAAGTCAATGAAAAACCAAATTTTTCAAAATTATATATCTCCGATATCGGGACGAATCTGGACGTAGAAGTTATAGTGCTGGAATCTACTAGCCCTAGGCTACTTCCAGTCTTCCGGTACCCCGATTCATGTCTTCTCGAAATACCTTTTTTTTGGACTTGAAAATTACCATATTTTTCATACTAAGTCAATGAAAAACCAAATTTTTCAAAATTATATATCTCCGATATCGGGACGAATCTGGACGTAGAAGTTATAGTGCTGGAATCTACTAGCCCTAGGCTACTTCCAGTCTTCCGGTACCCCGATTCATGTCTTCTCGAAATACCTTTTTTTTGGACTTGAAAATTACCATATTTTTCATACTAAGTCAATGAAAAACCAAATTTTTCAAAATTATATATCTCCGATATCGGGACGAATCTGGACGTAGAAGTTATAGTGCTGGAATCTACTAGCTCTAGGCTACTTCCAGTCTTCCGGTACCCCGATTCATGTCTTCTCGAAATACCTTTTTTTTGGACTTGAAAATTACCATATTTTTCATACTAAGTCAATGAAAAACCAAATTTTTCAAAATTATATATCTCCGATATCGGGACGAATCTGGACGTAGAAGTTATAGTGCTGGAATCTACTAGCCCTAGGCTACTTCCAGTCTTCCGGTACCCCGATTCATGTCTTCTCGAAATACCTTTTTTTTTGGACTTGAAAATTACCATATTTTTCATACTAAGTCAATGAAAAACCAAATTTTTCAAAATTATATATCTCCGATATCGGGACGAATCTGGACGTAGAAGTTATAGTGCTGGAATCTACTAGCCCTAGGCTACTTCCAGTCTTCCGGTACCCCGATTCATGTCTTCTCGAAATACCTTTTTTTTGGACTTGAAAATTACCCTTTATTTGACCCTTTTATAAAGTGAACTTCTATGAAAATACTTTTTTAATAAAAAAAATTATTTTTTTAATAAAAATTTCAGTTTGTTTTTTATTAAAAAAATGTTAATGTTTTTAATTTTAACAATTATATTGGTTTTTATTTACAAAAAGAAAATTTGTTTGTTTTCGCAATTCGTTTAACAGCGTGTGGAACGTATTTAAAATAACTGTAGGACGTATTTAACTGACGAATTTATCTTCACACCCTTCATAAACTGAGCATAATTTTTGGTCGAACTCCGACACCGAACCCAAACGTTCGGTCGTACTTTTAATTATACCCTTCTTGCAAACAAATTTTAATTATATCGTTTCTTTTTATATTAACATTTTTGCAACTTTTATTTTAAATAGTTTTTAGGAAAAATAAATAGTTTAGCATTAATTACATTTTCTTTTGCTGCATGTTTTTGCATTGAATTGAAATATCTTTGCCTGAATTAAGAATTTTTATAATAAAAAATAAATAACTCAAAATCTTGTATGCCTCTTCCTGCTACAAATCTATCATCGTCATTGCCGCATACCTAATAAATATTCATATAATCTATTCATTTGTTCATATAGTTTTACTAGTTGTATTTATATTTATGTATGTATGTATGAATGTATATACGAGGGAGGTGCCAAAATTAGCCGAAATTGCGTATAGATGGCGCCATCTTTTGAAACATACGACTTTTATTTTACCAAAAATATAATTTTTTACCAAATTTTTTAAATTTTGGACGCAATCAATAAAAAATCAGTGCATTTACCGATGAAATTCGCAGCCAGGCATTCGAAACGCATCCAGGCCTGATAACGGATTTTAACCTGTCAGTAGGAAGCTTTATAATATCCAGCGCCTAGAAAGTGGATCGAGTGATCCCACTGTTGAAACCCGGGTATATCGCGAGCGAGGGACAATCGTACAGGCCGATTTCCCTTTTGACACCAGTAGCGAAAACACTCGAAGCTGTGCGCCTCCCCAGATGACCCTTCGCCTAACGGCAGCTCGTCAACAGCATGGATTTCGAAAGATGCACAGCACCACTACAGCATTATCCGCCATAGTCACTCGGATCTCACAGTTCTTAAACCACCAGAGGCTTTTTGAATGGATTATCCTAGTGGCACACGACTTGTTGAAGACCTTCGTCATCGTAAGTCACGCCACACTCTTCTAGGGTATCCTGTAGCCCATATTGCCAAACAACACAAACAGATGGATAGTAAATTATCTGAGTGGCAGACAGTCGTTTGTGGTATTTAGAGACAAATTCTGAAAACACCGTAGAGTTAAACAAGGGGTCCCACAGGGCGTGGTCCTGTCATCGCTCTTGTTTAACATTTATCTATGTATTATGGCGAATGGCCACAACGTTTGTGAGCTTTGCGGTATGCTAAATGCTTATCTCGACGAAATGCACAATTTCTTCAATGCGCGTAACCTACAGATACTTGTAGATATTCCAGTTGTCGTTGTCGTTATCGATCAAGCCAGTGTTCTTTGTGTTAAAGCAAAAAATTTGCATATTATGACCACCATAAAATACACTCTTTTGCTTTCATACAATCAAACTTGCTGAGTCACACACATTCGATGCTGGTATTTATTCGTTTAAATAATGCACAGCATGTTTTGGGGTCTCCACATGGACATGTGTTAGTCTGCGTTCTCACTATGAAAGTCTTCTTGCAGATAGTTTATGTTTATTGCTGAGAGAAAGAGAACATGTTTAAGGGGTTTAAATGCAGGTTTGACTGTGATGGAAACGGAAAGAAATAACCAAAACTTAATCTTCTATAAGAAAATCTTGGCTGCCAAACATTAATGGAAAAGTGGAACTTAAATTAATATAACACACAGATTACACATTGGACTAATTACACATGGGCTACACATGCAAGTAAAAAATACACACAATATGTGTAAATACACATGGATTGACAACACTGTATCGGTAACACTTTTCGACAACTGGACGAAGGAGGTAAAGCTCAACCCAGGCATCATGTTCGAAGGCGTACAAATTCAGAAAGTAAAACACCCAAAAATTTTGTGTGTTCAGTGTGGTTACCTTCGTTAAGTTATACCCAGTAGAGAAATATTCCAAGCTTTCAAAACATAGTCTTAAGAACCGTCACCTTCAAATAACCTCTAAAGACCATCTTCATGAGGTGATAGAGGTTCTACCGGTCAAGAAACACAACGTCATGTTGACGAAACAGTTCCTTCTGAGAAGTCATCCCAACTTTGACATTACGCAGTTGGAGGATCCACCGAGGCATGTCAGACAGAACCTACGTATATGCGAGGACAGCATACAGGGGTATGTACAGGGTCTATTTGATTGCAGCTCGTATTTGACAGCTTTGAACCACATTTATTAATACGTCACCAAATCCGCGTAAGCAGGATACCGAATGAATGTCATACATGGAGGTCATCCACCGCCAATAGCAGACACTGAAATGATTCTGCCGCGTAAAGCAAGAGTTTTAAGATCAGAGTGGAGTTACAGGCCTAATGTTTTCTAGTCCTGCATAGATCGTCCGTTCCTAACTTATGACTAGTCAGGTTCCTCATGACATCCCCACACATATTTAACTGTCCAGACAGCCCTACTCCGCTATGTGCAAGAAGTGTATGGATCCACCTTGTGGAAGTCTCTCAATTTCTTTGATTTGATCTGGTAGAACCTCCCGATTGAATTTTGTATATTGTTTACTCTGTTAAAACTGCAACAACCAATTAAGGTCTTCTCGCCAGAAATAATAATTCGCAATAAGGGAATGCCGCACACTGGTTCAAGAGCGGCATTAATTAATTTTTTTCATATCTGCTGATCTACCTGTTTTTTCCACAGTTTGTAATAAACACTCTAATTATCATGTATCCAAAATATTAGGCTTATAGCTTTATTACTTTTTTGTCCAGAGACATTCAAAGTTGATCTAAGTGAATGCGTTTGAAATGGCCGTATAATATATGCTACTTTCTATCGCTTCATGCTTTTAAAATGCTCTTGTAACAACACCACAATAATTTTTTTTTTTACAATTGGATGTTATAAATTATATACATTTATGCAAATAAAAAAATTTTGAAAATTAAAAAAAAAAAATTCTTTTACTACTATAAATTGTCCAAAAATATTTATTTTCTCCAACTTCTATGGCTTGTATATATTGATCTTCAGCGACCACTAGCCTGAGACTTATATCAAACTAAAGCTTGAAGTCTCAGCTAACGATACTCAAAAGTTTATCTGCCCATTTTTGCCCCTAAGCAATTCCGGTGTAAAAAACTAAAAAAAGTTAGGACAAATTTCATTCACAAGCATGGTATTGCGCATTTTATTTATATTTTAATCAAATAAAAAACCCGAAAATTTAAGCCTGTGTAGCTGTTTTAATCGATCTAGCTTTGTTAATAAGAAAAATTTTGGATTTTTTGTGGTCATTTTGTGTGAGAGGTAGGCGTGGTTGTTAGCAGATATTGCTAATGTTTTCACCATTGCTTAATGTTATCATAAAATTGCAATGAGCAAAAAATTGTGACTCTACAATGATTTTTAACTTTTGTGTTTTATAAGAAGTAGGCGTGGTTGTGCTTGGATTTTTTTCATATTTGCAGTATTTTTTTATCACAAGCAAATATTAGTTCATACCGAAATTCAAGGCTCTACCATGTTTCCTTATATTTAATGCCGCCAATCGTATGAAGCTGAACCACTGTGTGCCGTGGCCCTTTAAATGTTTTTTTTTTTTGTAAAATTTCTTAAGAATTCGTACTTTACTTCATCTTTGTATTTCTTATTGTGTAGCGCAAAAATGCGCTTACTTTTAAAAATATGGCATAAGTGCTTCGCAAAATGAGAAATTTTGTATTGGAATGTAACATCTTTCCTCTACATCAAGACAATGCACCAGTTAACCCATCCACTATACAAAATCAATGAATTTAAGTCTGAATTGCTTCATCGCACATTATTCGGCAGATTAAGCTTTCTCGGACTATTTCCTATTAAACAAAAATGGCTCGGTGTTAAATATTCGGCGACAAGGAAGAGGTGAATTTCGCGGTAGATGGAAATTTAAATGTTGCTGAGAAAAAATGTACCGGGCTAAAAAGAGATTATGTTGAGAGATAAAAAAATATCTTTAACATCTGTTTGGAACAGCCCTCGCAATTTAATATATATTTTATTAAATATATCTCTAAAGAAATAATTAAGATTTTGGCCTTTCTTCTCAAAATTTTGATGTCAGAAAAAAATTCGTTATTGTCTAGGTGCAAACATATTTTCTTTTTGCTATTTAAACAATTTAAAAAAAGTACACAGCCTTTTTCGTATTCGCTAACTATTCGATTTATGTAGCGACGATAAAACAGGCAAATACAAACCACATTGCATCGGTGCTCAAAGCAGTCAATAAAATTGGATATCCCACTGTCACCAATGAGGATCTCTTAAATGCGGTCGAGAAGCTCCAATATAGACTTTGAAGCACTGGCCCAAACATGAGAGTGGTATTCTATTCGCGGTCGGATATAGGTGGTATAAATAGTAAGATCAGATGGAGTGAAGTATCTCTCACACCGTTTTCATAAAACGATTCACTTGAATGCTTCTTTCGACACCTTTTTTGTTTTCCAACCCAAAACATCAAGAGATTTTGATTCCTCAATAATTATACGACCCATATATACAGATTAGGCTTCTTGGTCCGTCCTGCATATACTAGTCTGCATGCAACATTAGGTCTTTCGACCTTTTTCGCACTTCCCCAATCCGAGATTATATCCAGGTTTCGACCAAGCGTATCATTCATGTTTTGCCTCATAGCACCAACATGGAATACTCTTATGGCCTTATTCATAAAAAATGTTTCAGGTTAATAATAAGTTTAATAAACAAATTTCCTATGGAATTTCTGTTTAATAAACCCCTTATTAATCAATAATATTTTTTATGAATATGGGTGTTAGTCTATAATCAAATGTATTCGAATGGCAGAGGTTGCTGTCAACTGCAAAATAGTAAGTAGAGTTTGAAGTTTGACATAGGAGATCCTTTAGAGATATAAAAAATAGATTAGGAGAAAGAACGGAGCCTTGCGGCACTCGTTCCCTTTATAAATATTTATCATCTGACTTGTCAACTTTTCTAATCACATGTATGTATTTAATTCTGCATGTTTGTCAAAGTTATTGTTTTACGGAAGGTTTAAAATATTCGGTCGCAATCGAAAATGTTAATTGCTTCTGCCATAGTCTTTGATTTTTTGTATGCATATCGAACAGACAGAGTTCACTTTGTAAGTCGATAGCACTAAAGTAGCACTATTTGGTGGGGTGCGTTGAGAGTGGATAGCTATAGGAAGATGCTCAGCAAGGTTCAATTGATTGCATATCTTGGTATCACAGGCGCAAGGAGAAGCACTCCACAGGCAGCTCTGGACATCCTACTATATCTGTCCCCTATTGAGCATTATGAGAGGAGCGTGGCTGCTAGGAACTAGTCATGATCACACGAGAATTTTGTTCGAGGTGGGTCTGCTTGATCAGGGTATTATTCTCGTGGGAATTTCGGATCATAGGACTATTACCCTGACTTCGGTGTAACACCTCCAGTGGAGTTCCCGGATAGGGAAATTTGGCGTAGATCCAATGGACTGTTGGAGGGTTGGGCAGTATTTATGGTGTATATACGGTGTATACATCGCGGAAACCGAAGTGAAAAGGTCATTCAGACTCCCTGATGAGTTCAGTGTCTTCCAGGCTGAGATCCTAGCGATCTAGAGGGAAGTGATACTGGATCACACCGTGGATGGATCTGTGGTGACAAATTACGTCGATAGTCAGGCGGCGCTTAGGGCATTGGCAAATTGTACGGATAGTACCTGGTCGCTCGGTGTAGGAATGCGTTGAAAGTGGCATTCAATGTAAGGCTGTGTTGGGTACCTGGACACTGCATGGTTGATGGGAATGAGGTGGCGGACGAACTCGCGAGAGGTGGTTCGAATTTGGACTTAGTAATACTAAAGGGTCCGCCAAATAACTTTTTTTTTTGAAAAAAACTACTGAATATTTTCTCAAATTTCTTTTTTTATTTGAAAGTACAATCCTTCCGGTTAATAATGGAAAATAATTTCATTCAAATGGCTGCCTCTGCTGGCCATGCAGTAGCCTACACGATCGGTCCAATTTTTAAGCACATTATCTATTGTGCGCAGCTGTATTTCACCAATGGCTTCACGAATATTGTCCTTTAAAGCGTCAATTGTCTCTGGATTGTCGGCGTAACACTTATCTTTGAAGGCACCCCACAAATAATAGTCCAACGGTGTCAAATCGCAGCTCCGAGGTGGCCAAACGACATCAGCTCTGCGGCTGATAATGCGATCTTCAAAAACAGGGCGCAAAACATCGAGTGTAGCTTCGGCTGTGTGGCACGTAGCGCCGTCCTGTTGAAACCAAATGTTGCCAATATCCTACTCTTCAATTTTTGTGAACAAAAATTCGTTCATCATGGCCCGATAACGATCGCCATTGACTGTAACGGCCACTCCTTGCTCATTTTCGAAGAAAAATGGCCCAATTATGCCTCTGGACCAAAATCCGCACCAAACAGTGACTCGTTTTGGGTGCAACGGCTTTTCCATGTATGCGTGCGGGTTTTCTGTGCCCCAAATGCCGCCAAGATCAAAATTAGCTTCATCTGAAAAGATGATTTTTTTTTGGCAAAATCGGCATCTTCTGTAAGTCGATCGCAGGCCCACTTAGCAAAGCGAAAACGCATTGGATGGCCAGTTGTTCAAGCGTATGCACAACCATATTCGTTCAGCGGAAGGATAGAACTAATTATCTGTCAAATCAGACATGAGCTAAGTGTTACTTACCATTCACGAAATAAGCACTAGTTGAAAAAAAACGTTAGATGGCGGACCCGTTTTAAAGGCAATTCAACAAGTCCGACTTGTAGCCCTTAACAAAGACGTTAAAAAACAAAATCAAAATGTTAAGAAAGAAATATTTATTGAAAAACTCAACAAAGTTTTTAATCGAAATTTTGGTCTTCAAACGTTGACCAAGAAACAACATGTATAAAAGCGAAACCAAAGAATATATTGACACTTTCTCCATATGAACAAATATATTTAAGTAACAATATCTCGCGAAAAGTGGGCTGGATTGGACAAGTGGGCGTGGCCATACAAATATAGTTTTCCATATATCTGGAGAACGGTAACTGTAATAGTTTTAGAATTTGTTACAACAACCATGACTATTAAACACAACATCTGTCAAAAAGTAGGCTAAGAGGTAAAGTAGGCAAAAAAATAGGCGTGGCACCTCCCTTACGAAAACAGTATAGTTTTCTATATATCTAGAGAACGGTTACAGTAACAATTTTCAAGTTTCGAAAATATAGTTTGACCATCAAATCAAAACATAAATATTTTTGTGTAGTCTCTTTATATCTTTCTTTCAGTGTAATTAAATTCAACATGCCAAAGAAATGTCTGTTTCTCTTAACCAATAATTAGTAGTACATACATAGAGTTTTGTTTAGTCTGCTATTTTTCTTACTCTATACACTTTTAGTTATTTTTTTCTTTTCATACATTCATCCATTCAAACATTTTTCCTTCTCATCTTATTTTAAATGTTGCTGCTGTTGCCAAAAAATTGTCTTTTTCCGACATGTTTTTTGGTCTTTTGGATTTTTTTGACTGTTTTGTTTCTCCTTTTGGTCGTTTTGCTTACATTTGCTTCCTTTAATGCAAATATTCATAAATTTTATCTTTTGTCTACACGTTTTTTTTTCTTTGACAATTCTATGAATAGTTTTATAAATTTTTGTGCTTTCTGTTGTATTTGTGTTTTTGTTGCTGTTGTTTGCCGTTTCTATTCTTTTGATTATTGCCGTCTCGTAAAACTATTTAAACATTTTTTTTTAAATTTATTTTTTATGTTTGTGGTTGTTGACTTTGTTTCCCAGCGGGAAAACTCAGAAGACCTTCTTACTTCAGGCCTTTTTTAAGGCCTGCTTAAATTTTTTTTTGTCGAATTACTTTTCTTATCTAATGCTATGTTCACACTTGGGTTGTTAAACGCGTTTAAGCACCTCGAACGTGATTAAGCTCTAATCACATCAAAATCGAGATGATTAACCCAATTAAAATGACATGTTTACAACTAAATCACTTCATTAATCACATAAAATCCACTGAACATACCTCAAACTGAGTACAATGTAGAATTGGCCAACATGAACGTGTACAACCGGCCGCGATTTCTGCTTAATGTTTTTATTTTTTTCCTTAATTAATTCATAAATTTTCACAATTTCATCATTAATATGTTTAAAATATTCTTCTGATAACTTTATAAAAGTATTTTTATCCATTTTTAATACTTAAAAGAAATATAAATTTGTTTGTTGTGTTTTTTCTTAATCATCTGTCATCTTAATCATCTCAAATGTAATGTGAACGGCTTTAATTAACTTAATCAACATTTTGCTTAAACGCGCTTAAAACCCCAAGTGTGAACATAGTATAACTGCTTAAGAATGCCTCATAGAAGGCATTTTGCCTTGGAAAATAATTATTTTTTTTGATGCCTTTACCATGCTACCTGCAAAAGAAGCAAGAGCAGAAGGCCTACTCCGCAAAGACAACGTGTGTTAAAAAGATATGAGTATGGAATGGAGCGAGCAGAGCGAGCTTGTATATCCAAAAGAAGGAGTACCGAGGCCCTGTAGAAGGCATCCGTACTTCTTCTTTATCCCACTGGGTTTCTGTCACTGTCACAACTACATACAAACTTGCATCAATGCACACTTAGGCAGACGGAAAAAGCAAAAGCAAATCAAAAAAGAGATAACATCATAATGATCAAAAATTATTGTGATTCAATATTTATTGATGCGCAACAATGACTAAATGCTTGCAATGATTATTATTTAGGTACATTCTATACATAGTTTTAATCCAGTTGTTGTTGTTTTTATTGTTCTTACTGTACTAATATGTGAATAATAAAACTGTTGTAAACTGCACATACAATAGATACATACTGTACACTCAATTTGTCAGTACACAGACAAAGTAACTACCCTGTAGGAAATATCACTAGTAAATCTGTACTGATACCTTTAGGCCCTAATTGTATAAAACGCAACGCCAAAGAATTACATTAAAAGCAAAAACAAAGTCATAAATATTTTGTAATTTTAAATTTTAAAAGGCAATGTGAATTTCTGTAGAAAGCAACAACAAAATATCTATGGCTTTATTTTTGCTTTAATTATAAAGCTGGGATCACACGATTGCCGCAAATGCGCTAATATGACACCATTGTGATGGTGCTTTATTGACGCATAATAATGAAATTGCGCCAATCAAATACTCTGATATCACACGACTGTGCTGTTTTATACATATTCAATTGCCGCTAGTTGGTACAAAGTGAAATGGGAACAATAATTGTCGCAGCACAGTCTCACGCTGCCAGATAAATTTGTGAGGAAATCGTCAATTTCCTGAGAAAAAATAAAAAAATCGTCTTTTACGTTTCGAAAAATCGTCAAAAAAATCGGACAACTTAAAACATAATTACTTTATACCCAGCTGGCATTTTCAATCGTGTAAATGCTACTGGGAGTGTAATGAAAAGCGTCTTTGATCGTCGATGACCGCATTCTTTAATCGTAGAAGATTCCTCACACGGGAAAAACTGTAACACGACTGAGTTTCTTCCATAGCACAGCGAAAGGCGCTAATTCAATCGTTTAAAACGTGGATAAAGATTATCTAACGAGTCTTTCATGTCAAGAATCTTACTACCCGTGAAATGTTCGCCGTATAATTATTGAAAATATGATTTATACAGAGAGTCGTAAAAGGTTCATTCGATGATGGTTTGACGAAAGATAAAAAAGTGTAACATTGTTTTTTTGTACTTTGAAAATAATCATTTAAAGATTTTGCATGTTACAGACCTACCGAAACTAAAGCAGCACGCGTTTTCTAGTTTTTGAATAGAGCGGCCTCAACGCTTTGCAATTGGAAAAACCAATTTTGACAGCTCGTTTATTAGTGAAGTTTGCCGATATTGTTAATTAATAATTTCAATTTAGCTATTTTTTGGTCAATCCAGGGTTTTTATCTCTATTTTAATTTTTAATTTGTGGGGTTTATTCAACAAGAAAGCTATCACTACGGTTCGTGGCACAACGTTGAAGCCCTTGCTTTGGTATGGCATATCAGCGTAAAAGCTAAGCGAAAGAAAACGTTCCGTCTTCCGCTTTTGTTAAGGTTCGGCTATTAAAAATTCCATGATTAAAAAACGAACGTGTTAGAAAATTTGATATTTTATTCAGAACTTGGAGACTGAAAAAATCGTCACTTTTTAGAAAAAAATCAGCAAATCGGCACTTTGTTATTTCCGGAACAAACAATCGTCAAAATGGCGATAAATCGTCAAATCTGGCAGCCCCGGTCTCACGATTGTTTTAACTTGACAACTGCGAAAACAGCTGTTGTGGTAGCTTGTTTATTTGTTTGGAAGTTATATTTGGTTTGTTCATTAAAAAAGGAATTTGTATTATATACTGAAATAAATTTTGAAAATTTTTAAGAAAAATATATGTATGAAATTCCAAAAATTAACAGTCTGCTCAACAATTTCGTATGCTAACGTTCGCATAGAAACTCGGTTTAAAATTTGTTTCATATAAAATTCTATTCGAACGTTCGAAATTGTTGAACAGGCAGTAAACAAAGTTAAAAATATTAAAATGCATAATTAATAAATACATATTTATCTTCTTACTTACTAAAAGAAAAACTAAAACGTTAATTTAAAAAAAGGCAAATAGTGGCGCGTATTGTGTTGTTTGACATGAGCCATTTGGTTGTGCAGTCACACGATTGGGGTATTAAAAAGTGTGAAAATTTGTGCATTGCGGCAATCGTGTGATCCCAGCTTAATTCTTTGGCGTTGCGTTTCGTTTTACATAATGAGGGGTTAATCAATTTGATTTGCGTTAAAGTGAACTTTTTGTTAACAGAGGTGAACCAGTTCTTGGCAACAGTAGATTTTATGTCTTCCTGGTTCATGTTTTACTTTAACCCCTTTATATCCTCTCTTCTTTCTTTTGTTTACCAATTAAAAAAAATTTTATGAAGAATTAACAGACAACAGCAGCATCTAATGCACGTTTCAGGTTTAATTTAAATTTAAGTGAAATTGAAATCGAATCCAAAAAAAATTTAAAAAAAACCCCTAATTCTCTACTTTGAAATCAATGTGTTTTCTTTCTTGTAATGTTGTTGTTGAAGAAAATAATTTTCTTATTTGAATATGAAAATCGCATATTTGATTAAACAAATTTTTTAATTTTATGCGATGATGATTTTTGCGGTATTGATTTATTGTATTTTTAGTCAATAACCAAATTTATTAAAAAAGTTGTTGCCAAAGTAATTTTCTTCAACAAAATACGTGATTTGTTTCAATAAATTGTTGAAAATGTTGAATAAAACAAACAAAATGTTTATCGAATCTTTATGTATTTATTTATTATGATGTGCTAAATTTCCAATTTTTATTCTTTAATAAATACCAGTGATGGAAAATTCAGTACTATGGTACTATTTTCAGTACTTTTTCCTTTCAAAAATAGCACGGTATCCCCACGTCCGTTTTAGTACTCTTTTTGTTATGCATCTTATTTAGAAATGTATCGTTGATTTTGTTTAACATTGAGTCGTCAACATAAAGTACTATTTCCGACTCCTACCGCTGACATTCCAACTCCGCCTCCTAATCTAACCTTAATGCAAAATGTTTATGAGACTGGTTCTTATTTGACTTTAAACTCTTTTTTTAATGCAGTACCTTTTAAATGGTTAAATATAGCAAGAAAAGGATTCAGTAAAAATTTCAAATCAATATTTTCAATATTGCATCGCATATTTCGAAGTATTTTTACTTTGGAAATTATTAGAATATTTTTTAAAATTTTTTGTGCCGAATCATTTTGGAATCGGAGTCGCGAATTTTTTGTGGGTACTACTCCGACTCCGACTCCGGTACAAAAACCTTAAATCCGACTTTAAAGTTTCGACTCCACAGCCCTGTTTACAATATTGCCTACACAAAATTTATTATTATTAAAAGGTTATGGCAACACTGCTTGTTGGTATATTTTAATTTCAGATATGCTCATCAGAATTTTTCTGTTGAAATTTAGCCAGCTTGGTCCATAAATGGCTGAGATGTGAGCATAAAAAAAATGTTTTCAAAAAGAACCAAAATGTTGAAAAAAGTACTCTTTTGCTTGGTGGTCAATACCATCTAAATATTTCAATTTTCCATCACTGATAAATACACTAAAACTTATTGTGGGGGGATAAGCTAGTTTTTATGTGCATTCCGCTGGTTGCTTCGGCCAGATCATCATTCAGAAACATTTTTCCATGATTTTGGAAAAACTAAAGATATTAAGCATATACTACTGTAAAGCGAATGAGAATTATGAGCTATTTAAAAATGGACAAGAGTTGTAAAAATGCTGCCTTTACTTTGATTCAAATATTTTTTTTATTGAATATGAAAAAATATATAACATTATTAAATATGAACATATTAATATTACATTTTTTCCCGCTATTTAAAGAGTTTGACAGAAGAAAAACCAAATTGTTGCTTCTCTTGAGAATGATAATTAAGGAAATCGCTTGCATTTTCATTTATATAACTTTGAAAATGATGCAGTTTTGAGAACGTGTTTATTTTATTTTTTAAATTCGATTTCAGTGCAATATCCCCTTGTTACATTTTTTCTTAAATTGTTGTGTAAAATTCTTTTTCATTAACACCTTAAAAAGCGCCGAGTTTTCTTAAACTTTTTGCTTTTAGTGTGTTTGTTTTGAGAATATACATGATATACATGTGTATATTTGTCCAAGCTTATTTGTAAACAATAATCCAATTAAACTGCTAATTATGGGCAGGTGAAATAAACATGATGTAATGCTTGCATTGCTATAAAATTAATATAGTTCAGACATAAGTATGTATACATATATCGTTGACTAAAACGCAAAAGGCCCTACCTAACCAAAAATTAAAAATCAACTTTTTAATTGATTTTGTTGCATTCACACAAATCTTTCGACCAAAAATATTGAGCTCAATTATCCATACAAAATTACAATTTAGTTATTGCTCATTTAATACGAAATTGTTATAAATATTGAGTAAAATTAAAATGCGACACTGTCACAAGTGTGTTTAGTGAGCAAAACATAACTTACTAAACAAAGTGTTTTGACATTACAACAAAACAAAAGGCCCATCCATTAGGTCGCACGGTGGTCCCAATGACTAGTTTAGCCCGAAAAAAGTCTTTTTGTCGGATCGTACATATGTATGTGAATTTTTTGTTTGGTTTTGTAATGACAAGTCTTCAGCCTACAAAACGGTATAACATTTTTTATTATATCAGCAATATTAATACTGCAGTACTGTTTTAAAGACAAACAATAGATTAAGTTTTTTTTTATAACAGAGTAGACAATATTTTAGTTCGGTTTGGAGATCATGTCAAATAAAACGAAAATATATTCCTTATTATTTGGGGGTTTTATTTTTACAATTGGGGTATGTATTTTTATAATTCCTAATATGCCGACGATTTTGCATTTCGTTCAGGAAAAAATACGTGAAAACTGAGATGTATTCGTTAATTGTGCAATTTTAATTGCATTATAACTTGTGTTAGAGTTTTAATTATGAATTTAACCCGATTTAGCAAAATATTGTATATTGTTATCATCTATGATATGTGGCCAGTTAAATGGTAAAAAAATTTCCTGCCGATTTCTGCCTGAAAGCTTTCATATCAAATCATTTAGTTGCGATGTCTATCACCAAAAGAGAATTGTTTAATGTTTGGTTCTTTGAAAAGGTGCAAGAAAAAAAATTTAAGACTTTCTGAAAGAAAGCTTTCATGAAGTGAACCCAGACCCAGACGACATTTTTTTTACATTTTTTGAAAGCTTATAGAGTAAAGTATTTTTGTGATTTTTTTCAGATTTTTCGGAAGAGGTTTAGAGGTCGCTAAAATCGAATTTATCCCAGAAATCGAGTTTTCTCGACTTGATTTGAATTTTTGTCATTACTCGGCCCATTAGCACGATTTTCTTTGTTACTAAAACAATTTTCTTAAAGAAAACTTCTCAAACTTTAATTTTCTGTGCAGATATTATAAGGTTCGCATATTTTTTTGCTCATTTGGGTCCCCTTAGTCTAGGTTCACATTATGAAAGTTTTCTTTCAGAAAGTGTGAGTTTATTGGTGAGAGAATAACAGCATGTTCTCTTCCTCTCTCACCAATAAACTTAGCCTTTCTGAAAGAAAACTTTCATAGTGTGAACCCAGACTTAGTGACATTTTATTGTAAATTTAGTATAAATTAGAAAAATAATGCTTCTTAACTTTTAAAATTTATATTAAAGTTAAAAAAAACTAATGATTCAGTTTAAAAGATAGATAAATTTTGATTCAATTAAAAAAAAATAATTGAATTTGCTCTTACTATTCCAAAGTTATACCCTTTTTAAGTTTTGTACCCATTTTGTGAAAATAAAAATACCCAAAACAAAAAAAAATTAAAAAACTATTTTTTTTTAGCTTTCAATTATTTATAAGAGCTTTAAAAATGAAGCTCTATGCTCTGCAATAAATTCTAAAAATCTGAATTCTGGGGTTGAATTTTTTCCAGTAAAAATTAAATGAACTTCTCGTTAAAAATAAATGAAAAATAAGTAGACCGGTTTTTAACTGAATTTTCATTTATTTTATATTGCAATTTCAGTAATTTTACGTACAGAATGTTGTAAGTGTATAACCAATCGCGTTAATATTTATAAAAATCTAATAAATCTGAACCACTATTGAACTGGTTAGTATACATTTCTATATTGTAGTCAAATAATTATGAGGAGTTACGATTAAAAATAGATATGGCTTTGCTGAAGACAAGAAGTGTGTGGCTTGTGGGCAAAATGATTGATGCCTTTTATCCTGCTAAACCGCCAACGAAAATTCAAATACTGCAACGATTTTTTTAAAATACATTTGGTTGAAAAATACACTATATCGAAAAGCGCCCGAAAAATTGCATATAATTTAATGGATTTGTGGGAAAGGAATCGAAAGGTTCAACACATTGCACGCGATGTAATAAAATTGCACTCAAAGTGGTTATCGTTGCATAAGAATAAATTTTTAAAAAGTAAACGACAAATTGAAAAACAAGAAAACTTCATGCACGACATGAGGAGCGTAGACTGCAAAATAGTTCAACGTTCTGCAAAATCTCCAAGTTCAAACCAGGTCCAGAAGATAAAATTGGAATCTGTTGCAAACATGGATAGCTGCAGCGTTGAAAGCGATGATGATGATAATGATTCTGAATATGAGCCAACAACAAAATTAGTCCAAAAAGAACTTCCTAATTCCTCAAATAAGCAACAGCTTTGTGCGAGTTTGGACAGAACCGGAATTAGTTGCCGTAAAGCCGCACTTGTAGTGAATTGCTTCTCAGATCCTGGACAAAGTAAATCAAAAGCTGCATGCTCAAAGAGCTCAATTTGGAGGGAACGTCAGAAACAGCGAACGATTGTCGCAGAGTCTATAAAGAAATTGTTTGAGGCGTCAAATTGCATAACAGTGCATTGGGATGGAAAGACAATGCCCGAATTAAAGAAAAAAAAGAAAAAATGTGGAAAGACTTTCTATTAGTGCAACCGGAAATTTCGACACCAAGCTTCTGGGAGTAGTACCACTTCCATCCGGAAGGGGAGAAGACCAAGCCGAGACAGTGTTTCAAATGGTAAAAACCCGGAACTTAACTGAAAACATAAAATTTATGTGTGCAGACACAAAAAGTTCCAATAAAGGATGTCGAATTGGGGCATGTGTTTTACGTTGCCAAAAACTAAACAAAGACCTCATATTTTTAGCATGCCGTCATCATATTTTGGAGCTTGTTGCAGGATCAGCGTTTAAGGCACTTGGTATTGAAGAACACACTACATCGCCACAAATCAAAGTTTTCTCCACTCTTCAGCAAACTTGGGAGTCCATTGACAAGGACAAAATTTCTGATTGCATAAACCGCAAAATTGTTAAAAAAAATTATCCTGAAATATAAACACGAAGATTTAAAAATTTTTATAAAAGCGCAACTTCGGGAAATGCACCCAAGAGAAGATTACAAAGAACTGCTTCAACTGAGCCTTATATTTTTGGGTGATACATCTGAGCCCCTTCCGACAGTAAAAGCTCTTGGAGCCATTAATCCGGCAAGCTGGATGATGAAAATTATATATTCTTTAAACATATGCATTTTTCAAAACCAGCTGCAATCCTTCATAAACGCTTCAAAAATTTACGCCTTGCTTGAATTTAATTAATTTATTTTGAGAAGATACTTAAAAAAGTGGTACCTATGCCAATGCCCTAGATACGCTCCTCTCAATGATTTAAGTTTATTGAAGCAATTGGATGACTACAAAAGTTTAAACGAATCAATCACACGCTCCACGTTGAAAACTTTTCTGCGGCATCAGTGGTACCTATCCGGCAAATTGGCTGCCTTAGCGTTTTTTGATGAACGTATCGACACCAAAACTTTGCGTTTAATGGTCCAAAATCTACACGCACCAAGTAACGGCAAAGAATTAGTAAAAGCTGAATTATCAGAAAACATCCTTCAAAACAAACAAATTCAAGATTTTATATCCGAAGCCAGCTTAGCCTTTTTTGAAGCCAGCAACATTTCTGTTGATTTTTTACAAACAGATCAAGAAAAATTGCATACAAACAAATCATTTAATGAAGCAAAGAACAAAGTTCAGCAATTGCATGTCGTAAATGATGTCGCAGAACGCGGCGTAGCCTTGGCTAATACTTACATTAACCTAACAACCTCTGAAACAGACATTCAGAATTTATTGCAAAGCATAGAGCTTCATCGTAAAAGCTCTAATAAATAATTGAAAGCTAAAAAAAATAGTTTTTTATTTTTTTTTTTTGGATATTTTTATTTTCACAAAATGGGTACAAAACTTAAAAAGGGTATAACTTTGGAACAGTAAGAGCAAATTCAATTATTTTTTTTTAAAGTTAAGAAGCATTATTTTTTAAATTTATACTAAATTTACAAAAAAATTTCACTAAGGGAACCCAAATGATCAAAAAAATAACCGAACCTTTCAATATCTGCACAGAGAAGTAAAGTCTGAGAAGTTTTCTTTAAAAAAATTGACTTTGTAACAAAGAAAATCGTGTTAATGGGCCGAGTAATAACAAAAATTCAAAAAAGTCGAGAAAACTCGATTTTTGGATTAAATTCGATTTTAGCGACCTCTAAACCTCTTCCGAAAAATCTGAAAAAAATCACAAAAATAATTTACCCGTCGGGCATAACATAATATATTTTTTTGGGCAACACTATTAAAAAAAATTGCTGTTTTACATAGGATTTATAATATTCAGTCACAAACGTACATGCAAATTGCTTCTGACATTGTCTATGTTTTTTTTCGCATAGTTTTTGCAGAAATCAAAGTAGTTCTCGGTTTCAAAATAGCGTGCGGCCGCCATACAAATTTTTGTTTGCGCCGAAAAAGAGTTCAGTCATCTAAACATTTTTTTTTTTAAATTGGAAGATACCAATTTAGGATACTATAATGAAACGTTTTTTCCTTATATATGTACATAATTTCTATTCAATGGTGAAATTATCATGCATATATCGGTATTGTATAATATTTACTTCAGCCGGCTAATAATTCCGTCAATAGTGGACGCCGCTGCCGGTTTCTTTCCGGCATAGATTTCGAATGTCAAATGGTTTGTCAGAAAAAAATAGAGCACGCTCTAATTGAAATTTTGTCAGATAACTTTGCGTCTGACTTTTAAAGAAGCAAAGTTAAAAAGCTAACACACGACATGTATGTATTTTGCAGTGGGAAATTTGACATGTCAAATGACAAATACATGTCGTGTACGGTCGCCTTTATACGAGTTTTAAAATTCCGTTTTAAAATTCACTTTAAAAGCTAAGGTTTATAGAAAAACGGTCCAAATGATTCTATGAAAAACGTTTAATGCTAAAAATACGTATAAATTACATACTTTTTAACACAGAAAAAATTACGACAAATCAATTGTAATATGAAATAACATATTCGTCAATACAATTAATTTTTTTTTATTATAAAGGCACCAACAGCAAAATTTGTAAATATAACAAAAATACTTTTGCTAACTAAAATTGTTAATATTCCACAAATATTTTTAACTATAAGTTTGTAATACTGAATAAAATAAAAATAAACAAGCAAATATGGGGTTCTCTATTAACAAAATATTTGGGTGCTAATTTGTTGATAGTTTTAAATTCTTTAATATATTTTTTATTTAATTTGGATTTATATAAGTTCCTGACATGTTGTAATACCCAGTATTATAGTGTAAAAGAGCCTTAAGAAATTAAGGTGTATGTCTCTGCTATTAAATACGTACAGTAGTTATAACCTCTCTAATCCAGACAGATATAGTTTTGGCTACTGTCCGGATAATTGGATCGTCCGGACGACAGCTAAAATAAAAATTTAATCGTAATACGTTTTTGTACATCTATATAATTTACTTTTATTACCGAAAAGAAGAAAAACTACACATAAGAATTCATTTACAGAAGACATAAAGAAAAATACTTAAAGTGGTCAAAAATATTAATTTTGAAAAATAAGAATTTATTTTTGTTTGAATACACATACATATCATTATGCAATCCTGATCCATATTTTTTGAGACACATATTTTCATTTTTTTTCTTTTCTTAATTTTATATCAAAAATTGTCGACTAAGAGACACCATATTGTTCAGCCACTTGTCCGGACTATAGAGGAAAAATTACTAAACTGTCCGAAAAATTCAAATGTCCGCATTACTAGATAGTCCGAATTAGCGAGTGTCCGGATTAGAGAGGTTGGTTATACTGTATTTATCTTTACACACATCAGAATTTACAATTAGCCTTTTGAAAATCACGAGTGTCCGACCAATGCCGAAGTCGATGCCGAAGTTTCGGCCTAAATGGGCAAATTTGACAAAACTGAAGCCGAATTCAAATTCCCAACAAGAAAAAACTTTAAAATTTTTATGATAAATTAATTCATTAACCAGAAACCAGGGCTGTGGAGTCGTCCGAAAAAAGTACTAACTCCGACTCCAAATGCTGAAATTTTTTAAGTGCGACTCCGACTCCTACTCCGACTCCTACTATAATCTTGATGCTAAATGTATATGAGACTCAGTGATGTTAACTTTTATTTTTTCACTACCGTGCGGGCCTTCTAAAAATTAGAGTTTTTGAGAAGCAATTACCGTACGCAAACATTAATGTGCTGTTTCCAAATGACAGGCGATTGATTGTGTAGCAAAATTTATCAGGGGTGTGCTGGAAATCGCAAACGCAAAACGCAAGAATTTGGAAGTTATTTTTAATAAACTTTAAACCTAATTCTTATAATTTTTGGTTTAAAATCCTGTTTAATAGGAAAATATTTGTTAAATATTTGTCATAAAATTCTTTTATTACAAAAATCTTATTTAAAAACGACGTTTGCGATTTCCAGCACACCCCTGTATATGAAAAGCACTCAGTCCATCGCCTGTCATTTGGAAACAGCACATAACAGCAGTATTCATAAACCATTTATATAAATTTTAAATGTGTTTTAAGAAGATAATTTTTATTTTGAAAAATTTTTTTAAATTTTTTATGCCGAAAAAATTTGGAGTCGGAGTCGCGAGTTTTTGTGGTTACTACGACTCCGACTCCGGCACAAAAACATCAACTCCGACTCTTCAACACCGACTCCGACTCCACAGCCCTGCCAGAAACCCCCACTTATTTTTAAAAAATTTTCCTTTTCGAGAATTTTTTCATTATTTTCTTAGAATATATTAACCCTCTAACTCTCATTTTAAGGGGTAATTTTTGTCCTTTTTCCCAACTCTTACGCAAATGAATACTAAAACGGCACTTTTAAGGGTTAAAATGTTCTACGAATATTTTCTGCATCAAATTTCACTAGGGGTCTTCTAAGACCAAAAGTTCGTGCGATGTATGTAAAACGGGTTTTCGAAAAATAAAAATAAAAATTCAAGGCCCGGAATTTTGCAGATTTGCTCTACTAGCAGTCTACTTTTATTTCGCGTTGCAAGTGTTGAGGCTGGCGGCAATGACCCGAATTTTGTTGCACAGTGCTATTGACCAATTAGCAATTTTTGGCCAATTCCGAAGACGAAGCCGATTAATCGGACGGACACTAAAAATTAATTTAACACGCCTAAAACTTAAAGAAATAATAATGTTTTGGTGAATTCAGGTCAAATGAAAAGTTTTACATTACAAAAAAATAAATTCAGTTCATAACAAATAATAATATTTTAAGGTGAGTTTTTATGAGGATTGGCTCATAACTTATCACAGACTCCAACTAAAGCCCCCTCCTGAAAAACTATAATTCTTTCATCATTACTTGTCTTATTTTCGAACTGATTTGCTACTAACAAACATTGGCATCACTGTAATTTACCTCTTTTACTTTAAAAAACACAATTATTCAATGACTTTTTCCATGTTGCAGACACTTGTGATTTCAAGTGTAGTTTGTATTTTAAAGTGCAAATGATTTTTTAAAAGCCCCAAAAGTACAAACATTCAATCAAAAATAGTTTAGGGTAAAACTGATGCCAAGCAGCGATACAAATTAGAAAGCGCCACTAATAAATTGAATACGAATACAACACCAATAAAACAACTATTTTTAAATGTAATTAGATTAAATTGAAACAACTACACATACATACATCTGACACTATTACAGCAGCAATAATTTAGTAAAATGATGTGCATACACATAGAGGCAGGGGTCTTGTGAATTCGTTAGGGGTCCCTCGCTTTATTTGTATTAGATCAACAAAACACACGACCCCGAAAAAACTACAGCGCCCTAGCAATAGCACAGTTTGATGACAATGAATAAAAAAGAAACAACAACTAACTTGAGCAATATTCTTTGTTAAAATAATGAAAAAAAAATATAAACACAATTGTTTAAACTTTCAAAGAAATATTTCATGTTTAACTAAAAATACACAATAGTCGACAAAATTTTATAAAAAGTAAAAAAAGGTAGGGTCCGAAATAAATATTCTCTCTATATTAAATAATTCTGAATAAAATTATATGCAAAAAGGGCAGCCTTTGAAGAAAGAGACAGGAAAAAAATATAATAATATCTTCTGTCTCATGTGTACTCTGTGGCTTGTGTTTAAAAGCATGCTAGATCCTTATTTGAGGTAAAATAAAAATAAAAAAATTCTTGCGCTCATAAAGCATTGACAAAAATCTATGATTAAGGCAATGTATTGCTCCCCCTCGTCCTCTCTATTATCCGGATTAAGCCCCGAGTGTCTATTTCTTTTTTTCAAACCTAAAGAAATGGCTCGGCGGAAAGAGATTCGACTCTAAAGATGAAGACCTGAAAAATCTTATTTTGAAGAAACGTTGGACAAATCGTATAGAGCTCAAATTAGACTACGTTGGAAAACAAAATTGTGTTTCATTTAGAAATTCCACGGATAACGGCCAAATGCCCGACTTCGGTGGCATACCTCTATCCGATGGGCCATATTTTCAATGAGGTTCAATATCGTTAATGTACCGAATTATCTTATCCTTTAGCTCTTGAATTGTTCTTGGCTTAAGCCTAGTACTCTGTTCAAATTTGTGAAAAATGTTGAGCAACATTAATTAGTTCGCACGAAAATTTTGACATGTATCAATGTTACCAATCTTGCGAGTTTGTACAATTTGATGTTTTTATTCCTTCAAAGTATGTATTTTACTAAAATTATTTTTTTTTTGATAAAAAATTTAACAAAAAAAAGTAAATATGGACAAAAAACTGTTACCGATTGTGTTATTTAAATTTTTTATTTCTTTTTTAATATTAAGTTCATATTTTTTGCTTTTGCTTAAAATTCCACGTGAAATAAAGGCAGCTTACATTATTTCGCAGTTGTAAAAAAAATGTTGCCAGAAACATTTCGGAACTTTTTCACAAAATGAACAGAGTACAACTCTATCAACATTAGTTCGCATTTTGACAGCATTTCACGTGAAATGTTGAACAGAGTACCAGGCTTTATTGACGAACTCTTTTTCTTTTAAGAAGAAGTCCGGGTATGTTCGTAAATGCTTCACTGCACGCAAAGAAAAAACATGGTTGATACAATCACAAACGCAAACTATCATTAATGTTTGTGGTTATGATTGTGTCAAACACGTGTTAAGTAACAATATATGTTCAGACACAATTATTTTAACTTATTATTGTCTCAAACATATTATTATGTTCAGATGAATAACGCAAACGACCTTTCCAACCATGTTTCTATATTTCCCTACACCATACAAAATGTCTATTTCAACATGTTATATGGTTCTCACAATAAAAACAATAACAAATTTTTTCTCTAAAATATATTGTTTATTAAAAATACATATGTGTGTACATATATGTACTTTATTTTAAATATACACTAAAGCATATGCTAAAAATTAAATTAAATACATACATTTAAGACTTGTAAAAACAAAGTCAAACACAAACTATCCATTTTAATATCCACCGTATCGAATAATGTTGAACCGCAATTGAAAAAAATCGGGGCTTCTAATAAAATTTTGTTTCAAAATTTCTATCCCGTCTCCAACGTTGTAGGTGTTTTTGGCTGCAAGAAAGACAACGTTTATAGATGTATGTATGTATTTTTATAATTATATTTAAATTACTTACCTGTTTAAATGAAAGTTTTGCAGTATTTCTCCAAGAAAAAGTTATAATTATTGTGTTATTATTTAAGTTTTCCGATTAGCTGATGCGCGCAGATGGAAATGACGTGAGAATAATTTTTTTCCTTTGTAAATACACATCGTTTGTTTTGACAATAAATGTTTGCTCAATAAGAGAATGCGTTTTAAAGCAAACAAAAATGATGGTACTAAACATACCTTTTGTGTGCAACGTATATTATGATTTTATTTGTAAAGTTGAAAATAAAAATATTTTAGTAGCAAACATTTTACATAATTTAATATGTTTAGCTAGATCAGAGTAACGTCTAAGGTGTAAAACACCATACAATATTATTATAGTGATTTTAAAAATGTTACGGACAAAAAATATTTTTCAAGTTATAGTAGGACCTTAATAAATTTATGAGGGTAAACATATTAGGCAAATATGAACAAAAATGGTCGTAGTGACCACTTATTAACCATGTTTTTTCTCTGCGTGTGCGCTGCATCAGTGGTTTCAAATGTGTATATAAATGTATGTATATACATATATATCAGTGAAGTAGATGTGTGCCAACAAATTTTGTCAAATACTCCACTAAAATAATAGTCACAAAATAAAAATGATTATAATTATTTTTTTTATCGAAACGTGCCCTCCGTTATCTGCTCGCGGTAGCGAACTCCATTCTCGGTAACTGCTTCACCGACCTCATTTTGAAAAAAGTAGTGCCCGAGAACGAGGCGCCAACCTATTAACCCCACCAAACGAGACAAGTGAATACGTAACAACAGAAGAACTCTTGCCATGAACACAAACAATATTTTAACAGAATTTTTTGATACAATTAAGAGAAGAATTTTAAAAAATGAAAACCGGACTGTAATGGCAAAATGGAAGATTTTATATGTTTAGGGAAATCCTGGAAAAGGATTGAGAAATAAGATATTCTGTATTATGTGTTGCTTTCAATTTTTCCAACGTCTTAGATAGCAAAAAAAACTATTTTTGTTGCTCGTTTTAGTCCAAGAATTGTTTGGTTAGTTATGTTATTGTTTTTTTTTTGCTAATAAACTCCAAATAATAAATAATTTTTGCATATTTATTTATTGAAATTACTTAATTTATAACAAAACTTTATTAATCGGTATGTATACATAAAACAACACACAAAGTGATGAGAATTAAACATGTTCAAATGGTAACCGCTTTGCAGAAAAAGTACCAAGTGATTTAAATAGTATTAAAACTGTATTTCTTGTATGTGTAAATACATAAATAATTGAATTACTATAAGCAAATATGCATTATAGCATATTCATACACATGTACTTTCATTATTTTGAAAATGTGCATACACAAAAAAGCAAGGTTTTGATACCATTAAAATCCAGACCTTTTACTTCTGTTTACTTCACACATACATCTAAACATAAAAAAGGTATTCACGTAAATTTTTTTACCCTTGCAACCATAGCTTGGGAATAATGATTAGAAATCCTAATGATTACCAATTGGATTAGAAATTTTAATTGTGCTGAAAAATTGATTAGTAATGATTAGTTAGTCATTTTAGACGATTACTAATTGATTAGATTAGAAATAATCAGAAATCTAATCACAATTAGTGACGATTAGCATTTCTAATCAAATCTAATCGAAAAAATAATTGATTAGATTTCTTATTTATTTTTGATTAGATTTGATTAGATCAACTATTTTTAACTATTTTTGTGAAAAGAAAATATTTTTTTATCACATTTGTTTAATATCGCATAAAATTGCATTATATATTGCAACATATGTACATATATATTTACATACATAAAGATAAATAACAAATTTACAGAAAGTCAAACAAAAAAAAAATTCATATTCAGTATGTTCTGTAAAAAAAAAGGAAATAGGTATATATATATATTACGTTATATATATATTATAATTCACAAAAAATTGACATTAGATTTCATTATTACCAACTTTTCAAAAGAAAAGTCTGACAATGAATTTCGTCTTGGACTATTGATGACGCCTGCAAATGAGAATAGTCGTTCAACGGGTGCTGACGATGTCAGTGGGGTGTTACACAATAGGAATGCTTCCTTCAAAACATTATATTTGGTCCAAATTTCAGGGCCGGGATCCGGGTCATTTAAGTAAGCGTAAAACTGATTGCTTATGGCATTTTTGAAACCGTTTGTCTCGGTTGGTGTTACAAAAAACAACAATAAATAAAAGAAAAAAAATCCGTGCATTTTTACTTGCCAATAATTTTGAACACTTTATATTTGAACATTAATAATAACACAATAACAGGGTGCACCGTATGCAATTTTATGCAATATTCAAAAACTGTTACATTATGTAAATATACCAACAAATGTGATAAAAAAATATTTTCATTTCACAAAAATAGTTAAAAATAGTTGATCTAATCAAATCTAATCAAACATAATCCAGAAATCTAATCAATTATTTTTTGGATTAGTTTTGATTAGATTTGATTAGAAATGCTAATCGTCACTAATTGTGATTATATTTTTGATTATTTCTAATCTAATCAATTAGTAATCTGAAATTTTTATAAAAATTAAATTCTAATGATTAGATTATTTTTGTTCTCTAATCGTTATGATTTCTAATTGTAATCGAAATTCCCCAGCTATGCTTGCAACTGTGCAAAAAACCATAGTTGCACTTATTTGAAGTGAGCATCCCATTTTGCTTGCACCTTCAATTTTCCGCATTTTTTAAATTATTTTTTTAACAACGCACCTTACATTTGACAATATTCAAAGATGCATGCACTTGCGATTATTTTATAACATTTTTTTAATAAAATTCAATCGTAAGTTTCTTGAAAATTACACAAAATTAAATAATTTTATTAATTTACAAGTCAAATTTAAAATTTATCTACCAAAAAAATTGTCAGATTTTTATTTTGAGCCTTTTTCTTTTTTAATTGTTTAATTTTTTACAAACACAACAATTTATAATATTTTTCAATTTAAAGAAAAAAATTTACGTCATAATGGTACATATTTCTGCGTTGTTGTTTACTGTAAAGTTGATTTCATGAGTACTTTTTAAGTATTTTTTTTTTCAATATGGCAATTTTTATTGACAATTTTACGAAAGTAGCAATGGATTTTCCTTAAAATGCACAATAGTTTTTAACTGGTATTAATATTTTGTTAAGGTTTCAGTGATAGGAAAGAAGATAAATAAAAAAAATAAGGCAGCTGAGGGATCTTCACATCATTTACGCGTTGTCATTCTGCGTACACACGCTTCGCCAACAGCTCACAGCCGGTTGGCTGCAGCGTTCCTTGCGCTTAATTAGGGAGCATTTTTTTTTACGTGGGTTCAATTTGCTAAATTTAGTCCTAGAAACATAATAATGCTATAAAAATAAAATTTATTCATTGAAATTTAAAAAAATAAAAAATTATGCACTCAGTAAATTTTGTTAACAAATGACATTTCGTAAAAATCGTCCGTACAGTTAGTCATTGTCCAGACTTGCAATTTTTGTTGCAGCAATTCTCGAGTTTAGGGGTACTCAGATTCATGTACTCTGTAATTATATTTTGTTTTGTTAATCTCACACTTTTTAACTTAAAGTTGGCTGTAGCTGTATTTGTATTTATGTACGAAATATAAAAAGAAGAAGAGTAAAAATACAAAAATTGCAAAACTTTAATTTCATAATCCGGACACATGCTATTTCATTGCAGAATTTTTGAAAATTTCAGTAACAAAAATTGCAAGTCTGAACGGTGACTTATACGATCACGCATGCCATAAAGTATGCCCGTTATCTCTAATTTGGTGACGTACAGTGCGTTTACGTGTGTCATATTCCGAAAAATGTTTTTTTACGTGAGGAGTTGTACGTTCTAGGATGTAACAATTCAGATAAATACGATTAGAATATGATTTTTATAATAAAAAAATAAATCATTAAACAAATGAAAAAATTTTACCTGTTTGTTTACTTCTTTTGATTTAATTACATTTAACAAAACCCACAAAGTAATAAATTCTTTAATAACTCTGAACAATATTCAACAACAATTTAAACAATAAAATCGCTGTTGTTTAAATAAGTTTAAATTTGTTACAGACAAAAAAACAAAAAAAAAAATAAAACAAAATTAATGAAAAACGTCACTTTACAAAAAAAAAATGAAGTGAAGTGAAGTGAAGCCTCACTGCACTTCCCCTGCCAAAGTAACTCGTTTGTTTTTATTCTAAAGAAAGAAAAAAAACACTCCCATATCAGTGTCTAATACTTCACTTCACTGATAACCAACAACCCAGAAAAATTTGAGCAGAGCTCCACAAATATTATAGCAAATATTGTCGTCATAATAAACATCGCCTTCATTGTATTTATGTTTGTTTTGGGTTTTTAAACGTTTGACAAGTGCCGTCAAAGAGATCGTGTTGAAAAAAGTGAGATTTAATAAATATAAATTTGATTTGATATTTACTTATTTTAATGGCCTATTTAACCAATTCTATTTGAAATATCAATTTATGTTCAAAATTAGTTTTTCATGTCAAATAAAAATAATCAAAAATTTGGTAATATTTAAATAGACTTTGTGAAAAGGGCCCTGCAACTTGTAAACAGAAATAGATTTAAGGCGTGTTCATTTACTTTACTAGCAGAAACTTGCAACGGGAGAGTAAATGAAGAATTTACGAAAATTTTCTGCCAATTACTCGAAAAAAAATAAAATGAAAACTTTACCAACAAATACCAGCAAGTTAGGCACTTTGACAGTATCCAACTGTATGATACACAATTTTGTCTTCATAATTGAACCGTTTTGAACTATGAACTGTTTATTGTTCCTAAGTGCCGGTTCACGCACGTCAAGTTTAACTCGTCAAGTCTTGAGTTTTTAGGAGAGAGGGGAAAAGAAATGGCATTCTATTTTCCCTTCTTTCCTAAAAGCTCAAGATTTGTCAAAACATTTTGTTAACTGTAACTGTAACTCCGACTCTGACTCCAAACTAGTGATGGATAAAAAACATCGATGTTTTTAAAACACTCGATGTATTGCGCCGAAACATCCATATAATCCGATGTTTTTTGCTCCTAAGCAATCGGAAAACATCGATGTTTTCTTTCGATGCATCGAAATGACAAATTGTATACAGAACGTGTAGATTGGTATATAGATGTGTATACTAGGGTGGGTCATTGATGTATGAGAAAAAATAAAAGTTCTCGAATTATATTCTAATAGCAATATTTTTTTGTATTACGTTAAAACAAATAAAAATTGCAAAAAAAAAAGTTGAAAAAAGTCTCATCTTGAGCCCGCGCATGAGCTCCTAAGAATTAAGAATATTTGAAAAAAGTCAATTTTTTAAATTTTAATATTTTATTTACTATCAATTATTATTAAAGGCCGTTACACACTATCCCACAAAGTCTTACGTATTTTTCAAAAATGCTTCCCTGATCTAATTATTCTTTGAACATTTTCAAAAAACAATAACTTGTCATGGCAAGGTTGCATTTTCGTAAATTACTAAAGACTTTGTGGGATAGTGTAAAACGGCTTTAATTAAAACTAAAAATATTTTGAATTAAACTTAAAAAAATAAAAATTTGGTTCTTATACAACATAAAACAATAAAATCCTTTTTTGTCACAAAATCTTGTTTACTGTCAAATCCGGGCATCTCTCGTCTTGATTCAAGTTTCGTCTATATTAAACCATCGCTTGACTTTTTTATCGCAAAGAGTCATGAATGCTTCTGGCACTATTTTCACGAACCTAAAAGTCGTTAAAATACAGTAATATGCTTTTCTGCAATACAATGCTATTGTTGCTATATTAAAAATTTAACAAAATTGAAGGTCAAAGCGCGGGCTCTTACACTAAAAATAAATTAATAATATTTTACAGGGATCTAATTCAGACAAAAATACAACATATTTACGCTATTAGAAGTCGATAAGAGAAAAAATATTTTTTTGACCCACCCTAGTGTATACATATCTATATGTGTTGGCATGACTCCAGTTTGTATATGTAAACGTGGTAAATATTATGCGAACAACTGTCAACACTATTATATGCGGCGAATAAGTTTGGGTTTGGCATCTTTACTCCCAACAAACAGCTTGATAACCACGCGTAATTAAAATAAAAGCTAACAAATTATGCACAAGTTCAACAAAGGAAAATATTTTGCTGTTTGTTTATTATTTACAGTATTGAAAAAAGTATTGGGAGATGTAAAATAAAGATTTTTTGAAAATATAATAATAATAAATAATTAAAAAAAAATCGATTTATAACAACATCGATGTATTTCATGAAATATCGATGCAACATTGATGTATGTTTGCGATGCATCGCATCGAAAAAACATCGATGCTTTTTTACAGTGTCCATCCCTACTCCAAACGCTGAAATTTTTAAGTGCGACTCCGACTCAGACTCCGAATCCTACTATAATCTTGATGCTAAATGTATATGAGACTCAGTGATGTTAGCTTTTATTTTTTCATTACCGTGCCCTTTTCTAACGCAAACATTAATGTGTTGTTTCCAAATGACAGGCGATTGATTATGTAGTAAAATTTATATGAAAAGCACTCAGTCCATCGCCTGTCATTTGGAAACAGCACATAAGAGCAGTATTCATAAACCATGTATTTAAATTTTAAATGTGTTTTAAGAAGATAATTTTTATTTTAGAAATTTTTTTTTTAAATTTGTTATGCCGAAAAACTTTGCTGTCAGAGTCGCGAGTTTTTGTGGATACTACGACTCCGACTCCGGCACAAAAACCTCAACTCCGACTCCGACTTTTTGGTTTTAACTGAACTTGGTGAAATTGGGGGTTAATGTTATTAAAAAATGTTTAATTTAAAAATTATGGATATTATTTTGTGACACATTTTCAAAAGTTTGTAAACAAAAACATGAAACAGCTGTTTCAAAATTTTTGCAAGTAAAATTTTGCAAGAATTTTAAATTTTTACTCTCTTTTGACCCTCTCTACTTTGAAATTTTTTAGGTAAATGAACACTTTCCAGCAGTGTTACCGTTACAAATTGTTGACGAGTCGCACAAAAGGTCGTTTTATAAAAATAAAGTTGTAGAAAATAAAAGTCGCACCTTTTTTTAACGTTTTTCCATGTCGCTGAAGATGATTGTTTTAGTTCACTAAAAGCTGTTTACAAACTATGAAAAAAGGCTCCATGTCTTGGTTAAGCCATTTGTACTTCAGTTTTCAGTCTTTCGAGTAGTGTACTATGATATATCACGAAATGTTACGTTTCTTGAAAGGGCCTGCCTGCATCGATGTTAACGTTAACCGTTTTACGCCCGTAATTTCTACAAACAGATATCTGGCCGTGTTCGTTACTAACAGTTATCTTTACCAATCCGCTAACACTATTTTGGTAACATCAATATTAATTTTGAATAGACTATCGAAATCGATAGTGTAAAATACACTACATTTGAACCCGTAGTTAAGAAATACGTTTTAAAATTAAGAAAAGGACGTTACACGATAGAAACTTATTTGTAGAAATTACGGGCATTAGACTCGGTGGTTTCTTCTGCCTCTAAACACGTATATCTAGATTCATTTCCTTTTTCGATTTTTTTTCTATCGTTTTATTTCATTGCTGAAAAGAATATTATTAGGGCTGAATGTAAGAACTGGGGGCTTAAGGCTCAGTTAGCCGGGAGTAACAGTAAACTTACCGTAAAAAAGTAAGACCAATCTATTTCTTACAGATTGACACGTATCATCTTACTGCTATCTATAATCGTTCTATGTGCGTTACACACACCAAAATGAAGCAGCTGATTTGCAACGTTACTGTTACTTCCGGCTAACTGAGCCCATATTCTGGCAGTCGTGGTCGAATTCTTTTTCGCTTCGAAAGTAATTTTTATTTGTTCACTGTTGTTAAGCTTTTTTGAGTTTTCACAACATTAAAAAAAAACGTGTAATGAAATATTTTACGAAAATATTTGTTCTGATGTTTGCTTCAAACTGTGTGAAACAAAAAAATATGTTGTTTAATGTTCAAACTAAGCTCAAATATTTAAGAATTTTTGTTTGTTAAAACAGTTGGCAAATAGTGTCAAATAAAATAAATTAAATTAAATCATCAAAGGTTTTCTTGGGAGTCAAAAATTTCATTAATAAGATTTAGTTTTAATGTGATAAATTCCCAATTCTTACTGTTGGTAAACTGAAATTTATTGTTGGTGGGATAAGCTATTCCTATGCCATCTTTTCTTAAAATCCCGACTACAATTGGTAGATTTTTTGTCAACTCTAATTGTAGTTGTCAGGGGAAAACAAAAAGAAAAAAAAAATTGTAAATCCTTAATATTTTTTAAGGACAAAACAAAAATTTAAATTCAAGTAAATTATGAATATCAAAAAATTATGAATTTTAAAATGATTTTTTCCGATTTGAATAAAAATGCAACTATATTAAGGTTATCACGATGATCATTGAGCAAATTTGCAATTTGCAGTGCATATTATGATCAGGTATGGGCACCACTACATTGAAAGCTTTGCATGTGTGGCATTGTATTGGCTTGTTTGCGTTTGCATTTGTTGGTTTTATGCTCTTTGTTTTTTGTGTATGTATACTAGGGTGCCAGTTATTTTTCAAATTTGGAATTTGTTTCACACCAAGTCTCAGATTGGTTCGATTTGCTAAAAAAATAGTCCCTTGAAAATTTGAGCTCAATCGGATGAGGGGATAGGGTGCCCATAGCCCCCCAAAATTTGCAAAATACCTGATTTTTGACTTTGATTGTCAATAACTTTGTTAATATTTATTTTACAAAAAAAAATCAGAGGAGCAACTTTTGCTCACAATTTTTTTTTGTATCTCTAATATCTACTGAATTAAAAAAAAAAAAACAAAAGGATTATGGATTTATTCATATGTTTATATGGGTGATTTCATTCACTTAATTAAGTATACTCGTTACATGAGAAAAAAAATTGATACGTGGATATTTTAATTTTATTTATGGCAGGTATTTTCTTTTCTTTTTTTGTTATGGCTTTGGTTTTTGTTTTTATTTGTATAGTTAAAAAAGAGTTTCCTTATTGCAATTTAAAAAAACGTAAACGGTAATCCTTAACAATTTGTAAAATATATTGTTTTTGTTCTTCGCTTCTTGATAAAATATTATTATAATCCTGCATTAATTTGACTCCCCTCTCAGCAGTATCGTTAACCTGAAAGAGTTTTTTTAGCTTCGATAAACTTTTTGTTGCTCGGCCACTTTGTGGGGGTTGTTTCTAAAAACTCTTCACACAAATCAAAACGCTTAAAAAATGTTTTAGTTTTTGTATTCACAAACTGCGCAATACCTTTTTTGATAACATCACCTACGTTCAGAGTGTCTATTACGGCCTTTTTGCTCTTTTTATCAGATTCATTCTTCAAAGCTTTTACCATTTTTTTTTTGTTTCGATTGGTACATTTTCATCAAAAAATGCCAAAGCAACATTTTCTGTGCCTAAATACCACAGGTGACTGCAAAATTTTTCCAAAGCTACGGTAGCAATTTCACTTTCAACACTTCGATATTGACTGAATACTGCTAGAAGCATAAAATCGTGATACGGAGCTGTTATAGGTGATGGAGCGCAAAACCAGGCTTCAGCGTACGCTTTGACAATAAAAACAGAAATATCGCAAACAGCATTTAGTTCAACCTCTGTTAAATCGAACTCGTCTCTAAATAAAAATAAATTTGACATCCATCTTGCGTGATGCATAGCGCCTGGAGCTCGAAATTTTATACCGGATAGGGCTGGTGTTTTTCCGAGAAATATTTGAGCAAGTTCGATAAATTCCTTATAGTCATCTCGCGGTTGTTTTTCCTGAAGAACTTTATTTAGAAAAATTTTAATTCTCTCTTCATCACATAACCTAATAGCATTTTTAACTTTCTCATTTTCGAACCGATTAGGATTTTGTTTTAGACCCATGGTTTCTTCGGAGAATTTTCTAAGAATTTTATGTAGATTACGTTTTTGCTATACGATTTTTAAAAAAAAATCGACCCGCCCTAATGTACATATATACATATGTATTACTCCTATAAATCAAATATTAAGAGCTAGATGCGTTAATAAGGCACAAACCGATATATTGGTCAACAAAATGCAGAACAACAAGTCCATTGCCTGCGGATTTGTAAAGCTTTCGAAAGACGTGGTGGCAGAATTTTGGAAAATATTTTACTACATAAAATTTAAAAAGTGCTAAAAACTAACGTTGTAATCAAACTATCCCTCCAATACTAAATATTTTGCTTTATTATTTTAACTTTTCTTTAAAATATACGTGTACGTGTATATTTTTGAACAAAAATTTCATGATTTTTAATTTATTTTTAATCTTTCTTCTCTTTCACATTCACTGGAACTGATAGCGTGAAACATTTTTCACATAAGATTCACGATTGGTTTTTTCCCATCGAGGGGAATGAAAATTTCATGGGAACAAAAATTCCAGATGTTATTCACGATAGGGGTGAATGTTCACATTTAACAAATATTTGTTTGCTCAAAATCAGCTGTTATTTTATTTGACACTCAAAAATATTTTGTGTTCAGACTACGTTAATGAAATATGTATTTGATGTTTGCTGACAAATATTTCATCAGTCTGAATGTACCTTTAGACTTAAAATTGCTTTCGAATTGAAAAAGTATTCGATCACGACTGCCAGGCTAATTCTGGCTTAATGAATGTGCCAAATATGTATCTAACCTGTCCTTAACCATCTTGTTTTTGTATAGTTAGTTTACCATTCCGTGTGAATCTTTCTTAATATTCATCTAAGACCCCATAAAGTACATGTATTCTAGGTCCTTGCGTAATTCTAAGTCGATTAAGCCATGTCCATCTGTTGAAAACACGGTCACTTTCGAAAGACTCAACAGAAAAAAAAAATAAATAAAACAGGTCTCAGTTTTGGGTCCACTTCTTTTTGTGTAATATGGAAATGACCTCCCAAAAATTATTGATACCAATGTTTGTAGCTCTCTTATTTTTGCTGACGACATTTTTCTCTTATTCATTACGAATAAAGATAATCGTGATGTTCTACAATCTAATGCAAATTATAGCCTTGAACATTTCCGCCTTTTGTCAACAATGAAATTTTTTAATATAGATAAATATTTCTTAAAGTAAAGCTACGCTTTTGGAAATCAAATAAGTAATTTGAATATTTCTATTGGTTTTGTTGAGCAGTTCAGAGTATTAGTGATGTTGCAGGGAAATATTCATCCAATAAAATTTTTTGTGAATTGTTTACATTTTACGATTGTTATTTCGAAAATTGCTTTAAAATATTTTTGATCTTCCGGATTTTTTAGTATCGTCTGAAGGGTTGCTTTTTATTTTAGATGGCGAATAAATAAAATGTGTTCTTGGAAATTAACGAACTGGTTTTGTGTACCCTTCTCTGTTTTTTGTTTTTATTGAAGTTTTTGTTTTTATTTGAGAACTAACCCCGGGTCTCCCCGTAGCAATATTTATTGCGGCAAACGTCATATTTGATTGCTCCATTAAATTTGCGACGCATAGACCGCATATTGCCATGAGTGGCAATCCATTGCGTAATGATTGCTTTTCCGCTTGCTTGAGAAATTATTGCTTAGCAATCTGCTGAAAAATGAGTTGTCATTTATCTGACATTTCATTTCTCTGTACGTTTGTTAATGGCAAAGCAATTTCACGTGTTCTCCAGCAATATAATCAGCAATTATTGCGCCATTGTTCCGCCGACGTTTTTGCTTGTGCTTAGCAAAAAATAATTTGCTACGTGGAGACCCAGAGTAAATGAAACAATGAAAAGATACAATGGAATTACGTTTAATATATCGATATTTTTATTTGAAAAATATCGATTCGATATATTTTTTTTAATTTGACCATCCCTAGAAGAGGGTATTAAAGATTGGCATAGCCGAACATTCTTTATCATTTTTGGTTACTCATATAAAAAACATTTCTTTTGATTTTTGTTCATAACAATTTTTTGTAATTTAAAAATTTTTATTTGGTTAAATTATTTTCCTCTATTTAGACGTTTTATACCTTATTATTTTTGCCGCGTCTTGTTTAATGCGTACGTTTTGTTTTCAATTTCATTTCTTTTTTTTGACGCATTTTCATGTTGTTGTTGTCGTTGCATTTATTGCTGCATGTTGCTGTTGAAAGATGCTTTTAATTTCTATAAAATTCATTCTAATTGAAATTTAAAACTTTTTTGCTGTCATCTACATACATACACATTTACTTAAAAAAGCAAATATTTTAATTATTATAATAAAACCCAGCAGAGGGGGAAAAACGGGATTTAGACTTGTGTTGTCACTTGTTACACTCAGAGATATTGTATCGTATGTATTATCACAAGTGTAGTGGAAATTTCCGATTATGCTTTAAAATACAACGAAAACTTTTTAAAATACAAATTTTACTTTTATAAATATTTCGAATGTAAGAACGTTTTTTAATTTAAATAAGTCTTTCAAAAGAGAAAAAATAGCAGATATTACAACATCTTCCATGTAACGGGTTTTCCAATAAGGACTTGACAACTGTTTTTTAAATAAAACGCAAACCATTTTAGATAATTCGAAAACTTTCTGAAAGGAACTCGACTTCGTTCATATTGCCACTGCGGGTACGTCGGCAGCGGTCACAATTTTCGATGATTCGGTCACACTTTTCGGCCGTAACGGCCGCTTTTTCGCGTTCAATGTTGGCTCTGAGTTCTTCCATCGTCGTCGGCTTGTTGGCATAGACCAACGATTTGACGTAGCCCCAAAGAAAAAAGTCTAGAGTCCATAAAGCGCACGAACAAGGCCGCCAATTGACTGGTCCATTTCTTGAGATAACACGCTCACCAAACTTACTCTTCAATAAATCGATTTTAACGTGCGCTGTGTGGCTTGTGGCACCGTCCTGTTGAAACCACATGTCCGTGTTTTCCAATTCGGGCCAAAAATAATCGGTAATCATGGCGCGATAACGATCGCCATTCACAGTAACTTGACGATCGTTATTGTCGACGAAAAAATATGGCCCAATGGCGCCGCCGGCATGCAAACCGCACTATACAAGTGGTGATTCATGAAGCACATGTGGATTTTCACCAAACCAATAACGCATATTTTGCTTAATGACGAATCCATTGAGCCAAAAATTATCTTCGTCTCTGAAAATGACAACGTACGGCGCGCCCAATGGTTCATCGGGTTAAATTCTTGAGTCAGCTTAATCTTGTATAGGTGTAAACCAAGATCTACACGCAAAATAAGTAGTCTTGGCAATGCCCAGTTCTCGAGAACGGCGCGGAATCGACTGATTTGGATCGTTTGCTACGGACGCTTGAGCAACGGCGATATTTTCATAACTTCGACCAAACCTTTGTCTCACTGGCTCGGCAGCATCACAAAATGAATATGTAGACTCAAATGTATGCACTTAACTTGTAATTGCTTGTCTACTTGGGCGAGAATTACGACCGTAAATTCGACCGTAAATTCGTTTACTGAAAAAAGCAAAGTAACAGTTAGATTATCAGTAAAATAGTGCGTTCACAATTAAATTCAAAGTTGTCAAGTACATATTGGGAAACCTTATACTAATTAAAAATTTAACCATTTCGAAAAAAATACTTTTATTTAAATACTTTTTTAGAATTCATTTTGTTTCATATAAAAAAAATAAAGACTTGCAAAAGAGGGACAAATCGGCAAATCGTAACGCTGATTTTAAAACAAATGCCATTTTGGCGGTGATGCCACAATAATAATAATAGAATTTATTGCCACATTTCTAGAGATGACACTAAAATAATCGGAAGATGTAAAATGGAATACAATAAGATAGGAACATCTTGTAAAGTTGTTAAAGGATGTGGATTTTTAGCCCTATGTTTTTCTTAGGGGAAAATTTCAAACATCTTCACAAATTGTTGGTACATAGTTGTTAGTAGATGTTGACAAGTGTGAAAAGGACATAAGTTACATTTGTTACGTTTATAAAAATATATTCCGAATTTTGATGATTTTGCTATTTAAATGAGTATTTTAAAGAATGTGATTTATTTATAATTGAGCTTTAATTTCAAAAAATTCTTATTAAAAAATACAACATACGGCCATGTTCTGGAAATTTGTTTTTTAAATGTGCGTGTTTTTCACGAGAACTAGTTCCGAAAAATATATGAAAGAAAATATGTTTGTTAACTTGCCAAACAGGGTCGTTTTCTAAATTTGTTCGATTTCCATTTCACTTAAGAACTTGGTAACAATATGAACAATTTAATTTCTTTAAGTGTACAAATTGACTACATCAGTAACTAGATAACTTTTCATGTAACTGCTTCGTTAATTCCCAGCTGGGGAAATAATTTATGTATTTACATTTATGCAACTGTCTCATATTTATTTTTACACACACAAACAAAACTTTAACTTACATATACATATATACATACATATGTACATTTATACATACATATGCCTTTGTTTATTTATAATCATGTAGCAGAGTGTTTTAAATCTTGTTCAAAACCTTTTTTTTTATCATTTTTTACCACAAAATCTTTAATTTTGTATATATCTTTTTTTTTTTTAAATCGCAGTTTTAAAAATAAACCCCAAAGCTTAAGGTGTTCAAAAGTGCATTAAAAAGTGTTGTAAAAAAAACAAAAGTTTAAAGAGCAACATTATTAATTTACTACTAATAAACAATAAAAACGCAGCTAAAAAATAAACAAAATATTAAACAAAGACAAAACCCCTCAATAACAAAAATAACACAAATAAAAACTATCAAATAATTACCATATTGATTTATTGCATTGTTCCCTTATAAAATAAAACTAACGCAATTTTTTTTTTTTCGATAAATAAAAAATAAAACCAAGATCAAAGCATTTTTTGTAAATTACAAAACTTAACCAAATAAGCAATTAAGTTTTACATATTCAATAATAAGTTAAAGAAAATAAGTACATATAATAAAAATTATAAATACTTTTTTTACAACTCAATCAAAATAAAAACTACAAACATTATTTTACAAACTGGTAAGTATCTAGTAATTGAAAAGGAACTGCCTGTTAAACAATTTTGAATGCGAGCGCTAACATTCGAAATTTTTCAACAGACAGTTAGTTATCTTAAGTTATTTTTTTTTTATAATTTTTTATTAAAATAAAATACAAATAAAATATTAATTTATCTATTTTATTTCATATCTGTACAGTTCACGACGTCCATCACCATCGAAAATGGCGCCCACAACGACTATCGAGACCATAACAATCACCAGACCTTTGAAGGTAATAAAAAAAACAACTTTTTTACAATACATATTTTTTTTTAAGTCCCTCCAAGCAATTGGTAGAGTGTTTTTCGATTTTCTACGAAATTTGAACTACTTCTTTGAATTTGGTAGTTCTTCAGTAGATTTTGCGGAATTTAGCAATAACAAAATACGTTCGAATCGAATAATGAGTTCTAAAATTATACTTTTTCGTCACTTTAAAAAGTTGTTCAGATAGTTGTAACAGTTATACAATTACAACAATAACACAAAAGAGACTTGCCCATATAATATTGACTTCTTCGCAACGATTTGCTATTAAAAAGCGAATACCAAGTACAAAAGCAATTTGCCAAGTTATTGCAGTTTTTACTTAAATTGCAATGTGATCAGTGGTGTGTGAATGTGAAATAGCATAAATCTGTAAAATAAAGTTTTTAAAGGATATTGGTGATTTTTTAACTCTTTGTTTATTCAATGACTAATAATTTTTGTTGTAAATCAACGTTATCAGTAAAAAACATTTATAAAATAACTTTTGCAAAGCATTAAAAAAATGTGCTAGTTATAATATGATGAAACTGAGACACATTGGTCTGCAATCACACCTGTTTTTGATGATTTGTAAAACTTTCAGCTCAGTTATTTTTTATTTTACTCAGACTCGCCTTACAAAAACAAACAAAGTTAAACAGTAAAATGGCACACTTTTTATTACAAAGAACAATAAGACCCCTTTCACACTCGGCAAGTTACTTGCGCAAGTCTCTTGTGCAACTCTTGGTTTGTAGCTGTGAGCGGTAAGGTCGGGGTAAGGGAAAAAATATGTTGTACTCGGCAAGTTACTTGCGCAACTAACTTGCCGAGTCTGAAAGGGTTCTAAGAAAAAATGAACTTCAAAAGAGTACTTTTAAGAGCCAGAAGCGTTACTACAACTACTAATTGTTATTCAACTACCAAAGCGATCTAATTCGTCATAAAATATAGACACTAAGATGCTTAATGTAAATATTTCAGTAGTGGGACACTTGCTCCCGAACGATGTTACTACTTAAATAAGAATTGAATAGCAAAAGCGATAGATTTTTGCTAAATGAGAAAACTATTTAGATTATTTTTCGATCGAAATTGTTTGCAGGGGTATATCTCGCTTTTTATACCCACACCAGAATAGTTTGTGCTTATGTTTGCAGCACCTTAAACTATTTGTCTGAGATCCACTTTTTAGTATACCGATCGACTCACTTTTTGAGTCGATCTTACGATGTATGTCCGTCCGTCCGGCTGGATGTCCATGTAAACCTTGTGCACAAAGGATATTATTTTTGCAATGCAGCTAAGAGCAAAAACACATTCAAAAGAAGAGCATAAAATCAAATAAAATAATAATACCGTACAACCAGGCCTGCCATATTTGCCGATTTTTTGCCTTTAAATTATCAAAGTGCCTATTTTTAGATAAACATCTAAACCAAAGTAACTTTTTGTTGGATTTAGTACAATTTATTAATTTTGGGTAACATTGAAATACTTGTTTCATTAAAAAGAGAGAACTGTTATTAATTTAGCGCTTTTGCTAAGAAAAAAAGGTTAGATTTGTCCTATATTATATGCAGTGTTTGTTATGTATGTTTACCCAACACACACATTTTTTTTGAAAATGTTGCAATTGTAAAGAATAAAAGAACTTGATCAAAAACAAAAAAAATATCAGCAATTTTTTTGACAAAAGCTAAAAGAAGAAAAAAAAAGTTAAATTAAAAAATATAAAGTAATTTATATTTGCATTTGGAAATAGATTTTTACTTACAAAAAAGTTGAGGAAAGCTAAATTCAAAATTCACTTTTAATGCAGAAACTTAAATCAAAAAATGATTTTTATAAGCGCATTTGAGGATGATGCAAGTACATACATCCAATAACCAATCTTTTCTAAGAAAGTCAAGTAAATTAACAAACTTTTTGGCAACAAAATTTAGATTTAAAAGTAAGAATTCTCCTGGTTCATTTCCAACAAACTCACATTCTTCCGCCAATGTGGAAAAATGTTAAGCCAAGTCAACCTAAATAAAACGAAATTTTAATGTACCATGTAAAATTAATCTTTGCATAGAATTCATCATTAAAAAAATTATTTAAAATTTTAAACTATTTTCATGCTAATATTAAAATTAAGGATTTAATAAAAATGTCAAGCTCATATGAATCTAAAATAACAAAAAGTACAAAACTTTAAAATAATTTACCCTAAAGTACAGAATATACATATACATTTTTGTAAAATCAATTAAAATGGATAATCATTCAAAAAGCAAATGTCGATCTACCAAAGGTTTAATACAATTTGGTTAAAAGATTGATGTTTGACTATTGACTGCCAGCAGTCGTCGATGGCTGCGAGTGTTAAACGGCAAATTCCTCTGAAGATATCGAGTGGTTGCAATTGAAACATGTATGGGTAACCTGTTTTCCTGTCCGTAAACGGCTGGGTTCGATCCTCAGGTCAGTCAATAATGAAAAATTATCAATAAATTTTAATGTTGTGAAATTCCTTTCTTCATTAAAATAATTTAAAAATAACCACAATACTAATAAAATACGAATTTTTAAATAAAAGTCTGGGATCACACTGAGAAAGTTTTCTTTCAAAAAGTCTGAGTTTATGGGTGAGAGAGGAGAGAGATTAGAGAAAAAAGCATATTCTCTTCCCCTCTCAAATAAACTCAGACTTTCTGAAAGAAAACTTTGATAGTGTGAACCTAGACAAATGTAATGGTTTATTTTAACAAATAGAATCTGGGAATTTATTTCTCATGGTGAGTAACATTTATTATATACATTTTCATATTATTTGAATGTGTATTCTAAGTCAAATTACAATCCTCAAAAGCTGTTATACTTTAATAGTCTTATTCCTTCAATATTTTCCAGGAATATTTTGTATGCACTATCAGAATATTTTGTTACGAGGCTAATGTTAGCTATCCCTTGGGTAGCAATGAAGTAAATTGTACAGACAATTTATAAACCTATTAGATACCAGCAGAATGTAATGCATTTTCTGGCCCGTTACGGCCTTCGTAAGCATTATTTGTATCTTATAACTGGATAGTGTCTATTATAACAGAAATATACAAACGAAAATCTGATAGTGCATAGAAAATATTCCTGGAAAATATTGAAGGAATAAGACTATTAAAGTGTAAAAGCTTTTGAGGATTGTAATTTGACTAAGAATACACATTCGAATAATATGAAAATTCAAAATTATTTTATTCAACTTCGTGATATTAAATTAATTAAAACGCCAGATTTACAATGGCAGCAATTTTTTCTCTTGGTGTTCACAATTAAGCTACAATTTTTTTTTTCACAAGCACGCACATTTACAATCATTAAGCGTCCGCAAATTTTGCCCAGAACAATATATCTTATTTATTATTTATTTATATTAAACCTATTGTTAAAAATTTCATGCAAAACTAAATAAAAATTATTATAACGTCATTTACAATTTCAAACAAATTGTTGCTGAAGTTAACCCTTTACGGCGTCATGTTGTATTTCTGCAACATACCCTTAAAGGTAGTGTAAAAATATTATGTATGGTAGCATAGCAATTTAAGTCGATGTTGCAGCTTGGCAACATAGCATTCTTGCGGTTTAAAAACTATAAGCTTTCTAGACAGCAACAAGTTTGTATCAAATTCATTCAAGTGAGACGTGTGTAGAAATCTGTTGCTCGCTCTTTGAATTCATTTTCAAAAAATTATTTTTTTAAGTAATAGTGATATTTGGCTATTGATATTGGTTTGAGTAAAAGGTAAGAGGATATATTTCAATAGTCAATGACATATTTTTTTCGCAAACCCAATTTCGTTAACGTTTTATGCTGATTTTGGTTTGTTGTATATATGCAACATTGCCTATTTATACTGATTTTGGTTTGTTGTATATATGCAACATTGCGTATTGAGGTGTATTATTTTACTATTTCTTCAACATTGTGAATGATTTTTATTTAGTATAAAAATGATCCCCAAATGGCGTTATATAACTTCTATGGGCCGATAAACGCATCAGATGCAAATACAAAGGATATACGCAGACATCTTGCCTATTAAGGTGTATTATTTTACTATTGTGAATGGTGTTTCTTTAATATCAAAATGAGCCGTAAATGGCGTAATATAACTGCTAATCGTCGATAAAGGCATGAGATGCAAATTTCCAGAATGCAAAGGCTATACGCAGACATCTTGCGTAAATGGGGGGTTATTCTGTGCTACAATAAGCAAAACAACTGCTTTAAAAATTTTCATATTCTTTACTTTCAACTTACATTTTTAGAGCTACTGCGGCAGTGTTGCATTTCTGCAACATATAATTTTTTTCAATAAATAAGATCTTAAATATGAATAAAAATTTTTTTATTAATTTTTCCATTAATAGTAGACTATTTACCACCTATTAACCAAAAACTAACGAAATTGGCGTTCTTGCGCCGTAAAGGGTTAAAGTAGACATAATTAAAAAAAAAAAACATTGCGAAATCCAGTCCCGATTGGCAGCCGTAGTTAGGATATCCAGTTCATTATTTCGCATAAAACTTAAAAAATCACTCCACCGTATAATTTGTTTATTTAAACATTTAACGATTTTCTTCGTCTCTCAAATTTTTTAGGTCATTGCATTTATTTGTGGTGTTATAGTTGTTTTACTCATGATTATGGCATTAGCTTCCACCGATTGGCTAATGGCTGAAGGTTGGCGTCAAGGCCTCTTTGTACATTGTATTGAAGAAGATGTATTGCCACCACTTCCATTTAATTTACACGATCCTCCAGGCTGTTATCCCAGTCGTGATGTCTGTAAGTATACAAAAATTTGTTTATGTATTTGTTTATTTATACATTTATTTTTTTATATGTAAATTTATTTCCTTTTTGTTTCAGTTTATATTAGAGCAACCGCTGTTTTGTGTGTCATAACATTAATTACTGATGTTGTTGCAACGATACTAACAGGACTTGGTTTAAAAACACAAAATCATAATTTAAAATATAAATTTTATAGAATCGCGGTATTAGTAATGTTATTATCATGTAAGTATTATTATGAAAATAATTAAATATTCGTTATCTGGGTAGTGACTTTTTAGGTTACATATTTTTTGTTTTAGTTAAAAAAGAAAACTTCGTAGTTAGTGAAATTGTTAGCCATAACAACAAATTTGGCAAGAAGTTTCTATTTAAATTTACCAAACTCAGCTTAAAATATTTTTATTTACCATTCTTTAAAAAAACATTCACCAGCAAATTTGTTGTCCTATTGGAATCTATAAGCGGAAACATAATTTTTTAAAACAGTTTGCTTGAGCCACGGGGACATGCTTTTTTTTTATGACGACATAAGCTGTGGTTTTTGTTGATTGGCGTTAATTACTCGCCACGACGTTACAAGGATTATAGCCAAACTCAACGATTGATGGAAAATTGTGAGACCCCAGAGCATTTCCCTTTGGAGGCGCTGATACTCCCAGGGGTATGTAGGCAAACATTTAAGGCGATTCAGTAGTTCCTGGTTACATTGCACCGGTGTAACAGTTGGTTGAGGTCTCGGGATCCACGTAGTGGATGTGGTTTAGACCAACAGTCGCGGGAAAAGATATTTTAAAAATCCTGCTTTGAGGGCTGATTTTTACCACTTTTGGAAAAGTTCAGGCTGCGGGTGGATCTCCCTAGTTGTTGCTATTCAACAGATACTGCTGGCTTTTCCTAAAGCAAAGAAGGGGCGAGTGTATAATTCTGCTAGATTGTACACTCATATTGGTAGCTGTGATTGTTGGTTGCTCTCACATACGGGGGCGGTTGGAAAACTCATTGTTTGTCACCCAGTGGTTAAGACCACCATGGAGCTACTCCTACCCGGCAGATATCCATGTAAATCTTTTCCACACCGGTAACCACTGACTGACCGCCACTGCCGTTGGCAGCTCCTCCATATATATATGTACATATCGCTCCTTTATTTCAACATAGTCATATCTCAAAACATAAAAAATTGTAAATTATTATTAAAGCAAAAGTCTTCCTTCATACCTTCTTTATATTTAAAAAAAATAAGTATTATAACTCAAACTGAACCGAAGTTATAGCAATATATATTTTATAAGATCTGTATATTAAGGTACATTTTGAGTTCTTTAATCGCATTTTCTTGAAAGTTTATTTTACAATCCTTTAAGAAATTGTAATTTGTTTTTCTTTATTTCTTAATTTGTAATTAGTTTTCTTTATATCATTACAGTATTAGCTGTTTTATCGGCCTTAATTATTTATCCTGTATGTTTTGCTGGTGAATTAAATCTGGGTAAGTGTACTTTTGTTAATTAATTTCTATGTTTTTCTTTTATTAACTTTTGTTATACCATTTTTCTTCTATAGCAAATCGACCAATTTGGGAATTTGGCTGGGCCTATGGCGTAGGCTGGGGTGCGGCCATTTTCTTATTTGGAGCTGTTGTTCTATTATTATGCGATAAAGAATCAGAAGAAATTTATTATAAGGAAAGAAAAATTGTACATGAAAACCAAATGCGCGCCTAGGCCAGGCCGCACGACCTGCCTGACGTCGTTCTTTAGACATATAAGTATACTTTTTGAATTGAAAACGAAACAATTTTTTTTTATTATATAATTATTATCAGTTCTATTTTGTTTTTCTTACTTTTTGTACTGCCCCCATACACCAGAAGCTCTCCTCTCCCAAAAAAGGCCCACTATTTCCTCACACATTATTCCATACTTCATATACTCTCTCAAAAATGATTTGTTTATTTTATTAACAAAGAATTGCGAAAAATTACAGTAAAACTCACAAACTCCCAATTTGAACTCGTTCATACGCGGATTATAAAATGAAAATCGAAAGAAAAAAATACCATTTAAAACATATTTAACAACATCATAGACATTTAGAATTGCATATATTACTATATACTTATTAAAAAAAAGCAAAAACAAAACAAACAAAATCATATGAATCGTATACAAAAACATTTATACAAAGCATATATAAAAATCGTCGTATATATATGTACATAAATAAATATATATATGTATATAGATATACATATAGAGCACATATTTATTTAGATTTTGTTTTAAGAAGGAAAAATTTAATTTTATTTCTTATTTGTTGTTAATTAAGCTGTATTTTTTTAACCGTTGAAAAGTGTTTAATTTCGAGTTAAAATTTTAGATGCGATACAACATTCTTATTTACTTTAAAAACATATACATACATATGTATAACCATCCATATATTTTTTTATATCCATACATACAAAGGTTCGTTTTTTTTCATTCATATTCATATATTGAAATCTTGTAATAACAATTGCTTGCTAGTTCGTTTTTTTTTTGTTCCCTTTTAATTTTTAAAATAATTTCCTTTAAATTTTCAAAAAACAAAATTATATAAAGAAATATTTACTATAAATGTTTGGCTATATTCCATGTAGTTTATGTGTGTAATTGTGTAAAAGAAAACTTTATTAGACAAACCAAAACGATACGAATCTTCAAATTTATTAAAACAAAAGAAAAAAAATATGTATTCAAAATTACGAAAAACAACCAACAAAACTTTTAGACAAAATAAAAAAAAAGAACCTAAAATGAAAGTAAAGAGGTAAATATATTAAAAATTAAATAAAGATTACCCGGTCCGATTTAAAACATTGTTTACAATTTGAACTTCTTTTTTATTTTGTGTTATTTATTATTCATAAAAAATCTCCATTTTAAAATAAACCTTTTTTCATATTATTAAATTTTTCAAAAGCAAACATTTTACAACAAAATTAAAATTTTATTATAAAACACATTTTTGTAATTTTAAATGAAAAAAAACATCAAACGAAATAAAAAAATCACCCACCCTTCCTTTTGTTAAACTATTATTAACCGTTAATTTGCCTTCAGCAAAGAGTTTTTAAGGTTATGTTTAAAAAAAAAATACGAAAATTAATTAAAAGTTTCAGGCATGTGATGAAAATTGATCAGTTTCTTAATGATTGCTTTTAAAAAGGTGTAATGAGTTTTGAACGATTTTAAAACCCATTTTTGAACAATAGTTTGAATTTTTTAAAAACAATCACCCCTATCGTAAATAAAAATTCCTTGGGAGTGCTTTCCCCTTTCCCATTTTTAGAATTGAATTAACATGGGAAAAATGGAATAAAATATTTTTTGATTTTATTTTTGTTTTTTTAAATGCTTTTGAGTGGCTTTTTGTCAGTTTTTGACAGTAGCTTAAGCCAGCTTATGCATATTATAGTTTGGCCTTAACAAACCTTTAATTAAATTTTACCTTATTCAAACATGTTCAATAATCTTTAACTGACAATCATGAACTGTTTTAGGAATCAACCGAGAGAAAACATGTTCATAATTAGAAAAATAATAAACATAAATTTTAAAACAAAACTCTTTATGACCATCACGTTTCCAAATGTGCACCCTTTTTCATTGTCCTTTCCCTCTTTTGTATTCAAATAATCCTGAACTTCATTTAGCTGATTTAATTTATCAAAAATGTTTTAATATATATTTTTCTAATTTATAGCTTTAAACTAAGCCACTTAAATATTATCAACTTTTCGATAAATTTTACTATTTCGAAATTTTCGAAAAATTTATATAAAAAAAACTTTTTCAATGCAAATATCATATTCATATTTGAAATTTTTAGTGGTTGGTAGATAGTTCGAATAGTTAAAAAAAAAAAACTAAAATATTCAGGTTTGTTCTGGAAATCGAAAACGCAAAACGCAAGAATTTGGAAGTTGTTTAAAATACACATGATCATAATTTTATAATTTTTGTTATAAGATTCCGGTAAATAAAGAAATATTGGTACATATAATATTTTTTATAAAATTCTTTTATTACGGAAATATTACTAAAAAACGACGTTTAAAATTCTTGCGTTTTCGATTTCCAGAACACCCCTGATTAAGTAGAAAATTTGGCGCAACGTCGTTTGCTCGCATTACGATGACGACATATTCCTTTAAAACGGGGAAAGTAAAAAAAAATATAAGATACATTTTGTGCACAATATATAGAAAAACATAATCGAAAATTCTGCATCACTAACTGCAAAATTCAATTTTTTGAGTTATGACGACAGTGCAGCGAATGAGCGACATGTACTTCATGTTTAACAATTACGAACGGTAACTTGCACATTGAATATTTCTATGAAAAATACACACAGTTTTATAAGAACGTTTACGTTCAAGATTGTTGAACAGACAGGTACTGTACGGTTAATGCAAAAGGATGTCTAGCAATCAAAACAAAACATTGCAGTTTCTACAAAAAATTTTTTTCTTAAAAACTAGCGACTCATTGAGATTTCTCAATATCAATCGATTGGTTCTATATGAGCCTAAAATTTAATGGTTGGAAAATTCCTGTTTGAAAAAATTTTAAATAATGAATATGATTGTTATGCCTTCAAATATTTTATAATAATAAAAACGTTTCGTTTTAATTTAAATGGTAGTAAAAACTTGTTCGAAGTGTTTTCGTTTATCCTAAATATTTATTTATTTTACGATTATAAAAAAAAACTTTTCTTTATAATCTCTAGCTTCTTTAAAAAGTCTTTTTTCAAAAGAAAAAGTAATGAACGATAAACTAAAATAACTAATATCTTACGTATTTTTATTATTTAAAACTATAAACAATTAATTTTTAACTATTAAATATTATTTATTAAATATCCCACACAGGCAACTAAAATTTTCTATTTTAACTTGGGCAGCTAACCAGCTAATTTTTTAAAAAAAAAAAATAGTAAATAACAAAATGCCTATTTAAACTTTTAATTTATATTTTATTGTATTTTATATTTTTGTATTATGTATTATTTTTTTTTTACTTAACTTAAATGAAACTGTTAACTTGTTTAGTATTTATAAAACCATTTTGCATTAAATAACAACTTGAAACCAAAATTGAAAAAAATAAAAAGCAATTTAGCTTTTTATTATAAAGTTTTTTTTTTTGGTGTTTTGTTGTTATTTTTTGAACATTGAACCGTGACACTTGATTATTGATTTGTACAATTTTATTATTATTAATTTTATTATTTTTATTAATTTGTTTGTTCTTAAATAAAAGTTTTTTATTTAACAAAAGTATATTGTTGTTTTCTTTTAATTTTCATAAGTTTAGTTTCACTTTTAAGTTTAATTTTTTTTTTATAAAAAAATTTAAATATTTAAGATTAAAATGTCCTATTTTCTATAGAAAATAAACTCAAATAGAAAATGTTTATAGAACATTTTCAATAGAAAATAATCTTGTACGAAACATTTTCTAAAGAAAATAATCTTGTAAGGAAATTTTTCTTAAGAAAATTATCTAATACAGATTTATTAAGAAAATTGTCTTATAAAAAAAAATTCTATTTAAAATATTCTTAAATTTTTTAAAAAATATAATCTGAAACGGAAAATTTTCTATAGAAAAAAATCTGATACGGAAAATTTTTTATATAAAATAATCTTTTACTGGTAGTTTTCTATAAAACATAATCTTATACACGATATTTTCTATAGAAAATAAACTCATAAAAGAAATTTTCTATAGAAAATATTTATAAACAAAAAATTGTTTAAGATAATAATCTTATACAGAAAATTTTCTATAGAAAGTAATCTTATTCAGAAAATTTTCTATGGAAAACAATATAATACAGAAAGTTTTCCTAGAAAATAATCTTATTAGGAAAATTTTCCTAGAAAATAATCTTATTAGGAAAATTTTCTTTAGGATAAAATCGTATACAGAAAATTTTCTAAGAAAAATAATTTCATACAGAAAATTTTCTATAGAAAAAAAAAATTATCTGATACGGAAATTTTTTTTTAGAAAATTATCTTGTACAGAAAATTTTGTATAAAAAATACTTTGTGCAGAAAATTTCCTAAGGAATATAATCTTTTTTTATTCTTGGCAGAAGATATTCTATAGAAAATAATCTTATACACGAAATTTTCTATAGAAAACTATCATATACATAAAATTTTCTATAGAAAATTATTTTTAGTAGAAAATATTCTTATACAGAAAATTTAATATAGAAAATTATCATAATTTTCCATAGAAAATAATCTTACACAGAAAGTTTTCTATAGAAAATAATCATGCACCGGAAAATTTTTGTAGAAAATAATCTTATAAAGAAAAATTTCAATTGAAAATAATCTATAGAAACTAATCTTATACTGAAAATTTATTATAAAAATCCTGTCTTATAGGGGACATTTTCTATGGGATAAAATCGTATACAGAAAATGTTCTAAGAAAATAATTTTGTACAGAAAATTTGCTAAAGAAAATAATCTAATACGAAAAATTTTCTATTGGAAGTAATCTTATACATGAACTTTATACAGAAGTTCGTCTATAGGACATAATCTGATACCGAAAATTTCTATAGAAAATAATTTGATACGGAAAATTAATATTATATAAAGGGTTTTCTATAGAAAATAATCTGATTCACGAAATTTTCTATAGAAAATACTTTTATATAGAACATTTTTAAAAGAAATAATATTATACAGAAAATTTTCTATAGAGCATAACCTAATACGAAAAATGTTCTATAGAATTAAATCTTATACAGAAAATGTTCTAAGATAAAAATTTTATAGAGAAAATGTTCTTTAGAAAATAATATGATAACCGAAATTTTCTATAAAAATAATCTTAATAAAAATAGTTTAAAACAGAAATTCCCAAGAAATAAAAATAGTTTCCATTAAGTCTTAAGAAACTCACTAGAGATATATAATGGAAAAATATAAGTACCTTTGATTAGGATTTTTTTTTTATTTTTTATTTTTTTTATTTTAAATAATCAATTTAACTGCGAACAAGGTATTTTCTACCACAGACCCACAAATTTTGGCTATAAACAACAATGAGAAAATTGTGATAACGATCACTTTCAACATAAAAATGTCGTGAAACATTAAATTAAAACACTTGTTTTTATACTCTTAACAATATATATTTTTTTATGAATGTTTTTTTTTACAATTTTACTAAATATTTACTACATGTATTAACTAAAGACAACTCAATGCAATTTTTGTGTTCCAAGCAATTAAAGTTTTCCATTATTTTTATTGAAAGACAAACCAAAACTTTACTAAATAAATTACAATAAACTATTGAAAAAACATCACTACAAAAAAATCTCACTCACAGTATTGAAAAAAAAAATTAGTACTCAACTGTATACTATACTCATAAAGAAATCTCATCAAATGTTCATAATAATTATAAACTATTTTATATAATTTTATAAAAAAAAAATTAGGAAAGGGTTTAAAAAGTTCATGAGCCAAATTTTTTGGTATTTGAATTAAATTATACTGAAATATAAGGAAGACGTGAATAAAGTTAAGAGGTAACATTTTTTAATGCAAAGTTGCGTCAAAATAAGGTTTCGTCATATCGTCTGCTCATTATTGGTCTGGCGCATATCATGGTATAATTACCACCAAAGCTTAAGCTATAACTCAAATTTCACTACAAAGTTCAAAATGCACAATTTAATGTTAGATAACATCGGGTAGTTCTTTAACAATATAATATGCTTCTGGTTCGCTTTCTTGCCTGCACGGAGAGTTCGTTAGCGTCTCCTGTTCTCTCGTGGGCATATTTTTATGCCAAAGTTTATTTTTCTAGGTTTAAAATTGTTTTAATTCTAGCATTTAACCCGCTACTTTATAATCGGGCCTTTTCTACGTTTCAACCAACATTTTGCAACTTATAGGTTGATATTCACACAGGACTTTGTACCTATAATTTTGTATTTCTAAGTTCAATATTATAGAAAATTCAAAAAGTACTGCTCGTAGAACACAAAAGCAAATGAAAGAAAGTTAATTTCCCGTATTATCCTTTTTGATACTTTTTTCTCCCCATTTATGTAGGAAATTCAAAAAGTACCAGTTAAAGAACACAAAAGTACCAAAAAGCCCTCTTACAGATACTCATTCACTCAGGACATTAGGTGTTTGATTTTATCTTTCTAGGTCCAATACCAACGAAAATTCAAAAAGTACCAGTCAAAGAATAAAAAAAGTACCAAACAGTTTCGCAATAGACTCTCATCCACGCAGGACATTGCAACTTGAATTTTATGTTTCTAGGTTCAATACTAACGATAATTGAAAAAGTACCAGTTAAAGATAAAAAAATTACCAAACAGTTCCGCAATTGATTCTTATCCACTCAGGACATTGCGTGTTGAATCTAATGTTTTAATTAACGATAATTAAAAAAAATACCAGTTGTAGAACCAAAAACCTAAAGAAAAATATCAAATTTCCCGTGTTTCCTTTTTTGGGTACTATTTTCCCCCCCCATTAAGGTTTCAAAAATTTCAGTATTGTAGTGGCAGCCCATAATTTAGTACAAATATGTCAATGAATGGAGAAAAAAGTACCAAAAATAGTTACGATTTTCACCCCTTAAATATTCGAATTTCGAAAAAGTACCAAATTTATATTTTTTTTTCGATAAGTTCGAATGTGGTAGTAACTTTGTTTCTATGTTTGAAAGATAGATGGGGTGTCACAAAAGTACAAAAATTCAGGTTTTACCCGTTAACTACCTTATAGGGCCGAATTTCAAAAAAGTACCAGACACCTGTCCGCTTATTTTTCTAAAACACAACGATAAGTTACATTTTTTTTATCTCTTAATTTTCGATATATAAGGTTACCGAATTTTCCCGTTTTTACTCTTTTTTACCCCCAAAACATTCGAATTTCCAAAAATCCCATCTTAGTGGATCGATTTGGGGAGTGACCAATCTCTGGGCCAAATTTCAAGTTCTTAGCTTCTGGCATTTAGGCTGTGCGATGATGAATCAGTCAGTAACGTTACAATTTTATGTATATAGATTAAACAATCCTTTTACTTTTGGTCGCATTTACTCGTCTTTAAACCTTTCGAGTAGTGCTGACAAATTTATCTACTGTTCATTCATTACTTAATACATTTCATTTGGGTACTCAATACTTTCACCGGGGGTTTTTTTAAGGTTTCAAACAACTTTTCGAAGCTAAACCCTATTTATACATATTAAGGGTAATCACGATGGTAATTTACTACTTGCAAATTTGCAGTGCATATTATAATTGATCGTGAATATACCGTTTTTATAATGTGCTATTTTTCTAAAAATGTATTCTTTACAATTATACACAAACAAATTACAATAATTTGTTTCTTTTTAAATTAGTTAAATTTAATTCTCTATTTAATATTAAAACCCACAAAAATGTTCAATTTATAATTTAATTTATATTTTTTTTAAAAAACAATATGGCGCTTAATGTCAATACTATTGTTTACATTTGTTTTCAGCAGAGCAAATATGGACTACTAATTTTGCTCATGGGTTTTTTAGTGCAAACGAAGTAAAAAAGAGCAAATTGCAAATACATACATTTTGTTGTTGTATTGTGGAAAACTTAAAGCTGTTAGTGGATTTTTTTCCTCCATTTTGCGATATTTGAGTAAGTTTCGTGCCAAACGGTTGGGGATAAATTCCAACTTTTCTAAATAGTTTTCACTAGGTCTAATAATTTCCCCTTTTAGTAGGGGTACATTAAAATCTCTATTTGTTTCACCTGTAATCATTCTTAAAATCTTATTTTGGCTAGAAGGATTGTTTTAGAAATGTTACCGATTGAATTGAATTAATTGATTTAATAAAGTTAAAAAAATTCAGCTTCTTTTGGCTTAAACTTTTTAAACACTTTTGCTAATAAAAGCTTAATTAAAAAACTAAATACTATTTTTTATTTTAAAATTTACATTACAATGACTACAATGAAATACAAATGACATCAATCAAATAATTACGAAAGATTTAGAAAAAAGTAAATATGTATTTATGCAATTTACATTTGATCAATGCGACAAAAAAAAAAAAAAACAACAAACCTATTTTAATTTGACGTTTATTTTCTTCTTCTTTTTTTTTTTGAGCAATTAGGCGTATTTCGTTCAGATTTTGTTTGTTTTTTTTATTATTAATTCTGTATTTGTGTGTGTTTATTTTTAATCAAACAAAGTAACAAAATTAATGATATTTTTTTATGTTTTACAAAAACAAAAAATGAAATATATTTATATGTGAACAAACAACAACAACAAAATCGTAGGCAGGAATCGTGCGGTGGTAAAACAGCAAATTACAAAACAAACAAAAAATTAACTATAAAAAACATACAAAGAATAAGGATACAATTACTGATAAATTAATAAATTACAAATGAAAAACAGAAACAAATTAAAATTATGATAATATACAATTATAAATAATTAATAAATAAAAAAACAGAAGCAAATTATTAATTTAAGTAAGTCTAATTATTAATAATTATGTATTTAACAAAATAATGGCTAATAATTAATTAATTTTAACAAGAAAAATAACAACAAAAACACAAGTATTGAATTGTATTTTTTATTGTACATCAAAAACATAAAACTTATAACAACTAAACTAAAACTATTCTTTTTAAGTATTCCATTAAACAAAATTAAAAACAAAACAACAAAGATATTTATTTATAATTAATTATTAAATTTAAGTAAGATTTTCTAAAACAAAAACAAAAAACACAAATAACAAAAATGCAAAGTAAAAAATGTAAACAAACGCAGCTTTACAAAATGTTACAAACTCTTCATCAAATAAAGCATGCTCTCGACCATGGATAAGTAAGTTGTATTCTGTGCTCTCGATAGAAAATATACTTCTCTAACAACAACATACATATGTATGTATGTATCTCCATTAGCGTTGCCGTTTTGTTAACATTTAACCAAAATTAGCAACTTTTATTTCAATGTGTAATTGTGTACTTTTTCCAATTTCCATACTAAAGTACCATATACTTTTTGGACCATTGTTCAATTTAAATCAATGGAACTCTGTTATATACTTAATTTTTTTTAATAATTAATAATTTCGAAGCCCCATTGAGACCGATTCCATCAAGTGACGGCTGGACTTGAACACAAGTACAGTGGAAAAACCTTGGATTCCTTGTGAAGTGACATTTGCTGAAACTTTCAACAAGATATGCTTCAAAAAGATGAATATATATAGAAATCGTTGTTCCCCTTTTTTGACAAAAATTAAAAAACAGCGGAACAAAATTGAACTTTTTGTGTGTTGATTGAAAGTTTTATGCAATTTTTTTTTACTAATTTGAGGTCGTCGATTTCTTAAATCTCCGTTACACTAATGGAAAAAAAAAATGTAAATTATGACAAATCCAAAACATAAAAAAGTAGCGTAACCACTACTTTTGTTAATACATATGTACGTAGTTAGTGAGATTTAACAAACTCTTAATATCACAAAATAAAGCCCATTATATGGCTAGACATAGCAAAAAGCTGTTTTCTGTAAGATGTGGAATTATAATCAAAATAAACATTAGAAAGGAAATAATTATTTAGTGTGCTTGTTGGTTCCGTTTGTTCGTCAAATATTTGACAAGTGTGACCGTAGCTTTATTAATTTCACGTAAAGTCACATAGCCTAAGAACAAAATGAGACACAGATCATACAAATTGACGAACGCGTTTTGCGTTCCTCATTTTTAAGTGAAGCAAAAAACGTCCATAAATAAAAAAGCAGCAAACACAAACACATTAAGTCCCGCTTTCACAACTTAACGATAGCTAAAAGTAGGATTTTATCGGCCGTATAAAAAGTGTTCCGTTATTACAACTTTACACATTCGAATAATATGAAAATTTGTATAAAAATATATATTTTTAAAATTGTTATTTTTTTTAACTTCAACGATATCTCTGAAACTATTGGCCAAATTTAAATACAATGTAAGCACGACTTAAAGAAAATATTGTTAGCGAGTTTTGGTTTTTTTTTTTAAGTGAATATGGTGCACCGTTTTCAAGTTATTGCAATATATGTATGTATGTATGTGGTGGAAGGGTCCTAATTTTGGAAATAGCGGTGTATCTCGAAAAGTCGAGCTGATGTGCAGATTTGAATTCAGCGTCCCAAATATCCCTAAAAACATTCAGTTCTTAATCAACAAACACCTTGTTCTCTGTTGCTATCTAAATAAAAAAATTTCGCAAAAACATTTTTTCTTCAAATAAAAACTACAGTGTTATGTTATTCGGATGAAACGATCGATTAATCTTCCGAAGAGTACCGCGAAAAAGAGAGCAACTTGAGGGACATTGATTGAGATGATTATATCGAGGACGATGATAATAAAAGCTCCTAAAAGGCCTCCGCAACACTTTTGTGTGTTCCTTTGGTGTATGGTATTTTTGGACACCCAAGAGTTGCTCGTTACCAGTTAAAAAACAAGTGTCGGAAATGAAAAACAAAGTGGGGTCTGTCATACATTTGGCCTGTCTGGGAGCATCCTATGCGTTCAGAAGCCAAATTTAAGAATTGAATAAACCGCCATATTTTTATGGTAGTGCCCCTAAGAGATCGGTCATACATTTTACCCATTATTTCATAAAAGCTTAAACTTTGTTTAAGTTTCTTTTTTTTTAATTAAAAGTTTTTAAAAAACAATGTCCTTGCAAAAATAGTTCAAATGAATAATATTCAGAAAGAAATAATCTCGTATCTTACAGCTGAATACTTTAGAAATGACTAACTTACTAGTTTTTGCTTGTACAGCGCTCATTTACTTTTTAATTTTTTTTTGTAATTGGGAGAACAATTTTTTAAAATTTTGGATTTACTCTCTTGTTGCAAGTTTTTGCTAGTAAAGCAAATGAGCACACCTTATGTAAAACACAAACTGTTAAATTTTCGTATTGTTGACATTTGTGTTTAGCGCGAATTGAATAAAAAAAAATTATTTATGAATTTAAGAGGAAAGTTTAAAATGCTTATTAATGGAGTGGGCATTACAGAATAACCGTAAGCCCATAAATTTGTTTGTATCAAACAAAACTATATATTATGTACTCACAGCGAATATTAAAAATAAATGTCCTTTGCACAGAATGGCGCATATTCATAAATCATCACTAATTGTTAACTTTTTTACGTACCTTTTTAAATTATTCACAGTCGGCTACTTTCAGCAGAAAAAGTTTACACTTCATTACATTTGGTCTTCACCTGACAATTTTTTGTCATAATAAACGTCAAACTTCATATAAAAAAACGCTGACAAAAATTTTAAAATTTTTTTTATTTAGACTTTGACGTTTGACCAAAAATTGTCAGGTGAAGATCCCATGTTATGGGTAACAAAAAAACGTTTTAACATTTGCATTATTTTCATAAGTCAATTGAACGTATCATCAAGCTTGGGGTAAGAAATTAAAATAAAATATTTGAGTTTTTGATTTTTCCTTTTGGATATGCAAGCTGAAAAACTTATTCCACAAGCAAATGCAACTTCCTCATGAATCTGACAACTTTGTTTAGGATGAAACTGAAGGAAACCTTTAGTTTTACCATAAAATATTGAGGAAACGAAATCCTCCGTACGTCAAATTTTCATCAGAAGGATGCTTTTACCAAAATCGCAATGTATTGTTATACAATGCTTTGATTTCCTTTAGTGTTGAAAACACAACACTATTAAACATAAAATTTTTAATCGTAGGGTACACGAAAATGGAGTGCAATTCGACTCACTTTCTTTTAAAGAATAAAAATTTCTAAAAAGAAATGGCTCCATTTAAAGGACCTTCAATTGTTGCTTCCTTAGGACTGTAATTTTTTCTGTGTTAATATCCCATTTAAACATTGAATTGCTTTCCTTTCTGTATACAAATTTTTTATGAACTTAAATTTCATACATAATTTTGTTTTGTATTATGTATTTAAATTATATAATTTTTACTTTTATTGTTAGTATTTATTTTAGTGAAACCTCATTCCTCTTATCAAAAGGTAATAATTAAAAAAAAACAGAAGTAATGTATTTAATCTTTCATTAAACTTAAAGCGCTAATAAAAGGAATAAAAAAATTATTTCATATTTTTAACTTTTTCACTTCTGTTTAACAAAAAAATATTTATGATGATACGTCCTTTTGTTTCAGAAAACACAAATACAAACGAACGTAACAAATATAACTTTAAAAATTCTTCGAAAAATATAGTTTTTTCTCTTGAATTAGTTTAGTTGTTCTGTCTTAATTCCATATACCATCAATTGTTTCTATATCTCAACTATTTTTTATTTTATAACGGTTTTTTGCTTCTCCTGTAAAATTAGAAAAAGTGATATTACGTACTTTTGAATTCTCGACGACGATATGTAAACACCTTAACCTACAGCTGACTTCAAGTTAAAAAGTGTGAGAATTACAAAACAACACAGAATTGCAGAGTACATGAAACTGAGTACCCCTCCTTAATTTTCTCCCCCCCCCCCCCCCCTCCTACCAATAAACTTCAACAAAATTGGCAAGTCTGTACTATGTACCTACTTTCGACAAATTATGAATCGAATTTACAATACAATTTAATCGGAATATCGATCAAAATCGAACACAGCAAATTGACCCCTGGATTGTTTTCCAAAACACAAACCAGGGCCTGATTCTGGCAGTTGTGATCGAGTAATTTCTCGATTCGTAAGCAATTTATAATCTTATTATTTCAGTCAATACTGAACGAATCGGAATTATTTTTTCAGTGTTATAAAGCATTAATTTGAGTTTTACAATACTGAAAAAATAATTTCGATTCGTTAAGTATCTACTGAAATAAAATTGTTTCGCATCGAGAAAGTACTCGATCACGACTGCCAGAATTAGGCCCCAGATGAATCATTTGAAACACGAGTTGGACTTTTATTCTATTACAAGTGTTGCCAGAATGACAGAAATAAAATATGAAAAAAATGCTAAATTTTAATTTTTTTCCCTATAAGAAAATAAAAAAAAATCCAAGTTAAATCTATGCTAAAATGAATTATTCCCAATTTTATATTCAAAATCAAATTATTCACTTTTGTTCACAAAATTAGTACTTAAAAACTGGTATATTTTTTATATTCTACTCAATACGATTTTAATATTTTTATTATAAAATACATGAGGAAGGACCTCTAGCTTGACGATTTTTTTGTTATTAATATTTGAATCATTTTTAACTTTTGTAAAGCTGTGTTCTACATTGGCTTTCATTCAAACTCATATATAATTTTGAAAAATTTGATTTTAATTTGTAGATAAAAACCTTTGTTGCCGAAATTCGATGATTAAGCAATTTAGAGTCTCCCAAAATATATGTGAGTTTGTTGCAAGTAAAAAAAAAACAATTACACAAAAAAATAAGAATTATGTATTAAGTTATAAAGTAAAAGGAAAATTATCAATTGCTAGTGATTTATAAATACATACATATATACATATTAACTTATATAATAACATTATATTTAAATAATTATTTAATAAAAAAAAACTAATAAAAAAACCAAAAAAAATAAAACATTTAATTAAAAACAAATTAAATATATTTACAAACATCTAAAACGAAAAAAACAAAATTAATAAAATGAAAAGGACTTCAATTTTTTATTTTTCAAAATACAAACAGGATATCATTTTTAAAATTTGTTGTTGCATTTTTTTATTTAAAAAAATTCCCCATATTTTGTTTTTATCATAATCCCAGCATACAACAAGATATTTTGAATTTAATTAACAAGAAATAAAACTTAATAATTGTAATAGAATTAATAAAAAAAAAAAATATAAAAAATAGTAAAAATTGTTAAAACAAGTGCAACAATTACATATGTATACATACATACTTAAAACATACAACATTAAAACATTTTATGTCGTCCCAGTGAAAAAAAAAACTTTTAAATAAAAAAAAATTAATAATCAAAATGATGCAAGTATTTTATTAAAAAAAAATAAACAAACATTTTTATATATCTACATAGTTTTAATAAAAAAAAGGTAAGTGGAAGCAGCAATAAGTTCTTTAATTATTTCCACTCTTTTTTTATACATATACCGGAAACAAGAACCTGGGTTTCGCAAATTACGAAATTCGAAAAGTAAATCCCCAATTTGGATGCGTTGCGCATCGACTGTTCCGTTTTCCTTACCAAGCTTATGTGTCAATATGTACTCTTACGTAAATGTGGCGTTGCGTAGCGGATGATTTTGATAGAATTTAAAATGTTCTCCGTTTTTACGTGTTAGCTGTTGGTTGACAGAGCGTACATTCCATCAACGCACACAGCGTTTCCTTTTTATATGTTTATACAAAACGAACAAAAAACAAAAGCCAAAATATATGAGAATTTTTTAGTTCTTTTAAATTATCGTTACACATATGGGGGATTCACAAGGTAGTCATAAAGTTGTTAAGTCATATGTCTTAAAATAATTACAAGAAATATATATGACTGCTGTGTGCAACCGCTTATAATTTAGATTTCAACTGTACAGTTATGACCAGGGAAACCAGAAATATGCTCAAAAAAACTCGTTTTATGCGCATTAAATATGCAGATAAAACTGGAAAATATGCCCTGAAAAATGTTAAAAATATGCCTAAGAAATCAAAAATTGCTAATTAAAAGACTAACCCCTTATTCATAATAAATAAAACAGATTAATAGAAGGTTTATTAAACTGATTTTAATACAAAATATTATCGCTTAAGCCCATATTATATAGATATTAACATCCATATTAATTTTTGTATTAAAGGGATTTTAGGTACGGCCGCTAAATTGTTAACAAATGTTAACATTTAAAGGAAGTTAAAGCTCTTTAAGGATGGGAGCTTTGGTCAAATGTGAAACCATTCGAAAGTAATTTAATTTGCAGTAAAATATTTTTGAGCGAATTTAATTTAAATACCATCATAATTAGATGGCTTACTGACACAGATAGTCTTATTTGGAAAGAAGTTTTTATGGGGAATACGTGAAATTAACACATTTCGTCCATATTTGATCAAATTATCCACAAAATTGGAACCTGTACTTTGCGCACAAGGTTAACGTGAGCAGACAAGCAGCCAAACGGACGGATGGACATCGCTAGATCACTTTAAAAAATGATTTTGAATCGATCGGTATACTAAAAGATTGGTCTCGTTTCTATGTATTATAAACATCGCATAACATTTATCCTTAATGGGAACCTGCTTTGTCTTACAATTTGAGAGTAAAAATTAAATGTAAATGGCGAAATTGAAGTAACAGAATTTAAAAGAAATAAAAAAATTCACATGATCAATTAAAAAGGCCAAATATGCACTATAAACTTAAAATATGCTGCAAAAATGCTCGTTTAACCACATTATGCACAAAAATTCTACAAACGGTAAAATATATGCACTAACAAATCCATGCCAAAAATCATCAACGGCTCTAAAACGGATAAGTATGTATATTGTTTGTGCCTTCATTGGCCGCAAAAGGAAAAACATTCAATTGCATATTTATGGTTTCCCTGGTTTTGACAAATCAATGAACACAGCATTACAATTTTTATTTTGTTTCAAACACAACAATATTTTTTAAGCAACTACCAATGATTTACGCATGAGTAACGAGTCCTTATCTTTTATATTTACACCACAATAGTGGAGAGGGTATTATGCATATGTGCTGATGTTTGTAGCACCTTAAAAAGACACAGGTTTAAGCTTACCGATTGACTTAGAATCACTTTCTGAGTCGACTTAACGATGTCCGTCCGACTGGCTGGCTGTCCATGTAAACCTTGTGCTCAAATTACACGACCGAGGCGGCCAATCGGCTGGACCATTTCGTGAGATAACACGTTCTCCAAACTTGGTTTCCAATAAATTGATTGCGACATTCGATGTGTGGCATGTGGTACCGTCCTGTTGGAACCATATGTCCTCCAATTCTATATCATCCAATTGGGGTCAAAAATATTCTGTTGTCATTGTACGGTAGCGATTCCCATTTACAGTAACGTGCCGATCTTGATCATCACGAATAACGCATATTTTGCTTATTGACGAAGCCATTCAGCCAGAAATGAGCCTCATCGCTGAAGATGGCTTTTCGATGAAAATCCGAATCATTTTTAAGTTGTTGCTCAGCCCAATTCACGAAAATACGACGCTTCTGGTGGTCAAGCGGCTTCAGTTCTTGCGTCAATTTGATCTTGTAAGGATGTAGGCCAAGATCTTTTCGCAATATTCGCCACAACGACGTCACAGAGATGCCCAACGCTTGAGAATGACGTGCAAGCGACACATTTGGGCTTTCTTCAACTGAAGCCTCAGCGGCAGCAATATTCTCGACACTACGGGCACTTCTTTGTCTCACTGGCACGGGAACATTTTGTACTGTGCCTGTGGATTCAAATTTTCCCACTAGACGCTCAATTGTAGGTAGGTAGGACGATTATGACGACCATAAATTTGACGTAGCGCTCTAAACGTTGAGGCCACTGACTCGGAATTGTTTTAGTAAATTTTAATAATTTCGACTTGTTGTTGGCTCGTATATCTTTCCATCATGAAATGGCAAACCTTACTGAAGAGAAATGTCAAAAGAGCGGCAAAAATATGGCGTCGTTTGCTGTCCCTATCGGTCTACTTTTGTAGCGTCCCTGTTGAAAAACGCTTTATATTTCCATTTCACCAGCAATCTTAACGTGAGAAATCGCTGGTATGAATTTCGAGAGGTTAATTGTTGGGAAAACATAGCTTACTTCTGAATGATATATGTATGTACATCATAAGCCCAAAGATTAACTTCAGCTGAATCGAGTTGACATTCAGCATTCAATTTTAATATACCAGCACCTTTTATTATGATCGGATGGATTTTATCGTGACATATTACATCTGCTGACGTATCTTCCTTAACAGAAAATACCCAAGTGTTTGCTGTGTGCATCTGTTGTCAATAGTTCTTAAATCTTTTTATCTTTATTTCGCAACTATTAGGAATACTATTCGTCTTTAAGAAGAGTTCCATCTCGCAACTAGATGTACCCCTCGTCTTAAACATTGGATGGATTTGGTGGCATAACATCAGATGATTCCTTTTGGCCAAACTCATTATTGTCTAACTTGTAGTATGAATTCTTTCGTTTATCGACAAGAATATATCTGTCTCATTGTTGATTAAAGGAAGACGTATATTAAACCGGATGAAAACTGTCGTTGTTCTTGTTGATACCTGAGCCACTCTTTCCATTTCAATAGGACTTTCTGAAGGAAGACGCAAGTTCCGACTTATCGTTGTCTGGATGATTTCAATTTGTTGCTTAAACTTCTTTACAGGCAGTATTCAGTGAATGAAGTTGCCTTTCAAATTTAAAAGAACTTCAATTATGTCTTCTTGTATTTGCTCAAATATTTCCACCGATGTCAAAATGTTTGTTATTAAGGGTCAGGTACACTTATCAAATGCTTGCCCAGCCGGCGAATTCAACGTGTACGTGTGCTGGACGTCATATTCGCCGTCATATCTAAATTTTTTTAATTTTTCATCAAGCGTTGTCGGTGTCACACATACAAACTAATACTACTACAATGCTTGATGAGTACTTTGATCAGTGTATTGGGGCCTTAACTCTGATTCGTGCTGCTTCGTCTTTCGTCTCATGTTTTTCGGTCTCCAATGACTTTATGGACTCGCTCAGCCTTACCAAGGCGAATTCAAACAGGTAAACTCATCTCTACAACTACAAAAAGCCCCATGTATTTTGTTTATACAATTTTCTGGTTGGTTGTCAAAATTTTTTTATTGCAAATTAAAATTATCACTTTTTTATAAAAGAAATTAATAAATTCACTTCAATCATTTGCAGTTTTGAAATTTTTTTATTATAAAAATAATATTTTTAACACTTTTCATTCAACTTCTTCTCAAAAAAAAATCATATTTTGACGTTAGACCATATTTTTTAATTCGCCGTGGAAACAGCTGATGAACGGCTGACGAGATGAGTTTACCTGTTTGAATTCGCCTTGAGCCTTACAATATTTTTAAAAACACCTTAATTTCTTTTTTAATCACATCCAATGTCATATCTTGAACAGATGAAATATTTTGAATGACATTCAGTATCTTGAGATTATCTTTAGAGCCATGTTTCAATTTTCGTGAAATTACATCGGCATGTTCTTCATCCATCAAACCAAATAATGCATGCTGTACACTTCCCATGAATGGCAAAAGAGATCTTGTTTTACGTTATGGAACTGAAGACATTATTTATTCATGGCTAGTAAGGGTATTCACGTCACAAGTTGCACCCTTGCGAAAAAGCAAAAGTCGACTTTTATTTTAATATGTGATAAAATTTTTAACAAAAAAAAATGTTTGTTTTTAGTTAATAATGTTCTGTATCCAATTTTATCAAAAAATATCGTTACAAAACAAAATTTAAAATCTACTTTTTCATTGATTTTGATCTCACTTTTTGACGCTTTTTATGTTATTTTCCGACAATTTGTTTTTGTTAATGCTTTAATGATCTCAAATTAGTTTTTGGGTTTTTTTTTCAAATTTTACAATTTTTCGTGAATTTTGGGATTTATTATAAGCATTTGTTGCTATCATGCCGCTGTTAGAAATTTTTGCGAAATTCCGCTAATTTAGCAATTTTTACCGAATTTTTTTCATTCCTTATGGTGTTAAAGGACTTTTAATAAATTTTATGGTTTGTTTGAAATATAAAAAATTTTTGCAAATAATTTTTTTTTTTTTTTGTTATTGGGTTATGGGTTATAGCGTTTTAAAATAAATTTTGCATTTTTTTTGCGAATTTTAGACATGTTCGCGATAGAAGCGATTTTTTTCTGTGATTCTTTACAGCCTACACGATTTTTAATAAATATTAGACTTTGCTATCATGCTGCGGTTAGCAAATTAACGATCTTTAGTTCAACTAAAGTTTTTTCGAACAACAACTTCGAATACACAAAAACATGCGGATTTGAGAACACCAATTTATAAATTATGCGGATTCAAAAAATGTTTGGTTTTCAATTCGAGTTGAAACCTAGAACATACCTGATTATGTTGGTATTTAGATTAAAATTTAAATCTTAACAAATTTTATTGGATCGATAGCTTCCATACAAATACTTCTTCCAAAAATAGCTTTTAATGCCGTAGCTTCCTTATATGCAAAAATGGCTTTTACGATAGCTACTATGAAATAACAGAATTTTGTTCTGGCAGGCCCTAAATTAACCCTAGGTCCCATATAAACCCCCATCCTAAAATTTCATACATACATATATGCAGATGAAGATATCTAAATAATATTCGGCACAAAGAACTTTTACAAAAGTCATAACCTCACAAGATAATTTTTTCAGTCGTGACTGCCTATGGGTCCCAAAAAGGGTGCGCTCGAGCACTCACAAAAGTTATTTTTATTTACTGTGGTGTAGGGTATCATATGATCGGGCTGGACCGACTATACTTTCTTAATTGTTTAAGCATATTCTAGTTCCCTTTAGCATACTTTTGTAATTTTAAGTCGCCAAGCTTTTTGCAATTGCGATTTAAAGAACACCTATTATGCGTTTTCAAGTCAGAACCGCAATGTTAAGCGTTCTGCGATTATCAGAACATGCCCGATAGGCAAAAAACCACGACTCCCTCTACTTATACCCATAAATTCCTTGTTGTTACATATTTTTTAAATAAATCTGGAGGATGACAAGCATATTCGTTATCAATACACTACCAGGGGTATGCTGGAAATCGCAAACGTAAAACGCAAGAATTTTAAACGTCGTTTTTTAATAAGAAATATGTAATAAAAGAATTTTATGACAAATATTAAACAAATATTTTCCTATAAAACAGGATTTTAAACCAAAAATTCTTGCGTTCGCGATTTCCAGCACACCAATGAACATCTCTAAATATGGGCGGGATTAAAGAAGTGGTCGTGGCACTTCCCGTACAAACATATTATAGATTTCTTTGTTTCTGGACAACGGCAGGAGTCAAAGTTTCCAGATTATGTACAAGCATCTTGGCTATCAATGCACAACATCCAACTAAATGAGGGCGAAATTGGAGAAGTGGGCGTGACACAAAATAGATTAATTTATATCTCAAGAACGGTATTTATATAACTTTTTGCTAAGTTTAAACAGAGAATTCGTAATTCCTTATTTCAAAACTTGCTTGCACAAGAAAACTTGCAGAATTGATAGGTAAATCTAAACAAGATTGTTGAAATTTTTTTTTTATAATTTTTTTTATTTTATATAATTTTAAATTATACAATTATGAATATAATATATAATAAGTATTTACACTATATAAACTAAATACAACATGGTATTATTTTTTTTTGTTTCGCTTCATTGACATTTTAAAGCTAAAAGTTTTACCCCCGTATTTATAAACGATTATTAAATTTAACAAAAGTTTATTAAGCCAAATTTTCATACAAAATTTGTTTTATAAGCCTTTATTAAATTTAAAATTATTTTTATAAATACAGGCATAATTATATGAATATAATTTTCTTTGTTTCTAATAATAAATTATAATAAATAATGAGCTTTTTTACATTAAAAAAATTTGATTTATGTTACGGAACTTGAAAATGTGAAGTTTAAGTTTTAAACAAATAGGAAATTGAACGGTACCAATACAGGGTATTAATTAAGAATTGAATAATTTAAATTTAAATAATTTTTTTTAATCAATTAAATAAACGAATTAGGTGTTTGCTTGTAAAGCTTTTCCTTTTTTTAAGTTCTTGTTTAATTTTTTAATTTTTTTAACAAAGACAGTCTTTTGTGTTTTTTTTATATATTTATAAAATTTATAACTTTTTATGTTAAATAGAGATTTTGATCTTACAAATAAATATTTTCTAATATTTCTTTGTCTTTTTGCAATACGATTATTTTGTTTTCTTAACAAATTTAGAAAGTTTATTCATTCTTTAATAGTATAGTTTAATATAAATCTAAAATTTTTTTTATTCTTATTTTTAAATTAAACTAATTTTTGCGTTTTTTGGCCAACAATAAGAGTGTATAAGAGAATAAGGTTTAGGCAAATTTAAATTTTTAAACAATTACGAAGAAATTTTGTAATTATTTAAAATTTTTGTAATTAGTATTTATCATTTTTAATTACAATTATGTATTTAAATTACAAGTAAGTTACTATTGTTTGTGTATTTTGTAAAATTTCAATTGAAATTTTTATAACAATTACGTCTAATCGTTATTAGGTTTTAACATTTTAATTAAGTTGAAACTGCATTTTGAAATACATATTACAATTTCACAATACCTATAATTGATACAATTTCATTCCAATTAATTTTAGTAAAAAAATTTTATAAATATTAAGAAAAGAAATTTAAATTAAGAAATTTTATCAATTTTAAATAATTATTTCAGATAACCACCATAAAAACCTAAAAAAAAAAATAATGAATTCATAATACAAAAATATTAGTGAAAATAAAAATTAGTAAAACTATGGGTTATGTATGTATATTGAATAATTTACAATAAAATAATATTATAATAACAAACAAAAAATATTCAAGTAAATACCAAACACACGTTGTTATTAACATTCGTGCTTTTTTACTTATTTATTTATTTTATTATTAAAAAATTAGTTCGAGGAAAAAATTGTTCAACAATTGTAATTATGTATGTGTGTAGAGTTTTTTTTTTTGTTTTCTTTTCAATTCATTGAATTATAACGCAAACTGCTATCGACACCAACACCAGGGCTATCAGGTTCTGGTCCTAAATCGGAATTAGATCGTGTAAATTGCCGTCTAGTGGGTAAAACATCACGTATACTTTCAATTAAACGTTGATGGAATGTTTTATATTCCATATCAACAGATTGTGTTTCGCCGAAATTAAAATCAGCTACTTCAACATTGAAACTAAAATAATTTGTTAATTCAAATTATTAAATAAATGAAAGAAAAGTATAAAAATCGTTTGTAAACTTACCGATTCCGGCCTTGTAAGTAATATGAGACTCCGAATACAACCAGAATTATAGCAACTAAGGAAAATGAAACTGGCACCACAACGACCGATAGTTGGGATTGCTTTTTAGCTAGAAATAATATAAAAGAAATAGTTTTGTTTTAAAACTAAAGTAAATTCAGATCATAAACTAAAGGGTGGTTTATTTTAAAGCCCGATAGAACTTGAAAAAAAATAAAATAAGAAATTAATTAATAAAATTAATAAAAAAAAATGTTTTTTCGAAAGATCAAAACATGGCATTAACATTAAAAAATTATTTGGGCATAGCGGCGGTTCTTGACGAAGCGCATTTTGGACGTCCACTTTTTTCGAACATTTCTGGCCGTATGTCACAAATAACACGACTTCCAGGCAGGGCTGTGGAGTCGGAGTCAGTGTTGAGGTTTTTGTACCGGAGTCGGAGACTCCGAATATTTTCCAAATAAAATTATTCGAAATTCATGCTGCAATATTTAAAATATCGATTTAAAATTTTTACAGAATAATTTTCATGCTATATTTAACCATTTAAAAGGCATTGCATAAAAAGAGTTTAAAGTCATATAAGGACCATTCTCATATACAATTTGCCATCAATGTAAAATATTTCAGTGGTTGGAGTCGGAATTAGAACAATTTTCTGACGACTCCACAGCCCTGCCTCCAAGGTGTTAATTGGTGCTGGTTAATCGGCATAAAACAGTGACTTAACCCCACAGAAAATAATCGAGCCATCTGGTTGAAACACATCTCGCCCGGTTCAATGACATCCATATCTTTAAACAATAAATCATTGATCACAATCTCCATTGACCGTAACGCGAACTCCGGCTTAATTTTTAAAGAAATCAGTTCTGATGATGCCATCAGCGCGTAAAGGGCACCAAGCGGTGCATTTTTCTGGATATAATAGAGTCTGGTGTAGTCTCACTCCATATGTGGCAATTTTGTTTATTACAAAACCCGTGAAGCCTTAAATTGGCCATGTTGCAAATCACAATATTGAAATTAAACATCACTAACTGATTTTCAAAGTAAATTGTACAATTTGATAGCGTCGTTCATGTTTGAATATGTATTACCACAAAAAAGGTTAAGCGACCTCATTTTCAATTTTCGTTTTTTTAATAAATGACTTTATTGGCAACACTTGCATAATCTCCTTAGTCCCAATTTACACTAGGGACATTTCTTGCCGGACATTTTTGGAATTCCCTTTTAATCTTACCTGAAGCGTTTACATATGAAACATTAGAAGTCATACAGAAATTAATACTTGTATGTAAACTACGAAAAGTAAGAAAGAGAAATGAAAAAATGTCCAGTACAGATAGTCATGTACTACACACTCTACCTTTTCGACCCCTCGCCATCAAACTTCGTCTGTCCGGCAAGAAATGTCCCTAGTGTAAATTGGGACATAAATGTCATGGACACAAAAGGTTCCGTTATGATATTATAGCAGAAACAATTTTATCGTAAGCGACAACCTTCATAAAAAATTTTTATGAAATAAAATAAAAAATTAGAAACCCTCAATTAAATTTGAAAGACGACAAAATTTTAAAAAATCTCTAAAATCGCTAAATTAAGACAGGAAAAATCTTCAATTAAACAAAAAAGTAACAGACGTATTCATAATGAAAATTTGACATTAAGTTGACACAAAGTTTATTCATAATGCACAACCAAACTCTGGCTAACGATTTGCTAAACTCTTGTTAACGAGCTGCCAAATGTTTGACAACTTGTGAAAAACAGCCGTTTACTTCAAGCAATTTTGTGTGTTTTTTTTTAATTTAATGGCTGTTTTTGAATTCGCTTTTTTTAATTTATTCTATTTTAATAACTTCTTAAAATGTTTATGTATGGAGGGAAAACAAAAAAAAATTAGATGACAAAAACAGCGATGATTAATGCAAAGCTTGTTGCATTTTTGAGCAAAAAAATTGTGGCATCTTTAAAATTCAGAGTTGATTTTTTAAAAGTTGACAGATGCACAAACGTTTGTAATGAATTAACTCTGTGCTAACAAGCTGTTAAGCTTAATTGGCATTCTAGTAAGCAGCTCGATGTTGTTTTTTAGCAAAAAAAAGATTTAGTCCTCTTACCTTCATAAATATTAATTGTAACTTGATTAACTGTATCCGAGACATCGTTGCGCATAAAAAATAGTACGGTTTTGCTTTCCGAGAAATAGCGAGAATATGTAAACTCACACTCATCAAGATCATAATAATAGCTACAAGTCTCATTGCCGGTTGCATTATAGGGGGCTAAGAAAAAAAAGGAATGTATGTATGTAGTAGAATTAAAACAAAACTTTAAAATTCGAGCATTGCTTAAGTCTCACCCTTAAAAACCAAGGAACAATATTGTATTTTTACTGAACCTTTACATTTTATATCCAAACTAAGTATATCACCATGTTGCAGCCAGTTTTTGCCACTAGCAGTAAAGTTGCTAATTGGAGCTAGAATAAAAGCACATTTGATTTGATTAATAAACTGTTCAAACGTTTGTTTAAATATTTATACCCCTGACGGACATATAGTTTACATACCATGGTATGTATACTACAAATCTTACTAAACACAGCTAAAAAGCTGTGTTTTATAAGATACCACATTTATTTAACGTACATTTTGGTAGTACATACACCAGCAATATATGTAACAATAGCGATTTCACCCTTTGTATTAAGTGTACAACTCTGCTTTTCTTAATACGAATTTATACTACAAAGCATGAGTGTATTTTTCGTTAATATTGTAAATTAATGAAGTTACTGAGTGAGGAAAAGAGACAGATATAGTTTATTCAACTGTTTTATTCTGGATTATTTAACAAACGTGTTTACTACAGCTTTTTGTTGGATTTTTCAACAACAGCGTAGTAAATTTTTGTCTAATACATTTTGTTGTTGCAGTGTTGTAAATCTTAGTACTTTAACTAAATTAATAAGATTCACAAGGACTGCAAGGGACTTACTATCAAGGGTGAAAACCGCTAATGTTTTCGTGGTTTAATTGTAGTTTAGGTTGACACGCATGTAGTATACAATGCTAGTATAGTATACAAATCCTATGTCTGTCAGGGGTATTACATACATTTTGAAACAATCAATCTTCTATAATAGCCATAAACCTTCATGGGATCTCGCGCTATAACCGATTTATTAACACAATTGAAAGGGGGCTGGTTGTCAAAGAGTGTAGCAGAAGGCGGCAACAGATTGTAGTGTTTTACAGTTGTGCTTAATATTGGATTTACCAATACGGAGGATATATTTAAAGAAGACGAATTTTTATTTTGTTGTTGCAAAGCTGCTGTCAGGTTGAGACCTAATAACGCTGCATTCGCATAGGCCATTTCAGCCATTTCTTTATCGGCTGCCAAAGTGTCTCGTTTTGTTTTTGTAGGCGGTTTGGGTGTAGTTGTTGTGGTACTTGTTGATGTTGTAGTTGGGGATGTGGTAGTTTTTGGTGTTGTTGTGGTAGTAGTAGTTGTTGTTGTCGTTGTAGTAGTTGTTGTTGTAGTAGTTGTCGTTGTTGTTACTGGATCCGGTAACTTTTCGAACGACACCACTACTAAAGCTTCTATTTCATAGATCTGTTCTGGTTCGCTATAGGAGGCCTGATAACTTAGACCGTCTGTAACTCCCAGGTATGTACAATTTTGGAACCAATATGTTTGTGTATACGTTGCATTTTCCATAATATACTTTTTCTCTTCTACCGGTAAATCTATATCGTGATTTACTATCGCCTTGGTGGAAACAAACTGCTTTTTACGGACATTGCCATCTTGTATGAGTTGCATTTTACCGGACAACGTATCGGTAACTTCAATATCCACCGAACTCGAGGCAATTTTTATCCAAAATATATAATCCTTTTGCACAGATAACTCAATTCGATATTTGCCGTATTTTGTTACATTTTTTGGGTAGTTTATGGTCCAATTATTAACGGGATTATTTGATTGAATTTCCTATAATGTACATATAAATAAATTTTATAATCCAGTTGTAGAGTATATAATTGAATAGTAAATTTTAATTTTTGGAATTGAAAAAGTTATAAGTTTAAAATTTTAAATTATTTATTTGTATTTTTTGTTTATATGATACAACCCAGCGGTAAACTTTTGAAGGACATCTGTAAGACCATCCTACAACCTTTTTTAGATACAGTACTCATGCTCGCTTGCCTTCTCAGGAATGTCTTATTGATGGGCTACCTATTCCCTTCTACATACATTTTGTGCATCTACTACGTTTGTAGCAACAAAACTAATAAACCGTTTCCAAAAAAAACCCATTCCAAAGACAAAACTACACAAACTTTTAATAAAAAAGTGAAGAAAAAAAGAAGTTAATTTTAATGTTTTGAAAATTTTTTACAATCAGCCCTGCTGAAGAAGGGAAAGCAGATGGCCTTTGCTGAATAGGACATCGTGTATAAAAAGCTATGAGTATGTAATCTTTTTTCCACTTTTACAATTAAATTTACATAGGAAAAATGGTAGAAAGTAGAAAACTCCCGGGAAACTTTTGTTAATAATTGGGCTGATAATTAAACAGAAAGATAGAAAACAAATTAAAACATTTTCAAATATAAATAAGTAAGAAAGAATAGTCAGCCAAGCCCGACCATATGATACCCTACATCACAGTATATAAAAACAATTTTTGTGAGTGTAGACTTAACAAAATTATGTTTTAAGGTTTAGATTCATGTAAAAGTTCTTTGTGCCGAATATTATTCAGATATCTTCATCTATATGAGAGTTTAGGATGGGGGGTTATACGGGACCTGTGGTTTATTTTGAACCTATACCCAGAAAAAATTTGAATGTTAAATTAACATGGCGAAAAGTTGAATGAAAATCATAGTGAATTTCTGCAAAAGTATGGAGTTTATTTAAAATAACCTTTGTTTCATAATAATTTTAAATGAAAAATTGAAAAAAAAAAAAAAAAGCATTGTTCAATGTTGAATATATAAGACCCCTGTCAGACTCGGCAAGTTACTTGCCAAAAGAAAACTGGTACTTTTCACAAGGAGATACAAAATTCCCAAATTTGATACCCCGAGGATAAAAGGGGTCTCACTGGAACTGTCTGATAGCGCCAAGTATCTTGGGCTAATATTGGACAGCAAACTAAACTGGGGAATGAACACCATTTCCAGGACTAATAAGGCGGCAACCGCACTATACTGCTGCAAAAAGGCCATTGGCCTTAACTGGGGAATTAACCCAAGGAACGTATACACGATAGATAAAAAAAAGGACACGGCGGGCATTACAAAATTGTCTCTCTTATGTTGATGTAAACAGGATCCACTCCTTTATTGAATCGACCGGATGGCTGCATGGGAATACTAGCAGCCAGATAACAAAGGACCCATGGGAGACGGTGTGACATGGTAACACAACGGGAACTAATTAATGGACCCACGTAAACTGTGCTTGATCACGGCTGCCAATGGAACCTAACCTAACAGGACTGTTAAATTAGCATGAATTATAGTTATTTTAAAAGACACAAAAATGTTGTTTGAAAGTTATTGTAAAATCATGTTAAATTAACATGAAGTAACTACGAAGCAAAATCACTACCAAAAAATGAAAAATCAACCTTGTTTTCGACGATATTACATTTGGGGGATTCATAAAGTAGTCATAAAGTTGTAAAGTCATATGTCCTAAAATAATAACAAGAAATATAAAGGACTGCTGTGGGCTCCCGCTTATAATTAAGATTTCTACTGTACAGTTATGACGAATCAATAAACACAGCATTAACATTTTTATTTTGTTTAAAATACAACAACATTTATTTTAAACAATTGTAATAAATTATTTAGGACATTATGACGATATGACTGGATAGCACACCTTGTGAATCCCCCAATTGTTTTTTTTCTGTGTGTACGGGGCAACATTTTGTCATGACATAGTAGCTATCGTAAAAGTTATTATCACCAATGTTTATGTTAATACCAACACTTATAGGGAAGTTATAATATAAAAAATATTTTCGGGAGCAATATTTTAATGGCAGCTGTGTTCAAATATCAATCGATACCAATTAAATTTGGTAATATGATTTTGATTGCATTAAAATAGGTTTTGGATAAAATTTAATCTATATACCAATATAATAAGATGGTTTATGGGCAATGATTCTGAGTCGATCGGTATACTAAAAGGTCTAGGACCAATATTTTAAGGTCTTACAAGCATCAGCACAAATGCAATATACCCACTCCACCATTGTGGTGTGGGTTTAAAGAAATCAATAAAGGCCAGTTTACACGGTAATACAATGTATTACGACTTTGTAGAATCAAATATAATAAAAATTCTCTGTGTTTTAAAGAAAAAAAATAAAAATCTGTTGTATGTTTTTTTCATGTTTACACTACAAGTAAAATCAAAAATAATAACAAAAAATCAGATGGTTACAGTTTTACAATTTTTACAAAAACAACATGAAAATTTCCTGAGTTGATTTTAGTTGTTTTTGTAATTGTATAAAAAGGAAGAATAACGGAGCCAATACACAACCATATTTTTGTGTGTTTTGTGTCTTTTATTTTTGCACAAAATAACAGTTTACCGAAATTGTGAATAAAATTTATACACTCAAAAAATATCTTAGTATTTTTTTCAAATTAGCCAAATCGTTCAATTATTTTAAATGGATCATAAGATTAGGATTTTGGAACTAGCTGGGTTGATAACATTTAGATAAAAAATGTATTTGGTTTTAAAAATCTGCCAATTCGAGAAGATTTAAGGAATGTGACTTTCAGTTTTTCACAAATCTTTTGGAACCCAAAAGAAATATTTAATACTATAAACAATTTTCGTCTCAATATTATCGTGAAGAATGTATAAGGATAGTCCCGAATTTTATTAAATACCGAATTTCAGAATTCTAAACCTCAAAATCCTGAATTTTCAAATTCTTAATTTAAAAATTCCGATATAAAATCCCCAAATAAGAGAAGCTTTAGTTAGCTAAGCCGGTGTTTGTTAAACCAAAGAGAAGAAAATCCTTTCGCCCGGCTAAAGGCCCAACCATGCATTCTATCGCGCGTTTTGTTCAAATAATCCTTAATAAAACTATTAACTTAAATTTGTTTTCCATGGAATTCATTCTTCGATTACAGCTTAAAATGATGGGTTAAACTAAATGGGGGTTCTATAGAAAAGAGCTTATGAATATCTTTATTGTTAAATATTTAATTGAATAAAATTGTTTAGTTATTTAATAAAACTGTCCCTCTATAAATAAACAAAAATTTATACTAAACAAATAGCAAAGTATGTAGTTGTAAAAAATTAAATGCTTTTTAGTAAAAAGTTTTTACAAACAAAAAAAAAACAACAATACACAAAATTGTTTCAATTAATTTTAATTCATTTATTTATTTATCATTAGACACCACATAGTAAAAACGACATGTAGATAAAAACAACAAATTATAACGAAAAAAAATACAAAGTTTGACAAACAAGTTTTAAAGTAATACACTTTTTCTGTTTGCTTAAAACTGGGAATTTCGTAATTCTACCTGGTTTTAAAGTACTAAAAATAAACTATGTAGGTAATAATCGCACTATGAATAATAACTGACACAGTTTTTTGATTGGTTACTATTTATACGTACAATTTATTACTTTACAGCATTTTTGTTTATGTAGAAGTAAATTAACAAAACTGTTAATATTTACAATAATTTAAATTTGTGTATTGGTAGTCTCATGTAGAAAAGCCCTAACTCAAAATTTTTTTCGAAATTGAGTTTTTTTTTTTGGAAGCCAATAAGGTAATTTCACATAAATACATCTCATCACAAAAATAAAATGCAATATTATCAATAATAACGGGTTTCCAGGCAATTTAAAATATTAAAAAAGAAAACAGTTTTTTGTCTTTAGTGAAACTTTAAGAATTTTGAGTTGTGCCCCTTTAGTATTTAGGGTGCGATATGTACATTTATAAAAAAGAATCTGTATTTGTTTGTTTGTTTTTAATTAAAATTTGTTCCCGGGATTTCTTGTCTCGGGAATTCTCGAGATTTTCCCTGGAAATAATTGCGGGATTCCCGGGTAATTTTGAAGAAACACTTTTTTCAAAACGTTGGTAAATCTATGTGGGACTTGTGTCCTAAGTTGTTTTATTAAAAAATTTCACAACAATACTAAAATGTGCTTTAGATTAAGGCTTATCAAGCTGATTTTTGAGAATGGACTTTATATAGGGCCCATGGCTAACTGTAGACCTATCTTCACGAAATTTTATTTCTTGTCTTAGCAAATTGAAGTGGGCAAAATTTTGCAACAATATTACATATTAAGTGTTGCGGTTAAGGGCGTAGTTGAATTGTTTCCGAGATTTTGTTATATGGGGCGTATGATAAATTAAGACTCGATCTTTTTAAAAATCTAGTGGTGTGGTTTCGATTCTTATAAAAGGAGATTACGCTTAATTGCGCCACAAAAACATTACTCGTTACGTTTTGTGCCATTCTAACAGAGTGGTCCTCAAATGAGGCCGTAGGTAAATTATGATCCGACCTAAACAAAATTGTGTGCCATATAAAACGAATTTGTTGAAATTTAAGGATAATCGGTACATTCCGCCACCAGATTATGTAAGATTTTGTAAATATTTTTAGGGAGGTTGATTCATATATGCGTTCATAATTCTTTTCCTACTGAACCGATTATATTGTAATTCAATCACAAACTGCCTAAGAGTACAATAAACTATTTGACACCGAACTTAGTGATCTTAAATTAATATTAAAAAGATTAACATGGATTGACAAACTAAGAATACCTTCATACACCACTTCTAAGTAGAACAATAAACCAGCAAATAAATATTTTATTAAATACGGTAAGTTGAATTTCTCCTTTCCTATTCGCCCTTCCAGAAATTGTATTCCCCTAAGACTTGAATACTTTCAGCCTAATTATGAAAATTGTAATCATATCCGCGGAAAGAGCTCTGAACTTAAAAATGTTTATACGTATATTGGTTTTTATCATCCAATATACGTATAAACAATTGTCGTAAAATAACTTTAATCTTAAATATTTTCGTATTTGTTATGTAAAATATACTAGATTTAGTTATTACAAGCATACTAGCTAGTTAATAATATAAGTTTCGTTGAAGAAAAAGGTAAACAAATAAATAAAAATTTTGGGCGGGAATCCCGGGATCCCTAGAGTTTGATTTTTATTTCCTACTTTTCCAGGAATCCAAAAAGTGCGGGAGAAAACTCTATATATAACTTGATCTAAATTCACTCTACGAAAGTTTCCTTTCAAAAAATCCGAACTTATTGGTAAGAAGGGAGAGAAGAATAGCTTTGAGTATAGACTTTCCTGTGCAATAGTTGCCGCTTAAATGCACCCCCCTTAATGCCTTTCTAAACCACAGCCAACCACAAATTAATTCAACTGACTACATTTTTGAATGCCACTCAAGTTCGATAGTGTGTTCTCTGCTAAAGTTTATCTGAGATACGTGGATTAAAGAAAGCGAAGCCTCTGGACCGACTTTCTTGAAATTAACATAGGCAACAACATTTTCCGATAGAAGCAGGGAAAGTGTCATAACCCCCTTAAATGTAAAACAAAAACAATATTTTATAATTTGTTTTTGTTTTAAAAATAATTTAAGCGAACGAAGTCCTCATTCGTTATCGACGAACAGGCCATTAATATCTAAAACACAATGAGATCCGCTATGCCTTAAATATGGGCATTTCCAGCGAAAAGTCTACTTTTTGTCACGTAACGCCAGAAGTATGTTAAATTGTTTCTCAAAAAATTTTATATGTATCGTTTACTTTTTTATATTTTGGTGTAAAGCGCAACAAGCTCTACATTAAGTATCAAAAGGGATAACGATTGAACAACATGGTCCGAAAATACAACCTTATTTGCAATCTGGCGTTACATTAAAAAAAGTAGACTTTTAGCTGAAAATTCCCATATTTACCTTAAAACGAGCAAAGATTTTTAAATTTGATAGCTTGAAAAATAAATCTATATAAGTTCTAAGTTTACTAAAAAAGGTTTTGTACAAAACTTCTTGCTCAATTCGCAGTATTTTTCAGTTTTGTAATGCAATCAAAACCCACTTCCGTTTTTTTAACGTCACGCCAGGGCAGATTTTTGCTTACATCTGCAAATCCTTAGCGTCGATTACTGTAATTTTTTTTCTGAATGTAGAGCTACTTCATTACTTTGTATATATGAACACCCTTTTTACAAATTTGACTTCGTCATTTAATTTTTTTACATTTTGTGCTACAAATATCACGACACGTCAAAATGGAAATGCCCATATATATATATATGTCCTTTATTTATCTAAATATAAATAGAATTACAAATACTGAATACCATAAATACTTAAATAAAGTTCAGTGTGAACATAGGGCGTCAACAAATTCTCTCCATCTGATTCTATCTCTGGCAATTGTTTTTGTTTGATTCCAGGATACTCGAGCAAGTAAACATTCTTGTTTAAGGCAACGAACCCAGGTGTTACGGGGCCTACCTTGTCGGCGTTGTCCTTGGGGGTTCCAGTCGAGGGCAGTTCTTGCGATTTCTGTTTGTGGTCTTCGCAATATGTGACCTATTCACGTCCACTTCCGTTTACGAATATCAATGTGTACTGGCAAGGAGTTTGTTCTTTGGAGCAGAGCTTCATTTGAAATACGGTCTGGCCAGTGGATGTTAGAGATCTGTCTTAGACATTTGTTAATGAACGTTTGAATTTTTCTCGAGATGGCTTGCGTTAAGCTCCATGTGGTGCAGCCGTAAAGTAATACTGACTTCACACTGCAGTTAAAAATGCGGATTTTGGTTTTCCGAGAAATATTATTTATTCGCCAAATTTTAGCTAAGGAAAAGAAGGCTACTCGAGCTTTATTAATGCGATCGGTAACGTCAGCATTTGAACCACCATCCTTAGTTATCTTGCTACCAAGATAACAAAAAGCATCCATATCTTCAATACGCTGGCCATTTACTATTAATGGCCTTGCATGTAAAATAAGATAATAGCAGGGAAACAATTTTTAAGTTTCGTAGTTTTTTAAATAATTTTACTTATTTATAAGTAAATGTAAATTTGTATATATGACTAGCTGACCCGGCAAACGTTGTTTTGCCATATAATTTATTTCTTTCAGATGTTACAGTGTCTGCATGCCAAATTTTAAGAAAAGCGGTTGATTTGTTAAGAAGATAATAAAAATGATAGGCTATAGTTCTTTCCAGATGTTACACTACTTGCCTGTCAAATTTCAATAAAATCAGTTGATTAGTTAAGAATATATAGGGGGGAGGAGCTTTTACCCCTCTTGCTTTGTTTCACGCCCTAAATAATTAAGGTTTAAAGTACTTTCCAGCTGTAACATTATTTGCCTACGAAATTTTAAGAAAATGGGGCGATTAGTTTAGAAGATAATGGGAGGGGGAGCTTTTACCCTTTTTGCCCTATTTCACATCCTATTCCTTATTTGCTTTCAGATGTTACAGTGTCTACATGCCAAATTTTAAGAAAACCCGTTTATTAGCTTAAAATATATAGGGAAGGGGAGCTTTTACCGCTATTGTCCTATCTCACGCGCTATTCCCTATTTCCGTTCAGATGTTACAGAGTCTGCATGCCAAATTTTAAGAAACCAGGTTGATTAGTTAAGCAAATATAGGGAGGAAGAGATTTTAATGTTAGGCTATATTTCTTTCTTTTCAGATGTTACGCTATTTTCCTGCAAAATTTCAAGAAAATCCGTCGATTAGTTAACCAACTGTAGGGAGGGAGAGCTTTTATCCCTCTTGCCCTATTTCACGCCCTACTCCCTATTTTTTTCAGATGCAAGAGTGCCTGCATGCCTAATTTTAAGAAAACCGGCTGATTTGCTAAAATTTCACAAAAAATGGAGGGCATTTTGTTGATATTTGTATGGGAATATATAGGAAAATCTAAATGCCATATCTGCGGAACCCCTAAGCCGATTTCGTGCAAACTTAACTTCAACCATCTACAGACTATCTCAAATTTTGGTTGAAGTCAAAGTGTACACTAGGGCTACAACCAAATTTTTGGCATAGAACCACGGAGTGGCCAATAATGTTTTAGTAATGAAAACAGCTGTTTGAACGGCGATTAATTGTAAGCCGTAGGAAAGTTTTCAAATCTAATGCAGTGAATAAATTCCAAAATAGCATTTAAATGATACGTATAGGAATATATACAAATATCAGGTTTATATTTTTTAAAATTTCCGTGAGATAAAAATGGTTGTTTTCAAACTGCAATCCGAAAAAATTATCTTATTTTTTATTAATAACTTTTAATGTCCTACACGACTTCACTATGCCGTTTTTGATATTCGCAAAAAGTGTGAAAAAGTTATAGCCCTAGTGTACACTTCTTTTTATATATGGAGGGCTCAGAGCTGAAGCGAACCAAGTCAAAAAAGAAAATTCGAAAATATATTGAGTTTGACTAAAAAAAATTCAAAAAAAAGTTTCTTGGAGTGACAATATGAATAATTGCAATGGTAATATATTTTTCAATTGGCTTCAACATTGTTCTACTAATTTTATAAGAATTTGTAATTCATTTCCTTATTTTCCTAATGGATCTTCTTATCTTGATCACTTCTTAGTTAGTTCTAATTTAATAGATAATATTAATCCTAACTACAAAACTTCTTCACTTGCAACATTTTCCGACCATTTTCCTCTAAAATTGGAATTTTTTTTCGATGATTTTCAATTTATTTCAAATCCACTCCCTTCGTATACATCTTTCAAGGATACAAACTGGAATAATTTTAGAAACGATATAATTTACGATCTTTTAAATCATTTTCCAGTTGAAAATAAAAACTTGTAAAATTCTGAGATTGATTATTATATTGATCAATTTTCAACAACAGTTAATTTTGCTTCAACGGTTAACTGCAAAACGGTAGTATTAAAGTCTAAAAAGTATGAAGTTTCTGAGAATATTAAAAATTTGTTCAAAATTAAATATAGATGGCAAAGGGATATGAAAAAGATTTATAAAAGAACTTAAAATCGAAGAGATCCTGACTATGTTGTTCTATCAAAACAAGTTCAATTGCTAAATATTATTATAAAAAGGCAAGTTGAGTTAGAGCAAATAGAAATATTTTCACAAAAATTAAAAAAAATTAAACCTGGTCCAACTGCACATAAAACGATTTATAATATTATTGGACATAGGAAAAATAAATTTGTTGAAAAAATTACTGTTGATGGTGTTTTGTTGGAAGAGGATTCGCAAAAATTAAATTGTTTAAAAGACCATTTTTCTAGAATTTATAGTGGTTCTATTCCAAATCGAGATGTTTCAAATATTGATGACGTTGTTAATTCCATAATTTCTGATGTGCAGGATAATCTTTTTATTTTCGATAACAATTTTCCGGCAAGCAACGTTCAAAAATGTTCGAGGTTGACTTCTTTTGATGATCTAACAGATTTTGTTAAAAATTTAAATAGTAAAAAATTTGTTGGTTTGGATAACATTTCGAATTTTATTATTAAAAAACTTCCAGCAAAAGCCATTTCATACCTTGTAATTATTTTTAATAATTGCATTAATAATTCCTATTTTCCCGATGTTTGGAAACTGTCCAAAATAGTCCCGATTAAGAAAAAACTAAATAATTATGATGTAAATAATTTAAGACCAATTTCAATGCTTTCAAATATAGGAAAATTGTTGGAAAAAATTTTACGGGAAAAAATGAATTTCGGAATTATTGAGTCGTTTATCCCAGAACTACAATTTGGATTCAAAAAAAATCACTCAACAGTTGATGCTATGCTTAAGTTTCAAGATGATGTTGTTAAACATCTTTGCATTAAACAATGCACAGTGGCAGTATCTTTAGCTGTCGAAAAAGCTTTTGATCATTTGTATAAAATGATTCAATTGGGTTTTGATTCTTTTATTGTTAAAATGTTTAATAGTTTTTTCTCTAATAGAAAATTTTGTGTTCATTTTAGTACAAGTTTTAGTATATTTGGAAATGTTAACTGTGGAGTTCCTCAAGGCTCAATATTGGCACCTCATCTTTACAATATTTTTGTACATGATTTTCCTCATTTTAACACTCAGTCAATTGGTTTATTGTATACTGATGACTCATTGCTGAATTCTCACAGTGAATCTCCACAAACTGCATTAAGTCAGGTTTCAAATCATTTGATTTTAGTTAAAAATGATTATGATTATTGGGGAATTAAGCTTAATACCTCAAAATGCGAAGCAATATGTATACGAAATGCTTCCGGAAAATGTCGAAGATTTGTGGTTCCTGAGAGTAAACATTTAAATCTTTTTCTTGATGGTATTGAAATTCCATTTAAAGATCAAATAAAATATCTTGGTATAACATTTGATAAGCTTTTAAAATTTAATAAACATGCAAGACTTGTGATAGGAAGATCTTATAAAATAATAGGTTATTTTAGTAAAATCCTTAATAATAAAAATTTATCAAAAAATTCTAAACTTTTATTGTACAAAACTTGTATTAACCTGTCTTTTTATATGGTTTTCCTATTTGGTTTAACATTTCTCCTAAAATAATTAAGGAACTTGAAATTTTGAAACGAAAATTTTTACGTTGCTGTATTGGAAAACATTTTGAGTCTTTTACAAAACGCTATTCAAATCTTTACATTTATAAAAAATCTAATGTTACACCTATAGGTTTATACGTTTGTGATATATTAAGTAGGTTTGTTACTAGATCACGATGTCATGAAAATAAATTCATTACAGATGTTTTTAATAATCAGAAAAATGTTTCCTGGTCAAATTCAAATTACTTGTCACCCATTGGGTTTATAAATGAATTACCTTCTTTTTATTTGAATTTATCAATTAGAAATCCTTTTTATTCCAAAAGTTCTTTAGGAACTCATAGGGGTTAATTTTTTTGTGTTTGTTAATTGTTATTTAAAGTTTATTTTTAAGGTAGTTTTAAGTTGATAATTTAAGTTTAGGAGATTTTCTCTCAAGTTATGGAAGCCTCGGGAGCAAGGGCGGAAAAAACAATATTTTTTTGTTTTATATATGTAAATTACTTTTTATTGTAAGCTTGTTGCTATAAGCGCTCTAGTTTTTAAGATGTTACATTATAGTCTAAAGTTTTCGTTTTGTTTATTTACTTTGTACTTTTAATAACGTTGGAAAACCTCAATAAAGATAACTTTAACTTTAACTATGCAGTGTAAATAAAAGTATTTCACTAACAAAAAAGGGGCCAAAAGTTGCAAAACTAGACGATTTTGAAAAAGTTGTTTATAAAATATACACAATTGCTTTATAAGGTAAATCTTTGTCCTGCATTGAAAATTTATTGCGACTCCGCCTATTCCTTACGCCATTTTTAATACTTGTGTTTATATTTTGTATTCACTTTTTTTGTTTTATAAAATTTAAATAAGTTTTTTTATTTATTATCAAAGTAATTTTGTGGGAATACACAAATTTTTAATTTAAAAGATTTTGTTTATCGTGCTTAGTTTCCAATTTTTATTCTTGATAACAACACTGAAATTTATTGCTGAAGGGATAAGCTATTCCTATGCGCATTTCACTGGTTGTTTAGGCAAGATCGTCAGGAAACTTCTTCCAAAGATTTTGAAAAACTAAAGTTATTAAACAAATAAAGTGTCACTATATCAAACTTAAACAAAAAAAAAACAACAACAATAAACAGGGGAATGTAAGAAAAGATAAACTCACTGTTTATTGTTGGTGTTTTGTTTTGGCTTTGATATTGTTACAAGTAAGACCTTGAGTGTTTATAATTCTTATTCGCTTTAGGGTTTTATTTGTATAATATTTTTGGCTTTTCTAAAATCTCTGGAAAAGGTTTCCTGATGAGCTGGCCTAAGCAACTAGTGAAATGCGCATAGAAGCTAGCTTTCCCTCAACAATAAATTTCAGTGTATTTATCAAATATGAAAAACTGGGAATTTAGCACGTCATACGGCTATCGTATTAATAATAAATTTTGTATTCCCGAAAATAACTTTGATAAAATAAACAATGAGTTTATCTTTTCTTGCATTCCCCACTACAATTGGTTGGAATTCTTCCAACATTAACTGCAGTTGTAAGAAGATTAAGAAAAAACAAAATGAAAACAAAAACAACTTGCTTTATTGTTATCGCAAAAAATAAAGCATATTGTCAGTTTAGTTTTTTTAGCCGTGCAATTGCCAGTTTATTACAAAAAAAAACAAATTAGTATTCCAACAAAATTACTTTGATAATTAACTGGCAAGTGCACGGCTAAAAAACTTAACTGGCAACAGCTTATGCCTTCAAAAATAAATTTCAGCGTTTTTATCAAGAATACAAATTGGGAATTAAGCACGATAAACAAAATCTTTTAAATTAAAAGTTTTTTTTATTTATTTAGATTTTTATTAAATTTTAAATTTTAACTAAATTTTTAACAAAATTTAAACAAAGCTTGACACACAAAAAAATAAACAAAAAACAGATGAATCAAGAAAGTCACCTGTATGAATTCGCTTTGATTAGTAAAAATTTATTTGTGAATTGAAATTAAAACCACTCCCACTACACATTTCAAACCCTCAAGGTGGCACAAAATCTAATAAAAAGTAACTTTTTATATCTAAATCTTAAAATTTTGCAATAGTTTTGGGTGGATTCGGATAAGAAAAGAAACAAATAATTATTTATTTTATTCTATGACTTTTAAAAATTAAGAATCACTTAGAAAATTTTGCAACTTTGTTTACCTATTTGTACAACATTTTGTAGAACAAGTTATTTGCCTGTTCAAAAGTTTCAAACGTATAGAAGATAATTAGAAAATATTTTTAAATCCAAGTTTTTTTTATAGAAATTTTCTATGCGAACGTTAATGTTCGAAATTGTTGAACAGATCAGTGATGTTAACGTTTATTATTTTAATACCTAACGGCCTTCTAAAAATTATCGTTTTTGAGAAGAAATTACCATACGCAAAGATTTTTAATTAATGTGCTGTTTCCAAATGGCAGGCGATTGATTGTTTCATTTGTTAACAGCACATAAGAGCATTATTTATAAACCATTAAATGTGTTTTAAGAAAAATCTGAATGGAAATTTTTGTCTTAAAATACATTTTTAACCAAAATTATTGTATTTTTTTTATGAATAAGGTAGTAAAATAATTTAGAATTTGATCCGTACTTAAAATAATCCAAAAATTATAGTTAAATTTATAACATTGCGGCCATTTCATAAGTTTAAATATGAAATTTATAATATACAAGAGTAATTTCATATTTCAACATTGACCATATTTACACTATGCAATTAACGCCGCAACTTTCGCATGCAACTTTTTGTTTGTTAGCAAGAGGTGTAGGGAAGGAAACGGGATTGAAAAAGTTGAAAAAATGCTTAAAAAAAAATTTAAAATATAAATGTGAAAAGAGTTTCGTAGCTACCGCTTTAAAAGAAAATAGAAAAAAAAACTCGGCGTTAATTGTATAGTCTAAATGCGGTAATTTATAGAAACATATTGTTGTTAATTTTTTTGTTATAATATTTATCTATGTATTTTTAAATTGAAAATCACCTATCAAAAGTTAAAACTTTAAACCCTACATATATTTATACCAAAAATCCAAAAATCCAAATTTCTTTAAAATATCGTATTTTAAATAAAATTACTTTGCTACCTTTTGCGGCCCAAAATTACCCTAAAAAATGGTAATTACCGTACGGTTAACATCACTGGAACAGACAGTAAAAAAATTGTTGTTTGGTTCGAGAAACTTATGGTTGAGTTTCAAAACATAGATACACATTGCAGTAATGCGATTTTGCCATTGTTTCGATACAAAGTAACGTAAAATAAGTGTCAACAAAATTATTGTTGCACAGTTTGCTTATTTTTTACCCATCGACTTTTATTATATATCTGGGGACGTATGCCATTGTCAATGGTTGCTTTTAGGAATGTATGAATTTGTTCAGATGCATTGCAAATGACGTTTTGGAAATCATGCTATATTATAACTATTTATGTGTGTTTCTGGATTGAAATTAAAGTAAAAGAATTAAAAAAAAAATAATAATGAGCAAATTTTTTGTATGTGCAGAAGTAAAGTGCAAATATATTTTAAATTAATATTAGTGAGCTACCTAAATAAGAGCGGCAATCGTGTTTTGTATGTAAAAACTTCTCATTTACATACAATTTTTACGAAACAAACCTTTAGACAGATCAAGTTCGTTTTTTTGAAATTGTATTTGAAATAAAATTTTCATGTTTGAAAAAACGCTTGCCACTCTTGTTTAGGTAGCTCAGTTATCTATTTAAAAGTTGATATGTTTGTTGGTGTTGGTGTTGTTGTCACTCTTAAAGGGATTTGACATTTTTTATTTAAGGTGGCCTCGATAAGCCATCTATTTTCTGTTTGGTTGTACGTGCTTATGTATTAAATTTCGTATACATATGTACATATAAAAATAAAATACACAAAATGTTTTTCAGCAAGTATGAAACTTAAAATAATCAAATATTGCTAAGCTAATTTTAAACTGTAATAAAACTTTTTTTTAATTTAAACGAACATTAAACGAAACAATATGAACAATTACGGAGTTGAGAGGTGTCATACATTAATTGAAGCACAAATAATGTTGTAATGAATTAGGCATGTTGAAAAACATCAGGGCAAGGAGATCTGTCTCCTAAATCTTGGGAGAAGTCATACTCAGAATCAAGAGAAAGACTCATCAGCATTTGTGGTAACGTCTTGACCCCAAGAGCACATTATATTGTTCATCCAGATTTTTTTTTAAAAGAAACGTAATGATGATGTAATTATACAAGAACAAATTTCTGTTTACTAATTGATTTTAATGACAAGTTATTTAAAAAATAATCAAAAATTAATCCGATTTTAAATTTTTGATTCTTTTGGATTACATTCAACACACTGATTGACTGATTCATCATCGAAAAGCCTTGTCGCCTTAAGCTAAAAACCAAAACGATCCGCTACGACGGGATTTTTGAAGGTCCTGAGTGCACGAGAATCTGTAAGAGGGGTTCTTTTGGTACTTTTTCGTTCTTTAACTGGTACTTTTTTATATTCGTTAATATTGGACCTAGAAACATAAAATTAAACATGCAATGTCCTCAGCAAATGAGAATCAATAACAGGGAACTTTTTGTTTTTCAACAGGTAGTTTAAAATTTTCGTTAGTGTTGGACCTACAAACATAAAATTAAACATGCGATTTCCTGAGGGAGTCTGTAAGAGGGATTTTTGGTACTTTTTCGTTTTCCAACTGGTACTTTATTTTAATGAAACTGGGACTTTTTAATTTAATACTTATTGTTGTTCATTAAATAAAAAAAAGCGAACAGGTGCCTGGTACTTTTTAAATTCGGCTCATTTATGGAGTAAACGGGTAAAAACTGTATTATAAAACTGCTGTGTCGCCTATCTATCTTGTCAACCAAAACATATAGAAATCTTAACTATATAACATTCGTAACTTATCTAAAAAATACAAATGCAAATTTGGTACTTTTTCGAAATTCGAACGTTTAAGGGGTGAATATATCGTACCTAATTTTGTTACTTTTTCCAAAAGATTTTTTTCTCCATCTAATTATCTTTCATCGCACAGCCTCAACGCCTGAAACTCAAAAGTTGACATTTGGCACGCAGCACAGTGGGAAATTTTACGAGAAGGCGGTCAAAATTCCATACATTTTTTTTATGCGTTGGTGGGATATTAGCCTTTAATTTGCGCTATAAAACGTTAAAATTCGACTGATAGGAACAAAAGTTATAAGGAGTTAAAAATGTATTTTCATTGTTTTGTTGAGTTTCGGTGTAAAATTTTAATATTTCAAATATAATTTTTTTATAATTTATCATTACTTCTCTTGTACTTTACAACTGATACTTATTTTTTATTGTCGAACTTAGATGCTGACAGAAAATGCCAACATTTGGCCCTTGTAAATTTGTTGGTCCCAATATTCACAGTAAGTTTATAGCAATGGCAATACCTTTACCTTTACCAAATTAATTGATAACCTTACATGCTAGATAATTTATGGAGCCAGAACCGCTTTAATCTTCGAAAATTCTTTAAGAATCACCTTCTTTAATTTCAGTAATAGTAATGTTTCCTTGCAGGACTTATTTTTTGAACCAAATATCTTTCCTTAGGTCACAGAAATTGTTGTAGTTCGCAAGATCGTATCCAAATGCATATACAATGGGGTATAGAAATGTAGATTAGAGTCCGGACTACAAAAGAATACAGTTTTTTCCCCGCAGGAACTTATGCTCTATAAAGTAAGAGATGTCCAAGAATTTTTACATTGAAAAAAAATTAAATAGTTCTACAGGTCGCAGAGTTTAATTCTTTAAAAAACTAATAATTAATTAGATAAGCTAATACACAAATCTTGAAAAACAAAAAAGTTATGAGCATATCTACTTTAAAACTTTATTAACAAATTCCTAACTATAGTCAAATGCTGAGAAAGTCCATTTTGGGCCACCCTATTCTCAATGAAATAGTTGAAATAGGTTTGACATTTTTTGGCACCCGAGATTTACCAGTCGGAGAGCATAAAAAAAATAGTTTTGGCCACCTTCTAACAAAAATGAACCAGTGGGCGCAGGCTGGCCTCTCGCCAAATCGATTCCGCTAACCTCATATCTTCTAAACTAAAAGAGATAAAAAATAACACTTATTGTTGTTCTTCAGTAAAAAAGCGGTAAAAACATGTAACATCATATCTCCTAAACTAAAAAAGATTCAAACAAATTTGATAATTACTATTGTTCATTAAAAAAATAAACGCACAGGTGTCTGGTACTTTTTTGAAGTACGGCGCTTTTGGGAGTAAACGTTTAAAACATGTATTTTGAAACATTTTCTATCTTTTAAATCTATAAACATAGAAATTAAAAATGGTATCACGTTCATAACTTATTTAAAAAATACTAATAAAAATTTCCTTTTTTAAAACGATTTCTCCATATTGCATCTATCTAAACGTTTGGGTCGTGTATGCGTTCCTAAAACTCAAGAACCGCTGGACCGATTGAACCAACCTTGGACAATTAATAAGGGTATTCTAGACCCAGGTTTCTCTTAAGTTAAATCCCGATAGGTGGCTCTGTTGTCGCCATATTTCAACTTTATTTAATTTATTGTGCGATTTGGCTGAAATTCACAAAATATATTTATTAAACAACTAGCTGTTTGGTCGAATTGTCTGGGAGATCATTACTTCCAGGATCTCGGGGAAGTCTCTGGGATTGGGTTAATGAGACTCCTGGCATTCGTCAAGAGAGTGTGGGGTACTCTGGGTACCATCACATCGGAATGACTTTCTTCTGCGGGTTATCGTGAAATGTGGTGACGCTAGGGACCTACTTGGTCTATGCGGGGTCTTTGTGACCGGCCACTCGAACCTAACCTAACCTAGCTGTTTGGTCCCGGCGCTTCTCGGGATTCTCTAAATATAAATAAAAAATTAAATACTGGAGAATTTTGTTAATAACTTGACCCCAGAGCTATCTGCCGGGTCAAAATTTTATAAGGAAACTTATTTTTGTTTTATAAAATATATATTAAGAATTTCATCCAAATCGTACAATTTATTTACAAAAAATTTAAATATTGCGACGACAACGACATAAAAAATTAGCGTAAAGACGCACTGTGGCGCCTTTTCCCAAAAACCGTGGCAAAATTACAAAATTTTGTAAAATGAATGAACACATCGTATAAAGACCATTTTACTGATCAGAATTCAAAAACGTTTTTCTTAATTGGAAAAGAATTATAACTGGTGGAGTTGCTTAAAGTCGACAGTTTTTAAAAAGTCCAAAAAAAGGTGATTTTGAGAAAAAAAGACATTTTAGAATTGAAGTGTCAGAAATATTGCCATGTGATCACTACTTTTTTGGTATTGTTTTAAAGGCATATTTATTTTTTATTAAAAAAAGTAAGAAAATGTCCACCAGATACCCTACTTTTTTGGCAGTTGCCGTTTTTCAGACACCCTATATTTAGGTACTTTTTACAAATAATATAGAGAATATCTAAAAATGGGCAAAAATGGTCACGCCCGTATTTTCTTAGCATATTTACTACACAGTACTTAAAATAATTTAGCTAAATTGGGCCACAAAAAATGACAGGTTTTCTTGAAATTTGAAGAAAGATGTTACAATCTTATAGCCAGCGTTGCCACAGCCAAGATATTTTTGCAACCAAAATTAAAAAAAAATGACAAATAAGGAAAAAAGCTACCAAAATTTTAATATTTTTTATATTTTATGTTATCTTACAGCACAAAAATGTAAATATAAGTGGAACTGACTGAGACATATTTATGTTAATGTATGCATATGTGCCTACTTATAAATGTGTATGTAGCCTTATTTATAAACAATATTTTGTTGCAGTGTCAATCAGGTAGGCATAATTATTAGAATTTGTTTATTTATTTAAATTTAAGAACACATTATGAAAATAGGCAGGTAGTTTTAAAAATTGGTTTTTATACTAAGTAAAATAAAAAGTGCAGTTGTATTTAATCCAGTAAACTGTGCCCTAGATTTATGTTTCGCAAATCAGGTAGCTTGAACCTTTTTATTTTTGAGTATAAATTAATCTGCAATTGTGTAATGCAATCAGTTAAAGTTTTACTTTGCAAAAGTAGTGATCAGTACCAGAACTCATAATGTCATTTCAATATTCGGAATTGTTCGAGTTATTTAGAAATTCACATAATGAAAATGTATTTAATTTGGCTATTGTGGAAAATTTGCACGGTTTACCAGGATACCAGGGAAAGGATGTTAAAAACAAAATTCCCGAAAATAACTTTGATAATATACACACTTGCATGTGCCCGTGCAAAAAAAACTGAATTGGCAAATTGGTTTTTTTTTTTTTTCTTACGAAGACAGTAGAATGAAGCAGTTTGTTTTTTAATTTTTTTTTTCTTTTTACCCACTTACAACTACAATTCGAGTCGGAAAGAACCCAACCAATTGTAGGGGAATGTAAGAAAAGATAAACTCACTGTTTATTGTTGGTGTTTTGTTTTGGTTTTGATATTGTTACAAGTAAGACTTTTAGTGTTTCTAATTCTTATTCGCTTTAGGGTTTTATTTGTATATTTTTGGCCTTTCTAAAATCTTTGGAAGAGGTTTCCTGATGAGCTGGCCTAAGCAACCAGTGAAATGCGCATAGAAGCTAGCTTTCCCTCAACAATAAATTTCAGTGTATTTATCAAATATGAAAAACTGGGAATTTAGCACGTCATACGGAAATCGTATTAATAAAAAATTCACTTCGTTTTCTTGGATATTCGTAGAAAGTGGCTTGCCTCAAACCGTACGACAAAAACATTTATGGAAAAGTACTCAGACTGGCTAAATGGAGTAAAAACTTTTGAAAACATCGAAGAACCGCATAAATCTTTGGACAGCAGAAAAGGAAGACCTGCTAAAACTATAAATGAGTGTTCGGAGTACACAAAAAAACGTAAACTTCAAAATGCTACAAAAGATATATCTACATCGAATCTGTCAGGAGCATTTTGTCTTAAGTACGTAAAAAATAAATCAAGGTCTGATATTACAAAAGCTGTGGAGCTTGCTAGCCCAGATCGACTGCGAAGGATTAAAGAAAGTATTCCAACTCCTCCGAATGTATTACACACAAAGTATAGCATAGAAGAAGCCTTAGCGTTATTTATGGACTTGGAATTGTCAAAGGAGAAATATAATATTTTGCGAAGCTCTTTAAAGAATCATAATGTGAATGTTCTTCCTGGATATAAAAAGGTTACCTCTGCCAAGAAAGAAGCAGTACCATAAGTCTATTACAAATCGCTCAAAATGTTAATGACTATTTTGAAGAAAACTAACTATTAAAAAAATTCAACAAAAAAACCACTTTGCACAGTGCCTTCACAAAGCTATGGCCAATAATGATACTAATTTTTATTAAAATATCTTTCTTACCTCAAAAGTAATGATGTTTGTAATAAAAACAGTCGAATCAGACACTGTGCACAGTGCCGCGCCTAACCTATGACCTTGCAAACCATGTATATTAAAGCTAAAGGAGTTTCCTTTCAAATGCTTTTTAAAATTTTTAAATATCTTTATCAGTTCAAAAGTTATGATTTTTGCAACGAAAAAAGTCAAAAGACCCCACTGTGAGACGTTTGGTACTTTTTTGAAATTCGTTCCGTATTGCAGTAAACGCGTGAAACCTGTTTTTAAACTTATTTTTCACCCCATTTAATTTTTAAACCAAAAAACATAGAAAAAAAGATCATATTACATTCGTAATTTTCTAAAAAATACAAAGATAAAGTGGGAACTATTTCCAAATTCAAAACATTTTTGTCCATATACCTACACATTGTATACCACATTCGTAACATATTTTTTAGAAAATAAAAATCGTACCTTTTTTTGCTAATTTTTTACAAAACATGTTTCTTCATTTGTTGACATATAAGTACGTATTAAAAAAAGGGATCCCACTACAATATTTGATGATTCTTTAATGGGGAGAAAAAGTATCAAACAGGATAAATACGGGAAATTATAATTCTTTCTTTACTTCTGTGGTCTACATGTCGTCGTTCGTAAATTATTGTATTCTATGTGGTTATAATTTACATATATTATAAAACACAATAATTTATGAAAGACGATGTGTTAATTTTTAAATTTGTTATTATATTGAACTTGGGAACGCCCAATAGTAGGTGCAAGGTTCTCAGTGAATATTAACCTATAAGATACAAATTTTTGAGGCTTTGGCATATAAATATGACCATAAAGTAACGGGGCCTGGCCGCTTCAAAGTAGGGGGATAAATGCTAGCATTTAAACAAGTAAAAACCTAGACACATAAACTTTGGTATAAAAATACGTTCTTAAAAGAAAATAAAACGCTAACGAAGTAGAGGGTAAAATGTTAGTATATCCATAAATATATAAAAGAGATTAGACATGAAAACAGACATTTTTGGTAAGAGATCGTAAAAATGCAAAGGGTTTTTGGTATCATATTCAAAAAAGAACGGATAAAACAGACATGTCTAAAAAACACCGTATAAATGTAGACATTTTTTTAAAAAATTTATTCTACTTCTTCAGCAACAATTTGTAAAAAATTGTAAATGACGTTTATAAAAAATTTTTTATTGACGTTTCTTACAAACTGACACTAATTTTTAAAAATAGCACAAAGTTACAAAGAGGCTTCACGAAACAAGTTTCGCTAGTTTGCCCATTTGCGCATTTGCACGAATGGCAATTTTAAGCGGTTTCATAAAAACCCTTATTAAATTTAAAAAATTTATACGGACTATAGGTATAAAAGAGGAACATCAAATTGTTTCTTGATTATAGTGTACGTGCTACATTGTTAAACCCGCAAACCCATCTACATCATTCGACACAAATCGTCTGTTTAATAAATAAGTTTTGTGAGACATGTCGCATAGTTAAATGTGCATATTTTGCGTTTCTTATATCAAGTACCCGACTTAAATGTATTTTGTATTTCAAATACACGACTTACATAAATGTATTTCATATTTAAAATACAATCAATGAATGCTGTCTACAAATTCAGAGAATGCATGCTTAATTTCACAGCAGCACTGTTTTTTTTAAATTCCAACTAGACAACGTTAAACCTAACACTTACCGCACCATGAGGCGGGGTGGCATTATCCTTCCAAATATACCGATATTCTCCATTGGATGCAATCTGACCATCATCATATAAAGTAGCCGTAAAGTTTATAGTCGAACCAATTAGAGCCGAATCAGAACCTTTGATTTCAACATAATAAGAATCCACTAAAAAAATATAAATATAAAAATTTAAGCGCATTAGCTACAACTTGCAGGGGCGTTTTTTAAAAAGTTTCAAGCAAACAACAAAAGTGTATATCGAAAAATCTGAATAATACACACCACCACTCCAAATGACGCAGTATAAGAAAACATTTATCAATAAATGCAAACGTTTATATGAATGTTGCTTAAAGACTTGCATGATTATCGCTGCCTGCAATTCTTTTCCTCTTTGTGGCGAGGTAGTTAGTTTTTGGAATATTTATTTTACGTTATCGCTTTTGTATCCAAATTTATTTTTTAAAGGAAAAGCCACGTTGATGCATTTACTTTTTTGGAATTTTCTATAATTAATTACAAGCGTTAATTATTCAGCGTATATTAGCAAATTGTAACTTTTGTTTTTATTTGTTATTTTTTATATTTAATTTTCGTTTTTTTACACTCTCCCTTTTTTTTTTGTTGTAATGATTAACAAATAATTTTTAACGTTTTTCTTATATGTTTTATTCAATTTAACACTAATTTACATTTACTCTTGTAAACATTATAACTACGTTTAATTTTTTGGTTAATTACGTTACAATTTTATTAAAATACAAAAGATTTTCATGAACTTTATTTGTATTTTTTCCTTAATGCAAATATGTTACTTCTTGTCTTTCTTTTTGATTTATGAAAAACAGTGTAGACTATTATTCGATTTTTCTAAAAAAAATTTTTGGCTTTGACTTTGATTTAGCGGGTAAAATTATTTTGTTTCAACATAAATAATAGCGATTTTCATTAAAACAAATAATATGTACAAATTAAAGGGCAACATAAGCGGCCCATACACTTGGAATATTATTGTATATGATATTCGCCATAGTATTTCCAATTGGTCCTATATTATGCAATAAGTCGCACAATATATATATGTGTTCCTCTAACTCCCATTGGAGCATAGTCGCACAATAGTTTCATTCATTCAATAAAAATGTGAACTTTACCTATAGCAATAATATAATACCATGTTCACACGGGCAGCAACATTCTTGTTTCGCTCTCCCATTCCTGTTTCGCGCCCCAAACCAAGGTATATTTACACAAGGTAAACTCGTTGGCTCATATATTTGTCAGCTGTTTACCTAAGTTGGAACCCAAGCGTAAAATTTCGGGTATATGAGTCAAAATTTGTACATGTGTGCGTTAAATTTATATGCAGACAATTTTGACCAATCGGTTCCACTCGGTTATTTTTATAGAGCAGCATGTATACACTCCCAAATGAGTCTACCTTGTGTAAAAATACCTTGCCCCAAACATATTTAAAACAACATGTTTTGCCATATAACAAGTTGAGAGCGAAACAGGTCGTTTCATTTTGAAACATGTTGCGAAACAGGAAAAATGTGTTATAATCTCCAATTTTGACAACAATTATCGTTAATTTATTTGAACTTGCCCTTCAAAAAATTTAAAACAGAGATAAGACGATAAAGCATTCAAATTATTTACAGTCGTAAACTCAGTATTTGTTAAAGCCGCATTGTTTGATACAAAACATATCGTTGTTTAAACCACTCTTTACTCAAAATTATTGTTCCTTCGTTTATATTTCTCCTCTGTTTTAAATAAATAGCGATCAAAATTTCAGCAGCACTATCGTCGTCGGCATTCATAAAATACATACATATTTATATTGGTAGCCATTTTCGCGCAGTATTCGGTGTGCTTTTCAATTGTCGAAAGCACAAGCAAACACAAGTGGAATGTCCTGTTTTTAACATCTGACAAAAAGTTTGTTTTACAAAATTATACCTAATTTGTTAACGCTTTTTATATTATTTTCCAATAATTTGTTTTTTTTTTAACGGATTTGTCTTTCTTAAATTAATTTTAGGGTTTGTTTAAAATTTTGCAATTTTTCGCGAACTTTAGCCATGTTTACGATAAAAGCGATTTTTTCCTGTAAGTTTTCTGATTCTAACAATTTTTTGCGTATTTCCGCTAATTTATCAATTTTTACTGAGCTTTTGCCATTTGAAATATTAAAATTTGTCGCAATTTTTTTATTTTCCGACATTTTGTTTTTTTAGCCCATTTAGCAATTTCAAATTAATTTTATGGTTTGTTTACAAGTTTGCAATTTTTCGCAAGTTTAAATCATGTTCGCGTTAAGCCGCTCATACACTTGCAATATAATTGTTCAACTTTTCGTATAGTAAAATTATATCGCCAATGTGTATGTGATATTCGAAAGTGGCACAACATATTGGTAAGAATCAAAATCCTTATCATTCCTATCATGGTCCTATCGCAGACCCTACTCCTGCCCAGCAGCAACCCCGAATCGGACTTCCTAAGCACCACAGTGTCCATGATACCCGGCAGTACGTTCGGTTCCTTCAGGCCATACAGTTAGGATCCTCCATCTGTGAGCCCTGTCTCGCCAACTCTCGCCATTTTGTAGTGTGTGGTACGGTGTTGGTTCATGGTATTACGTATGCAATACCAAAACATAACAAAACGAGTGTTGCCAGAGGGGAAGCGGCGCTGATATGCTCACGTTTGCCGGGCTTGGAGCTCGCCGGATGAGGGGTGGTTCTTGCTACCACTCTGCGCATGCCTGTCTCGCCAACTCATCACCAACTTCATTGCCGCCTATGTCGCAGTGACCCGGCACCCAGCACAACCTCAGCATATACGAGCCTGACTTCCTCCAAAGCCCTGTTACAATCATCAACTAGCCTCGAGTTCACATAACAGCCCCTTACGGCTATAAGAGCCGCCTGGCTGTCCACATATATAGTGACCTCAGAGCCCCTATCAATGCTGTCCCTCATTAGTTCCACGACCCTCCAGACCCCCAGAACCTCCGCCTGAAATACACTACAGTCGTCAGGAAGCCTATATGACCCTCTGATGTCCAGATCCTCAATGTAGACCCCGCACCCGTGCCCCTCATCTTCGAGCCATCAGTGAAAATAGCAAATCCACCAAATAATCTGATCCTACCTGACCAGCTCTCCTTAGAAGGCACTATTACCTCCGGAAACCGCCCAAAATCCACCTTGGTACCCACATTATCAGTGGAGCTGGGTGGTCCCAGGCAATAGCCACCATCCGCAATCTCACCCAGGATCCGTGAGTGACCCTGCGTGACATTCCCCATCAATCCTAACTCCCTCAGTCTAAGAATGCTCCTTGCCGCCATCCCCATCACATACTGCTCAATAGGCAGAAGATGTAGGATGCCATACAGGGCAGCCTGAGTACTTCCCATGGCACCTGTCATGCCAATTGAAGCACACCTCTGAGCCTTAGAAAGAAGGTTCCTACGACTAGCCAATCTCAATGACTCCCACCAAACACAGCATCCATACGTAAGAATGGGTCTAACCACCGAAGTGTACAGCCATCCCACCAATGACGGCCGGAGTCCCCAGCTCCTGCCTATCAATGATATAATAAAGTAAATAGGCTCCAAATTTTTTTAATTGTTTTATGCCGAAACTTGTGATCTTTTGTAAACGTAAAATATACAACACTTCTTAAAAATCAGGTTAACATTTAAAAATGTTGCCAGATCCCATGTAACAATTAAGGTACACTTTATTTTTAGAAAAGAAAACGCCATAAAATGAGTGTTGAACATGTAGCATTTTTTTAATTTTAAAGGTACATCATCAGAAAATAACGCTTTACACTTTTAAAATATCACATGTTTTTCAGAAGAACATAAAAAATGTAAAAGGCAGAATTTTACTCAGAAAAGAAAATGCCATAAATTTGGGGTTAAATGAGTGATGCCACTTTAACACTTTTTAGTGCCTTCACTGACCGCCTGACTGTGTATTTTGTGGGCTGCAGGGTAAACATTGATATTTTTATATTATTGCCCATCTCTAGTGCATTAATCTGGCCAAATTTCTGCCACGAAAACACGAGTGGCAAATTGTCAGACTGTAATCAAAGTAATTTCGGTTTTTGTTGAGGAAAAGTTCGTGCAAATTATAATTAATAATTTAGGAGTAAAAATACTCCTAATATAATGTCTAAAGATCAAAATCCGAAGGAGACAATTATTAAAGCTGCTTATGCTGATGTTAACAAACTTGGCCAAAATGGGGAATTCGATAAAGCAATGAAAGCTGTCAACCGTAGTAAGTACCCTACAAGAAATGAATGAGCGAATCTTATATTTCACGTTTGAAAATTAAGTTTTCTATAATTTCTCCCATCATTTTCTTAACACCTTGATTTTCTATCATTCTCCCATCATTTTCTTAACACCAAAGTGAAAAATATGATGATTCGCTCATTCATTTCTTGTAGGGTAGTAAAACTAGAAGTTATCTTAGGGTGACCAGCAGAAGTTTAAGCATATTGTTAAAATAAAAGTTTTAAATAGAAAGTATTTTTTTTAAATTTAGTTCTCGGCGTTGCACCAGATGACACCACAGCTTTACATTGCAAAGTTATTTGTCTGATTCAACTTTCGAAATTTGAGGAAGCTGCTAAATTTATTGAGAAAAATAAATTAACTTTTTTAGTTTTCGAAAAAGCCTATTGCGAATATCGTCTTAATAAGCCAGAGAATGCTTTGCAAATTATTGATGAAGCCAATTTGCCTTCACTGTCGCCCAACCTTAAGGAATTGAGAACGCAAGTTTTGTATCGTTTAGAACGTTATGAGGAATGTTTCGAATCCTATAAGGAAATCATTAAGAATACTAATGATGATTACGAAGACGAAAGACGCACAAATCTCAGTGCAGTTGCTGCCAATTTAGCATTAGACCAATCAAAGGAAATTCCTACAATTCCTGAAGAAACTTATGAGCAACATTTCAATGGCTCTTGTATTCTATCAAATCGTCATAAATATGCCGAAGCTGAAAAAAAATTGCGGGCCAGTGAGAAATTGTGTCGAGAGACTTTGGAAGAGGACGGAGCTTTAGAACATGAAGTTCGTGAAGAATTAGATATAATACGAGTGCAAATAGCTTACTGTATGCAAATGCAGTGCAAGACGAAAGAAGCAATTGCCATTTATGCTGAAGTGTTAAAAAATAAACCCAAAGATCCTGCTTTAGTTGCTGTGGCCAGTAATAATTCGGTAGTAATCAATAAGGATCAACATGTCTTTGACTCAAAGAAAAAGATTCGCTCAGCCTTGGCAGACGCTTGCGAATATAAATTGACTTTACGTCAAAAAAAGGCTATTGCTTTAAACAATTGCCTGTTGGCACTTTTCACCAATGCCAGTGATCAAGTGCAACAATTATGCACAAAATTAGCTCATCAATATCCTGATATGGTATTCCAATCTTTGTTGATAAAAGCCTCTCAATTAGCTAAGGACAAAAAACATAAGGAAGGAGTTGAGTTATTGCAAAAATTTTCTTCATCTTGTGTCGACAAAGATCAGTCATTTGCTGCAAAATTTGCCATTGTGCAATTGTTGCTATCGCAAGGTTCTCGCAAGGAAGCTGCTGATGTCTTGTTGTCTTTGGGAGAAGCCAAATACAAGCCCGGTATTGTATCAGCTTTAGTTACTCTGTATTTAGGTTTGAATAACAAACCAGCAGCTTCCGAATTGTTAAAAACTGCAGTGGATTGGTACAAGAAAAACAATGTCAGTAGCGCCGATTTGTCTGACATGTGGCGCCAAGCAGCAGAGTTCCACTTGCGTGGTGGTGCAACCGAAACTGCAGCTAGCTCATTGGAAGAGTTGCTTAAACTTAAGCCCAACGATATGAAAGTTTTGGCTCAGTTAGTAATTGCTTATGCCCAATTTAATCCTAAAAAAGCTTTAGATATTAGCAAGAAATTGCCTAAATTGGAAACCCTTACTACAGCATCGGAAATTGACGCTTTAGAAGCAGCCAACTGGGTAATGTCCACTAAAGCCGCTAAGAAATCGGCAAATGCCAAGATCGAGCAGTCGCCCGGTACCCCCGTGGTTGAACGTAAAAAAAATCGTAAACGTAAGCGCAAGGGAAAATTGCCCAAAAACTATAACGCCGAAGTTCAACCAGATCCAGAACGATGGTTACCAAAATATGAACGTACAGGTTTCCGCAAGAAGCGTGATCGCAGGGCCAAGGACATTATTAAGGGCTCACAGGGAATGTCTACTCAAGCCGCAGAACAATAGTATGTATTATAAACAGTCTATAACTTTTTCCACACTTCATAATTTATGCCTCTTTATTTTAGTGATATGTCGAATCGTGCTAACTTGGGTAAAAATTCCCCAGCTACTCCTGTGTATCAGGAACCTACGCCTGGACCGCGCCAACAACATCGCAAAGGTGGCCATAAGAAGAAGAAGGGAGGGCGTTTCTAAACAAATGCATTTTTATTAGGCAACTACTTGTGCTGTAGAGCATGTTGGTCATGTTTACACAAAAAAAATTGTTTTTTTACTACTTTCTTTAACTAAACTATGCAAAAATATTATGAAATTTTTTAAAACTGTTGCAGAAAAAATTTGTTTTTTATATCTAAAAAAATTCTATTCGTCGTTATCATCTTTATTGCCTTTTTCTTCACTTGGAGGGATATCTTCTTTTCTGGTGTCATAAGAGTGTAGGGCTAAAGTTTCTAGCCACTCCAATATTGGTTTCTGTTCGCATTCTGTGCGATAAATATTATCAAAAATTTTTTTTTCAATAAATTCCTGGATCTCGGACTCTTGTTTTTCCCAAGTTAAAGAATTGTGTATGCCATCCTGACCATATCTATCATTGTAACGTTCGTAGTGAACAGTGTCTAGAACCAAGCCCAAGCCTGGAGCCATAGGCAAATCTAATCGTTCTTCAGTTAACGCCTTTTCCAAGGTGCTGGTATCTGTATGTCCACGCACAATAGCTATAGTTAGCCCAACCATTTTGCGTATTTGATGCAACATAAAGCTTTGACCTTTTACTTTAACTGTTACAAATTCCACACCTTGGGGACTTTTAAACGGCTCAGAACAAGTAAACGACATAATAAAGCGTTTTGCAGAAGGATCTAAAAAGTTTCTTTAATATTATGTAATTTATTAGATTTTTTGAAATATTTTTTATTAAAGACAAACTTACTTTCTGCTGGTAAAGTTATGAAAATTTTTGGTTCCTTCAAACATTTCCAATACTTCTTGAGCTTTTTTCAGTCTTTCTTTTAAAAGAAGAAAACTTTCTAATTTGACATTTTCATTGCATCCGGCGAAAGCTATACTTGGCATTGTATAGGTATATGTGCGTGCATTACATTGATCTTTGGCATTAAAACCTTTTGTAACACGTTCTGTGGCAAATAGACGTATTTGATCGGGTAGATCTGCGTTTAAAGCAATTATATCTAAATCTTCGGCTAAAAAATAAATGTATACATATTTATTAGTATAAACAAGTGAGTGAGTAAAGCATATGATAACTTTGGACCCGTCAAAACAAAATTATGTCATGAGGTTGAGATTTATGTAAAAGGTCTGTGCCGAAAACTATTTAAATTTCTTCATCTTTATGAGATTTGTTTGCCTTTAAGTGCTTTTAGAAAGGGGGTTTTTATGGGACATTTGGAAAATTTTGCAAATATCAGCACATTTTATGATGTAGTCATTTATGTTAGAAATTTCAACCGATTTTTTTTTTCACAAAACCCATTGTATCGTTGTATCGATTGTATGTGCCTGTAATTTGTGCACAATGTTTACATGGACAGTCAGTCAGGCGGACGGGCTTAGTAAGATCGATTAAAAAACCAATTCTAAATCTATCGGTATACTAAAAGGCGTTGCAAACATCAGGGCAAACGCATATTAAATACCCTTTCCACTATTATTGTGTGGGTATAAAAACAAACATTCAATAGAAGTATGTTTTAAGATCTCCAATAATGAGTGCCTTTAATATTTACAAATTACATGCATATGGGCATTTCCAGCGAAAAGTCTACTTTTTGTCACGTAACGCCAGAAGTATTTTAAATTATTTCTCAAAAAATTTTATATGTATCGTTTACTTTATTATATTTTGGTTTAAATCGCAACAAGCTCTACATTAAGTAACAAAAGAGATAACGATTGAACAACATGGTCCGAATATACAACCTTATTTGCAATCTGGCGTTACATTAAAAAAAGTAGACTTTTAGCTGAAAATTCCCATATTTACCTTAAAACGAGCAAAGATTTTTAAATTTGATAGCTTGAAAAATAAATCTATATAAGTTCTAAGTTTACTAAAAAAGGTTTTGTACAAAACTTCTTGCTCAATTCGCAGTATTTTTCAGTTTTGTAATGCAATCAAAACCCACTTCCGTTTTTTTAACGTCACGCCAGGGCAGATTTTTGCTTATATCTGCAAATCCTTAGCGTCGATTACTGTAATTTTTTTTCTGAATATAGAGCTACTTCATTACTTTGTATATATAAAACCCCTTTTTACAAATTTGACTTCGTCATTTAATTTTTTTACATTTTGTGCTACAAATATCACAACACGTCAAAATGGAAATGCCCATATGTACATACAAATGTATATCCAAATATTTGGGGCCGTTGCAATTTTTCATTTAATTGCTTCTATTTAACATAGTTGAAGTGCTACATTTCAAACAAAATTCCTTTTTGATTTGATAAATTTGCTTATTTAAAATATTAAGAATCGAATTGACCAGATGATGGAACCTTTGGACTTACAATTGACTTATTCAAATTTAAACTACTCATGTACATACATAGCATGTATTGCGAAACTGCAGTTTACTTTTAATTTTGGTTTGTTTTTGTTTGCCAATTGCACATCTGGAATTAAAAAAAACCAAGATTAAAATTTATCCAAAAAACAGCCCGTCCTCTTAGTGGTATGTGTTGATACTTAAATTAAAGGTTGTTGTGCAAGAAAATCGAAAAAATTTAAATTAATAGCGGGCGGGACTTCTGGGGCCCTCTGGGACAAAAAAGTGACCGTCATGATAGGTATAACAAATACTGGATTCGCTAACTAAAGCTAACAAATATCGGCCTTACTAACTAAAGCTTATTTGCATAGACGGCCTACGACCGGGCGCAGTTTTTATTTTTTGTATACCCCTTAAACTACATTTGATTTTTTGATTCTAGAATGAATCCAATTTGTTTTTCGTGTGCCCCGTTAACTGCAGTTTTGCTTTATGTATAGCATAACCGAATCATAACTTACGCAATTTTAAAGAGCAAACTTGTCTAGCAGCTGATACTCCTTTGTCAGTACGCGCAGCTCGTTGAAAACAAGCCAACTGTGCTTGTTCGAACATTTCATCTGTCACCCATTTATGTTTAAGCATAGCTTTAAACAGTTCCTCCTCAATTGTTTGCATTCCCGGATTACGTTGCATCCCAAAATAGTTTGCTCCAGAGTAGCCTAACAAAATGGCAGTTTTCTTACGTTTTACTCGGTCGGCGGGATTAAATGGCTCTCTTTTTATATTGCTCTTATCCTCATCTTCTGTCTTCCAGTCTACCCATTTGCGTCTTTTAAGATTCCGCTTTAGTTTTTTAATTTCTTTGGTGGATTCAATGGCTTCTTCTTTTTCTTTTTTTCTCAACTCTTGCTGTTGTTCTAGTTTTTCCAAAGCTTCTGTCATGATTGCTGCAAAACCTTTGTAACGTTTGCAAAAATTTAAAGTTGGATCAGGGTTGGTGGTAGTCGTTAAGATTAATATGGATTTTAAGCGTTCTTGAATATTCAAACAAAAATTGTAAAATGTTTATGAAGTTATGTATGAAAATCAATTTATACCTGCCTTTAAATTTGTAACAATTCTGCTTATAACTAACATTCTTTTTTGCGAATTAGCGTAAATTTTAATTTATTAAATGTTAATAAATAAATATTATAATTTGCGAATAAATATTATACACGTGCAGCGTTGCCGTTGGAAATTTTCTAAAAGGGGCACAAAAAGGGGATTTTTTAAAAAAGGGATCACAAAGAAAGTAAAATGGCTAATTTTGTTATAAGAAGCAAGGTATATTTACACAAGGTAAACTTGTTGGCCCATATGCTTGTCAGCTGTTTAGCTAAGTTGGAACATTAATGTCAAATTTCGTGTATGTGAGCCAAAATGTTTATATGTGTGCGTTAAATTTATATGAAGCCAATTTTGACAATTCAGTTCCACTCGGTTATTTTTAAAGAGCAGCATGTCTACACTCCCAAATGGGTCTACCTTGAACACAGAATATACAGAACTGACACGAGACGGAAGATTTTGCCTTTTTTCTTGTCTCTTTCTAAGAAAGCTGCCCTGTTGCATTTTTTGTTTTGATTACGCAATTCGTGTTGATAGTAGCGGCCTGTTTTTACACATTGCCACTTTACTACCAAAAAACATTTTCTTTCTCTTTCTTCGAAAGCTGCCCTCGCAACTGATTTGGGCCTTTTTCACACGTCACTTTTTACAGTTCTGTGTATTCTGTGACCTTGAATACTTCTTATCAATGTATATTTACACAAGGTAAACTCGTTGACCCATATGTTTGTCAGCTGTTTACCTAAGTTGGAACACCAATGTCAAATTTTGTGTACATGAGCCAAAATTTTTACATGTGTGCGTTAAATTTATATGAAGACAATTTTGACAATTAGGTTCCACTCGGTTATTTTTATAGAGCAGCATGTCTACACTCCCAAATGAGTCTACCTTGTGTAAATTTACGTCCATGTTCTGGAAAACGCTAATCGCTTAAAATTTGCGTTTTCGATTTGAAAACGCCAAACAGGTGTTCTGAAAAACGAAAACGCTAGAAATTTGGCGTTTTCAAACCGCTAGTGTATACTTAAGCGATCTGGTCTATTTTATTAAAACTGCACTTTAAAGAGAAAAGGAAATGGCGCACAATTTCAATTTAATATGTTTTCTATTTATTTAATGAAAATCTTGTAACATTTTTTCACGATTTTAATTAAAAAAATGCAATTAAAAAATTTGCTTTGAGTTTGTCAATTTGCTTTAACATTAAAATGTTAAAAAAAATTCTTAATAAAAGTTAAAAAATAATTTAAGACCTGTATTAGTACCTTCAAACATTTTTTATAGCTAAAAAATCACAAAATTTTTGTTTTGTTATGATAAAACATATGTTTTCATTGCTCAAAAACAACTTCGAAAAATAGCAAAACGCTAGCAAATCGCCTGGTTTTCAGAACATGCTGAAATGCGTTTTGCGTTTTTGAAATCGTAAGCGATTTGAAAACGCTGCGTTTTCCAGAACATGGACGATACCTTGGAAGTATTTACCAATAAAGGAACATAAGACCAAGTTGTTTCATAAACAAACAAAAAAGATTTATTTATTAATAATTTATAAAAAAGAAAATATACGTATCAAGGCGAATTCAAACAGGTAAACTCATCTCGTCAGCCGTTCTCAGCTGTTTCCACGGCGAATTAAAAAATATGGTCAAACGTCAAAGTATGATTTTGTTTTGAGAAGAAGTTGAATGAAAAGTGTTAAAAATATTATTTTTATAATAAAAAAATTTCAAAACTGCGAATGATTGAAGTGAATTTATTAATTTTTTTTATAAAAAGGTGATAATTTTAATTTGCAATAAAAAAATTTTGACAACCAACCAGAAAATTGTATAAACAAAATACATGGGGCTTTAGGGACTAAAAATAAAATAAGAAACCAACTGGCCTTCAACAGTTAAATGTAACATTTTAAGAGTTAAGGTCTAACCATAATATGCATAGCCTTGCTTAACCTACTCTCAAAAATTAACAAAAAATCTCTCAAATGTATTTAGAAAAACAAAAAATGTCAAATTTGTATTCCGTCTTCTAAAGGTTTAATTATTTAATTATGAAAACATGCACGTGGACGAAAGGGATACAAATGTACTAGACGTTTTTAATGAGTTATAATAATATTATTATTATATAGTCTGTTCAAAAGCTTTTTTATGTAAGTATATGTTTAAATATAGGTACATACATACATACATATGTAAAAAATTATTCTTTTTACTTTGGGGTTTTTTTATTTTTTCTCAGTACAAATTTAGGGGGTATTTTTTTGATTTGGGGTAATTTCTTTAAATTTACTTGGCAACACTGATACGTATGTATGTGAGCAAGGTATATTTATAGCAGGTAGTCTCGGAAAACCAGCTGTTTATTTTTTATTTGCTTGTTTTGCGATACGAACTGTCAAATTTTGATAGGATTTTCGCCTATATGATGAAACAGAACTGGGGCTGAACGATGTTTTTCATACAGATTGACATAAAATTAAGCCAGAGAATGCGGTCGAGAAATAGAATCAATTTTATTTTGAGGACGTTTTTTCTAATGCTCTCACATATAGACACTTTTTCTCTTAACAATGCTACCATACTTTCATTCAATTTCATACATTTTATAAACAAAGAAAAATAAGAACAAAAGAAAACAAAAGAAATGAGAGAGAATTTGAAGTTACGGCCGACGTTTTAATTATGGGCTTAAGAATTTATGCTTGAAGTTGAAGACTCAATTCTGTTTCATCATTATACCTTATAATTTAATTCCTATTCTGCAGCTACCTGACAATTCCATTCCAATGCAAAATCAATTAAAATTTCAATTAACTCAATTCAAATGAGTTGGAAATGAATTGCTTATTTTTCTAATTCATTTGAATTAATTCAAAATCAATTCATTAAAATTGGAAACGAATTGCAATTTATTTGATAAATTTATTTGAATTGGAAATGAAATGCAATTCATTTTTACCAAATTCATTTGAATTGACTCAAATTTAATTCAATTCATTTTTTTTGTGTGAAAAGAATTAATTCAAAATTTGCTAATTCAGTGCATGAATGATTCGCGAATTAATTCAAAAATTAATGATTCATTTACAGCTCTGATCAACAGCAATAATCCCATAACAGTTCAAGAGCTTAAACACAACATAACCGAGCAGATATTAACCATTGATAACAGTTTATTGAAATATATGACTGAGAATTTTGGTAAAGGATTGGGAGTTTGCCGAGCCAGTCACTACCGATATAATTTTCAATTTTTAACCGGAATCTATTCGTCACAGAGTACAATTCCGTTTGGAATCGAAGAAAACATATTTGTTTATTGATAGAATGTGCATTTTGATAGTATTTTGGCCTTTCAAATACTTAAAACTCCCATTCCGTTCATAAAAACAAAAATGATTTCATTCCGAAAACTTTATTCGTCATTTTCTGAAACACCAAAAGTACTCTGTGAAATGGCTGTATATCTAAAAAAATAATATTTTTTTTATTAAAATAAAATGATACCCCAATTATTAGACACACTTTAAATTCTCCACATACGAAATGACACCATTTGCGTTTTAAAAACAAATATCATAAACGAAGCTTTTGGCCATAGATTTTTGTTTCAATGTATAAATATTTGGGTTATTTTGAATATGTTTTAAAATTTTCTTTAAACATATTGATATTTAAAGCAATTTTCACCACACACAAAGTTGCACAAATCATATAGAATATGACAAAATGTTTGTTTTCTTAATAAATTTAACCACCCCCTGGATAACTATCTTGCCACGATGTGGTGGTTTAAATGCCGGCTGTAGTGTATGTCTTGTAACTTGAATCAGTAAAGTCTAGCCGGAACAAGTTACAAGGCATAAGCTTTAAGGCCAGCATGACCAAGGGTTATCCATCCATCCATCCCCTATCCCACTACCTATAATCCTATCTATCCCCTTTCGTTTTCCCACATCCCCCACTTTTAAGGGCAAGGTGGTTGACAGCAGTGCCGAGGACCTGAATGGCTAGTTAGTGGTTAAAGAAACTGGTCGTGAACAGCTCAGCAGGTTCGGTGTCAGTTCCAGACGCAGATTGGCTGAGTATTTACAGGGATATTCTGCTGCAGGAGAGTCAGTTAATAACAGAACTGACAGAGATGGACGTGATGGGCTCCCCGTCTCGAACAGGGTCCTCGGAAAGACTCGATGGTCTAACTTTGGGCTCTGATGATGTGCACGAAATCGCAATGATTTCGGCTGATGATCAGTCCAAAGGGCTAGACCATCGGATTCTGAGGTCGCACTCGAGATGGAAAGTAGATTTGCGAGTGTATCAAAACCCATTGTTCGGCAGGATGCGACAGAACAGGTCACAACAGAAAGCCGAAAGCTCCAAAAAAACCAAGAGTGGTGTGAGAGTCTCCTTATCTTTTCTAGAAAAGATAGCTAAGAAAGACTCCTAACTACACGATGGGTGGAATAGGCATTTGCTGAGGAAGCATCGAAAGAACGTTGCTAGATTTGAACGAATCCACGGCTCTGTCGGTGATATTCTAGGCATTCCCTATTCTGCGGGATACACAGCAAGGGCTGCTGAGCACTCAAATGTTGCGAGTAAAGACAGCGAAAGGAATTCTCAAAGGAGCAGACAAACAAAAGGAGGGTAAAGAGTCAACACCTGGCCCTCTTAACCGTCACAGCAAGGTCGCGGCTAAGGGAGCTAAGCCTGTAAACGAACAACACTACTAGTCGCGCGATGAGGACTGGATAAGTCTTGATAATCTCCGACAGTCACTCCCAAAAATGAGTCACTAAAGGAATGACCGGGACAAACCAGTATAAATCTGAAAGGAAATCGGGTGATCACCGACAGAGAGAGTTAGGTCTGGTGATGACCGGAAATCCCCAGCGGCTAAGAGGACTGGTCAGATTGGTGTCGGCCCACTTAAGGATCTCAGCAAGGAGATCACTAAAAGGACTGGCTCCAAAAAGAACCAACCTTCCACGTTAAAGAAGCTAAGGGAGTCGTCGGGTAAGAACGGTATTTGTCGGCTGTCATTGATCGTATAGGAAGGATCAGTGTCGAGAAATGGCAGGTGCTAGAGAACAAACTACTCGAGAATATCTTTATCGTGAAAGGATGGCCAGACGAAGTATCGTTCAAAGGGGCTGACTGGGCAAGAGGTGTCAAAACTGTCAGTTGCGGCAGTTAAAAAACCTTTGAGTTTTTAAAGGCTGCAATTGGCAGGTGTGACAGTGCTTGTCCTGAAGCCAGATTGGACGTTATACCCGCGTCTGAGTTGCTATAAGGCCGGTAGTAACGGTATGGATACCTCCACCTATAAAAATCGGTGGAGGTCATATTGGGGTTACTGGCCAACCAGAACGATGGTCTCATTACAGGCCAGTGGAAGTTGATACCATCACTGGGTTGTAAGGAGAACCAAGTGAGAGACTTCAGGTTCGCAGTGGACCAGGAGTCTCTCAAAAAGCTGAAATCAATGGGAGGGGTTGCTGTATTCGGGTTGGGGTCTATAAGATTTATGTTTCTAAAAGATGATAGACCTCAAGAGGCTAAAGGTGGCGCAGATAAACTTTCATAACTGCAGAGCAGCCTCCACCTCATCGATAACAACGTAGACGTGGCTTTAGTCCCAGAGCCCTGGATTAATAAAAACCGGGTAGTTGGATTAAAGGTCACGGGGTATACCTTGTTCGTACCCCACACGTATGAGAAGGTACGAACTTGTATATTGGCGAGAACTGAGCATAAATTTATGATTTCTCATTCTTACATTAATGGAGACCTCACGGTTGTGTTAGCAGAAGCCAGAAACAGGACGGTCTTGGCACTAGCATCGGTATACTTACCATACTAGGCTACCGATCCACCTGGTGAAAAAATGCGGGAGTTGGTGGAGCATTCAGGCAGAAGCGGCTCGAGGCTAGTACACCCAATTCTCTTTTTACACGATAGATACGTTCCCAATAAATTCGTGTAAAAAAATTCGTGTAAAAAAAGAAACTAGCCAAAGGTGAAAATAGTAGATTGGTTCCAGACTTAAAAAATAACGTAAAAGTACAATAAACAACAATAAAAAATTTTTGTTAAAGTTTACTTGAGAATTTATTTAACGTGCTTACACATTTTAATATCTTAAATACATATAAATACATACATATATTATAAAAAAAAAATAATGATTTGGAAAAAAGAAAATAATATCAGAAATTCATTAATATAAAAAAGGAAAACTAATATAAACATAAACAACTTTTATTTGCTGTACTTTTATTTATTGTAAAAAATAAAAATTTATAAAAAGAATTTGTAGAATATTTAAAATCGTGTTAAAACAAAACAATTCGTGTAAAAAGAGAAAAATGTTAACTTTTTAACTCGTGTTAAATGAAAATTCGTGTAAAAATAATTCGTGTAAAAAGAGAATTAGGTGTACTAGGTTGTGACGCCAGTGCACACCATACCCAATGGGGAAGTGCCGACATCAACAAAAGATGTGAGTCTATGTTTGATTTTATTATTATTGTCAGAAATCGTTTCATCTGTAACAGGGGGAAACGCCAACGTTCAGAGCTAGGGATAGAGAAGCAGTGATAGAGAATTGGAGGGTAACTTTGGATTTTTCCTTCTCTGACCATAGTCGCCTGTCCTTTAATCTAATGTTTGAGAGGTCGAAAAGGTGTCCGTATAGGAATCCGAGAAGGACGGACTGGGATTCTTTTCTGGGATTGGTCCAAAGTAACCTTAGAGTTACACGGAACTGGGGGTCGACTCCGACCGGTGTGGAGCAACTGGTAAGCACCTTCACGGGGGTACTGACCAGTAGCTATGAACGATCCTGTCTGTTGAACTTTCCGGGCGGGCGCACACAGCCAAGATGGTGGACAGAAGAGTTTAGGACTCAAAGGTCCACTGTCCGAAGGTTGTTCCATAGCGCGAATTATATGCGTAGGTAGGAGGATTGGAGTAACTTCAGATTGAGTTAAAGGAGGTATAAGGGAGATATTAGAAGGGCGAAAAGGGACTCGTGGTTTAAGTTTAGCGAGTCGGTTGAGTCTGTGAATGAGATGTCTAGGTTCAGGAGAATTTTATCCAAGGACCCGGTAGTCCCTGGATTTATTCAGAGACCGGACAACTTATGGACGGAATATGGCTCTGAATCTCTTTGTATGCGTATTGAGACTCACTTTCCTGGGTGTGTGGATCCTGATCGGGGGAACAGGTTGTATGTGGAGACCCCCATTTCTAGGTCGGGCTCAGGCTGTGAGGAAGGGGAGACGGTGGGGGATATGATCTCCTTGGATAAGGTAACATGGGCGGTTATTACCTTTGAGTCTTACAAATCGGCGGGAGCAGATGGTATCTTTCCGGCGATGCTACAGAATATCGGGAATCACTTTTGTTGTTGGTGGAACTGTTTATGGTATGTGTGCTGAACGGGTACATTCCTAGAGGGTGGAGGGAGGTCAGGGTAGTTTTTATACCCAAGGCGGTTAAAACCGGTCACTCTAAGCCCAAGGATTTAAGCCAATCAATACATCGCCTTTTCTTTTGAAGACGTTGGAAAGAGTGATTGATCTACATCTGAGGACGAAGATTGACGCAGTGGCGCTAAGCTCGCCTATCCTAGGGGTAGATCTGTTGAGAGTGCGCTACATGATGTGGTTGGTTATGTGAAGCGGGTATTTCGAAACAAGGAATACACCTTGGTGGCATTCCTGGACATAGAGGGCGCCTTTAACAATTTAAGGATAGAGGCTATTAGGCAGGCACTGGTTGATCTGGGGGTTCCGTTGTTTTTGGTCGAATGAATAACTATGATGCTTAGCAGCAGAGTTATTTGCTCAGACTGGGGAAACGAACGTTTGAGGAAATCGGTGACTAGGGGTACCCCACAGGGGGCAGTTCTCTCCTCTTATTATGGCTCTTGGCCGTCAATGTCGTTCTTAGACTTTTTGACAGAATGGGTTAGAAAGTCTTGGCCTACGCGGATGATGTAATGATATTGGTGTCGGGCAAGTTTCTGCCAACAATTAGCGAAATCATGCAAGGGGGGGACTGGGAGTTAATCCGGAGAAGACGGAATTGGTTATTTTTACTAGGAGGTACAGGGTGGAGAATTTTAGCCTACCGGTACTAGGAGGATTGGAGCTTCGACTATCTGATAGTGCTTAGTATCTTTGAGTTTTTCTGGACAGCATGCTGTCATGGGTAGGAGAGACTTAAGAGGGGTCTCAATGCCTACTATTCTTGTAGGTCGTCTATAGGTAGGAGCTGAGGACTCCGGTCGTCAGTAGTGGGATGGCTGTAAGCTTCGGTGGTTAGACCCATTCTTACGTATGGATGCTGTGTTTGGTAGGAGTCATTGGGATTGACTAGTCGTAGGAACCTTATTTCTAAGGCTCAGAGGTGTGCTTCAATCGGCATGACAGGTGCCATGAGATGTACTGCTCAAGCGGCCCTGTATGTCATTCTACATCTTTTGCCTATTGAGCAGTATGTGATGGGAATGGCAGCCAGGAGCATTCTTAGACTGAGGAAGTTAGGATTGATAGGGAATGTCACGTAGGGTCACTCACGGATCCGGAGTGAGATTGAGGCTGGTGGCTATCGCCTGGGATCGCCCGGCTCCACTAATTATGTGGGCACTTGGGTGGATTTTGGACGGTTGCCGGATGTAATAATGCCTTCTAGGAAGAGCTGGTCTGGTAGGAGCAGATTATTTAGTCGATATGCTATTTTCACTGATGACACTGCACCCAGGTCTGCATTGAGGATCTGGACATCAGAAGGTCATATAGGCTTCCTGACGACTGCAGTGTTTTTCAGGCGGAGGTTCTGGGGGGTCTTGGAACTGATGAAGGACTACAGTGAAAGGGGCTCGGATTTCACTATTTATGCTGGCTCCTATGGTCGTAAGGGGCTGTTATGTGAACTACAAGCTGGTTTATGATTGCAGGAGGGCTCTGGAGGAAGTTTTAGGGGAGATGGAGGATCCTAACTGTATAGAGGCGGCTAGGCCTCCAAACAGGCTTCTATTTTGGGAGAATCAGGGAATGGATTCCGGGCGAGACCAATCGGGCTTGGGTGAACCGAACGGACTGCCGGGTATCACGGACAATGTGGCCTGCTGCTGGGCAGGAGTAGAGTCTGCGTAAGGACAATGATAGAAATTGTCACGGGCCACTGTATGATAGGCAGATTGGCGGTGAGTTTGGGATCCGACCTGTCGGAAATGTACAGGTTGTGTGAGGACCCGAAGGAGTTGGAGACAGTTGAGCACATTCTGTGCCACTGTCCTAGGCTGAAGTGGATGGGCAGTAGATTCCTGGGCGAATTAGGGGATGTCTCGGGTTGTGGACTCGAGAATCTGGTAGGATTTGTAATGGGGATGGCCTGGCTGCGTGAAAGGAGACTGGGCGCTGGCCGAACGTAGGGCAAACTTTGGTTGAGTAGGATTTCTCGGGGTTGGTCCAAAATGTTCTTTAAATCTGTCTAATGCTTTCGCTTTTTATTCCACATACTTTTTATATTTATATGGCTATCTCTAAATAAGGCGTCACAATGGACTATATTGGTCTCTGGGTGAAGCACTGATGGGATTTGTGGTACAATTGTACCAAATTTGGTACAATCGAAACCTAATTACTACACTGGTGCATTTGATCCTTTTTGGTACAATTTAATGATTCTTTAAGATAAATTAAGCCTGGGATCAAGTGCCTCCAGTTCGCCACTTTTGTCGATTGTTTCGGTGACACTGTCTAGACTTTTCTCTGTCTTTCACAAAAAAATAAAGGACATTCTTGTTCAAAGAGTACATTTCGCAGTTTTGAAGTTATTTTGATGAAATTTTGTACACGGGTTTCGATTCATGTAGATGAAACCTACTAAAAATTGTGAGTATCGGTTCATAATTTCACATAGCCCCCATAAAAACTTCTTTTTTAAATAGTATTTGTGCCTATAAACAATCTTATCGTGTTGGAAATTAGATACAATTAATCCCAAATTGTTTTCTGCAATATATGTCATCTTACCAAATTTTATTGGAATCGGTCCATATTTGGCCATAGCTTCCATACAATTACTACTCCCGGAAATATCTAATAAAAATTGACTTCAATAAACGATAGCTAATGTCATGAAAAACGTTGTGGTAGTTCCAAAGTTATCCATAGGTCCCATGTAAGGGTTCTTCCTAAAATCACTTGAGGACAAACAAATCTCACACAGATGAGGATATATTAATAATACTGAAGAACTTTCACATGCATCTTAACCTCCTTACATAATTTTGTACTGGCTGGTCCATGTTTGTCCATGGGTCCCAAATGGGGTACACTTTCGAAAATTTCTCTTTGTATACTGTGGTGTAGAGTATCAAATGGTCGGGATTGACCAACTTTACTTCTTTACTTGTTTTGTTTTGTTTTAATTTGTATCAAGGCGAATTCATCCCAGGTAATCTCGGTACTATAACAAGTACAACTCTTACAAAAACCCCAAGCAATTTGTTTTTGTAAAATCATTGTACAATGTCAAAAACAGAAATAAAACAAAACAGAAACAAAGATAATAAAAGAGAATAAACAAAATTTTGACATCCAACAGTGATTTTAGCTAATATCAGCAGGGCTTTTAAGACCACCTGTAATAAATTCGCCTTGATTTTTATTGAACAATAAAGTGTAATGAATTAATATGTATGCTTTTTCATTTTAAGAGAAATTTTGGTACAATTTATGCCAATTTGGTACAATGTTGCCATTGGAACGGTACAATTTAAGAATTGTCAGATCCCATCAGTGGGGTGAAGGTGTGAAGGAGACTTCACAGCAGCCTTTCTACCTAATAAATTTAAAAAATTTTTAATTTATTAACGGTAAATTTCAACAAGTTCTGCTGTAATTAAATAGAATTTTGAACTATGTAGTGTAAAATATGTATAAGGATATTACATATGGCAATATGACTTGATAGCATACCCCAAATGTATATTACTTTAACAGGGGTTATCTTAATATATTTGTTTTTTTTCGTAGGCGAAACCAAAAAACAGTGTAACAATTGTACGAAGTGCAAAAACAGTACATTTACATACTGTTTACGGAGTTTTGCTTAAAACAGTACAATTGAAAAAAGTAGATCTACTGCTAAAACAGTACGTCTGGCACGCCTTGCCTTGAATGCTTCGCAATCTCATTCAAAAACATCTGACATTCTATAATTAACTTTGATGTCGTGTAAACACTCGATGGGGAAGCAATGGCAGCGATGCTATCAATAAGAATACGTACATCTCTTGATATGCGATAATACCTCAGCTAGTTGGCTGCCCACCCTATAGCCGAGATTTTCCTACACCAACCGGCAGACGAAAGGAAACTTTAACATACAGTTCCTCCATGAAGAAACCCCCTTCAACTTTTCGCTTTCCTTGAACCATCAGCATATACCCTTAGCGTTATACCTTATAGCCGCATTGCTGTGCGCATTATGTTTCGTATACCGCGCACCAAAGAAAGGCTCCGGGGTACAGTAATCCACTTCATCAGGGACAATTGAACGCATAATTATCCCGGCTCGGCCATAATCACGGGTCAATAGAGCAACGAGCCATCTGTGTGGCCGTGATGTCCAATATGAGCCAGTTTAACAATTTACACAGCGAACTCGTGGGAGTGGAACGCATTATTTCTTTTTATCGTCCTGAGAGATCTAAAGCTCAATCCCGTTTAAACACCTATACTTTCTCTAAAAATCTTAGAGGGATTAGCATCCAGTCCATATAATACGCTCCAGGTGCTGATCAATATATTCAAATTCCTCCCCGTGATCGCCACCGCTATATCGTCAGCATACGCCACAGTTCTTATCCTCAGGTCGTCCATCTTTGTCAACATGGTATTCATAGTCAAGCGATAGTGGGGATAGTATTCCTCCTTGGGGAGTGCCTTTGCTCACCAGTCTCTGAACACTGGTGTCACCTATCGTAGAACAAATGACGCTGTTCCTGTGTAGATTGTCTACAAATATAATTGGACCATGCTGGGGATTTCACGAAATTTGATTGCCCAATTACAAAAAAAATCCCTATTTGGGGACAAGCCCCCAAAACTGCAAACGCTTATATATTTATTTCATTATGTTCAGCGGCACGTTTTGATTTTTGTTTAAAATATTTTTTTTTACATAAGTCCCAATTTACACTAGGGATATTTCTTGCCCGACATTTCTTGAATTCTCTTTTAATCTTACCTGACTCTACCTTTTCGACCCCTCGCCATCATACTTCGCCTGTCTGGCAAGAAATGTTCCTAGTGTAAATTTGGTTTAAGCTGGGAACAAGGTGAATTCATACAAGTTGGTCTTATTTTGAAAACGCTTACAACACTGTAAAATATTTTAACGTTGTGTCAAAACTAATACAACACTGTAGTAAACAATTTAAACAAATATTTCATTTTCTTTTTAATTTTAAATTGTTTGTTTAAAATGTAATAATTTAAAAAATTTTAAATTTTATAATTTTAGCCGAAAATAATAAAATTTAATAAATATTCCCCAGAACCACATGAACGGTATATAATTTTGACACAAGGTTAGTAATCAGCTGTTGCTCACGTAGCAAGATAAGGTCTCCTGGTGTAAATTCGCCTTGGCTGGGACCTAATTTCCTTTTTGTTGTAATGTTGTATTTTTTCCGTAGCGATTCCACCATGCTACAAACAATGCAAAAACACCGAATCGACAACGCTTCTCGTCAATTGTTTCGTTGGTAGTCATAAAAAATTGATAACTTTACAAACTGCTGCCATATTGTTTAAACACAGGGTGATTTAGATAAGGAAATAATTTTAGATTTAAAATAAACCTTTGTATAATCAAAGTTATACATTAATTTTCATATTAATTGTTTAGTTAATATTTTCATTACATTATTAGTTTAATAATTTCGCAGAAATGCATTAAAATACAACTGATGTTTTAACTACCCAGTTTCTATTTAATAGAATACCAGATCGCGTACCCTGGTCTTTCAAGGGTTAATGTTTACAATTTTTTTTTTTGTCTTTTGAAGTCATTTTAATGAAATTTCTACAAGCCAAAGGAAACATAACCAATTTGCTAAGATAAATAAATTTTATTAAAGTAACATAGGATGAATTTATCTCAGAATTCTTTAAATCCCGACCTGACAAAGCCAACATGTCGAGTTTGCTTGCAAAACAATAAAAAAACCAAAATGTTTTCAATTTTTGATTTGGACGAAGAATTTGACGATCTTCAGATTTATGAAAAAATTGAACAATGTGCAGGAATCGAGGTAAGTTGCAACAATTTAATTCTAATTATGTAAATAAATATTAAATTTACTAAATAATTATAAGGTTTTACGACATGAGAAAATGCCTTCTTTAATATGCGTCAACTGTTATGGAGGCTTAAAAGCTTCCTATACATTTCGCACAACTTGTCGGATTTCCGACGACTACTTAAAAGAATATGTGCTAGGTGAAACAGCTATTCTGAAAGTAGAAACCACTTCACCCAAGCATAATCCTCTATCTTTTAGTGAAAACACACCTAAAAAGGAAAGCAAACGTTCGAAATACAAAACCAAATTAAGAGACAGACCGAGCCCATTGCAACAGTTCATAAAAGATGAAAAAGAGAGCCCTCCCAGATCTCCTTTAAATTCAGAAGAGTTTAATGATGAATATTATGGTGATGATGATGACGCAGATAAGGATGTTTGGTTTGATATTGATTATAAAGATGACGATGATGACATATCTTGTGGTGAAAACATAGAAGAAGAGTTCGAATTGGATATAAAAGATGAAAAAGCAGAGGCTAAAAAATCTAAGAAACAAACTAAGACCAAAAAAACATATTCAAGAAAGTCTAAAAAGTCTTCTCAGAAAACTCTGGATATTTCGCCAGATGGAGAAGCAATTATACAAGAGAAAAAACCTCGAGCTAAGAAGGAAAAAAAAGAAAAACAACCGCATATATGTGACATATGTGGCAATATATATCAGCGTCGTTATGACTTGGTAACTCACATGAAAAGACATAGCTCAGTGAAACCCTATAAATGCGAGTAAGTAAATATGTACATATTTGTTTTTTCGACATTTCAAATGCTCCACATAATGTATAGTTTCGGAAACGCTCTGTAAATCTGTAGATAAGTTGTATACATAGGTATTTAAGTATTTATAACTGAGAAGTTTCAAAGTTCTAAAAACTGCAATTTTATACATACCTTTAACATGTATGTTATTTACCATTTTGCTGATAGCTAATCATAATTTTAAATCATATTTACTGCGAAAAAATTTAAAACGTTTATTTTAATTTAATACATATTTAAAATTTTATACATAGGCCTGGTATAAAGTTTTAATTTAGGATAATTTTTTGTTTTGTGTTTGCATCTTTTAGACTTTGTAAGTACTCGTGTTATAGCAGTTTCGAATTAATTCGCCATATGAGAAAACACACTGGAGCTAGACCATATAAATGCAGTTATTGTCCACGAGATTTTGGAGACCAATCAACTTTAATTAAGCATGAAAGGTGGGAAAATACACATACATATGTTTATATTATATTACAAGTGTATTTACATATTATATGGTGTAATAATAATTCTTCTTCGTAGATTACATCGCAACGAGCGACCCTTTAAATGCGATACGTGTGGCAAAAGTTTTACTTACTCTAATGTATTAAAATATCATATTTTAGTGCATACTGGAGAAAAACCATACTGGTACGTTTGCTGAAATAAATCAGTTTTATAAGAAGGTTATATTATTTTTTAATTTCCAGCTGTGAAATCTGTGGCAAACTGTTTAATAGTCCTCACCATTTACGCGCCCATTTAAGAACAATTCAGCATCAAAACGATCCAAGAACTGAATCGCTTATAAAAAATATTAGGAAAAACAATGAAGCTGAAAACTTAAAAGTGGACAGTGTATTACAAAGTGTATAAAAGAACATTTAGCAATATGTAACTGTTTTTGATTAAAGAAATTTATATTTTAATAAAAAAGAGTTAGAATACTTTAAATATAAGAAACAATTTTCTTTAGACAATTTTTGTAAATTTCACAAAAAGCACTTTACAGTAGATACTCACCAGAGAATGACAAAAGTATAATTTAAGTACTTAAAGCGTACCACCACACAAGCAAAAAAGCGCGCCGTGCACCCCATAATATAAAATATTATTGCAAGACAGTTTCTAATTTTTTTGCCGAATGTAGGGTGTTGCCTTTTTACATTATTCGTTATATCTTAGGCATTTACAGTACGATGTTTTGCCCTGTAACGGTCGAACTAGTCCTACCACTTCGGAACCAGTCCTACCACTTACGCTTTCCTAGTTGCAAAATACTTTATCTATATCTCTTTAGCTATAAAATGAATCTCTACAATATGGGAATCATTGGAAAAAGCTTCAAAGATTCACCAATTAAGAGCCAATTTCATAACTATATTCATACTCCGTGTCTGTCTTTTTTTTACAAAATTGGCTTTATATTAAAATTATGTCGATATAACAATAATTATTTAACCCTTAGATATTTACTAAATAAAGTTTTTCTGTATTGCGGGCTTTCGGCCTTGCGGAACACTTATTAATTATGTACATATTCCAACAATTAAATATGTAACTATGTAGTACATAAATTATTCCCTGCAAGCATTTAATGAAAAAATTAATCATATTCGAGTCATTTATGACTCCTCTGCACGATTAAAATAAGCATATATGAGCTCATTTTCTGATCACAAATGATTGTTTTCTCGGAAGGAAATGGTACCCTACCCGGGACTCTTCTTGAGGAGTCTATTGTTACCCGCTTTTCTGATCAGTTTCGACTCATTTATGACACATATTTTTATTGATTTGCGAGTCATTTTTAGGTATATTTCTGATTGGTTGCGAGTTTTTCGACTCATTTTTTAGTCGTATTTTTGATCGTCAAAGAGTCTTTTTAAACTCATTTTTTAGTCGTATTTTTGATCGTCTAAGAGTCTTTTTCGACTCATTATTTAGTCGTATTTCTGATCGTCTAAGATTCTTTTTCGACTCATTATTCAGTCCTAATTCTAATCGTTTGCAAATGATTTATGAGTCGTTTTTTTTGTCGTATTTCTGATCATTTGCGAGTCTTTCTTGACTATTGTTTCAGTCATATTTGTAATAGATTAAAAAAGAAATATTTTTCGATTTAAATTATTAATTAATTTAGTTAAAGTTATTTAAACTAAATTATTATTAAATAACAAAAACAATAATAATAATTAATAACAATAATAACAACAACAACAATAATAATTACAATGAATATAAAAATTAAAATAAGTTAAAATGAAAACGAACTTTACGAAGAATTATTAATTAATAATTTGTATGTTTTCTTTTGTTCACCCTGTCCTTAGCATGTACAAAATCCTTTTGTAGCACAGCGTTCATGTCCTTATCTGTGTATTTGAATTTGTGATGAGAAATAGCTAAAAAAAAATGATCCAAGATTTTTGTAATGTGTGATTGAAGAGCAAAAAACATCGTGTCCAATTAATTTTTATTCTCGGGATACTTCCTTTGTTAGACGTGTACCCAGGGGTGCCAGGTGATTTTGGTAAGAAATCGGCATATTTTCAAAAAAAAATCGGCATTATCGGCATTTTAATTTTAAGAAATCGGCAAAAAATCGGCAAACCAAAAATAGCTATTTTAAATACAGTAAATCCCTTTTTTTGTGGAAAAAAATATCAAAACAGAACAATTTTGCATTACCTTATGCTAATAGCATAAAATTCAACAAAAAAATAAACGTTTTACAAATAAATTGTAAGTAATTATAATCAAAAATGTATACGTATATTCTGTACTTTAGGGTAAATTATTTTAAAGTTTTGTACTTTTTGTTATTTTATATTCATATGAGCTTGACATTTTTATTAAATCCTTAATTTTAATATCAGCATGAAAATAGTTTAAAATTTTAAATAATTTTGGAATGATGAATTCTGTGCAAAGATTAATTTGCATGGTACATTAAAATTTCGTTTTATTAAGGTTGACTTGGCTTAACATTTTTCCACGTGAAATTGTTGGAAATGAACCAGGAGAATTCTCACTTTTAAATCTAAATTTTGTTGCCAAAAACTTTGTTAATTTACTTGACTTTCTTACAAAAGATTGGTTATCGGATAAACTTGCATCATCCTCAAATGCGCTTATAAAAATAATTGTTTGATTTAAGTTTCTTCATTAAAAGTGAATTTTGAATTTAACTTGCCTCAACTTTTTTGTAAGTAAAAATCAATTTCCAAATTCAAATATACAGGTATGTTCTAGGTTTAGACTCGAATTGAAAACGAAATATTTTTTGAATCCGCATAAGTCATAAATTGGTGTTCTCAACTCCGCATGTTTTTGTGTATTCGAAGTTTTTGTTCGAAAAAACTTTTGTTGAACTAAAGATCGCTAATTTGCTAACAGAAGCATGATAGCAATGTCTAATATTTTCTAAAAATCGTGAAAGCTGTAAAGAATCACAAAAAAAATCGCTAACATGGCTAAAATTCTCGAAAAATTGCAATCTTCTAAACAAACACTAAAATTTATTTCAAATCTCTAAATGGGTTAAAAAAACAAAATGTCGGAAAATAACAAAAAAAAATTGCAAAAATAGCGAAAATTCGCGAAAATTTTTAATATTTCAAACCAGCCATAAAATTGATTTAAAGTCCCTAAAACTAAAAGGAATGGCAAAAAATCGGTAAAAATTGCTAAATTCAAGGAAATTTGCAAAAATTTGCTAACAGCGGCATGATAGCAAAGTCAACTATTTATTATAAATCGTTAAAGCTGTAAAGAATCAGAAAACTTACACGACCAAATCGCTTATATCGCGAACATGGCTAAAATTCGCGAAAAATTACAAAATTTTAAACAAACCCAAAAACTAAGAGATCGCTAAATCGATTAAAGAAACTAATTGTCTGAAAATAACATAAAAATCGTTAAAAGAAAAAAAATAGCTATAATTACATCAAAATCAATGAAAAAGTCGACTTTAAATTTAGGGTTAGTAAGGGCCTTTTGCGTTTTAGATAACGTTATATTTTTGATTAAATTGGATTAAGAAGATTTTAAGCTAAAAGAAATATTAATTTTTTTGTTAAAAAGGTTATCACATATTACAATAAAAGTCGATTCGGTTTACTTTCACCAACCCATATCTACTCTAATTGAAAACGAATAAAAACATGTGGATGTGAAATGCAGAACACCAATAATGCTAAAGAAATCCACTTTCGAGTGGATTCGGATTCTAGAACACACCCGATAAAGTACTTTATATTTTTAATTTGCCTTTTTTTTCTTCTTTTAGCTTTTGTCAAAAAAATTGCTGATATTTTTTTTTTGTTTTTGATCAAGTTCTTTTATTCTTTACAATTGCAACATGTGTGTGTTGGGTAAACATACATAACAAACACTGCATATAATATAGGACAAATCTAACCTTTTTTTCTTAGCAAAAGCGCTAAATTAATAACAGTTCTCCCTTTTTAATGAAACAAGTATTTCAATGGTACCCAAAATTAATAAATTGTACTAAATCCAACAAAAAGTTACTTTGGTTAAGATGTTTATCAAAAAATCGGCATTTTTTGAGCAAAAATCGGCAAATCGGCACTTTGATAATTTAGAGGCAAAAAATCGGCAAAATGCCGATAAATCGGCAAATAAGGCAGGCCTGCGTGTACCTACCTTTAATAATTGTTATAAAGTACATTTTTTCCGCTCTTAGCTTAGTACTAGTCCCTTTCCAGCTGAATAAAGAGGCCAATTCATCAGAAAATACTTTGCGAACAGCGACTCTTATAAATTGTGCTGGTCCTTCACCAACTGTTTTTGCAATGAACTGTTTCTGAAAATTTGTTTTCCCGATAAAAATTATTTTTATGAAATTATTTATAATTTTTTACAATTATATATCGTTAAATATCGCAATATATGAAACAGGGTTTATTTTTATATGATTATATTATAATCTGTGTAGTTATAAATATCGCAATATATGAAACAGGGTTTATTTTATATGATTATATTATAATCTGTGTAGTTATAAAATAGAGATGGTACTCTGTAGTTCAGAGTAAATGTCGCTTTAAATGCTTATTTATAGGGCTATATTTAATACTAACCAATTGTCTAAGCTTGTCTTCATCTTCTTGCACTTCGAAATCAAATGTTTCTATATCAGCCATAGCGACCATAGGAAATTTTCGCAGGTCACTTTGTTCGTCATCGTGGTGTTTTCTGTTTTCAAGCTTAACATAAAGAATGTTACCTACATATACATAAAAAATTAAATGTAACTATCTTACAAACGATAAAAAAACCTAAGTTGAAAAAAAAATAATACATTAAATAACAAAGACATAAAGAATGCTTATTCTGTTTCCATATTACACAGATAGAAAATTTCAATACATCGGCAATTATTTGTTTTAGTGAATTGACAAGTTATTTAGCTCTGCAAATTCCAACAACTTAGATTCACATAAATAAGTGCAGCGAATAAGAAAATTTTCTTAGATCTCTTGGCAAAGTATTCCAGATTCTAGAAATCCGAATCTGATATGATTGTCCAAAAGTGTTCAAACGTCTAATAGGAAAAATAATTTGAGGATTCCTTGTTGACCGAGAGAAATTAAAATTTTCAAAAATATAATCAGGGTTACCATTACATTGCATTTTTAGAAAAATAATAATATTCAAATGGCAATAAAATGTTCAAAAGATGTCCGTAGAAAGGTAAGCGTATGCCGATTTAAAAGAAAACTGTCACTTTTTAGTTCAATATTTTCAATAAAATTTGTCACCGTTATTGTTGATAACATTGTGCAATCTACATTGTACACTCATGTTTTTTTTTATCAAAATACAAATTGAAATTTCATTTGAAATTAAAATAACGTTCAGTTTCAACCAGTAATAATTGTGAATTGTTGTAAATGAAAATGTAATTTGATTGAATACTGGGTTATTGTGATTTCAAATTAAATTTTATTGCTCGTCGAGACCGGTCTGTCAAGCCTGGCTTGGCAGAAAAAAGGGCTAAGGTGCATGCGGTTTAAGTCGATAAAGAATCATTCATTCCCCATGTGACGCTCCACCATAGCAGCCAGTTCTTTTCATTTGAAAGTAAAGTAAAATTAAATTTGAAATTAAAATTAAACTAAATGTGAAATTAAATTAAACTTGAAATTAAATTAAAATCTTAAATTTATTTAAAATTATATGGAATTTATACCGAATTAATCTGATAATAAAAAATTATTGTGAAGCTGAAACATCAATATCTACACTGTTCTTCTTTTCACAAGGCAACTCTATCTCAAGGTAAGCTCCACTCTGGAAACTTAAAGCTCCACCAGACATTAATACTTGCATTTTATTACGATTTATCCCTTAACCCACAACTACTGCAATTACTCTACGGAGTAATTACAGATTCGTTGATTTACAGATTTCTCCTTCATTGACTAATCAAAAGCAGGAGAGTAAGCAGTACAGATATATGTTCCGTAGTCGAGTGGACTTCATTAGTTAGAAAGAGAGGCAAAAATCACATGTACACAAGAGGTTCGGTTAGTTTTTTCATTTTGCTCTTAATAAACTACCCTATAAGAAATGAATGAGCGAGTAGTCACATTTTTAATTTTGGTGCTAAGAAAATGATAGAAAGAAATGACCGAATGTGACCGTAAACTTGATTTCGGTCAATGTGACTACTCGCTCATTCGTTTCTTGTAGGGTAATATAAACTTTAACCAATATATTGGACAACACTACCGGTCATATAACTAGTAAAATGATCGGTAGTCTTCTTGTAGGGCCCTACAAGAAATGGATGACCGAAACTAAAAAAAAATTTTTTTTACTAACACACTTGCAACAATTTGACATTAGTTGTACTACTCTTACACATATGTTAGAGTAGAACAACTAAAAACACCACAAAAAATGCCAATTTTTTATAAATTTTTGTCATACGCATTACTGGCTAATATTTGTTAATTGTTTAAATTTAATACTGCAAAACATTTTATTCATTTTGCAAGCCATAAAAATGTGCTAGCACTGCAAGAAGCCTATCGCCATATACTTGAAGATGTTAACAATACAGTGGCCACTTTAAACATAAAGAGTACAACAGATTCTATGATGAGAAGTGAAATGTTATTAAATTTTTATTTGGCTAGCTTAACAGCCCTGGCCTGACAAACACCTTCAATTATAGGCATGTATGCTTTAAAGCCTTCTATTTTGGAGCTACTTATCAAAAATTGTCATCGGTCGAACAGTGATTTGTGGAGCAAATATTAGATCATTGTATTAAAAATCATAATTTCCGAAAATCATCCCGTTTGCTTAAAAACATCAAGATTATCCTTCTTCGGAAAATTGTGTTATGGTCATGGTGGAATAAACCGTGGTTACGGTCCCTGTTTTATAAAGCTTTTTTGCATTAGTCCAATTCCTTCAATATTTCACTTTGTTTTTGGTTAAGCCAACCTTTGGTTAACATTGATGCTATAGATGTGAACATATACTTAGGAATGATTCATTTATTTTATTTATCATTAATTTATTTATTATTCTTTTATATTTTTATTAATCATTTATTTAATTTAATAAAAAATCTGAATTTTAAATGAAATTGCAATACCAAAGTTTTATTTCATAAAGGTTAGGTTTGACGGATATAAAAGTTAGGTGTAACCAGTTAGTGCTAACCAATATATACGTTATGAATAACTTGTTAGTGCTAACTGATATTTACGGTATGAGTAACTAGTTAGCATTAACCATTATTTAGGTTATCATTGACTAATTTAAAGCAGCAGAGTAAGTAGTACAGATATATGTTCTGTAGTCTTGTGGAATTAATTAGTTAGAGAAAGAGGCAAAATCACATGTACACAAGAGTTTCGGTTAGTTTTTTCATTTTGCTCTTAATAAACTAAAAGAAACTTTAACCAATATACTGGCCAACACTACCGGTCATATAACTAGTATAATTACCGGTAGTCTTCTTGTATGGTAGGGTAGAGAAAAGAGGAAAATTGAGGAAAAGTAAATAAATAAATCCGCCCTTTTTTGCTTTTTCTGAGGTCAAGAAATGATGTGGTAGGTGGTGGCTAAAAAAGTTTTAAAATAAAATACGAATTTGAAAACGAAGTGTTAGTAAAAGACTAATTTAAAGAAAAAAAAGTTTTAAGTGAAAAGTTTGTTAATTACTAGGGCCCGGACTTTTATGCAGTTAAAATCGCGTTTTATGCGCATAAAAAATTCACTCAATATAGAAATATATGCGCTAAAAATTAAAGAAATATGCACATAACATTTTTTTATTAGTGATAAAAAAAAAACATAAAAATAACAAAAAAAAAAAAAGTTACATTAAAAATGTTAAAATTCAGTCGCATAACCGTAAGTAAAGCACAATATGTAGCCACAAAAGTAGAAGTTAAAATTTAAGTTTACTGTCTGTTTTCAAAAGAAAATAAAATGGAAGTGTAAGGTTTAAGCAGTTTTTTTTTATTGTTTTAAATCCTTCATTTTTGTTTAAGCTTTGTCGAATTTGTTTACTAAAGTTACCGTCCACAGCACACTTAAATTTTTAATTTTTTTTTGGTGATTCTGCATCACTGTTGAATCCATTCACCACATCTTTGAATTGGTAAACGTTTTCAGCATAATACACAATTGCTTTCAACCCACCTGGTTGTTATAGGCTGTGGAGGAAGATATTAATCGGGATATGCGGCATTTTGCAATTTTGTAAAGCACCTACAAAATATTTTTTCCCATAAGAAATCAATAAAAAATATCGATGTTGTCTCTTATCTCTTTTGCAACAGGATGCAAAGCAAAATAAAGCAATTAAAACAAATTTTATTTAAAATATGCAAGAATAATATGCAATATCAGCAATATATGCAAAAATATGCATTTAAAATAAAATATGCAAAAATATGCACTAACAAATTGATGCCATTTTACTCCAAATATCTTGATTCGCAAAGAAATTTATTTATTTATTTATTTACGAAAATTATTTTGATAATAAAATGGCAGGTGCACGGCCTAAAAAAACTGACTGGCAACCCTCTTTTTATAAAGCGAGTTGTTTTTGTTTTTATTTTGTTTGTGCTTACAACTACAATTAATGTTGGAAGATTTCCAATCAATTGTATTGGGGAATGTAAGGAGAGATACACTCACTGTTTATTGTTGATGATTTTGTTTAAACTTTGATATTGTTACAAATAGAACTGTTTCTGTAATTCTTATACGCTTAACAGTTTTATTTGGTTTAATATCTTTAGTTTTTCTAAAATCTTTATGGATGAAGTTTCCTGATGATCTGGCCTAAGCAACCAGTGAAATGCGCATAGGAATAGCTTATCCCATCAACAATAAATTTCAGTGTTTTTATCAAATAATAAAAATTGGGAATTAAGCACAAATAACAAAATCATTTAAATTAAATTTTGTATTCCCACGAAAATTATTTTGATTATATATTAATTTGTTTAAGCTTGAGGTCTTTTTTTTATAAAAAAATTTTAATTTTTTTAATTTTTGTTTTTTTTTTGTTTAAGTAAAATTAATATTTTTATATACAAAAGAACTCAAGCTTCAACAAATTAATATAAATCTATGTTATAAAGATTAAATAAGAAAAAAATTATATTACCAAAAATAACTTTTGCAATTTCATTTTAGTGTTAATTTAAAAAAAAATATTTTAGTGTTTTTTTTTAATTCTTTTACATCCATTATAATTTGCTACCATTTCACAAACTTAATTTCTTTCCCACACAATTTGCTCTTATTTTTTTTCTTTTTGCTTAGTTTTTCAACAGACAACGAAATTTGACGTTTTATGTTAGCAATAATTCTCAACGAAAAAGGACTAATAATTATTGCAACATAAATTGCCGGCAAAAATTATGTACAAACAATTACTGTCTATATTAAAGATAACATAATTTTGAAATTTTCTGCAATATATGTCAACAAATTGAATCTGGGTAATTATTTCTCATGGTGAGTAACATTTATTATAAAAATGGGCAGTTTACGGGGCGAACGAAAACAAAAAAATTTAACCCCCTATGAATTAAAAAAAAACCAAAATTTAAATTTAAGGGGGCTGAGGGCCGCAGGCCCCCTGGATCCAAAACACCACACCGCCCACTTAGTTTAATGTATAGGTACTCAAATTAAAGGTAATTGAACAAGAAAAACGAAAATAATAAAATTTAGCGCGGGCGGGACTTTTGGGGCCCTCCGGGTCAAAAAAAAAGTGCCCCCATTCACTCACATCTATGTGTAGGTACTCAAATTAAAGGTAGTTTGCTCACGATTGTAAATATTTTGTTTTATTTTGTATTTTTTAATGTTCAATGCTCGATTAAAAAAAAACATTTTTAATTTTTTTTGTAACTAATAGCCTATATCCGATGTGCCAAAGAATTATTTTCTGCGTAGCCGGCCTTTGACCGGGCGCAAGGATTTTCTCCTCTATGGTATAACAAAAACCGGCTTCGCTAACTAAAGCTTCTCTGCAAAGCCGGGATTCGGCAGGGCGCAAATATTTTCTGCTCTATGGTATAACAAAGACCGGCTTCGCTAACTAAAGCATCTCTGCATAGCCGGGTGCGAGGATTTTCTCCTCTATGGTATAACAAATAACGGCTTCGCTAGCTAAAGCTTCTCTGCATAACCGACCTTCGGCCGGGCGCAATGATTTTCACCTCTATGGTATAACAAACACCGGCTTCGCTAACTAAAGCTTTTCTGTGCCTAAAAAATACTTAAATTAACCTAGAGAGGAAAATAATATGCGAATACAAAAACAAAATACATATTTGCATTCATGAGCAAATTACCTTTAATTTGAGTACCCACACATATCACTAAGTGGGCGGGGCAGTTTTTTTGGCCCAGGGGACCCCCCTTAAATTTTATTATGGTTTTTTTTTTTTTATTCTGAATCGGGTGGCATATTTTTTTATTTCGTTTTCGTACGCCCCGTAAAGTGCACTTCAGCCAAAAAATGTTCATATTATAAGAATACACATTCGAATAATATGAAAATTTATGCAGTATATGTCGCAATATATATCTCTGGTATAGACGGACATTTAGTTCAAATTCATACAGAATTGATAACAAATATAAACAAACGGCATATCATGAAGCACAGGGTGCTTCATTTATAAACATAATTTGATTGTTTAAGGGTAATCTGAAACAAAATTATTTTTAACAACATTCACTTTTTTATAAAATTAATTTTATATTTTCCGATACCCCTGTCTATTGCCATCAGGCAAAATAACAACTAAAAAATATAATTTTTATAAAAAAGAAACACAAGCCCAATAAAATAGACAAAGTAAATTTAAGTGAAATTTTACTCAAGTTTTTTTATACCCTTCACCGAAGGTAAGAGGGTTTTATATTAGCTTGTTTGTTATTTTTTAAAGGCTGCGATGACTGCATTAAATCCCGATTTGTCAAAACCAACATGTCGAGTTTGCTTACAAAACTACCAAATTCAAGAACTGTCTTCAATTTTTGATAGAAACACCGATTTTCATGATCTTCATATTTATGAAATAATTGAAAAATGCGCTGGTATCAAGGTAAATTGTAGCCTTTTTCTCTAATAGTTGAAATAACATTAATTGTTTCCTTTAATAGGTATTATCTCATGAAAAAGTACCTACTCTAATATGTGGCGACTGCTATGGATTTTTAAAAGTGTCTTATAAATTTCGCACAATTTGTCGAAATTCTAATGAATATTTGATGGAATTTGTAGTTTCTGAAGCAAATAGTATTAAATCAGAAACATCACCCAAACAAAATCCTCTAACAATAATACGAAAGACAAGCAAACGTCTCCAGTACAGAGCGAAACTTCGAGAGAAGGAGAGCTCACAACCACAGACAATTAAACATGAGTTAGCCAGTCCCGACAACTCTCCTTCAATTTGCGAAGACTCTAATAATGAAAATTTCGGTGGTGGTGATGCTGATGATGATGATACTGAAGAGGAATGGTTAAATATCGATTATCATGATGAAGATGATATATCTATTGATGAAAATTTTGAAACTTCTAAAGAAAAAATGGAATTAAATTTAAGAGACGAAAAAGTAAATAGTTTAATTAGGACACCAAATAAACGCAAGAAAAAAACTGCAATAAAAGTCAAAAAGTCTCGTAGTGAACCTTCTAAGACATTAGGAATCTCAAAGGATGGTGCAGCAATAATACATGAGACAAAACGTCGAACAAAAAGAGCGATCAAGAAAAAACAACCTCATATATGCGAGGTTTGTGGAAATATTTATCAGGGCCGCTATACTTTAGAACTCCACATGAAAAGACATGGTGATAAAAAAGCTTATGAATGCGAGTAAGTTTAAAATTACAAAATCATTTACTATTATTTTTAAATTTGTTTTCGATAAACTAATCAGGGTCAAGTTATTAGATATTTTCACCTGCCGGCCTACAATGTAGAAGAGAAAATTTCTTTCGTATATTTACATTGAAAATAAAAACTACTTTTTGTTTTTGAAAGCTTGAACAATAACAATTACTTCGTTATTAGGGTTTTATCAATTATAATCCTTCATAGGAAAACAGCTATTTATACTTTGAAATTTTGTTTTCTATTCTCTTAAAATTAGCATATGTGGATGGGTTGTCTTTAGTTTTCTATTCTGGGGATGGGTTGTCGATTAGATCAATTACAAGAAGTGAGTACATACGTAAATCAATGTCTCCTGATGCAATAAATCTACTAAAAGCAGAATGGGCAGTGCAACAGTTGATAATTTATAAATTTTGTGAAGTAAAGAGTTAATAAAGAACGTTAATTCAAAATAAGATGCAGGCAGTAAAGTGTCATTGTATATGGACAAGTCTTAAAAATAGGAAACACCTAAACACATCGCTCCTTTATTGTAACAAAGTCATGTCTACAAAAACAAACGAACTTGGCAAAATGCGATTAAAGTAAATGTACAGATTTCAAGATATATTTTGCTATAACTTCGGTTCAGTTTGAGAGATATAATACGAGAAGGTATGAAGGAACACTTTGCTTAAGTAACATACAATTTTTGATTTTTTGAGATACGACTATCTGGTATGATCTGTAAAATCGATATGTAGTAGATTTAAAATCGAACAAATTTTGAAAATACCCAGTAAAGAAAGTTCAGAAAAATATTCCTTTTTATATACTTCATACTTTAAGTGCCAATTATATTTAAGAACAGAAAAAATACAGTAATTTTGTCAATAATTGAAATTAAAATCTCTTTCGATTTCAATTTCACTTCATTTCGATTTGTAGAACATGCCCGCATGTTGCAGTTTAGTAGCGATATGTTTATTAGGTGATAAACACAAATTTTTTTCAATTTGTGTTGGCTTATATACCCGTGAAGTGCCGGGATACCAAAATAAAAAAATTTATGGAAACTCGTGTAAGATATAACAACATACAATTTGAAAAACACATTGTCCTAAAGATTACAGATAGACCTTATTAAATAAAAGGGTTTGTAAGAGATTGGTGCTATTTTTTGCATGAACCTTGACATACATTTGACTGATATAGATGTTTTTATAAAAAAGATTGCTTCTTGTTGTGAATCAGAAGCATTCTACAACGGTGCACTTTTAACTATTTGCCCAGCCTCGGTAAAAAAGTGAACGAAATTTTTCGGAAACATGGGAATTAGTAAATAATGTCAGAAATATACTTTTTGACGGCGGGATCCCGGGAAATTTAAAAAATTGTCCCGCTTTCCCAGGAATCGAAAACTTCTATATATATTTTTTTTTAATTTTAATTTGGCTCAAGTTCATCAAATTTAATTTTCATTAAATTATTTTTATGAAGAAAGGAATTTTACAACATGAAAATTAATTAAAACTGTTATTGATAATCTTTCATTCTTGACCGTGGCCGGGGCTCGAACCCTGGCCGGCAGGTTACCATAACATGTTTCGATCGCAACCTATATACTAGGCTTTTGCAAAAGTACAAAAAACAAATACTTAAACACATTCTCTTTTTTTCGTGTAATTGTTTTACTATACCTTCTCTTTACAAAAAAATTGCTGTTCTCTTTTATAAGAAACAAACACAATAAATTTTGTTTCTGTATCAAATAAGTAAAGCAAGTTTTAAGCATGGTAAGAAGTAAGTAAAATAAAAACCAGCACACGCACATGTTTGGAGTTAAGACAAGCAGTTCTTAAACCATTTACTAAAATACTTAAGTATTTTTGTAAGTTTTATTTTGTCTGTATGAAATTTAGCTTTTGTTTAACTTGATGTTGAGATCAAATTATGAACATACCAATAGTTATATTCCATAAAATTAACTGCTAAATTAATGCTAAAAATAAAAACCAAGAGAATTTCCGTAAAAATATTTACCTACATACCGTCATTTAAATTTACAAAAGCCATAAGTTGCGTTGGAAAAATTTTACAGGAGAAGAAAAAGACTCTAAAATCAAAACTTGAAAAAAAAAACTTTTTCGCATGTTACTTTTTTTATCCCCTCTAGGGAGAATATGTCTTCCACGAAGCATGGCCATCTGGCACGATTCGCCGCTGCTTTGTTTATGTCTTCCCATGTCAGGTATAATATAATATAAAATTTTTTTTTAAAAGTAACTTTTTTATTGAAACTTAAACACACTTACCACGTATGGCACATATGTATTTTTAATAATTTAACTTGATCATTTTCCATTATTATTTTTAATTTAAATCAAAGTTTTTATACTTCAACTTCTGAATTCTTCTCTGATCTTAACAATACAATTGTTTCAAATATACTGTATTAAAACTATAAATATTACAAAAAAGAGGCAAAATATAAATAACGATTACACAAAGTAATAGTTTTTATTTTAATAATTAGTAATAATCTGCAAATAAGACAAATTAAAAAGCAATAACCATTGTAAAATAAGAATCTTGCAAAATACTTACAGAACATTAGAAAAAAAATGTTTACTTTAATTTATTTATAGTGAGTAAGAATGAGTAAATACAAGAACTCTGAGCGTATAAAGAGAATAATTTTTTTATTTGTGTTTTTTTTTGTTTTTAATTTGTTTGCTTTGATCCTCTTTTGTACTTAGCTTTAATCTGAGAATTTTTAAAAAAGCAAATGTTCTTGAATTTAAATGTATTTAGTGCAAAAGCCTACTATATACACAAAAATACCTTTAAAACGATATATGTTTTATTTAAATCGGTGGACGATAAATCAACCACAAAAAAAAATTGTTCCCGTGTTTATATATGTATAAGAAGATTAAATCGTCAAAACGTTCACTTTTAAAGGCAAATTGTTTTGTATGTGGTCCAATCATTTGTATATATAATGGCAGAAACATCGGCTGAGACCTACAAAAAAAAGTAAAGAACAAAGAAGCATATTTTTGTATTTACAATAAATACTATATTTTTTATAAATTTTATTTTATTTAACCTTTATTTATTCAATTTCAATATTATTTATTAAGCTTGAGGTTTTTCTTTTTTAATAAAAATTTATATAACATTTATTTTATAAAAATTCCAATATTTCGATACAGCAATGTGTATCATCGTCAGGGAAATAATTAAACAATAAAAATAACAAAATAATGAAAAAATAATAACAATTGTCACAATAGAAAAAATTATTTACAATTAGAAAAATTTTTATACAAATAATCTATTACATTCTAAATGTCTATAATTTTGTGCTACATTTTCCGTGTCTGATTTAAAATTAATTCTTAACAATTCTGGTACTTTAATGATTTGCAACAATTCTAGTATTAAACGTCGTTTATAATTTTTTTTTTTCTGTGTTTAAAACTGATACATTCTCAAAGTCCGGAGAATGATTTAAACTGGCACAGTGGGCTGTTAATGCTGTTTTTTGTGATGAAATATCCCTAAACTTTTGATTTGATTTGTGACCCGAAATTCTAGTTTTTAGTTTGTTCTTTGTCGTACCTACATATACTTTGTAAGTTTGTATATAAGAAAAGGTAAGCAAAAATTAAAAACAAATATAAGTTCTTATTTCAAAATCGGAATTTGTAATGCTTTGAATAAAAAACAATCGAACAAAATGGCAATGTTGCTTTAAGAAACATTTAGGAATTTTAATAAGCTTTCTAATGTATGTTATTAGGTTCAAATCCGTTAAGAACTGGTGGAGTTAAAGGCAAATTACTAAAGCAAGAATTTTTCATTTTAATGTTTTTAGAGTAGATGAAGGAATTTCCAAAAAAATATAAAAACTGAGACGTTCTAATGTACATACTGGGGATGCCAAAAGGGACCAGGTTTTTTTAAACCCGTGATTCGGGATTTTTAATTCAAAAAAACGGGATCCCGGGACGGATCGGGATTTTTCGGGATTTCATATATAAAAGCCAATTTTTCAAATTAATTATACAGGGGTGTGCTGGAAATAGCAAACGTAAAACGCAAGAATTTTTAAAGTCGTTTTTAAGTAAGATTTCTAAATAAAAGAATAAGAATAATAAAAAAATATGACAAATATTAAACAAATATTTCCCTATTAAAAGGATTTTAAACATAAAATTATAAAAATTAGGTTTTAACTGCCCGTTTTTAGAAAACGTAAACAAGTGAGTGAGTGAGAAATTATATTGAAAACAACAATAAAAAACGAAAATTTGTTTTTGTTTTCAATATAATTTCTCACTCACTCACTTGTTTACGTTTTCTAAAAACAGGCTGTAAGTTTATTAAAAACAACTTCCAAATTCTTGCGTTTGCGATTCCCAGCACACCCCTGATAACTTAATGTTTATGTATAAGTAATAAATTAATTCATGAAGAAAATTAAACTCATTACAAAATAAAACAGTTTAATATATTCTTTTAAAGTAATATGGAAGTATTATGTATTCAACTTAAAAAGCTTCTAAAACAAATTAATGACGTCTGATAATAGATACCTTATTTTATTGCAAACATATGCTACAGAAGAAATTAATGCTCGCATTCAACACTTCTGGGTGGTATCGTAAATAAATAGCTACATACATATATACATATATGCAATATGAAGCTATTTAATTTATTTCATCTCAATTATATATGCAAGTATTTATACAATAAAATAAACTTAAACAAATATGTGTCAAAAGACTTTTGGTAGAACCCCCTTAAAGTTTTGAACACCTTTTTGCACAACTTGCATTTCGCGTGCACAGTTCTATTATCATTCACTTAGAAAAAAGACCACACCGAACTTTATCTTCTGATTTTGTTTTCTGTGGTACAAAATGCATTGCATGTAACATTTATTCACTTGTGACCAGTGATGCCAGGAAAAATTTAAGAAAATCCCTACGTGTCTAAACAAAAAATCCCTTATTTCTCTACAAAACAAAAAAAATCCCTACTCTTTTTCCTACGTTAAAAATCGATTGTTTTTAGCAACAGGCAAACAAATATGGGTGTTTCTCTGGTTATGCACGCGACATTTGTACGCGTTTTATTGTGTTTGAATATTAAAAAAAATGGAAGTGGATTGGAATTTTAGAATGAATTCTAGAATCGTTACATTGTTTGTGATGAGTTCTTTCTAAAAAGTATATATAATGGTAAATTGAGCACTGGGTACCCAAATGCCATGCAATCAAAGTTGACTTACTCACGTGACAAAAATATAAGTGCCTTTAAGGACCGTAAGAAAAAGTGCGAAAGTAAGTGAATTGTAGGAGGTTTTTATTTTGGAAAAAATGTTTTTATAAAGGTTAGTAATGGGCCTTTATAATCATGCTTTGTTCAAAAGCAACTATGCATGGGTTGGCGAAGAAAAAAATAAATTGTAAATTACGCACGTGACATTACGCACGTGACATTACGCACGTGAGACTTTTTACCTTCATACATATTTTAGTAATTTTACATATATTTTCAGAAGTTTTTAACAAAAAAATTAAACTTTTATTCAAAAATGAAAAATAAAAAATAAAAATATACTACAAAATTAATCCAACTTAATTTTTGTGCTTAAAAAAATTATGCGAGTGCTTTGATTTTTTAAGTCACGGTGGACCATTTCAGAGAAATACCCATATATATTTTGTTAACATTTTGTAAATATCATAATAAAATCATTGAATCAGGTGTGATTGCACACCAATGTGTCTCAGTTAATGAATGGAGTTATTAAATTATTTATTAACAACAAGAAAAAAAAACAAAATAAATATGTAAATGCCATTTACACACTTACAAAAATTTATTTTCAAAAATATCATTATGTGACGAATTTACTTTTGTTCTTTTTGGCAGAAACGCCTCTATATATCCTTTAACCTAGAGACAAAACGTAGTCAAACTTCGTATTTGATTTTTCATTTCCTCATCTTTTGTCCTTTTAAAAGAGCTTAATCATTTTCAAGAATACTTATTTTAAATATTTTTTTTTAATGTGTATAAGTATCTAATAATTTTTAGCAAACTTGGTACCAAATAAAAGAGAAGGCTCTGTAAAATTTAAAAAACATATATTTTCTATATTTAAACAAAATTTCCTTATAAATTGAAAAACTTAAAAGTTTTCAGTAAAAATTCGAAGTTGTATATTTTTATTTCTCTTAGCTTACCCGGCGTTTCCACATGCAAGTAATTACTTGCAAATAGTGTATACGTATTATCAACGAAAAATCAAGGAAACAGCCGATTGGCTGAAAGTAAAAAAATTGTGTGAATGTTAGTGAAAAAGTATGAGTGTATTGAGTTTTTCGAACTTGTACTTGCATGTGGAAACGGGAGGTTAGAAGGTGTAATTCTTTTTTTTTACAAATAAATTTCTATGTTAAAAATTTCAATTATTATATATTCGCTTTTAATATTCGCATTCATTTTAGCGAATGTGAGTGCGAATGCAAATATCAAAAATAAGAGAATAGTTCGCAAATGCGAATAAATGTCACCCCATAATTACATATGTATACTAGGATCGCCCGGTGGCCGAAATTCGACCACAGACATTTACTTTCGAGAGAACCTGTGCATTGTACAAAGAAAACGTACACATTTTAAGAGAATAAATATAAAAAAAGTTATCAGTTAAAATCGTTACAACGCATGCAGAACAGAGCTTTAAAAATCGTCTATAATTTGCCAATGTTATTTTCTACTTCGTCACTGTTTAAAGACATATGTCAAACTATATTGCCAATACATGGTATTTACAAAATGCAACTTTTGTTATACGTATTTAAATGCTTGAATAACATTGGACATCACACCATTAAATTCAAAAAAAAAAAAAAAAAAAAATGACTATCATTTGACATCAAACGCAATTCTCAAACTTTTTCAACTGTTTGATTTAACATTTAAATTCAAATTGATAATGATTTGAAAATAAACATTTGATATCAAATGTTTTATCAATTTGATGTCAAATGTTAAAATCAAATCAAAAATAAACTTGGCAATACTAAAGCGAAAAATAAATGTAAGCATTAAAAATGGCGATTAAAGTTACATATTTTTACTTTGTGGTTACATGTGTTTTACTATTAAAAATAAATTTTAATATAATGTGAACAGTTTATTTCTTGTGAAAAATAAAAATTATTTGTGAGAAATTACAATGATAAAAAATACGACAAAAAAGAAAAATAATAAAACGGGAAAGTGAAGAAAGTTTGTTGAACAATCACGGTGCTACAATCCTCGAAATAAAAGGGAGCCCAGTATTTTGTCTTTCCAAGAATTAGAGGACGGAAAGATCACTATTTCATCTTTTAGCTATGGTACCGAATGTTTATCTCAAAGTTTATTTAAATAAATATATTTTAATCTACATTTGAAAAACATTTGAGAATTACGTTTGAAAGCAAGTTGAAAATAAAGGCATTTTTCAATTTGAAAATAATTTCCCCTTTTTGTTCAGAACGCTATGATTTTCAAATCATTATCAAACGTTTGTCGTTTGATTTCAAATCATTTTCAATTTGAAATCAAACCTCCGTGTTTGTTGGGATAGAGCACAACCGTTGTTTATACATGCTGTATATGTGTGTTTGCAACAGGGCTGCCAGGTACCTTTTTAGTTCTTCCCCAAATTTAAAAATAAATTTCCCCAAATATCCCCCGATAAAATAACAAAACCCCAAAATAAGCCCCTGTAAAAAATACACAATTTTTAACGGATAATATAAATATTTACTTGAGTTTTACTTGTACCATGTTCTACAAGAGATCATTTTTACCGAAAGTAAATTTGTAGTTGTTGTAAATACACAGTACACAGTCGAAGATTCCTATAATGAATTTGCTTACTTTTAACTTAATTTTATTAAAGTTAATTATACAGAATTAATTTTATTTCCACATTTACTAAAAAATAATCAGGCTGTTCTAGTTCTAGTACCACGTGCAGCAGTTATCCATTTGAGAATTGCTTAATTTTTTTCTCTACAAATACAGGTTTGAAGGCTCTTGCGTTTAGTGCTAAATTGCTTGCATTCTACATTTTAAGAAATAAAGGTTTTTTTAGTCGTCCGCAAATGTTGTGCAATGCAATGTAACGTACTGTAACGTACTATACTTTCTGTAATGCGTAATTATTATTTGACAATTTTTAGTCTTTTGAATAAAAAATTATATTGCACAAATCAATTTTAAAACTGTGTAAGGTGTGTGTGTGCTCGCTTTTCTAGGTCAAGTAATAATAAATAATAATAAACCGATTTTTTTTTATTTCTTTTTTAAAAACATAATGGTATGTTCATTTCGAATTATTTATAATCTAGACTAAAATCTTTTACGACATTTAAAAAAGTTTCCAAAAACTTAAATAAGTGATTGTTTTGCCTTGTACACACTATTTGACATTGCAATCGACTTTTCTTTACCCAATCGTCACATAACTTCATATTAAATGTGTTTATATACAGTGAACCAATAAGCCCATTCATTGGCTTTAGAGTTCACTTTAATTTTTTGAACACCTCTTATACACATGAAGTTGTCCAGGAAAATGCAAGTTTTGGACTTTTGGTACATAATCGAATTATTGACAGATTAACTTCAAACTTATCAGATATTTTTTTTAATAAAAACGAAACTTTTTTTTGCCCGGTGCTCATTGATATCATGTGATTTTGCAAAAAAAGCCACTGTAATGTGTATGTGACGCATACTATGTGTGCATTAAACTTAGTTGTCTTTTATAGAAAAATTAAGCTCATATTTTTTATTTCCCCAAAAATCCTAAGTTTTTTTTAAACATCCCCAATGCAAACCCCAAACCCCAAATTAAATTTTCTGTCCCTTTTAGCAACAAGAAAACCTCTAATTTGGGGTAAAAAACCCCAAAACTGGCAGCCCTGGTTTGCAAGTACAATGCAAAAAAAAAAACAAATTTTGGGAGAATAACAAAAAACTGAAGCACTCAAGCAGTGTTACCGTTATGCGACTAAAGTCGCATTTTTGCCCCTTTTTGACTGCCGTGCCACTTATTTGACCCCTTTGTTTTAAATCCCCTTTTGTATCATTTTGTAGTTTTTTGTGCCCCTTTTTGAACCAAATTTTTTTTATACTGTCAATCAATGAAGGCGATGGGCCTGCCAGCTTTGATATATATAAATTACTTTGAAATTGTTACCGTTTTTATTGATATAATTACTAACCCAGATGATTTTGTAAAAGAGTTCAAACTTTTAGAAACCAGATCAAACGATAAAAGCTATGAAGCAATTTTTAAAATATCTAAGCCTGAAACATTTTGGTACGAAATTGGCAATTTAAAAAACTGTTTGGGTGACAATTTATATCCAAACTTGTATAAATTTGCTTCGTATGTTTTTACTTTACCACATAGTAGTGCATCCGCTGAGCGGATTTTTTCTAAGTTAGCATATTTAAAAAATAAAGTGACAAATAGACTGAAAGTAGATACCTGTCAGTCTATGTTATCCGCTATAAATTTGTATCAAAATGACTTGGAAGATTGGATTCCAAGTGATGAATTGATTAATAAATATAGATTTACGTTTTCAAAAAAATAGATATTTAATAGTTGAAGAAACAACACAACACTGCAATTTATAAAAAAAATGGATCTGTACCTGATATTAACTATCTTCCTATCAATACTTTTATTATTTCATTATCGTTTACTTGCAAACAAGACATGTTTTTTCACTATATATTTATATTAGCGTGGCCGTTAGTTGTATGGAGAACTTTTTTTTTTGATTTCTTATATTCTCCCCCCCCAAATCGGTTCAGTTTTATGTAAAAAAAAATACAAAAAAATTTCGTAGCGAGAAATTGTGTTTTAGGGGGGGCGTCCGCCCCTCAAAGTTTGCCATCAAGCCATTTATTCAAATGTAATTTGTTTGCATATTACTATCTCTTAAAAACAACATTTAACAAGAATATGATATATGGCAATATTTTAGCTCTTCTAGTCAACAACATTAGCTTCGAAGAAATTTGTGCAAATTTCATCCTAATCGGAAGACATCGATTTCAAAATTTTGTCACTTGACATTAAATCCGGCTTTTATATATTTAAAACGTATATAAAAAGTTTGGTATTTTGTTGTTATTTTCTTAATTATTTTCTAAAATATTAATTTTAGCAAAAAACTTTCTTCGAAGCTAATGTTGTTGACTAGAAGAGCTAAAATATTGCCATATATCATATTCTTGTAAAATGTTGTTTTTAAGAGATAGTAATATGCAAACAAATTACATTTGAATAAATGGCTTGATGGCAAACTTTGAGGGGCGGACGCCCCCCCTAAAACACAATTTCTCGCTACGAAATTTTTTTGTATTTTTTTTTACATAAAACTGAACCGATTTGGGGGGCGATAATCTAAGAAATAAAAAAAAAGTAAATAACGGCCACCCTAATGTATATATGTATATATACATATATATATTAGGTCGGGTCGATTTATTTATCGACAATTTCCCTGCGATTTCCGTATTCTATGGGTTATTCCATGAAAATTTGCCAAAGGAACCATACCTCTATCGTTAAAATCGAGTCCCCTACTTTTTGTTGGTAGATTTTTTTCCAAATTGACGTTCGTATGAAATATTACCTACACGTTCACATCCATAACTCAAAAACTATCGATCGGGCTTAATCGCCAGTAGGCGCGTTGGAAAGGTGAGCTCATTTTGATCAATTTACAAAATCTCCAACATTGGTCCAACGGTAAAAAAGGTAAAGAGCATTTTTCCATTTCCCAGACTTGAAAGCAAACAAGACTTTCAGAAAAAAAAAAGTTTTTTTTTTCACATTTTGTCTTTTACTACACTCAAATTGAATATTTTTTTTTGATAATAGGTTGATAGATACTTTATTATCTCTTAATTTGAATTTTTGTAGAAAAAAAATAAAAAGGGAAAAATATCAAAAAGTTGGTTTTATGTGTTATTTTGTTTTAGCAATATCGCATGAATTAATCAACCGAATTCGATAAATTTGGGCTTAAACTCTTCGTTTTGAATTGTAAATTGAATTAAATAATGGATTGAGCCAAAAAAATGGCCATGAAAGTAATATTCTTGGACAAAATCATGAAAAAAATGGAAAAATGGTCCAAAATTTGGACAAAAATGCCCGTAACTTTTGAACTTTTTACCAACAAAAAGTAGGGGACTCGATTTTAACGATAGAGGTATGGTTCCTTCGGCAAATTTTCATGGAATAACCCATAGAATACGGAAATCATAGGGAAATTGGTGAATTTTTTCACTCCCTACAAATCGACCCGCCCTAATATATATATATGTATATATATATATATGTACATATGTGTGTTTTTCCCAAACAATTTGTATTAAATACCTATAATGTATTTTTTTTATAAATATAAAGTTTATTTTTTGTTATGTTTAGTTTTCGATGAAAATAATTTAATAAATACATACGTTTTTTTTTAAATTTTCCTGTTTTTAAAGTTGCCCCTTTTTTCTCAGAATTCTCCTTTTTGTGACACTTTTTTTTTGAAAATCCCCTTTATGTGCCCCTTTTTGAAAATTTTGAACGGTAACACTGCACTCAAGCACAACTATTGAGAAATGTTTTTTAGAAAACCAATAATAAATAGAACAATTATTGAGAAATGTATTTTTAATTATAAACAAATTTTCTGTATTTAATATTAAAATTCATGGGATTGCCAGATTGTTAGGACTCATAGTATAGGGCTTCTTTTAAAAAATAGTACATTTGTACTTAAATGCTATTGCATATGAAAAATTTTACTTTTTAGATGAAAATAAGTCGAATATGACGTATTTTAGACTATTAAATATTGAAAATCAGATATTATTTTGAAAATTCCCTACATTTGCCTTTAAATAAAAAATCTTTCCTTTTTTTCCCTACGCCTGAAATTTTCCGAAAAATCCCTACAAAAAGGGAAAATTTCCTACTGTTGGCATCACTGCTTTTGACTTCTTTTTGAAAGTCTGCTTTCACACGTTTCATCTTTTGATGCTCAACTCTTATGTTTTTAGGTGAGAGAAGAAAGATGAAAGGGGGTTAGTACGGAGATGCCTGTACTCGGTCAGTACGCTTTATGTTTTTATTCGTTTGTATATGCACAACGATGGCTGCATGTAATTTTTTTTCTTTTCTTTTCTCTTTGATTCGCTGTTAATAAAATTGTTGTTGTTTTGAACCGAAAAAAGTTGAAACCGATTGCTGCGTGTGATTATATTGGCATCTTTAAAAGAGAATTGAAACCAAGTTGAGCATCAAAAAATGAAACGTGTAAATTTAGACTAACCAATTTAAAATGAAACTATCATTGCCAGGATGATTTAATATTAAATTTTTCAAGTTATCTTTAGCAGGGTGACTCACGTTTTTTTAAATATAAGCTCTGTTTCTTTACTTGTTGGATATAGTTCGTGAAAATGAGAGCAAGCATAAATTTCTCCCATAAAGAGACAAAATAACACAAAAGTACGGGAACAGAAAAAACACATTTTAAGCACAAAATAAAAATTCAGTGTTTTGACAATTTTTACAACACCAAAAAAATTTGCGCCACTATTGAAAAATTTTATATTGGCTTTAGAAATAAACTACTTTTACAAAAAATAAAACAAAACAAACACTTTTACAATATCTAACGTTATGCTTCCATAATATTTCAGTACAAAACTTTTTATTTAAGTACATACATTGTTTTTTTCCACAACACTTTTTCCAGAATTTGGATCATGAAAAAGTTCAAAAGTTCCTTTGATTATGTTTTGCAGCTGTTTGACAATTTTCACAATTTGCACGAATAAAAAGTCTGGGCAAAAAGAAGAAGAATTTTATTCTCTCAAATCCGCTCTCATTTACACAAACTTAAAGTACGGGAACGCTTTTCGTGCAAATCGGGATCCCGCGAGATCCCAAAGTAGAGTAAAGAAACAGAACTATAGTTGTATTTGATAAAAAAAAGTTAGCATATTTTTACTAAACCCCAAATCTCGGAATTTTTATGTTAAAATCCCGGGATTCGGGATTGGCATCCCTACTACATACATACACACATACATAAATCAAACTTGAGTTTCTTTCTTTCTTCTAGTTCAAACTGCAAAAAAATCAAAAACAAAACAAAAACGCACACACACACAACGTACCATCTGCGTAAACTTCGCCATTTATTAAAAGTTTGAGTCAGTCCAAGGCGAATTCAACTTGAGTCAGTCAAATTAAAAACTTCCGAACATGTCGTCTGCCGAAGTTCTTTGTTGTGTACAACTTTTCGTTTTTTTGCATTTACTTTGACTTCTTTACTCGACCTAATTTAAGTAAAATATTTAAATTCGTTTCAGTTTTAGGGGATTTATATATGGGTAATTCCATGTAAAATCGACCAAGAGTGGGACACGACCCCTTTAGTATCATATGTCATGCCTTTTTTCACAAACTTTCCTCTCTCACTTTTAAATAAACAATTAATAATGGACACCATCAGGGCTACCAATGTTAAATACTGTAACCTATAGCAAAGTATACATCATGCAGTTGTTGGCAGTACTACATGTTAATTTATAACATGGTCCATACTACAGAACATTGGACCATGCTGTAAGTATGTAGTCCATTTAAGCCACAATGGACCATGTAGTCCATTATTATCCGTCGGGATATTCAAAATGTCATTATTTCGCCGAATTAGCCAAATGTGTTGAGCTTATTTCTTCAATATCTGGAAAACTACTTTACATACCAAGATGATTTTTATCTCATTTTAAAGAGTATATTAAATTTTAAAAACGGACTAAGTCAAAAACTTATTTTTTATATAAATAAATCCTGAATATGATTTTTTTCTTTTGCAAGCTTAAAAAATAATCTTAAAAAAGAATTTTAATATTGTAATTTTGAGCAATAAGTACACTATGCTAGTTGCAAAAAAAAAAACAGACAAGCCGGTCACTTAACTTTTTAACCTAATTCGGGCACGTTGAATCCAGGGGTGCTAACCGTTTTTTTTTAGGTTAGCTCTTGTTTTCAAGATATACAGTTATTTCGAAAATGGACTAGGCTTATTGAAAATATATTAGGCAAAGCAACGGCCATATCAAAAAAAATTAACTGTAAATGGTAAATTATGGGCCGATTGTCACGAAGTTTATTAGTCTGATTTCTTGTCACATAAAACAAGTTCGCGAAAAATGTTATATAAATCGGTTATAGTTTTTGTAACATAAAAAAAATTTGAAACCTTTTACGTCGTTCAAAAGTGAGTGTGATTATTGCAGAGGGACAGACAGATGGATATTGCATAATCGACTTAGAATTACCATAGCTGTTTATTATAAATTATTTTGTTCAAAATATTGGCTCAAAATGAATTATTTTAATTTGTTATCTTCTTATTTGGAATACTACGGCTGAACCGATGTTAACGAAATTTGGTATCAAGGTGGAATATTCTAACAAAATTCTAATTGGTCATATTTTTTTCCAAAAAATGTTGGCTCAGGAAGGGATAAAATATACAAAAAACTAGTAAGAGATCTATATTCAGCTATGCCGAATCTTATATACAGTGTTGGGCAAAATACATGGACAAACAGTTTCTTGTTGGAGAATAAATAAACCCTGCTGAAGAAAATTATCTTTCTACAGGTGCTGATGAGCACAAACTTGTATTAAATTCTATGAATACTCTTTTTATATTTGGATAGCTGTCAAGAGTGATAATGTCTTAGCTCTTGTAACTGAGGAAACTGACAAATTCCAACTCCAAATTTGATGTCCTAGATTCACCACCATTCCTATCTACGAAAGCAACAAAATCATCGTCTTCTTTACTGGTGCTTCTACTTTTGATATTTCCATATTCTGATAGTAACGGTTTTTAGCGATTCTAGTTTTTGGAAGATCAAAATGCAAACAACCATCAATAAGCTGACAAAATATATTTTGTAAACTATGTTTAAAAAAAAATACTACCATTTTTTTATGTATTTAAAATACAAAATACATGTATTTAAAATACAAAATACTTGCACGTCATGTATTTAAAATACAAATACAAAATACGTATTTGTATTTTAAGTACGTATTTCAAATACATGCATTTCAAATACTGCCCAGCCCTGCTTATATACATACCCTTCACTATGGTGCGATAATAACAGAAAGTTAAATAAATACCGCTCATAATAAATTAATAATTTAAATAAATCAACTTTTTGCTATGCCCACTTGTCCAATCCTGCCCACATTTTGTAGGATATTGTGTATTAATAACCAAGATGCGTGTACCTAATTTGTTCTCCAAATTCACAAAAATCTATAATATATTTGTACCCACAATTTGTCGGATATTGGTTTTTACGGATGGATCCAAGATGGAAACCGGCACTGGTGCCGGTGTATATATAGCGGACACCGATGTGAAGAGGTCATTCAGACTCCCCGATGAGTGCAGTGTCTTCCAGGACGAGATCCTAGCGATCTGGAGGGCGACGGAGGTGATACTGGAGCACATCGTGGGTGGATCTGAGGTGACAATTTACGTCGATAGTCAGGCGGCGCTTAGGGCATTGACGAATTATACGGTGCGATCGTGCCTGGTCGCTCGGTGTAGGAATGCTCTTGGTGGACTCATGGAGGCATTCAAATGTTGGGTACCTGGACACTGCATGGTTGAGGGAAATGAGGTGGCGGACGAACTCGCGAGAGGGGGTTCGAGTATGGACTTAGTGGTAAGGGACAGGGGGGTAAAGCCTCCCCTATGTTACTACTATGGTGTGATACGGGAGAAATTCCGTGATGACGTTAACCGATCCTGGGGGGACAGATTGGACGCGGGGGCAACCAGGGTTCTATTGGGATTGGATAGGAGTAGTCTTAGAACGCTTATAGGGTTCTTGACGGGTCATTGTCCGGTCAGGGCTTTTGTAGGCAGATGGGACAACGCCATACCGGACTTCTGCAGATTGTGCGAGGATTCGGAGGAGCTGGAGACGATCGAGCATGTACTTTGCCATTGTCCCAGGGTGCAGGGTCTCAGACAGAAGTGGCTAGGAAATAGGTTTCACGACGAACTGGGGTGCATCGCTGGATATAGTCCAGCTGATCTACTGGGGTTTGTCAGGGAAATAGTGCGGTTGTTTCTGTTGAGGGACAGTAGAGAGGGAATTTTTTCTTCACATCACCTACTAACTTTCCTATATTCTATACTCTATCAACCTCATACTTCTTTTCTTAACCTTTCTCTTTTTCTATCTTCTTTATCTATTCTTCATCTTGTTGAAGGGATTCACAATGGACCGTACTGGTCTCCGAGTGGAAGTGTGCCCTTGGGCACATAACCCTTCTGAACCTTCTGAACCTATTGGGGTTTTGCCATATTCCAGATGTTCAGAAATTTTTAATGTCTGTATTTTTTAGAGAGGACAATTTTCGCCTACAGTTATTTAGATATAAATTAATCTATTTTGTGGCCCGCCCTCCTTTCCACTTCCGCCTCCTATTTTGTAGGATGTTGGGGCCCCTGAGACCAAGGCCCCAATTTTTGAGAACAGATCTCTTACAGGTGTATAAGGCCACAATGGCCTTCGAACGAACGTTGAGTTCCCAGGATATTTTGCTATCGAGAATTACGCCCAAATATCTGGCACTGTTCGAGATCACCAGCTCCGTGCCATTTAGCCTAGGAAGCCTAAAGTTACCAACCTTGTTCTTCCTGGTAAAGAGTACCAACTCAGTCCACAGGAGATTCTCCAGGAGCTTAGAATCTGTAATGCAGATTCCATAGAGCGGGATAGTGTGTCCAGGTGCTTACCCAAGACCGCCACCGCCACGTCATACGCATACGCGACGGTTTTTGTCCCTAATCTGTCGAACTGCCTCAACAAAGTGTACATCGCCAAGTTCCAAAGTAAAGGGGACAGAACCCCACCTTGCGGGGTGCCCCTGTGCACATATCTGCAAAACATTGGTAGCACCGATCGTGGATTCAATGATCCTACTGTCGAGTAGATTACTAATAAATCTACAAATTACATCGTCAACACCCAACTCCCTCATTGACTCCAAGATGGATCTGACATTATTGAAAGCTCCCTCAATGTCCAGAAAAGTAACAAGCGAGAACTCCCGAAATTCAAGGGATTTCTCAATGTAGCCGACCAGTGAGTGAAGCACCGACCCTACAAACTTGCCCTTGGTGTAGGCATGATGCGATGAAGAGAGCAAATGGCTAGGAATATACATTCTCAGATGAATATCAATGACCCTCTCAAGGGTCTTGAGACGAAATGACGACAGGCTGATTGGCCTGTAGTCCTTAGGATTGGGGTGGGATGATTTTCCTCCCTTTGGAATGAAAACAACACCTACATCTAGTCCATCGGGTGGGAACGTACGAGAATCTTTTTACACGGAATAGCGAACAGCCAATGAATTAGAAGGTCCGCTTTCTTTTAAAGGTCTGCCGGAATAATACCGTCCGGACCAGGTGCAATAAAAAAGTCAAAGCTCCTTATCGCCCAATTGAGCCAGTCTATCATAGCACTGAGAAATGGATCGGGTCCAGGCTCTGATAAACAATTGATTGTTGGAAGGGAATTGCCAGGAAAGTGTGTGCCAATTAACACCTCCAGCGTCTCCTGAATATTCGTAGTCCAGCTACCATCAGCTTTCTGAATGTAGCTAGGGACAGCCGGGCAGGAAGCCATTATTTTGCGCAACCGGGTTGTTTCTGAGGAGCCTTCCACGCCGCTGCAGATGTTCCTCCAGGCATTCCGTTTCGCCGATCTAACCAAGTTCTTAAACAGTGTTGCCAATTTAGCCATTTAGTGGCTAGATTTAGCCATTTTTCACCCTCTTTAGCCATTAAAAAATGCGTTTAGCCATTAGCCATTTTTCAACTTGTTTAGCCATAACATTTTTCTTGCCGTTTTGCTTTTAAAAGAATAATTTTTATTTCATAATAAAAATTTATAAAAGCAAAATAAACATTTTTAACAATTAAAATGCCTTTAATTTAAATCACAACTTTTACAAATGTTGAAAATTGCTATAAACGATGATGATGAAACATCTTTAAAAATAAAGGAACAGTAGTCCAATATTAAATTTAAAAAATGGATCAACACAAACATCGGTGTTTCTTTCTGGTTGCAAATATTTCAATAAAGAGATGTAGGCGGCAACAATTTTTTTTTTTTGAAATTTCAGAATTTACTATAAAGTTGCTCTCTTTTCCATGGTCTAATGCTGAAGTAGAGAGGGTATTTCGCCAAGTAAACATCGTTAAAAGTAATTTGAAAAATAGGTTACATTTAGCAACCGTTAATTCGATTTTATCAATGAAATATTTATACCAACACCACAATAGTGGAGAGGGTACTATGCGTTTGTGCTGATGTTTGTAACACCTTAAAATATTGGCACTAAGCCCACCTTTTCGTATACCGATTGACTCAGAACCACTTTCTGAGTCGAATAAACGATGTTTGTCCGGCTGGCTGGCTGTCCATGTAAATCTTGTGCGTAAAGTACAGATCGCAAAATTGAAGATATTTTAATAAAATTTGGTACACAGGTACTAATGAGATGTAGGGTATCATATAGTCGGGGTTGACCGACTATATTTTCTTAATTGTTTTTTATTGTAGATCTGGAATCAAAAGGTTACACATTTTTGTTGTCGTGATTTATCTTCAAATTAATTAAAACTAATACGCACGAGTGATTTTTATGAGATGAACAATAACGACATAAAATGTATCGATGATTTAATTTTTTAAATATCTTTCAAAATATTAAATAACGTTTATTCTTATTTAAGAAATTGATCTTAACTTACAATTTCATCGTAAACAACTTAAAATGAATTTTTCTGTTTTGTTATTGAATGTGAATGTGTTTTTATTCAAAAAAAACTTTTATTCATTTTTTAGCCCATTTTTAGCCATTTTTTAGCCATTTTTTCTCGTAAATTTAGCCATTTTTGGTCTCCAAGTTTTGGCAACACTGTTCTTAAACCTATTCAATGCCGACTCATACTCCGCCCAGTTTCCTAGACGCTTAGCCACACTGAATAACCTACGACAGTCTTTGCAAGACTGTGCAACCACAAGGCTCCACCATGGTGGCTTACCCCCTCCTTCAGGGACCAAAAAATTCTAAAAAATAAAAAAAAATCACCGAATGTAACAACGTAATATGTAATATACATATAAGTATAAATGTATATAGGTTAGGTTAGGTGGCCGGCCAGAAAGACCCCGCATAGGCCGTGTTAATCTCTAGCGTTGCCACATTATACGATACCTCTACTTTAAACGGTTAGTTAGATGTGATGATACCCAGAGTACTCCACACGCTATTGGCGAATGATAGTAGTCTCAAAAGTCCAATATCAAGGAATTTTTCCTAGATCTTGGAAGTAATGATCTCCAAACAGTTCGCTCTGGAGCCTATGAGTTCCGGACAGTAGCAGAGTATGAGCTTCTCTGTTTCCCCTGGTACCCCACAGAATCTACAATTGGCACTTGTCAGTTGCTCTTCCCTTTTGACGTATACTACCGTCCAACAGTGACCTGTTATAAAGCCTACTAGAAGACTACAGTCCCCTCTCGGTAGTGATAGAAGAATTTTAGTCAATTTTGGATTACAGAATCCCAACATAACCCTGCAAACCATGCACTCTTCGGTGTTTCCCCAAACTTCCTCAGATTTCCTATGTATATTAGAGTCCGTATCCCTATTAATATTACGAATTGGAACTGGAATGCCAATCACTCTGTTGTATGGTAGTTGAACGCCCTGTCTCGCCAGTTCGTCTGCCACCTCGTTACCTTCTACGCCCTGGTGGTCGCAAACCCAGTAAGTGTGTACCCTTCTGTTGGCACCAAGTCTATCTATTGAGTCCCTACACTCCTGGACGATCGAAGAGTATGTACATATATTTAGCGGATATCGCCTTGATTGCCGCCAGACTATTTATAAAGATGTTTCCATGTGAGTTACTAGTATTAGAATCACATGCCAAATCAGCAGCCATTTTCGCCGCAAATATTTCCGCCTGGAAAATACTGCAGTAATCGGAAAGCTTTTAAGATTACCGAATACCATGTTCCTGACAGTAAATTGCAACTCCAACTCCCACTTCCATTTGGAACCATCAGTATAAAAACTGAAAGTTCTATTGACAGATCGGAGTCCCGCCAACCAGCCGTTCTCTTCTAAAGTAATACGTGGTTTTCTATTAAAATTTAGTCCCGGAATGATGTAGGAACCAGAGAATGACAAAAATATCATTTTAAGTACTCTTTCAGTATTAGTAAGAAAACAGAAATGGACATGCATGAGTAGAGATCAAAACCATACACATACTAGAGTTGGGTAGTACATGAACGAACTAGTTCAATTGAACTTCTCAGTCAGATGAATGATGAACTGTCTTTCAGTCTGACAGTTCTTTAAAGTTCAGCAGTTCACTTTAGTCACTTGGGTCTTTTACGTCAGTCAGTCTTTTTCAGTCAGTTCACTTAGTTCAATTCACTTGGTTCAATTCATTTAGTTCAATTCATTTAGTTCAAGGGTTCATTTACTTCATTTCAGGGATGATAAAGCAAAAGTGCAAAAGTACTGAAGTACTCCAATGACATGTTAAGTACAATTTAAAAATTTCAAACATTTAGGGGGTAATTTTCAAAAATTCAAAAAATTTTATATGAAAATTTTCTCAACGCAAGGTGAAGTGAACAACAAAATTACCCCCTTAATATTAAATTATGTTGGTCTAGGGTTGGAAAAATGAAACATAAAATAAATGAAATGTTTCCAGATATCTGTAGAATTTCTAAAGGTATATCATTTATACTACATTTTTCGGTAAATGTGACTTATATTTTTTCACACCATAAATTCATAAAAAAATTCCTTTATGTAAATACTGTATCGAATTTATTTCAGACTAAATATTAACTACAGTCAAATAAACAAAAAAACTTATCCTGGCTTTAATTTAGACCTAAGCTTTTCTATAAATTCTTGTTTTATTAAGTTTTATGTCTCGAACAAAAAAAATTATATGTTTAATACGCCTTTTCTAATTAAAAGTAAGGTTATGTAGAAATTTATCAAAAATCTAATTTCCTACATCAATCATACTTTGATATCCTTGAAAAATAATAAAATGATTATATTGTTCCTTGTTATACCTGGGCCCAAATTACGGCATTTAAATTGTAATTTCGATCGATATCGAATTCCGTAAGTTGGGCTCTGATATGAAATATACGAATACTTTTAAATGGGATTCAAATAAAGACTGTAGCTTGATTTATTAATATACAATCAATCGCGGTAAAAGGGGTTCTTAGTGGGATTCCAAATCCAAAAGAAACTTACGTTCTAAATTTTAGAATCTAAAACAATATTTTTTGGACTTGTTACTCTGTTAAACATATTTGTACCCTGTTCCACTATCATATTTAAAAAAAATAAGCTAATAATTCTTCGTCTAAAATTTTTATTAGTTACATATTTTTTTTTTAATTGGCAAATAAAAATTGCAAATATAAATGTAAGGTAAAAGTGAATTTTAATGTGTGGGTATATATATGTAATATTAGAACAATTAAAAAATATATTTGTGATTTAGTACAATTTTTATCTAGTTAAGTACAATTTTGAGAATGTAATTTATCATCCCTGCTTCAGTTGCTTTTCACTTGATTTCTTATGCTTTACCGAATTGATTGAAAAGAAACAACAATATTATTAGTGTCTATACCCTACAAGAAATGAATGAGCGAGTAGTAATTTTCTTAACACCAACGTGAAAAATGTGACTATTCGCTCATTCATTTCTTGTTATATGTTATAAAATAATATACTTGTTTCTTTTACTCATTCCCAGATTACCTTAAACATTTTCATAACATAATCAGGGCTGCCATATTAAGAGATGGCTCGCCACACGCAGTGATGCCAGAAGTAAAGATTTATCTGCATTTTGAAGATTTTATACCCCATAATGGTCAACATATTTCACTTTCTTTTCGTTGTGCAATAAAAATCAAAAGTCTTTTGATTGCTGCCGATATATTGTGGCGGCTCATACACTTGCAATCAAATTGTTAAATGTTACGTATTGTATTATTATATCGCCAATATGTATGTAATATACGAAGGTGGTACAATATATCGGCAACAGTCAAAAGACTTTTAATTTTTATTGCACAGCGAAAAGAAAGCGAAATGTGTTGGCAACTTTGTACAATGCTGTCTATGTTATTCCTATAGGTTATGTTCACCTTTTTATTGAATGAATGAAACCATTGTTCATCTTATTGCATAATATAGGACAAATTGGAAATAATATGGTAAATATCATATATAATAATATTACAAATGTATGGGCTGCTTTAGAGATAAAATCACCAAAAAACCATAATTTTTTCATCAACAAATCTGCGCCTAGATTTGAACAATCTTCAAAACACATTTAATTCCATTTATTTTAAAAACGTTATAACAATTTATTTCAAAATATAAGGCCAATGTTCTGGAATTTGAAATCGATGGCAGTGGTCCTCGAAGTACGAGGTATAAAAAGCAATATTTTTTTGAACTTTTAACACAGAAAAGTTTTAAAAATTTGTTCGATTTTAATTTCACTCGAATACGGCTTTCATGGCTGATAATATTTGAATATTTTTACATTAAAAATATCTATCCAAATTTAATTACTCAGACTGAGTAAGGATTAATCATATGTTTGTTATTTTAAACAACAAATAAAATTGCTTGGCGAGTTATTTAAACTATCAAAGGTCTTATAGGAAATTTACAAGAGATTAAATATTGAAACTATACGTATAACGTATACATAGTTACACATTATTTCGTGTAAAATCAGATGACATAAGTTCGGCTATATTATTAATTCCTACTAATGAATATACTTCCACACGGTTCTTCTATTAATGGTTGTTATATTTCATTTATCAATGCAAAAAGGGGAAATAGTCAAGCATACGTGACAACGTACACCGAGGTAAAAAATCTTCAATTTTAAACCAAAAATCTTCATATTTGACCTTTGACCATTATGGGCAGGGTTGCAAATTTAGCGCTTTTGGCGCTAGAATTAGCGCTTTTTAACTGTCGAAAAGGCACATATTTTTCCCTTAGCGCTTTTTTTGCAAAGAGCGCTAAATTAGCGCTTTTATAGATACCCAACATTTTTGTACTTTTATTTGAATACATTAAAATCAAGACACATTAATCCAAAATTTGTTTCCGTTTTTCAAATACTTTTGATATATAGTACTCTGAAATGCATACTATTGCACGGAAAGAAGTATATTTTCTAAAAAAAAAACCAACTCTTTTCTTAAAACAAGAAAATCCAAAAAAATTTTTCCTGATTATAACTTGTTTTGTTTGTGTTATCTGGAACTTTCTTAAATAAAAAATATTTTCTCATGATAAACAAATTCATGTTTTTGGTAGGTATATGTATGATCAAAAATTTCTTAAAACAAAAATACAAAAGTAGATTTGAAATCACGTGATTTGAGTAAAAGTGATTTGCAGAACAGGCCTGATAAATAAATATTTTTTAGCTGCAGCTAAGTAAATGTCACACATATGTTTACAGTAAGAAATTTTTGGCTTTGACGAGAATAGTGCAACATTTTCTTGGTTTAAGACATATTTTCTGGTGATTTAGTAAACAATTCTTTCCGTGTATATTTGAAATTATATTACTTTTCTTTTCCTGAAATATCAGTAAAGCCTTTTTAAAACTTTTAATGTTTTATTAACACAGTTGGGCAAAAGACAAAAAAAGTCAGTGTAGAGAGAGAACTTAATTATGTGATTTTAATTTACTTTAGCATGTTGAATACAAATAGTTTATTCAACCACGTCTAGTTAACATCTTCATGATTTCATGTCTTATTTTATTCAAAATATATGTACATACCTGGATTTCTGATAAATGATAAAAATGTGTAAATACTAAAAACGCACAAACAGTCCTCAAATTATGATTAAATGGATGTACCATAACCGCCTTATTTCATGATAGAAAAAACTGAAAACGGATTTGAATTTAGGGCTTTAAAATCTTTGTATTTCATATATTTTTATTTGAAACGATCTCTTTTTGACGACCAGTGTAATTAATAAAATATGGTTCTTAAACATTTCATTAAGTATTTTATTTAAATTTTATTTAGCGCTTTTTGATTGGGGTCACGGCGCTTTTTGATTAGAAATAGTTCACAACCCTGATTATGGGGTATAAAATCTTCAAAATGCAGATAAATCGGTACTTCTGGCATCACTGCGTGTGGCGAGACATCTCTTAATATGGCAGCCCTGATTATGTTATGAAAATGTTTAAGGCAAGGCGAATTCAACTACAGGTGGTGTCGCAACTACAACAATCCAAAAACAACAGAATCAACATAGGGGACTTTTTTTTGTCTAGACGAAGGTTAGGTTCAATTAAAAAAACCTTCTTTGTTCCCATTTAAAAATTTTTAAACTAAATAGTACAATGTAGTATAAGAAATTAAATTTTTTGTAATGTTTTTTTTGTTTATTTTATGTATTTAATAAAATATGAATTGTTTTTATTATTTATAATATAAATAAGATTTTTCCTTCAAAAATAAGATATTTTTTTGGTGAAATTAAGATGTTTTGCTGAAAATTTCTGGCAGCCCTTTGACTGACGCAAAAGACCCAAGTGACTAAAAGTGAACTACTGAACTAGATGAACGAACTAGTTCACTTTTTTTAAATGAACTGTAATGACAAGTCACCTAAATGAACTATTAAGCCCAAGACTAACACATACATACCATTACCCATAACAAGTTGAACTTAAATATGTAGGTATAAGTATGCACTGCCAATGTGTATATCCATATTCATTCTTCTTTTTAAATGTACATGCAGATATAAATAAAATTTCTGTTAGCTATTTGTAATACCCATATAAGTATGTGTATTAACGTAAGTATAACGTAAATATACAGAGTCAGAGAGAGACAGAGATGGCAAATGCAATTTTGATAATTTTGGAACTTGGCAAAATGTTTTGTGTTGTTATTCAGAAAAATATCAAGATAATTTTAAAGCTTTTTAAAATTTGACTAAGGCGGTAAGGTTATTTTATTAGGACAACGAGGGGCGGTTGGCGACAATTTCTGCTTCTCCGAAACTATCTAACAGATCTTAATGAAATTTAAAACATAGATAGATCCATATTAATATGAAAACACAAGCTATATATATTTTTAAAAAAATAGGACATGGAGGATAGCTCGAGGGTATTTTCCTTTGCAACTTATTAAAGAGAAATGTTTGAATTTTAAATCGCTACAGAAAGGCGTCTAAGCAAGCGTTACATGTATTACGTGGCGGTTAGTGCCCATTCACATTATACGATTTGTGTCGTTGCGATTATTACCTTATGAACGAGAGGGGAGAGAGGAATTAAAAGGGGTACACAAGCGAGTGTACTCTTAGATTCATTTTGTTCGCTCATTCGTTCTCTCATTGTTCTCTCATTTGACGAAAAATTTATTAAAGTTCGGTTGCAAAAGAAAAAGTCGTAACGAACGACAAAAATCGAACAATGTAATCATCAGACCGACTTCAAAGAGGAAACGACAATAATCGCAACGACAAAAATCGTATAATGTGAATTGGGACTTACACTCTTTCTTATAAGCACAACATACAAATCAATACTTACATGCATACATAAAAAACAATATCTTCCATCTCGTGTCGTCTACCTATGCTATTTGTGTGTGACAGCGACAGGTGCAGAAGTGCAAAAAAATGGTTCGGATGCGTAAAGGTTTTTTACATGTAAAAATAAAAATATCTTAGAGCCACTTGTCTCTGTCACAAGCACATATCATGGATAAGTGACACGAAACCAAATATATCGGTTTTTATGTATGCATGTTAGTATTGATTTGTATGTTGTGCTTATAAGAAAGAGTGAAATAACCATTCAATACATATGGATTTATAGCGTTTGCTTAAGATACATGTACACAACATGTTATTTACATCTGACTTGTCAACTTTTCAGGTCACATGGTATTGTGCATGTGTGTTACAATTGCTGTATAACAATATTTTTTAATATTCGATCATAAACGTACATGTAATTTGCCCCTCGTGTTCATAGTTAGCTTATATGTCTTTATAAATATGGATCTATCTACATTTTAAATTTTATCAAGTTCTGTTGGATAGTTTTGGAGAGACATAAATTGCCCCCTATCTCCCCTCGTTATCCTAATTTTTTTTAAATACCTAGCTTAAGTATATATATCTATGTTTAATATGTCATTTAAATCTGTCAGATAGCTTCGGAGAGCAGAAATTCCCTTTCCCACCCCTCGTGGTCCTATTTTCTATAAAAATGTATAGCTTATGCGTAGTTTTACATAGCTAGGTACTTATTTTATATATCATAAATAATATGTACATAGTCCCATACCTGCCCAGTGATCACCGCACATTTTTGTTAAAATTTTTTTTTTTCATTTTTACACAGAAGTGCCAAAAATACTGAAGGTATTTTTTTTAAACATAGATATTTTATGCGTATGGCAGATAACCAAAACACATTCATGGGTATTGAATAACATCTGCATAATACCCTGCAAATAATAGGACCAGTCCAAACACGCGTGTAAAGAGTAGCCCACAAGGGACTAGGACTAGTCCAAAAGTAACCCAAACGTATGGAAAAAACATGGTCTATTTAACATTACGATGTCCTAGGGCAGGACCATATAACCCATCTTTGGACTACAAAGGAGTAGTTTTGAAACTACTCCATTGTGTACACAAGAGGATTAGTTTTAACTTCGTTTAAAAACGAAAACCTGTCGTTAAAAAACGAAGACATGTCCTTTCACTACAATCACTTTTTAACAATGACATGGTCCATGCTTGCATTACATCGGACCAGTCCATGGAGTAGTCCATTTCATGAAATAAGATCAGGTGGGCCAATAATATTTGCAGGGTATTCATGTATTTTTGTCTACTGAATGTGGTTGCGTGAAGATATTGCCGTGCATAAGTATATGTAATAATCATACTTTTTGCAACGCACAACCATAGCTGTTATTATTATTTGTGTTATAAATATGTGTATACACAATAATGAAAAGCGTGGGTAAATACCTCTGTATATTTTTCTTGTGGGTACTTGTTGTCATTCTCTGGTAGGCACTGCTACAGTCTATACTCCTTATAATTCTACCGTGACCGTAAGGTTTATACACAAGTTGTCCCGTCGCTCTTAAGCGGATCGCAGAGTTCCTTGCTGTTCCTTCTGCTACCAGATGAATCGCTTGTAGGTTCAGGATTACATTGTAGGATTGCTGTTGTATACCCTAAGAGCGTCTTTATACTCTTCCCAGCATGCAGTTTGAATAGCTCACGAGAGAGCAGAGAAGTATGGCTGAACTCTGAACTGAAATCAAGAACATTTTCCGAATTGGATCCCTTATAAGTCGGGACCTCAGCTCTGTTCGCGATTTGTACATTATTTTGTAGTATAAAAGCAATAAGAGACTCACCCCTGTCGTTGATGTCCTCACTGCCCCTTATTGTATGATGCGCGTTGGCATATGTACCCACCACCAGGTTTTGTTTCCTTCTACCAGTTTCAACGTCTATTCTATCGAGTTCGGATGGGGGTATCTCTGTCGTGGGGTGCTGTAATTTTAAAGAATATAAGAGAAAAAGTTCTCCCTAACAAGCATAGCAGATCGAATTCTACCTACCACTTTTGAAAAGAACGTGTTCAAATTACGGGACTTTAACCCAAATATCTGGTTTCCTGTGGAGATCCACGGTTCCACGTCGTAGCGACCCTCCTCTAGTATGAGGAGGAGTTTGAAGCCATCTTACAGTGCTGGAGGTTGATGTGCAGGATCTTTAGCGTCCTGAACTAAGATCACCCACTCTGGGTCGGCTCCATCATCTTTGGCCGAGTCACCCAGTCTAAGTCCAAAAGTGGCCGCAGTAGCATCCGCTAGATCGCTATCCACTTCGTCGACCTCTAGTGTATTATGGGTAAAGTCTTGTGGATGTCGCTTCTTTAAACGAAGAAACACACTTCCTACTTCCCAAGACATTTTTTCATATCGCGAATACAAAAGGTCTTCAGACTCTTTTGTTATCTGGAGTATGTAATTCTGTCCATCTTTGTTGCCGTTTTGAACGTGTAGAATCCGATATTCATTAGTTGGAATGTCTTGGTTCTGCTTATGTAAGAGGCGACTTCCGGCTTTACAATACTCGAAAAAATTACCTTTGCCTTCGGTTTAGCATGAATGTGCAATCGATCCACAATCTTAAGTTATGTATCCGACCTCTGGCCCTTAAGTTTCTTCATAACTTCTTTAAGCCATTGCAGCGTCATTACGTCCTTGCAATTTATAATCATAACTCCATTGAACCATCCTGCCCCATCAAAAGAGGTTCAGCATTCATCTTTACGACGATTTCGTTGAAAATTTTTGATTGAACTATCTTCCACCGCTCTGTGGCCATTTGACCAAAGGGTTTACTCATGCCGAGAATTGTCACGCTCAGAGGCGTTTTGCCACTTCGCTGGCTTTCGCAACCTTTGGCAAAGCTCAGTGGCAGCTTTGTATGTTGAGGGTCTCGCAACCTCGTGGTTGATTTTGTGTTTTATGTCTCTATAGGATTAGCGGCAAAGACCGCCGTCTTTTCCCCTACATGCTTTTAATCACGGCCACTTCAATGTAGTTATAGAAACCGTGATTTTTGGCAGCATATTTAGGATTTTTGGAGAAGTGGGCCCTTTAGCCGCTCTTTCTCATCTTTGGAAAGATTGGATTGCGAGCCTAGGCGATGCTGTATTCTGACCACAGCCTTATATTCAACTAGAGCTCCAAAGGCCCATCTATAATATGCTTAAGTTTTTATTTTTCTGTCTGAAATAAAACTCATGTTTGTTTATTTTTTTCTTTTTTTTTTAAATACTTGAACATTTTTAACTCTTAATTATTATTAATATTGTTTTTATATATCTTTTAGAATATGTAGTTCTGCGTTTCATAATAATTTTGAATTAGTACGTCATATGCGAAAACACACTGGATCCAGACCTTACAAATGCAGTTATTGTCCACGAGATTTTGGAGACCAATCAACTTTAATTAAGCATGAAAGGTAGAATAAAATTAATATTATATTACAAGCAAATGCACATATCATATGGAATATTAACTTTTGTTTCCTGTAGAATACATCGCAATGAACGACCCTTCAAATGCGATACGTGTGGCAAAAGTTTTACTTACTCAAATGTTTTAAAATATCACATTTTAGTACATACAGGAGAAAAACCATACGGGTACGTTTGCCGAAATGGATAAATTTGATAAGAATAAAAAAAAAAAATTGTTTTTTACATTTCAGTTGTGAAATCTGCGGAAAATGCTTCAATAGTCCTCATCATTTACGTTCCCATTTAAGAACGCTTCAGCATAAAAACGATCCAAGAACTAATTTGCTTATTCAAAATATTAAAAAAAACAATGAAGATGGAACTTTAAAAGTGAGCAATATATTACAAAGTGTATAAAAGAACATATAATAAAAACTTTTTTTGTTAAAAGATTCGTATTTTAATACAACTTAATTGATTTATAAGCACAATCTGTGAAGTCGTCGAAAAATTGGTTAAATTCCGACTTCTTTTCCAACAGCTGAAATTTTTTTAATCCGCCTACAACTCAGACTTCGATGCTAAATGTATGTACATACATACATATATGTGACCTTCTCCGAGAAAAGTGAACTAGTGTGCCAAAAAACGGGTTTATACTTAAGAGTGGATTCTGGTATCTAAAAGAGTGTAGAATAAGATGAAATGAGTTGTTCTCAAAACTTCATTTTCACACACTAGGTCCCGTTTCTCGGATAAGGTCACATATGATGAATTTCATTTAAAAATCGAGATAAAACTGAAATTTTGAACCCGACCAACTCAGATATCGATGAAATTTAGTTCATATCTAAATTTGATCAATACAAACAAACTCTCATTTTTAGAAATGACTGTTTTGCGATTTTTTGGGCGTGACACAGTGGGAACGTTTTCGAAAAAACGCGAAAATGGTCGAAAAAAGCTCCATTTAAACTACAATAACTCAGAATCGGCTAAACCGATTTCCATGATCTTAGTATCATTAAAAAGATATTTTAACAGGCTTTATGAAAAAAGAAATACACTAAAAAAATTTGTAACAAAAAAAATTTTAACTGACGAAAAAACCAAAAAGATCAAGGGTTTTTTTACTGTGTATTAATTTTTTAGAAAGGTTTATCCTTCATCTATACCATATCAAAAAATAAAAATGGGTTCTTTTTTAGTTTTTTTTATATAATTTTTTAAGTAGTGTCACTTCTAGTAATTGCCCTTATATTTTATAACAAAAAAAAATTTTAGGTAACGAAAAACCAAAAAAGATCAAGGATTTTTTACAGTGTATTACTTTTTTAGAAAGGTATTTCCTTCACCTATAACATATCCAAAAAGTAAAATGGGTTCATTTTTATTTTTTTTTAAATAATTTTTTAAGTAGTGTCACTTCTAGTAATACGTACCGAAAGTTTTCGAAATAATTCGAATAACAGCGAAAATATCTGGTCACATTCAGAGAATAGTTCAACAATTCTAACATTTTTTAAATGTTTACAAATAAAAAACCATCAACGCATCTGCGTAAGCAACTTGTATGGTGGTCTTATATGTTTCTGATGCCCAGTGATAGAGTTGCCTCGTTGTCTGGATTTCATTTTTATTTGCAATACTATAATTTCGAGCACCTCTCTTCAATGTTCCTCCGATTCCATCACATGCAGATTTTCCGCGACTGGTAGCATAAAAGTGCCATTCAGCGTCAATCCCAAAATCAGATTTGTGATGGCATAAATTAATGAAGTTATATTTATTTTTATATTGTGCTCCTGCACCATCTGATACGTAAATGATTTTATTAATATTGTTGGTTATATTGGCCTTGGAAAAAATAGACCTGAAAAAATCTTTGGAATGAAAAGGGCAACAATTTTTTTGTTCTATATATATTTCTCTTTATTATGGGTAAAGTAATAAATGTTTATGACAAAATAGAAAATTATTAAGAATACATTGATTTTTTTATTTAGAATTTTGCGGAATTACTAGAAGTGACACTACTTAAAAAATTATTTAAAAAAAAATAAAAAAGAACCCATTTTACTTTTTGGATATGTTATAGGTGAAGGAAATACCTTTCTAAAAAAGTAATACACTGTAAAAAATCCTTGATCTTTTTTGGTTTTTCGTTACCTAAAATTTTTTTTTGTTATAAAATATAAGGGCAATTACTAGAAGTGACACTACTTAAAAAATTATATAAAAAAAACTAAAAAAGAACCCATTTTTATTTTTTGATATGGTATAGATGAAGGATAAACCTTTCTAAAAAATTAATACACTGTAAAAAAACCCTTGATCTTTTTGGTTTTTTCGTCAGTTAAAATTTTTTTTTGTTATAAATTTTTTACAGTGTATTTCTTTTTTTTTTTTTAACGTGTCATAAAGCCTGTTTAAATATCTTTTTAATGATACCAAGATCATGGATATCGGTTTAGCCGATTCTGAGTTATTGTAGTTTAAATGGAGCTCTTTTCGAACATTTTCGAGTTTTTTCGAAAACGTTCCCACTGTGTCACGCCCAAAAAATCGCAAAACAGTAATTTCTAAAAATGAGAGTTTGTTTGTATTGATCAAATTTAGCTATGAACAAAATTTCATCGATATCTGAGGGGGTCGGGTTCAATGCATCTCGATTTTTACATGAAATTCATCATATGCTGAAGGTGATTGATGCAATATAGTATTTTTTTTTAATATTTGTTATGTTTATTAATTATTATATTCTATATAAAAATAAATATAAAATAAGTATGAAAGTACAGTCGGTCAAGCCCGACTGTATGATACCCTACACCACAGTATTTTAAAACACATACGAGATTGCACCCTATTCGGTACCCATGAATAATCATGCTTATGTGTCCATATATATATGGATATATCAATGTTTTAAATTGCATTAAAATCGGTTTGATAGTGTCTGAGAGGTAGAAATAGCCCCTATATTTATTTATTTATTTAATTTATTAAATTTCAGTAACCTAGCCCTTTGGCCATAACCGGCTTACAAATTTCTAAATAATAATAAAAAATTTAAAAGAAATTAAATAATTAAAAAACAAGTAAGAGTGCTATATTCGGCTATGCCGAATCTTAAATACCCTTCACCATGGTGAGATAAGAACAAGAAGTTTTTAAAAAGAATACCTATGACAAAATCAAAAAATGTATGTATATAACTAAGTCCGTTTCCTCTTTTGACAAAGTTGATGTTTAAAATTCGTTATATAAGTTTTAATTATATTTAATCTTAAAATCGTGTATAAAAAAATTTAATAAAAATAAAAAAAAATTTATTTTGGAGACTTGAACTCGCAATCTTACGAGCCTTAAGCGAGAACTTAGACAACTCAATACGAACGGTTTTATTGAACAAGCGTTAAATTAAAATATATTGAGAGAATTTTATGAACATACATACATGTGTATGCGTAAAAAACACATTAAAATCCACCACTTGTGGTAAAGATTATAAAAAAAACAACAAAAAAAAAACCGCAACCAAGAGAAATGCAAGAAGAGATCAACGTAGCAAAAGCTTATTAGACGAAACACAATAACAACAATTACTACAGCAATAAGAGATAAAAATAAAATGCAACAACAACAATTACGAAAGCAATGCCTTTATACATAAATAACTTTTGCTCATTCATACATACTCATGTGCATACATATGTATGGCTTTGCAATAGCTAGGTTAACCTACTAGTTAGTATGGATTTATTTAAATTACATACAACTTTTTATGTACATATGTAGGTACGTATATGCTTGCCGAAATAAAATAAAACACTGTGTCATTGCCAATAAAATTAAAATATCGAAAAGCTTTATACCTAAGTAATTTTAAAGTCGTTTTTAGGACATAAACAAATTAAATAAAAAATAAGAAACAAATAGGTATAGAATATGATTTTTGTTTTACATGTAAGTTAAGCGAACGATTAATATTTACATTGTCAAAAAAATCAAAAATTGCTGAATTATTTTAAAATCGTTATATAGAATATAAAAAAAGTTAAAAAAAATTTTTTTTGAAAAGGTGGATGCCGGATTTGAACCCCGGCAGCTACCAACAACGCTGCTTTCAGCAACCGCCCAGACAACTCATCCATTAACACTTATGCTAATAAAGAATTAAAGTAGAATATATTCCGTCACTTTGTTTGTTTAATATGTAGGTATGTATGTATATTTCAATTTAAGCGACCAATCATGTACAAACATGTGTGTGTTTGATATGCCTAACATTCAACACGTTCGAATAAAAGCACAAACAAAAAAACAACAACCACAAGAGATTTTTTGGAAATATTAGAGGTAGTCATGGTTTTTTGCTCATAACTCAGCCATTTTTTAACCGATTTGACAGATTTATATACCGACGTGTTTAAGAAGGAATTTACCATTTACTTGTGTTATAAAGCTTGGACTCGGGGAAATCTATGGTTCCCGAAAGTGGGTATTTAAAAAAAAAATTAATTTTGGTCATAACTTTTTTGTATCTGAACCGATTTTTCTGAATTTTTTATAAAATATGTTCTAGTAAAAATTTTCGATATTTGGTATATAAGTCATATCCATAGGGCATATGGCAGCCCTAAAATTTAGGTTTTTATACAATTTTTAATTTTTTGTACGGGAGGTACCACGCCCACTTCTCCAATCCCGCCCACATTTTGTAGGATGGTGTGTATTGGCTACCTTAATGTGTGTACCTAATTTGGAAACTTTGGCTTTTGCCGTTCCCCAGATATACAGCAAAAAGTAATAAAATTACAACAACCACAAGGGATTTTTGGAAAATATTAGAGGTAGTCGTGGTTTTTTGCTCATAACTCAGCCATTTTTTAACGGATTTGACAGATTTATATACCGACGTGTTTAAGAAGGAATTTACCATTTACTTGTGTTATAAAGCTTGGACTCAGGGAGATCTGTGGTTCCCGAAAGTGGGTATTTAAAAAAAAAAATTAGTTTTGGTCATAACTTTTTTGTATCTGAACCGATTTTTCTGAATTTTTTATAAAATATGTTCTACTAAAAATGTTCGATATTTTGGTATATAAGTCATATCCATAGGACATATGGCAGCCCTAAATTTTAGGTTTTTATACAATTTTTAATTTTTTTTTGTACGGGAGGTACCACGCCCACTTCTCCAATCCCGCCCACATTTTGTAGGATCGTGTGTATGGGCTACCTAAGTGTGTGTACCTAATTTGGAAGCTTTGGCTTTTGCCGTTCCCCAGATATACAGCAAAAAGTAATAAAATTACAACAACCACAAGGGATTTTTGGAAAATATTAGAGGTAGTCGTGGTTTTTTGCTCATAACTCAGCCATTTGTGGATCGATCTTGCTGAATTTCAATAGCAACCGATGGTAGACTATATGTGACACAAATGTAAAACAACCTAGCCGCTATCATGTCTGGAGTCTCCGGAAAACACATATCAAACGTAAGACGGACAGACGGACGGATATCGTTAAATCAACTTCTCTCCCCATAAGGACCCAGAATATATATACTTTATAGGGTCTAACATCAATATTGTAGAAATTACAAACGGAATGACAAACTTATTAATACCCTTTTCCACCTGAGGTGAAGGGTATAATAAATTAGTACATAGTACTTAACCACAAAAAAAAATTATATATAAAAAATAGTTCTAAATAATATACATAGTAACATTTTAATAATAAATTTTAATTAAATTAAAAGGTTAATTAAATTATTCAAAAATTAAAAACGAAACCCAACAATTCCAAAAAAAATCAAAAATACAAAGATATTACCAAAAATTTCAGAGAAAAGTCCTACTAAATTTCTTTTAGAGATCCTGCCTACAGATCAGATTTATCCAAAAGGAAAAATGCTAACTTAACCCCACAATGCAGAAAACTCACGATATAGTTTTATCCTGAAGGCATCAGGGGAAACATTAAATACCCTCAAAGTGCTTGGCAACTTATTATAAAACCGAGCCACTCTTACACAAAATGAACGCTCCAAAACTGAAGTTAATCTTGGTATAATCAATTGTTTATTCCTGTTTGATCTACCAAATTCAAACAAATCAACCAAATATTTAGGCGTCAGGAACCTACATATATGACTTGTAAAAATTCAATAATGTCCTAAATTAAACTAAATCATCAAATGAAAAACCAAGAAACCGTACAACATTCGAAGAAACATGCTGACATGATCTGAGAGAAAACAAATATCTCATTACCTTATTGAACACCAAACTCACCTTTTTCAAAACATATCCCCAAGTTCCCGAGTACACGCAAAGAAAAAACATGGTTGTGGTAAACATATTCTAAGAGCAACATATTATGATAAGATTCATGATTGTAGTCACCATATTACGATTGTTATTAAATCATATTATGACCAAATATGTTCGTAATATAACATCATAATATTTTTCTCTTAATCATATTGTTATCCTGTTAATCATAAAACGTTAAGAAGTTATAATATTACTGTCATGGCAATCATAATAAGTTTAGAAGTAATCATATTACTGTCATGGTAATCATAATAAGATAAGAAGTAATCATATTGTTGTCATGGTAACCATAATAAGTTAAGAAGTAATCATATTATTGTCATGGCAATCATAATTAGTTTAGAAGTAATCATATTATTGTCATGGCAATCATAATAAGTTTAGAAGTTATCATATTATTGTCATGACAATCATAATAAGTTTAGAAGTAATCATATTATTGTCATGGCAATCATAATAAGTTTAGAAGTAATCATATTAGGATGCAAAGTGATATGAACTGTTATACATAAATTTTTTACATCATAATATGATACAACTTTAAACATAATATTTTTATTGGAAAAAAATACTTATGATAAAATAAAAAACATAATATAGTTACTGTAATCTTTTTGTCGTAGGTCGCAATTATTTATAAATTATTTTATGGAGTTTTCATTATTTTTCTCTTAAAATTACACAAAACTTACCAGTAATGGTTAATATTTTGCACCAATATTTCACAAATCTTTCCACCACTTTAAGATTATTAAAATTTTTTAGCAAAGATATTTTATTTTGTGACACTACAACCCTTTTTTAATGTTTTTCTTTATTTTTTTTTAATTTCTTGTTTATTTTAATGGTTATTTTGTTATTTCTTTTTTAATATTTTTCTTTATTTTTTTTTAATTTCTTTTTTTTTTAATAATTCGATATGTTTATGTAAAACACGACACAACTGATACAAAATTATTTTACAAATGGCGATACCAAAATATTATTAGAGTAAAGATATTTTGATTGCATCTTAAACTTATTATGATAAATGTATATAAAGTTTTCATGTTATGGCTATTAAATATCATGTTATGGCTGTGAGTAATATAATATGTTTTGAAAGTTATCATAATTTAGTTGTTAGAAAAATAATTATTTTTCGGTCAACAATACTCAAATTTATAATTGCGATAAACATTAATATGTTTACAGTAACTATAATATTGCTGATATTTAATAAAAATAACAATTATTTGTGTACAACAACAATATATTGTTACAATAAACACAGTGTGGTTGCCGTAACCATGCCCAACCATATTTTTTCTCTGCGTGTACACTTCCAGGGCATAAAGAAATAATGGCCTAATAAGGCCATGAACAACCCGCTTTTCAACAAAAAAAGGCAACATTAAGTCCAAACTATACAACTTACGCAAAGAAAAATTAACCCTAGAAACTATAGTATTAACATGGCTTTCAAAACTCAATTTGTTATCAACAATAACCCCAAGGCATTCCATTTTCTCAACAAACTCAATCAAATGACCATCTAATGTAATAGAAAAATCAACCCTACCACCTTTACCAAACATCATTGCCTTAGTTTTTTTCGCATTAATAGACAGGTCATTATTACCTATCGAATCAACCAATGACTCAACAGTATATTCAATCATGTTCTGCACATCGTCAGCAAATGCAAATGAAATACACATTCTATTAGCTATGTTCCCAAAAAGATCATTAATAAACATGATAAACAAAAGAGGACCAAGCACAGAACCCTGTGGAACACCACTACAAACCGACAGCAAACCTGAAGCACGACCACGACTAAATACATACTGTCTTCTATGCGATAAATAAGAAAAAATAAGCTTACAAGCCGATACAGAAAAGCCATAGTAAGAAAAGCAGATTTCTTACCAAGATTGAATGATTTACCCTATCGAAGGCCTTAGCCAAATCCAACGACAATACAACACAAACTCTCCCATCAGAAACATTCCTCCTAATGTTGTCTGTTAAACCCAGAAGTAAAGAAGTAGTGCTTCTATTACACCTAAAACCAGACTGACAGCCATGTAACAACTGCTTATCATCAATATGCTTAACAAGTTGGATCTTAATAATATGTTCCACCATTTTTGACAAAATTGGCAAAATAGATATCGGCCTAAAATCATCCGTCCCCTTTTTTCCAATAGGTATAACTTTCGCAACCTTCCACTGTAACGGAAAGCTAGACGTAGTCAAAATTGTATTAACCAAATGCAACACATAACCTCCAATAATCGGCACCAAGAGTCTAACAAACTTAAGTCTAATACCATCGATACCAACAGCATGCGACTTAATCAAATTAAAAGCCTCAAACATTTTAACCAAATCAACTGCGCGAAAAGAAAAAGCATCATGCATAAAATCAGAAAAGTCTACAATTATATTGATTAGAAGAAAAGCAGCATTTAAATAGTCAGGACCAACATCCACAAAATCATCAACACTACTAACAACACCATTTCTCCTAAGAATAGACCAAAATTCCCTACCGTCCTTGCAATCAAATAATGAGCCATGTGCCCTCCTCTTAAATCCTCTCATAACTGATTTAACCTTATTTCTACACCTACAGAATAACCTCCAATTCAAATCAGTCCTATTACCCAAATATGTCCTATACGCAAGGTCCCTAAGCGAAATATGAAACTTTATCTCAGGCGCATTAATCCAGTCAACACTACGATTACGTATAATCTGCCTTCTAAAAGGAACAACAGTATGTAATAACCGAAAGTTGCTGTTTAGTGTCCCTAACTGCTCATCCACATTATTAGTCAAATATACGCTATCAAAATCACATTCACTTGCCATAATCTCAACCGAACGAATATCAACTGCATTATAATCATAAAATTCATAAAACTGTCTGTTTACTGGTCGTTCTATTTCAACTGATAAAAATATAAACGCATGTCTTGTTATACCTGGACATTGAAACTGATTAGCTAACTTAACCAACTGAGAAGACGAAACCATAAAATTGTCAATTAAAGAAGTCGAATCATGGCTTATATCGAAGTGGGTTGGCATTGAGTTATGAACAAGGGAAATACCCATCCTACTACATACATCTCTAACCCTTAAAGATTTAACTTGATCAAACAAATTGTTATTAAAATCCCCCATTATGACAATATAAGAATAACGAACAAGCAATTCAGAAATTTCGTTCTCAAATGAAACCAAGTCACCATGAGGAAGATATACAATCCCCACGAATAGTTTCATATCTTAAGGAACAATTTAAAAAATAAGCACTCAGCAACCCCATAGTTAACACCAATATGAACCACCTTATGCCTAATACTATCAGAAATATAAAGAGCTACCCCACCACCTCTTAAAAATGGACGATCATTCCTATGACATGTATATCCCAATGCGGTCTTAATCTCTCAGGTGAAAAGGTTGTTCACAACCCTTAAATTGTATCATTCAAAAAGGAGCTAATTGCAGACTCTGGCTTCTTTCCTGCAGACAAGCATAAAGCTTCGCGGGATAAGCTAGGAAATTATAAAAAAAAAAAAAAATAGAGTTTAAATTGCTGGTAAATGCCACACAGTATGAAACAGTATATCCCAAAATATCAATAGATGAAGTAGATACAGAGTCCTTCAACCAAGTCTCACTTACTCCAAAAACATCCAAACAGCAACCCTGAAGCAAGCATTTGATTTCAGATAGTTTAGAGGAGTTAGGTTTCAAATTAAAGCTGGTACAATTTAAATGACCTATATTTATTGTTGGTGTTTTGTTTTGGCTTTGATATTGTTACAAGTAAGACTTTGAGTGTTTATAATTCTTATTCGCTTTAGGGTTTTATTTGTATAATATTTTTGGCCTTTCTAAAATCTTTGGAAAAGGTTTCCTGATGAGCTGGCCTAAGCAACCAGTGAAATGCGCATAGAAGCTAGCTTTCCCTCAACAATAAATTTCAGTGTATTTATCAAATATGAAAAACTGGGAATTTAGCACGTCATACGAAAATCGTATTAATAATAAATTTTGTATTCCCGAAAATAACTTTGATAATATACCTATATTTATGTTCAGCTTAAAACTAGACAATTGAGAATAAAGAAAATTATTATCACTTATAACAGGTCCAAGATTAAATCTAGCAGACATTTGAATTATATAAAAGTACATGTTTGCAAGAAAAATAATTAAAAATAAAATACTTGTAATCAATCACAAAATTAAACTGAGGGAAAATGCTTTTTACAAATATAAATATTTAGTTACATAAGTACAAACACATATATATATATATATATACGAACATACACACATATGTATATATATATATATATATATATGTATACATACGTCAATGCATTAATAATTACATTAATAAACAATGTGTAAACGGCATAATTAGTCCCTACTTTCCGCTTTACTACGAATCAGCCGACCCATTTCTGTTATTAAAAAACCTGTGAAATTAATTAATTTTTCTGTTCCCCTTATGATCCTATTTTCAAAAACTACATAGCTCATGTAGCCATATAAATATGGATCTATCTATGTCTTAAATTATATTAAAATCGGTTTGATAGTTTTTGAGGCAGAAATTGCCCCCATCTCCCCTCGTGGTCCTACGATTTGGCCCATTTTCAATAGGCATGGTCCAGGTGCCAATCTACATAATTGCGACCTATACTTTGCGCACAAGGTTACATGGACAGCTAGCCTGCCAGCCAGCCGGGCGGATATTGTTAGATCGACTCAGACTCGGTATACTTTAAGGTGGGTCCATGACCCTTATTTTAAGGTGTTACACACATCAGCTCAAATTCATAATATAATTATTAGTTGTTATATAATTCTGTCTCAGCGGCTCCAGTAAGATCGACTGCCTTTAATTTTTTCCATAAAATTCTATGTTCCTGTTTTTTTTTATACCCATCACAAAAAGTAACGATTTATATGACTTTTGCGTTTTTCTACATAAACAAATACATACATGTACAGTAGAGTGGTCCAAAAAAAATTTTTTTTTATTTTCAAATTGGCCACCCCGTAAATTTGTAACATGTATCCATAGCAATAACATTGTATAATTTCAGTTGTCTAGCTCTACCGGAAGAGGGTGCTCAACCGAGTGCTGTTTTTGAAATATTTGAGAAAAATTCTTTATATTAATTTTTAAATACCTTTATTTAACTCTACTTTTTTGATATTTTTGTTTTATTACAAAGCAAAAAAAATGAGTTCATCAACTCGAAAAAAAGCCGATATTTTTCTACTTGAATGTCGGGATCTTGAGTCATTGGTAAAAATTAACCAACTTCCAACTCTTCGGCAAGTTCTTCTTCGTTATCACCACATATTAAATGAATCAAGAAATGTGAAACATTCTGCGCATATGCTTATTCAAGAAGTTATGGAAGTGTGGAGCAAATCTGGTATTCCAACCAGGCAACCAAATCACTGCATTGAAAAACTCATAAAAATTCATAAGAACTGGCTGCTTTTAAAGAAAAATAAAACAAGAGATTCGCAAGCACAGAAAAATAGAGAGCATTTGTTTACAGAAGAACTAGACAAACTTTTTGAATTCGCCCATGCAAACGCTTTGAATTCAATAAGAATTGCAGAAGACAGAGAGTTTCCAATGGATCAAAGAAATGAGCGTAAGATGATCATGACATCGATTGACAAGAAGCTAGAAAAGGCCAAAGAACGTTCTCTTAAACGAAAACAAAGAGCTGAAGAATTAAGAAAAAATGCCGCTAAGTCTGCTTTTACACGTTTCATCTTTTGATGCTCAACTCTTATGTTTTTAGGTTAGAGAAGAAAGAAGAAAGGGGGTTAATACGGAGATGCCTGTACTCGGTCAGTACGCTTTGTGTTTTTATTCGTTGGTATTTGCACAACGATGGCTGCATGTAATTTTTTTCTTTTCTTTTTCTCTTTGATTCGCTATTAATAAAATTGTTGTTGTTTTGTACCGAAAAAAGTTGAAACCGATTGCTGCGTGTGAATATATTGGCATCTTTAAAAGGGAATTGAAAAGAAGTTGAGCATCAAAAGATGAAACGTGTAAATTCAGACTAAACATAATGCTTCAATTTCAGTAGTATCAAGTCAAGAACTTGATTTAAGCTGCAGTAGTACTTCGAGTGCAACTACCAATTTGAAGGAAAAGCAAGAAGATGATTTTGTGGTTACTTTACCAAAAACGACACAGGTTGCTACAAGTAAAAGTGTCGTTGCTCCATCGACTAGTGGTATATTTACACAACATGCTACCAGCGCACAGAGGGGTGAAATCGCAAAAAATGGATATTAATTGAAAAATGAAAATTAGTTTTTTTGAAAAATATTTAGTAGCCGATTACAGTATATAAAATTCTACATCACTACTGAAAATTTTAATGTCATATGTTGTTTACTTGTCCAGATGCATTGCATTAAAGTTAAGTAATTTTTGAGCTATTCGCGCACAATAGTGTTAATTGAAATTCGGTATATTTCGACGCTTAATATATAGTTTTTCGCAAGTCAAAAGTAATACTTTTACTATGGAAACTTCAACCTCAGGTATTTTAGCGTTATTCTAAAAATAATTGTGTTAACAAAAATTGTGTAGAAGTATTTTTAAAAATTTTTTTAAGATATGTCTCAATTTTCGCTATTTTCAAAATATTCGTGGATATTTAAATATGAATGGTGTTAGTTGGCGTTAGAATATTAATTTGTTAAGAAACAATAGTTCCTAGGCTTTCATATTCAGTAATAAGATGGTGCGCGTTTTTGCGCGAAATTTTTTTATTAAATTAATTGTGAAAATAGTCACTCAAGCAAAGAACACCAGTTCTTGTCTTTTGTTTGCTTTGTCTACATTTTCGTTGTTATAATTGTCATTGTTATTTATGTGGATCCACGAGTAAAGAATTTAACGACATTGGAAAAATGATCGCTAAAGAGGTTAAAAAATTGGAGTTCGGTCTTTCTATACTGCATGGTTGGATACGTTTTTATGAATGTCTTCTTCACGTGGCATATAAATTACCAATTAAAAAATGGCAGGCAAGAACCGATTTCGAAAAATTTGTTGTTGCTGAAAACAAGAGTCGTATTCAAACGGAATTTAGGAAAAAACTGGACTTATTATTTACCAACCTAAGCCCAGCTTCGGCAATTCAAATGATGGCAACACAGCACGAAGATTTTTTAAAAACGCTGAAATTGAGCAGATATTACGAAACTAGATCTGCAGCTGATTAAGGACATGCACACAATATTAATTGCCGTATCTTGTGGTCATGATATTAATGTAGAAAAATTTAGAGTATTTGCTTAGAATACAGCTCGACTTTTTGTTAAGAAGTATCAGTGGCTTAACATGCCTCCAACCTTGCATAAGTTTTTAATACATGGCCAGAAATCATTTCGCACGGGCTATTACCGATCGGTGAACTGTCTGAGGAAGCCCAGGAAGCCCGAAACAAAGATTTTAAAAACTACAGAGAACATTTTTCTCAAAAGTAGTCGGGAGGATTGCAATCGAGACATATTAAATAGGTTCCTACTAAGTTCAGATCCAATCCTATCTGGAAAAACAAAATTGCCAAAAAAAAATTCCACCAACTTCCAAAATCAGTAGTAGATCTACTAGTTTCGCCTTCAGTTTTGACGAACGTGGCACCAGAAGGCACAAATCATGATACAGATGACGACGGGCATATTTTTTAAAATAGCAGGTTAGACACATATGTCTTATAATATGTATATACAAGCTATTTATATTTTTGAACAAAACGCTCACCAGACACATCCGTACACGATCGAACAATTTTAATATCTGCTTTGAGTCCCGAAGTTACATATATGATACAATAATCTTCCTTTCGTCTACGTAATTTTGTTAAAAATAAATTGATAACTATGTAAAAATTGTATTACTTTAAAAAAAAAAAATCCGACTGAGCCAGAGCTATTTTTTAAAAGGGGGCGTGACACCGCCTTATTCCACCTTGGATGTAATTCATGCTGTACGATTAACAGATATACAAAATCTCATATTCATACCTCTGATAGTTCATGAGATATATCCGTTCTAAGTTTCAGGTTATATGGGCTGTGCCACGCCCCTTTATCCAATCATAACCAAGTATATCCCAGGACTATTAGCAGGTCAACAGTAAAACATTAGGAAAGTTTCATGACAATCGGTCTATTACTATGGCCGCTAGAGCGATTTTTAATGGGGGGGAGTGGCACCGCCCACTTTTCCAAAAGATGTGTAGCCTATGTCTCTCAGTGATAACGTTGCATTCTAATAGTGAAAGAATTTTTAAAATTGGATAAGTAGTTTAATTAATCTCCATTTTTTGTGATTTCACCCCTCTGTGCAGCGCTCTGGATCGTAACAAAATAACCGACAGAGAAGCAGTGCGACTGATTGTTCCATTGTCTGCCGCACTTGGTTGTAATCCTGCTGTACTTCCAATCTCTCGAAGCACAATTCGACGTGCAAGAAAAAAAGCAAGGACAGAATTTAATGCAAATATAAAAGAACTATTCGACCCGAAGTATCCGCTTGTAATACATTGGGATGGGAAAATACTGCCTGATATAATAGGTAAACAGAAAGTAGAACGCCTACCTATTCTTGTCTCCGGTAATGGTTCGGAAAAACTGTTAGGTGTGCCCAAACTTACTGCAGGAACGGGCAAAAAAACGTCTGATTCTGTTTTTGACACAATAGAACAGTGGAATATCACAAATAAAGTCCGAGGTATGAGCTTTGACACTACTGCCTCTAACACCGGTGCCAAAGGAGAAGCATGCACTCTCCTTGAAGCAAAGACGGGCCGTGATCTTTTATGGCTTGCTTGTCGTCATCACGTGTTTGAAATAAAGCTTTCAAAAATATTTACAATGTGCTTTGGGCCATCAAAGTCTCCTATGATTCCATTATTCAAAAGATTCAGAGATGTTTGGCATACATTACCAAAAGATCATTAGGATTGTCTTGACTTCAATACTATCGCGAAACAGTTTGCCGAAAATACTCTTGAGAGTCATACGACTGATGTAGCTAGAAAAAAACAAGTTCGTGGTGATTACAATGAGCTAATAGAGCTCACAATGATTGTTCTGAATAAACCTCCAGCAAGGATTAGTTGGCGTACTCCGGGACCAATACATCATGCTCGATGGATGGCAAAACTACTGTATGCTATGAAGATTTTTCTCTTTCGAAATAATTCTCAAGCATTTAAGCTAACCAAAAGAGAAGAAAAACAAATTGTTCGGTTTGTTAATTTCGGTGCACTCATATATACGAAGATTTGGATAGAGGCGCCTTTGGCAGCAATTAATGACCCCCAACTTTGGAAGAGATTAAAATTATACGAAGTCATTGATCCCAAAATCAGTGCAGCAGCCAGGGTTATCTAAGAGCGTAACTTGTGGTATTTATCTAATGAGCTAGTTACATTTTCCTTGTTTTCCGATAAGCTGTCTTATGGCGAGAAAATGGCCATTGTTCAAAGAATGGATGTTGACGGCGGTTCTCGTTTAAAAAGAGGTGACTCTGCCAAATTATCCTTGGAAGCCACACTAGAAGCCTTTGCATTGCAAATAACGCAAAAAACTCTCTCAGTTCTAGAAATCGTGGACTCTTTCTTACAATTACCTCCTGAGGATTGGGATGACAATGTTGATTATCTTCAAGGCAAAAGTTACATAAGACATTTGCGTGTGGTTAACGACACTGCGGAGAGGGGTGTAAAACTATTTGAAGATTACAATACGATACTTACTAACAATGAGGAGGAAAAACAATTTTTACTTCATGTCGTTGAACAGAACAGAAAGGCAATTTCTACTGAAACTTCTAAAACTATGCTAACAAGCTTAGTAACAAGTTGAAAAAAAATTTTTATTAATATTATTTTTAAGTATTTCTTTATTTATATTATTTTTTGTGTGTTTTAATACTATGTATATCTGAATAAAAAAATTATTTTTGATACATTGCTTACATTTTTTACTTAATGTTTTGACTAGTTCTTTCTCAGGATTTTTTCATAAAATTGAAATACTTTAAAATCGATGAGCACTCCCTTGTATTTAAGATAAGTTGCTAGAATTTTGTAGACACATTATGAATGGTAGGTGTAACCAAACTAGGGGGTGGCGTAACTTCTGCTTGGAAATTTTTTTTTCTATGTAAGCATGGACCACTCTAATGTACAGGGAAGTTAATTTAACGATGTCCGTCTGTTTTTCTGTATATATGGAAAGAGAAAAAGTTTCCAAATTAAGTACAAGCATCTTTGTTATTAAAACACAACATCCGGCATAATGTGGCCGGTATTGGATAAGTGGGCGTGGCACAAAATAAATTTATTTATTTTTTTATTTATTCAATAGATATTTTACAAATATATTACATTCTAAATTATTTACAATTCGAATGAGTTAATCGGGCATGTTCTAAAAATCGAAATGCAGTGGAATTGAAATCGAACGAGATTTTGATTTCAATTATTGACAAAATTACTGTAGTTTTTCGTTTTTTTTCAAGAGTTGTTCTTGTAAATATAATTGGTACTCAAAGTATGAAGTATATAAAACGGAACATTTTTATGAACTTTCTTTACAGGCTCGTTTTCAAAATTTGTTCGGTTTTAAATCCACTTCATTTCAATTTACAGAACATACCCGAATATTGTTCTTATCTACATATATTTGGCATAACATAATAGTTGAGAGCCAGATTGGCATTTAAAGCTGATTATTGATCTTTTTTTTTTTTAATTCATGTAGGTATAATTTACATTTAATTTATTTAGTAACTATTACATTTATATGATTACTTTAAAATATAAAAATTATGAATAAAATTAATTTAACTATTTTATTAACAAGGTTTTAGATTATTTTTAAAGATTATTTATATTATACATATTCAACATTTTTTTATTTTTCGAATTTATTCTATGAGCTAAATTTCAGTTATGTATTTTATAAAGCTTTTTTGTAATAGTCCTATTCCTTCAACTTTTCATAGAATAAATTCGAAAAATAAAAAAAATGTTGAATATAATATAAAGTAACCTTCGGAAGGAAATAATTCCCAGTTTTGATTATTTATATTATTATTATTAAAATATGTACATATATATATCACCTAGATATTGATTTATTTTTCAAATTTATTAAGCAAATTCATCAATTATTAATTTTCTATACTTTAAACAAATTTCTAAACATTTATATAACATATTATAATGATCAGTTTTATATAATATATTAACAACTTCATTAAAAGTAAGTGTGATTTTACCAAAGTATCTCATTCTGAATTCATTATAGATTGGGCAGATGCCAATGAAATGAAAAGTATTTTCAGTTGCATCTAAGTTACACAGTGTACATAGACCTACTGATGAGTTTTTAAAGCACCTAGCATTGAGATCTAATAAACCACCTCTAGCTTTTATTAACAAACTAGCTGACCCGGTCCGCGTTGCTGGCCCTAAGCAAACATTACTGTTGTATTACCAGACGATTTAAATTGATCTTTAAACGAAATTTACGGCCTTTAAATAAAAATCCATGAAATACCTATCATAAAGTTTTTTTACAGAATAACTTACATATGGTGTAGATATGAGTTCAATGAAAAAAGAAACACATGTATTTAAGGCAAATTGGAAATTATAATTATTGATTACTTCATCTTAAGGCCAGCGCATATACAATGTTTTTTTTTATTATAAAGAGCCGTTTTCTGATTTTAGGTAAATCGAAATAAGCGGGCGGGTCAAAATTTTCTTTCCGTAAAAACCTAAGTTGGACCATGGCGATAATTTTAAAGAAAAAATCATCCAAATCGGTCAAGCCGTTCTCAAATTATACGCTTAATAGAAAAAGTGGGCGTAAAAGTAGGCGTGGTAATTTTTTCTTTCGATGAAAACGTAAAATGGATTAATACGAACAGTTAAAAGAGAAATTAGTCAAATCGATGTAGCAGTTTTTTGATTTTAGGTATATCGAAAAAAGTGGGTGAGGCAAATTTTTCTTTCCGCAAAACCTAAGTTAGACCATGGCGATCATTTTAAAGAAAAAATTGGTCAAGCCGTTCTCCAGGTTTGCGCTTAATAGAAAAAGTGGGCGTAAAAGTAGGCGTGGTAAATTTTTCTTTCAATGAAAACTTAAAGTTGATTAATACGAACATTTGAAAGAAAAATTAGTCAACTCGATGGAGCCGTTTTCTGATTTTAGGTAAATCGAAAAAAGTTGGCGTAAAAGTGGGCGGGGCAAAATTTTCTTTCCGTAAAAACCTAAGTTGGACCAAGGCGATCATTTTAAAGAAAAAATCGTTCAAATCGGTGAAGCCGTTCTCAAGTTATGGATTTTGTCACCCCCCAGACCGAAAATAAAAAATCAGACTTCACAGTGTCACCCGCCTGAATATTCTGAAGATTCCGTGAAAATTTCATCAAAATCGGCCCAGCCGTTTTGGAGTCCATACGTTACATACACACATACATACATACACACATCCTATTTTATATATTTAGAAGAAGATTGTTGTTCGAAACGAAAAATTTGATTCCGAAATTGGTTTCATATAGGGTTGCCATTTTTGAAATTGGAAAAATCAGTACATCATAAGAAAAATACCAGTACATTCGAAAAAAAACCAGTACACAAATTTTGATCCAAAATTTTATTGAATTCATAAGTTTTAAACGATTATTAAAACAAAAGGAGTAATGTCATTGATCGGCACATTTGTTGTAAATGCACAAAAAATTCTAAATTCATACAAGTTATTGTCAATATAATGAGGGTATTCACGAGGTCTCCAATAGGCTATAAAATTAAAACCCCTTAAAATTTTTTGTTTTTGAATTACAAACGAAAAAATGCAAATAGTTAGGTGAAATATTTATTATTTTAAGAAATTTTTTTAACGTCAATAGTTTGGAGCAATTTTTAAATTATGACTTGATGAAAATGTGACTGGATAGGAGACCTTGTGAATACCCTAAATACTTTACCAATAATTTGGTTGTTCTTCCGCAACTAAAATTGGAAGCAACTTTGGAATCAGGGAAGATTTCTTTGAAAAGTTTTCTGCTACAATCAGTTGAAGAGTAGCTGTGGCCATGAATGAAATGAAGATACTGTTTTTTTAATGACTCCCTGATATATTTCGCATACCTAGCATTTACGCATGAAAGTAATTTTTCAATACACTTACACTTTTTCACTAACATTCACACAATTTTTGTACTTTCAGCCAATCGGCTGTTTCTACGATTTTTCGTTGCCCTGCAAATAATTTTGGACTGCCTGATCCATTTTGATTAAATGGATTACTCCATGGACTGGTCCGATGTAATGCATGCATGGACCACGTCCTTGTCAAAAATTGTTTGTAGTGAGACAATATGTCTCATTTTTTAACGACATGTTTCGCTTAGGATGGTTTATATACCGGGACCATGTAGATGCTATTGCCATTTTGGAAGAAGTCAATTTATTTTTGGTGAGTTTTTTAAAGGATAAATCGTAGTCGAGATCCATTCCTAGGTATCTATAGCTATTAACAATCTGTGTGTTATCAGTTTCATAATTCAATTTAAGGTTTTTAGATATTCTAGTACCAGATCTAAAAACTAGAATTTTTGATTTATCAAGATTTACCCTAAGACACCATTGTTCACAGTACTTATAAAGTGCATCACTCATAGTTTGTAGTTCAATTGGTGAATCGGATAAAATTACAATGTCGTCTGCGTAGAGTAGTATATCACTTAAATCGTTCAGGTATAAGGAAAACAAAATTGGGCTTAAAATACAACCTTGTTTTACACCACAGTCTACGCAAAGAGCTTCAGAATAAGCGTTATCATAACGGATTTTACTTGAGTTATTTTCGTAATAAAGTTGTAAAATGCGAACGAATTTTGATGCTAGTCCCATCGTCGAAAGTTTATAGAAAAGTGAATTTCTTGGTATCATATCAAAGGCACATGAAAAATCAACAAAAAATGCGTACGTGCTAATACCCCTTATTTTGTTTAAATGGATTATATTCACAAGATTGAACACAATGTCAACTGTCGAGTACTGCTTCCTAAAACCAGCCTGGTATTCATTTAAAATATTGTTGTTATATATCCAGTAAGTTAGGCGATTTAAAAGTATATTATTAAAAATTTTGCAGAAAGTATCAATTAAAGATAGCCCACGATAATTTGACGGACAGTTAGAATCACCTTTCTTCAAAAGCGGTAGCAAAATGGATTTCTTGAAACTAGTTGGTATCTTTTCTTTGATGAAAAATACGTTTAAAATTGAAAGAATTTTTTTTACAAAACAAATCGGTGCATTTTTATAAAATTCATAGCAGATTCCATCAAGGCCAGGCGCCTTATTTTGTTTTAAAGTTTTTAGTACCGAAGTAAGTTCACAAAGTTCTATTGGAGAATCAAGAAAAGCATCGGCATACACCATTGCATTTTAGTTGAGTGCTCTTTATTTTCCAATAATGAACTAAAGTGTTTGAGAAAATCTTCAGAATTTAGATCACCTCTCGTTATACGATTTTGAGTTTTTAAGCCGTTCGATAATGCCCACCACTCTTTACTGGACCTAACAGAGTTTAGTTTATTTAAATTTATTTATATTTGCAGGGAAATGAAACTGTCATTTGCTTAAGCAAGGTGCGAATCTAATCGCAAATTCAAATACATGATATCAATAAAGGTTATTAGATGACACTCTTGCGATAAACAGTTATAGCGCAGCAAATTTTAAATTTACAAAATATGTGCATGTACAAATTTTCGATTCAGATTTTTAAGCTCTATCGATTGATACTAGCTAGATGTATGCACGCGGAATAGTTTTCGAGTTATAAGTGAAAAACTAAATTTTTATATGTACATATATAGAAAATTTAAAAAGTTTGCTGCAATATAACTTCCTCCCCCAAATCTCTTAGAAAATAAACTATGTATATCAATATCGATTCAGATGTTCCGCTCTATCGATTGGAACTATTATTAGCATAAAACTAAATTTATACATGCACATATTTTGTAAATTTAAAGTTTGCTGCGCTATAACTCTATCGCAAGAGAGTCATCTAATAACCTTTATTGATATCGATTCAGATTTGTATGATCTATCAATTGGTAGTACCTACATAGACGCGAGCTAATTTGTTTTTATTTTATAAACGTAAAACTTTATGCATGTATATTAAAATACTTTCAAAACAAAAAGCACGTGATACTTAATACTACTTGTTTTACCAACTGTGAAAAAGTTTTCCAAAAGCTTAACAAAAAGTTAACCAAAAAGTTTGTTTTCTTTACGACGATAATATACCTTGGAATTGACAACAGGAATAGACGACTGACGTTTTGAAGCACAGGGTGTTTCATTTACAAACAATATTTTTTTTTAAGTTTAATTTTAGGAAAGTCAAAAATTAAAAATAATAATACATTTCAAAGAAGGTTTTTTAATTAATTTAGTTAAATAAATTTTAATAAAACGTACGAAATGACTGCATTAAATCCCGATTTGTCTCAACCCACATGTCGAGTTTGCTTACAAAACAACAAAAATGAAGAAATGTCCTCAATTTTTGCATTGGATACAGATTTTCATGATCTTCATATTTATGAAAAAATTGAAAATTGTGCTGGCATTAAGGTAAGCATTTTTCTTTGAAATTTAATATAACATTAATTGTTTCCTTTAGGTATTGCGACATAAAAAACTGCCTACTCTAATATGTGGCGACTGCTATGGATTTTTAAAAGTGTCTTATAAATTTCGAACAATTTGTCGAAATTCGAATGAATATTTAAAGGAATTTGTAGTTTCAGGAGCAATTATAAATAAAAGTGAAACATCATCCAAACAAAATTCTCCAACGGCAATTGAAAACACCTCTAAAAAACAAAGCAAACGTATCCAGTGCAGAACAAAACTTCAAGAAAAGAAAAGCTTCCCGCCAGAAAAAATTAAAAATGAAATTGTAAGTCCACCCAACTCTCCAACAATTTATGACGACTTAAATAATGATAACTTCTGTGATGCTGAAGAGGAGTGGTTCGATATTAATAATGATGAAGAAGATATGTCTTGTGGTGAAAATCTTGAAATTTCAATAGAGAAAATAGATTTCGAAGACGAAATAGTAACAGAATTTGATTCAATGCAAAAACCAAATAAACGCAAGAAACAAACTAAACAAAAAATTAAAAATTCTCGTGCTGCAACATCTAAAACGTTAGGAATCTCATCAGATGGTGTAGCAATCATACGTGAGAAGAAACCTCGAGCTAAAAGAGTAAAAAAGGAAAAACAACCGCATATATGCGACGTTTGTGGAAATACTTATAATCGCCGCTATGCCTTGGAACTTCACGTAAGAAGACATCGGGATGAAAAACCTTATGAATGCGAGTAAGTAAAAAACTAAAATGATTTTAGAAAGGGGTTTATATAGTACCTATGGTCAATGACCATATACATTTGACCATTGGCCATATGTATTTATATATATGATTCATTCCGTGCATTTATTATATAAATGACTAAGAAGAAAGAGTAAACGTGGCAACTGTTGGGCGTTACTTGAGATGCAGTTCTAATCCGCTAGAATCACCGTCTGTACGTAAAACTAATAAGTAGTTACGCGGTTTTTAATCTACTTTTTTTGAGTTTTTATAATTCGTGGCTATTCTGAAATACGCGTCGAAAAAGTGGAAATTTACATGAAAACAAAAACAAAATTTATAAAAATTGTTTTTGTTATCTATACACTTCTTAAATCAAAATAACGCGAGAGTTGTAACGCGTTTCATTCTCTTTAAAAACAGTTAATTTTGTATGATAAACAAAAACAATTTTTGTCAATTTGGTTTTGTTTTGTTTTCATGTAAATGTTTACTTCATTGACGCGTATTTCAGAATAGCCACGATTGTCTTGTCGTATAAAACGTCGACATCACTACAACATAGTAATTTCCAAAATTTGACAAGTTATATGCACTAGAGCAGCCTTTGTTTGCTCCCTTTTTTGTTTGTAGTTTTATATGTCCAATTTTTAAGCACATTATCGATTGTGTGCAGCTGTATTTCACCAATGGCTTCACGAATATTGTCTTTTAAAGCGTCAATTGTCTCTGGCTTGTCGGCGTAACACCTATCTTTGACGGCACCCCACAAATAATAGTCCAACGGTGTCAAATCGCAGCTCCGAGGTAACCAAACGACATCAGTTCTACGGCTGATAATGCGATCTTCAAAAACAGGGCGCAAAACATCGAGTGTAGCTTCGGCTGTGTGGCACGTTGCGCTGTCCTGTTGAAACCAAATGTTGCCAATATCCTCCTTAAATTTTTGTGAACAAAAATTCTTTCAACATGGCCCGATAACGATCGCAATTGACTGTAACACATTCTGCAACAATGAGGAAGTTGCAACAGTCTGTTGTTTCTTGTTGCACCATGATAGAGTGCCCACCACTAACTGATTTTCTGCCAGTTGTATCTGATGCACAATCTGCATCACAAAATCCCAAAATGTTTGATTTGAGGATTTCATAAAAGTTAATTTTGTTTCCAATGTTCCTTTAAGGTATCTAACAACACGCTTCAGATGCTGTCAGTGAATGTCAGAAGGATTTTGCTGAAAACGGCCTAAATAACCGATATAGAAACATATATCAGGTCGATAACATAACATGATATACATTAAACTTCCCAATAGCTCTCTGTAAGGTTGCTTTGGCCGTTAGGTCAGAACGACCAAGGTCGTAACGCCCAAAACCAAACATTTCATAACGCCCAAATTTGGTTGTATTGCCCAACACCCAAAAATAATAATGGCAAAATGCCCAAATGCTATGTTATATCGCCCAAATGACAAAGTTTGGGTGCTGTGACATTTTGCGTTGTAAGCGTTACGACATTTTTTCGAAAAATAGACATATTTATTTGGGTGTTGTGACATTTTCTTAAATATGAATTTTTTAAGTAATTCTATTAATTTTAGTGAAACTGAATAATAAAAACAGTTAGTTTACTTGTTTAACAAAACAACAATCACAATTATTTAGCCTTCACAGAGTGCGGTCGCTAGTAAAAAATTAAACATAAAGCAATCGGAAAGTTTTGAGTTCGTGAGTGGAAAGCGGTGTTATTCCAAAATAATGTATTTAACAAGTGAAAAACAATTATGCAAAAAAAAATCATTTTATAAAGGCAAAACATTTTATACATGTTATGCATCCAATTGTAAGGCACGTGCAGGAATTTTAGAGGATGGAACATGTGTTAAATCACAAAAAATAGAACATACAGATTTACAAAGAGTTGAAAGCAGTTGAGGACATTACAAAACAATGCAGCAATCCTTCTGTTCTTTTGAGTGACGCCAATGCCTCGAGTGGTATAAGAAAAATTTTTAAAAGAGTTACAGTAAGTCGATTTAGAATATAACCCAGCGCGAGGAGGGGGGCGGGTTTCGTTCGCGTCTGATGCGAACAGAGCGGCGCATCTATATTTTTTTTATATGGGCATTTCCAGCGAAAAGTCTACTTTTTATAACGCAACGCCAGAAGTATTTTGAATTGTTTCTCAAAAAATTGTATATGTATAGTTTACCTTTTTATATTTTGGTGTAAAGCGCAACTAGCTCTACATTTGGTAACAAAAGGGATAACTATTGAACAACATGGTCCGAAAATACACCTTTATTTGCAATCTGGCGTTACATTAAAAAGAAGTATACTTATCGCTGAAAATGCCCATATTTACCTTAAAACGAGCAAAGATTTTTAAATTTTAAAGCTTGAAAAATAAATTTTTATTCGTCCAAAGTTTGCTAAAAAAGGTTTTATGCAAAACATCTTGCTCAATTCGCAGTCTTATTCAGTTTAGTAATGTAAGTCAAAATCCACTTCCGTTTTTTTAACGTCACGCCAGCGCAGATTTTTGCTTATATCTGCAAATCCTTAGCGTTGATTACTTTAATTTTTTTCTGAATATAGTGCTACTTCATTACTTTGTATTTAAAAAAACCCTTTTTACAAATTTGACTTCTTCATTTAATTTTTTTACATTCTGTGGTACAAATATACCGACACGTCAAAATGGAAATGCACATATGTATGTACATATAGAAGTTAAATAAAATTGTAGACGAATATTTCATATTTTTTTACTTTTTTGGGCCTTATGACAGTTTTTCTTTTATGCGTTATGGCCTAGACTATAATTTGAAAAAATATGGCAAAACGATAAAATTTTTGGGCGTTTTGACAATTTTGGTTTTGGGCGTTACGAACTTGGGCGTTTTGACCTAACGCCGATGCTTGGTGACTGATCTTGATATCGATACCGATAGTTTGTTCTACGTTAAAAAAACAGAACAATTGTGGTGCTGTAGACAAACATTATATTTTAATGTTCAATAATGTTACTTTTTTACATTAATGAAGAGATGAACAAACAAAAAATTTTAGCAACGACCGCAGCACGAACAGCTTGTGTGTGTATTGTGTATATGTTTTGTTTGTGTAAAATTATTTTGCTTTCTTTTTGGTGTTTTTCGGTATGGGTATTTGGTTTTTTTGCCAGCCAAAAGGGCGCTAGACACAACAGAAACGATCGAACAATAATGAGCTGAATTAAACACAATGAAGTTTGTGTTAAATGTTCTCATCTTTTGTTGAGTTAGATAAAAACAGTATTATTTTTGTGTTCGAAAATGAACAACAGGGAAACATTTGTTTTTTAATGATTTTTTACACAAACACTACTAGCGTTTGTGTTTTGCACAAATCTACCGAACCGAACACTAAGGAGCGATATTTAGTGTTCCTTTTTGAAAGTCTTTTGTAAAAAGTAAAATTAAAAAAAAGATATTCTTATAAAAATGTTTTTATTAGTATTGTATTTCTTCATCTTTTAGGATTTGCAGTTATGCCTTTCATAGTAATTTCGAATTAATCCGTCATATGCGAAAACACACTGGAGACAGACCTTACAAATGCAGCTATTGTTCACGAGCATTTGGAGATCAATCAACTTTAATAAAACATGAAAGGTAATACATATACAGTTATGTGATGGAAATCGATTTTGAAGATCAAACAAGTTAAAAACGAAAGTATCGGTTTCAGTATCTTTAAAAATTGATTTCTTATACATTTTCTTTTTATTTTCGGTCTATATTCTTTCAAATTCTATATTATGATTAAATACATGGGTTTTAAAATCGCTTTAAAAACAATAGTTTTGAAATCGATCGTAATTCATCACATAGCTGATAATAAATAGAATTAAAAATATATAATTTTTTTGAATTTTTGTAGAATTCATCGCAATGAAAGACCGTTTAGGTGTGATACCTGTGGCAAAAGTTTTACTTATTCTAATGTTCTTAAACATCACATACTAACACATACTGGAGAAAAACCATACACGTACGTATTTAAAAATTAGAGAAAGATTAATAAATATATTTCTAGTTTTTATTGTTTCTTAATTTAGTTGTGAACTTTGTGGTAAATGTTTCACTCGCCCTCATCATTTACGCGCTCATTTGGAAACACTTCAGCATCAAAGTGATCCCAGATCTAAAATACTTCTGCAAAATATCCGAAAAAACAATGAAAGTGAATCAGTTAATGTTAATAATTTTGCACTTTAATATACAATTCAAAATTTGTATTAAATTTTTTATTTGAATTTACGTTATTTAAAGGCTATAGTTGTAGGCGATATTAACTGCAATAAGTGTCTAATGTACATATCTAGAGATTTTTTTAACGTTAATGAGGGTCAGAAAAAGGATATTTTGAAGAAAAAAATAAGACCGTTTTTTATAATGGTAAAAAAACTTACTTCAAAAACATTCTAACTACTTTTTAGAAATATGCATTCTATAGTTTGTTATTTGTGGCTATTCTAAAATACGCGTCGAAGAAGTGAATATTTACATGAAAACAAAACAAAACAAAACAAACCCATATAGAATTATTTTTGTTTATCATACAAAATTTACAGTTTTTAAAAGAGAAAGAAACGCGTTATAACTATCGCGTTAATTTGATTTAAGATGTGTATAGATAACAAACAATTTTCGTAAATTTTGTTTTCATGTAAAATTTACATTGTAAATGTTCACTCCTTTGACGCGTATTTTAGAATAGCCCTCAAGTTCTGCAGAGTGATATCTGGTATTAAAAAGCATAAATTTGAACGCAGCGGTGAAATAAGTTTTAGCGTAGGCCGAGATAATAGCCATCTGAACAGCCGCGGAGCACATTCAGAATGGTGAGATATCTGGCAGGGTTATTACATTATTACCGATAGTAAAGCGGACTAAAATCCCTGTCCGATAATGCCGGATGGACAAAGAGACATATACATATATGTATATAAACTGTATGGCTGAATAGCTGGCACATGCAGGAACCACCTTGAGTGGTAGTGCTGGTTTGATAGAACTACTTACATGTGATGAGACCAGAAAAATCTGGCCCATCATGGATAAAAATAGGACACGGCGTGCATTAAGTCTGTCCAGACATCAACTAAGAAACCTAATTGCGGTTATAACTGGTCACTGGCCCATTGAACAAAAAGCCCCATGTATTTTGTTTATACAATTTTCTGGTTAGTTGTCAAAATTTTTTATTGCAAATTAAAATTATTACTTTTTTATAAAAGAAATTAATAAATTCACTTCAATCATTCGCAGTTTTGAAATTTTTTTATTATAAAAATAATATTTTTAACACTTCATTCAACTTCTTCTCAAAACAAAATCATATTTTGACGTTGAACATATTTTTTAATTCGGCGTGGAAACAGCTGTTGAACGGCTGACGAGATGAGTTTACCTGTTTGAATTGATCAATAAATCTATTTAAAAAGTCCAAGGCGAATTCATAACAGGTAAGTGCAACTCAACAACTACAAAAAGCCCCATGTATTTTGTGTTTACAATTTTATCGTTAGTTGTCAAAATTTTTTTATTGCAAATTAAAATTATCACTTTTTTATAAAAGAAATTAATAAATTCACTTCAATCATTCGCAGTTTTGAATTTTTTTTATTATAAAAATAATATTTTTAACACTTTTCATTCAACTTTTTCTCAAAACAAAATCATATTTTGACGTTTGACCATATTTTTTAATTCGCCGTGGAAACAGCTGATGAACGGCTGACGAGATGAGTTTACCTGTTTGAATTCGCCTTGGGCCTTGCTCTAATGCAAGGCGAATTCAACTACAGGTGGTGTCGGAACTACAACAATCCAACAGCAACAGAAAAAACATGGCATTTTTTACATAACATTGTTAGTGTTTACGGCTCGAAATGTCAACCATTCTTAACAAAACACTTACAAATCAAAACAAATAAGCTCGAACCAAGGCGAATTCAAACAGGTAAACTCATCTCTACAACTACAAAAAGCCCCATGTATATTGTTTATACAATTTTCTGGGTGGTTGTCAAAATTTTTTTATTGCAAATTAAAATTATCACTTTTTTATAAAAGAAATTAATAAATTCACTTCAATCATTCGCAGTTTTGAATTTTTTGTATTATAAAAATAATATTGCTAACACTTTTCATTCAACTTCTTCTCAAAACAAAATCATATTTTGACGTTTGACCATACTTGTTAATTCGCCGTGGAAACAGCTGATGAACGGCTGACGAGATGAGTTTACCTGTTTGAATTCGCCTTGGCTCGAACTTTCAAAATCAGATGCCGTTTCGACACCACCTGTAGTTAATTCGCCTTGCTCTAATGTTTACATTTGTACTTCTAGTTTCGTGTTTCGTGCAAGAAGAAGAAGAATTTTATTCTCTCAAATCCGCTCTCATTTACACAAATTAAAAGTACGGGAACGCTTATCGTGCAAATTGGGATCCCGAGGGATCCCAAAGTAGAGTAAAGAAACAGAGCTAAAATGTCGACGAAAGTGGACAAAAAACATAATAAACAAATGTATTCAGGTTTTCAAGACAAAATCTTGACAGAAAGAATACGAAAAAACAGAAGAAAGGAAGCAACATGTGAAAATAATTAAAAATGATAATTACAGCAAATTTCGAACCACCAGTATCACTGGTTAAATATGGATGTTTGACTATTGGCTGACAGGCACCGCAGTGGTGCAGAGCAGAGATGTTAGATGTGACGATTTTACGTCATTTTGACGATTTTTTTCGTTGAATTTACCAAAATGACGATTAACGATTTTTGATGTAAAGTCACTAATGTTTTGACGATTTTATCCCGTCAATAAATTTACTTTAAACTTTAACCTGACATCAATTTTATAACACTTTAATCTGGCAAGCACGTTTGGTAGATGTGACGATTTTTCGTAATTTTAACGATTTTTTTGAGAAAATACAATAATATGACGATTTTTTGACTAAAAGTAATAGTGTTATGACGATTTTCTGGCATCGATAAAACACAAGAAATATTTACAATTATATTGAAAACAGTCCAAAACTTAAAAATCAATTTTTCGAAATACAAAAATTTTTGGAAATTAAACAAAAAATTCCTCCCCCATCACAAACCAGGTGGATTTCATTAGAAGCATTACTAATTCAAATTCTACAATTATAGAAATGACATCGGTACTGCAAAAAATATACACAAGAGCCCCGATTTGCGTCAGTCCTATCTGGTCCGCTTTTAAAAAATTGGTTAAATCCGCTTTGCGTTTTTATGATTTCGATTTGCGTCGCAACATACGAATGCATTTTTCGATGAAGTCATAATCACATGTGAAGAATTTTTCCATTTGTGTGTAAAAATGCAAATCCCATTTAATTCTGTTGGTTAGTTATTCTTAGTTAAATTGCGTGTTAGGAAGTAAGAAGTTACTTTTTAATAAGAAGTTGTGTAGAAAAATGAGTGCAATGAGAAAAAAATGTATTAGTTTGGAACTAATATTGGACGTAATAAAACGTTTCAAGTCGGTTGATATAGACAGAATCCTTGGTTTTTAGCACCTTTAACAATAAAAACAATTTGCAATAGAGATAGCGCTAAAAGTTAATCATTTAAAAATAGCTCGAGTTAAAAGCAAATGAGATTTTATTTATTATTTAATATTTTTCTGAATATGGATAAATGAAATAAAAAAAAATTTGTTATGCATTTATGCAAATATATTTTTTCTTATGTTTTCTTTTTAAATGATAAATATATTCAGCTCATTTGCTGAAATAAATAGAATAAAACTTAACCATATCACTTTCTTCTTCATAAATAGAATTTCTTGCTAAAAATTTTTATTTTCGAACCAATCCATGCAATTGTCTTTAATTTGTAAAATTTATATATTTGACGTTTTGTTGACGATTTTGTTCAATTTTCGTGACGATTTTGACGAATTTTGTTAAAACTTTTGACGATTTTTGAGGAAAAAACTCTAACAACCCTGGTGCAGAGGTTAGAACTCAAAGAATTCTGATGAAAGAATGTGGTGATTCTTGAAACATGTAAATTTAACCCAAGTTCGAGCCCCAAAATTAAAATTAACAGTTCAACTAAAAATCATAATTGTTTTTAATAATCAACAAATTTAGAATTTTATGACGGTTCGTTTTCTTTTAAGTGACGATATTTTTAAAAACATGTTTTAGGGTTAATTCTTAGTTCAAATTCATACAGAATTGACAACATACGACTAACATTTCAAGCACAGGGTGTTCTTATTTACATAATTTTATTGAAGTCGACAAGTTAAAAAAATATACGCCAAAGGTTTTTCAATTAAATTAGTTAAATAAATTTTAATAAAACGTATGCGATGACTGCATTTAATGCCGATTTGTCCAAACCCACATGTCGAGTTTGCTTACAAAATAACAAAAATGAAGAAATGTCCTCAATTTTTGCTTTGGATTCAGATTTTCATGATCTTCATATTTATGAAAAAATTGAAAATTGTGCTGGTATTAAGGTAAATATTTTTCTTTAAAATTTAATGCAACATTAATTGTTACCTTTTATAGGTATTGCACCATGAAAATCTGCCGACTTTAATATGTGACAACTGCTACGGATTTTTAAAAGTGTCTTATAAATTTCGAACAATTTGTCGAAATTCGAATGAATATTTAAACGAATTTGTAACTTCAGGAACAATTAGTAATGCAACTGAAACATCGTCCAAACAAAATCCTCTAACAATAATTGAAAATACCCCCAGAAAGTCAAGCAAACGTATCCAATGCAAAGCAAAACTTCAAGAAAAGCAAAGCTACTCGCCACAAAATATAAAAAATGAAATTGTTAGTCCTCCAAACACTCCTACAATTTGCGACGACTTAAATAATGATAATTTCGGAAACGATAGCGAGGAATTGTTTGATATCAATTATAATGAAGATGATAAATCTTGTGAAAATATTGAAATTTCAATAGAGAAAGAAGTTTTAGAATTAGAAGACGAAAAAGTAATGGAATTCGATGCAATTAAAAAACAAAATAACCGCAAGAAAAAACCTGCAATAACAATCAAAAGGTCACGTGCCGCCCCTTCTAACCCATTAGGAATCTCATCAGATGGTGCAGCAATTATACGTGTGAAAAAACCTCGTGCTAAAAGAGAGAAAAAGGAAAAACAACCGCATATATGCGACGTTTGTGGAAATAGTTATCAGCGCCGCTATGCCTTGGAACTTCACATAAGAAGACATCGAGATGAAAAACCTTATGAATGCGAGTAAGTAAAAAATTACAACATCAGTCGCTTTTATTGTTACTAAATTTTTTTTAACACGAAAGCCGCCGCACAAAAAGTTAACTTCTCTATTGATTGCAAACAAAATTAACATATAGGTATGAAAAAATTAAAAAAAAAATGTTTAATATGAATGGCGGGTTACAGCTGAAAATGTTGAATACATACAAGTTTTTTTGTTTGTTTTTGAACATATCTTTCATAGCCAGAAAACTCATGAATGTCATAAAAAATATCTTAAATGCTTTTCTACCATTTTAGGGTAGTCGTCACAATGCTCCGATTTTCATTAAATTTTGCACAAAAATGTTTATATGTACATATGGCTAAAAATCACACATCCAAATATTGTTCTTTAAAGAGGAGATTTAATTGGGATTTTTTATTTGGCTTATAAGGCCAATAATATAAATTTGCATTTTAAAATGTCATTAATAAGATTCGATTTTCACCATATTACGTTGAATATTAATCACCCTAATAGATTAATGGAAATAATTTCACGTTCTCTTTAATCTATTACCAAACAGTCGTAGGCGTATTTTTAATACGCCAAACACAATAAGGGCCATTATTACAACTTGCCAATAGTTAAAAGTCGGATTTTGTTGGACCGATAAATAGCTTTGCATTATTACAACTTCCATTTTTTATTGCTGTTATTTTCAATAATAATAATATTTATTATGAAAACATAATCACCCTTATCGTGGTTGGTGTATTTAAAATACGCCTGCGACTGTTTCGTAATAGATTAAAGAGAAGGTGAACTTATTTTCTTTAATCTATTACCAAACAGTCGTAGGCGTATTTTAAATACGCCAACCACGATAAGGGTGCATAAATGAAGGTTTTATAATGCAAAGCTATTTATCGGTCCGACAAAATCCGACTTTTAACTATTGGCAAGTTGTAATAATGGCCCTAAGGGTAAATAACTTTTCTTAATGATTTTTACTTAAGATTTAAAGATAAGAGCAGTCCAAGATCGGCCAAAGCTCATTTTTCTAACAAATTATGCTTACAAATCCCTTTGGATGATAGACGAAGACATCTTCATTCTTACATTTTTTGCTACTTCTCTTATTTGATCTGTTAAATCAAGTATGTAAATGGGAAGTAAATGTATTGCATGACTCTTATTTGCACTCAATAAATATATTCTAACAAAACTGTTTCAAATTTCGAAATTGCTATTTAGAAGGTATTTGAATAGCAGATCCACTAAAAAGGGTTTTTTTTAATTCGATCGCTTAAAGGGTAGACAGGACACAAACGGCTAAAATCTGTATCCCAATATCTCCGAAATTAAAACAGATGAAATAAAAATTGAAAAAGCATATGAATGTGTGTTTAATACTTTTTGATAATTGTACTTTTAAAATGTAAAACGTAAACATCTAATTTTATTACTATTTTTCAGTGTTTAAAAAACTACAGTAGCAGCAATAAAAACAAAAATGAAGTAGCAGTTAAATAAACTAAATAGTTTTCTATGGGTTTGATTGTTTTTTAGTTTTATAACTACTACTACAATTGTTTTTCCCAGCTAGCATTTTCAATCGACTAGGAGTCTACTGGGAATCTCACAGAGTGTGGGTGCGTTCGTAAATGCATCACTGCGCTGCATCAGAAAAGCAAACTTTTTTTAAAGCAGATAAAAAAATAATTATAATTGTTTTTATTGTGTCACTATTATTTTTGTGGAGTATTTCACAATTTTTTGGTCCACATTTACTTCACTGATAAATGTATAACGATTTGAAATCACTGATGCAGCGCAGTGATGCATTTACGAACGCACCCAGTTTTTGATCGTCGACGAGCTCATTTTTTAATGGTAACGATTCCTTGCACGGAAGAAACTGTTACACGTGCTGATTCGTATGAGAGATTCTTCCATAACGCAGCGAAAGACGCTTTTATTAATCATAAAGGGAATCGTTTATGGTTCATGTAGGGATTATCTAACGAGTCTTTAAAAAAAGCATACCAAGAGTCGTATGAGACTCATGTTGGGATTTTATAACTTAGCTACCTAAATAAGGGCATCAAGCGTATTTTTCATCTCAAACTTCTAGTTTTCATACAATTTATATAAAACAAACCTTAAGTTCGTGAAATCAACACCATCCAGTCGGAAAAATCCTTTTTTACAGATCCTTAGGCCGGTTTGTTTTATTGAAATTGTATTGACATTAGAATTTTCATATTTCAAAACCGCTCTTAGTCTGGGATCACACTATGAAAGTTTTCTTTCAGAAAGTCTGAGTTTATTGGTGAGAGGGGAAGAGAACATGCATTTCCTTTCTCCTCTCTCACCCATAAACTCAGACTTTCTGAAAGAAAACTTTCATAGTGTGAATCCAGACTTATTTATGTAGCTCAGTAATTGTTATACGACTCTTACAGAGAGTCACAAAAGGTTCAATCCAAGATTGAAAGCAAGCGAGTCAAAAAACAAATAAAAAATGCGATGTTTTTATTTTTGTTACTCGTCAGATAATCATCAGAAGGGAGTTGTATATTAAACATAATCCTCAAACAAACAGCCTATGCTAGCGGGTTATGACTTGAAAATATTGAGGTAGTGAATTATTAACATTGATATAATATAGAATAACATTGAAGTAGTATTTTAACAACATTAAAGTAGTAATATAATAACATTGAGGTAGTCAAAAACGAAAATAATCAGCAAAACTAGAAACCAAAAATAGATTGTGTGTGATATTGTTTGAAGGATATATAAGCAGTGTTGCCAGGACGTAGCTTTCAGCACTGTTCTTGGTGCTTCTTAAAATTTTTAGTACATACAGCAAATTTTGGATTGTTAAAAGATTGTATATGTACTTACATATATTTATTTATGAGCATTCCTTCCACAATGCAGGGGAAATATTTTGAATGCAATATTTTATATTAAAATTTTGTTTTTAAATTCCGTAAATTTCCCTATTTCTAACGCACTTTTAAAGTAAATTTAAAAAATAACGTCCATATTCATAAAATATAAAAATATAATATATAATAAAATATAATTTAATTTAATGACTTTTTTAACTAATCGTGTTTTCAATTCTATTGCTTTGCGAAATTAAAAGTTGACTTTAACTATTTTTGGCAAACACTGTTTATAAACAATAAGCGTATTCACGTCACAAGTGCAAACACATAACAACAACCACAAAGAACAAAGAACAACTAATTGTCTGTGTGGTTGTTGTTTTATTTTTGCACTTTTGCTTTTTCGCAAGGGTGCAACTTGTGAGTTGAATACCCTTAATAATGTTAAATAATCTTAATGTTAAATTTAATCTCTTCTAAGGCTTATACCCATCAATTATCAATGTAATTTTTGGGAATACAAAATTTTTAATTAACAAGATTTTATTTGTCGTGCTTAATTTCCAATTTTTATTCTTGATAAAAACACTGAAATTTATTGTTGATGGGATAAGCTATTCCCATGCGCATTTCACTGGTTGCTTAGGCCAGATCGTCAGGATTAGCTTATCCCATCAACAATAAATTTCAGTGTTTTTATCAAGAATAAAAATTGGGAATTAAGCTCGACAAACAAATTCTTGTTAATTAATTATTTAATATTACTTTGATATTTAGGTAGACTTGAGTTCATTAAATTTAAGTTTCATTAAATTATTTTACTGTGGGAAAGAATTTTACAACATGAAATAAATTAAAATTTATTGATAATTTTAATTCTTGGCTGATGAACTCAAGCCTTACTAAATATCAAAATTTCAAATTAAAAATCACAATTATTTAATATTCACAGAATATGGGCACTTCCAAGATTGTAAACGGGACATTCGCACACGTTTATATTGACAAAACTGTAAAAAACAACCTGGTTTTAATTTTTTAAATTAATGATTCTTTTAACTCTCAATTAGCTCTTTAATTTCCGCAAATGAAATTTTTCGCTTACTGTCGTGGTTTCCGAGATAATTGTAAACGGGACAAAAAACGGAAGTGGGTTTTAAGGGGTAACCGTTTAAACAGTGATTTCTGCGAAACCTGACACAATATTTTATTGGGATTAATTTTAAAATGTTGCGTACAAATGTGCCCTAAAAATGGTTTCGATTTCAAAAAATAATATGAATTACATTTTTTTAAATAAATTGTTAAAGAAATTGTAAACGGGACATTGTAAACGGTACAATTTTTCCACCATGATTTAAAATTTTTTTATGTTGCTATTTATAATCCTTTATATAAGAAACTTAATAAAAAATGTTTTTCAGATTATAAATATGCCTTAGATTAGAGTATTGTTGTTCCAAATGCATATTTTCTAATATACACAAGTATGTGCTAAAAGTTGTAGTACTTCGTTTACCATTTATCTTTTTTTCGAATCAATTAATTTATACGCATATATTCAAAAAATATAAGCAATTCTCGAAATAAATCTTGAAAAGAAAAATTTTTTTTTTCCATTTTTTGTGGTTGACGTTTTTTGGAAATAGCCATATACGAAACTTAAATTATTGGCAACAATATTGGCAACAGATGGAATTATGAAAGAAATGTTTTTTATGTATACTGGCAACATCGGTTTTTCATATTATTTGAAATCGTCTATATTAAAAGTAAACTGTAAGTACCGGTTCACTCACGTCAAGTTTGTCTCGTCAAGTCTTGAGTTTTACGGAGAGAGGGGAAAAGAAATGGCCTTCTCTTTTCCCTTCTCTCCTAAATGATCAAGACTTGACGAGTCAAACTTGACGTGTGTAAACCAGCACTAAGCTTTCATATTTAAATAATTTAAAATATTTTTTTAAAATAAGGGTCCTCATGATATCGTTTATAAGTCTCGTAATCTGTGCAAACTGTGCATTTTTACGCCCTCGTAAATGAACTGTCAAAAATTGTATGAGAATTCATTTACACAAACTTGGTAAATTTTCCCAACAATTTTGTCTCGTAAACTTGCGCTGTTCAATTGTGCATTTATACAAACAGATCTTTTAATGATTTTAACGTCGTTTTCAATGAAAAATCCAAGTGTCTATAAATCACAAACAATCAATTCTAGCAATAATTTCAGTAAATTGGTCTTTTGGCCTTCTTTGAGCATTTTTAAAAGCAAATTTCTCATACATATTAATCACAAATTTAAACACAAATTTTTATATTTTTGAATTTTAATTTTTAATTTATTTTTGTATTGACGTTTCTTACAAACTGACATTAATTGTTTAAAATTACACAAAAGTAACAAAAGGGGCTTCATGAAACAAGACTCGTAAGTTTGCGCATTTGCACAAATTGCAATTTTAAGCGACATCATGAGGACCCTTAATATGTTTAAAAAAAAGAATACAATATACATATATTGACGATAATTTTGAAAAATTTAAGATGTTTTCGTGTGCAAAGATTGTAAAAAAGATTTTAATGCTATGTTCATACGGTCATATAAACTGGTTTCGCTCTGTTTTTAGTGTTGTTAGTGTTGTTAGTGTGATTCTTTTTAAAATAGATTAAAAAAGTAATTAAAACTTAAAAATATATTATTTAATACTTTTATTAATACAGTAGAATCCCGATAATTCGTAATCGCAAGGGACCGGGCATTTTTTTTACGAATTATAGGGGTTTTCGATTTAGCGGGATTTCGATTTAACGGGGTTAAAATAAAATAAATACGAATTAACGGGGGTTTTCAATTTATTTACTAAAACGATAAAAAAACTTAGAAAATAATGGTTAAAAATAAAATATACAAACTAAATTTTAGTTATGTATTTTATAAAGCTTTTTTGTAATAGTCATATTCCTTCAATTTTTCAGAAATGACTATTACCAAAAAGCTTTATAAAATACATAACTGAAATTTAGCTCAAAGAATAAATTCGAAAAATTAAAAAAATGTTGAATAAAATATATAAATATTATTTTTTCTTTTTTTTTTTTTTTTTTCAAAAGATTTTGTTATTCGTGCTAAATTCCCAGTTTTTATAATTGATAATAATTTTTATCAATTATAAAAACTGGGAATTTAGCACGAATAACAAAATCTTTTGAAATTTAAATTTTGTATTCCCAAAAATTGAAATTACTTTTTGATAATAAACAGGCGGGTGCACGGCCTAAAAAACACTTAATTGACAACATCTTTTGTAAGCTGTTGTTGTTTTTTATTTTGTTTTTCTTAACCTACTTACAACTACAATTAATGTTGAGAGAATTTCAACTAATTGTAGCGGGGAATGTAAGACGAGATGAACGCACTGTTTATTGTTGATGTTGTTTTGTTTAAGCTTTGATATTATTACAAGTAGAACTGTTGCTATAAGTCTTATACGTTTAACATTTTTACTTGGTTTAATATCTTTAGTTTTTCTAAAATCTTTATGGATGAAGTTTCCTGATGATCTGGCCTAAGCAACCAGTGAAATGCGCATAGGAATAGCTTATCCCATCAACAATAAATTTCAAGTGTTTTTATCAATTATAAAAACTGGGAATTTAGCACGAATAACAAAATCTTTTGAAATTTAAATTTTGTATTCCCAAAAATTGAAATTACTTTTTGATAATATTATTTTTTTTTTAGATGTTTATTTATTTGAAAACGCACACACACAAGCAAAAAAAATCATTCTTTCAATGTTTCTGTTGTTTTTATTACGAATTATAAGTGGTAGTTAGCAAACAATTACGATTTATAAGAGGTTAAGCAGATTTTATTTGAAAAAAAATTTACGAATTAGCGAGGGGACCAAAACGTATGGAAATTTTACGAATTAACGAGATTTTTTTAAGGGACCGACAGTTTATTACGAATTATCGGGAATTACGGTTTATCGGGGTACGAATTATCGGGATTTGACTGTATTATTATGTTATTATTATCACTTTATTTTATTAAATATCAATTTTTATTTTTATTTTTTGAGAGCTTGTTCAGATAAACTATCGATTACTGTTATCAAAATTGGAGATGATAGTACATTTTTCCTGTTTCGCAGCCTGTTTCAAAATGAAACGACCTGTTTCGCTCTCAAAATTTTGTATGGGGAAACAAGTCGTTTCAATCATGTTTGGGGCGCGAAACAGGAATAAGAGAGTTCATAAAATAAGTTTTGAAAATAAAACAGGAAAACAACACGTAAATAATATACATACATAGCCCAATTTGCAAATATAAGACAAAAATTGTTAAATGTGATATTAGTAAAAAATTGTTAACAAAATCATATATTGAATTAGTAACCGAGGAAGCTGTGTCATTTAATTTTTTAAATTCAGCTAGCATGCGAAGTATAATTGACCCCATTTGCAAGGGAATTGAAAAATATACTGAAAAAAAATTAGCCTGAATGCAGCTAATTGTAAAAAGACCTTGGCAGAAGTTGCAGCAACTGTAGTAAAAACAATATCAAAGGAATGTGAAAATCGTTCTTTGAAAATTGATGCTGCCTCACGTCTTTCTCGCAACATTTTCGGCATTTCTGCACAATACCTATATGAGAAATGACATTATCCATTCTACAATGTTGGGCATAGTTGAACTAAAAGGGCAACATTGTAGTACTTCCATAAATTTATCTATGGACATTTTAAATGTGCTTAATAAATCTTCTTCTTCTATATATGGGCATTTCCAGCGAAAAGTCTACTTTTTGTAACGTAACGTCAGAAGTAATTTGAATTGTTTTTCAAAAAGTTATGTATAGTTTACTTTTTTATATTTTGGTGTAAAGCGCAACTAGCTCTACATTTAGTAACAAAAGGGATAACGATTGAACAACATGGTCCGAAAATACACCTTTATTTGCAATCTGGCGTTACATTAAAAAAAGTAGACTTTTAGCTGAAAATGCCCATATTTACCTTAAAACGAGCATAGATTTTTTAATTTTATAGCTTGAAAAATAAATCTGTATTAGTCCAAAGTTTACTAAAAAAGGTTTTATACAAAACATCTTGCCCAATTCGCAGTCTTATTCAGTTTTGTAACGTAAGTCAAAACCCACTTCCGTTTTTTTAACGTCACGCCAGCGCAGATTTTTGCTTATATCTGCAAATCCTTTTTACAAATTTGACTTCGTCATTTAATTTTTTTACATTTTGTGGTACAAATATCACGACACGTCAAAATGGAAATGCCCATACATATATAAAATAGGATGTGTGTATGTGTGTATGTAACGTATGGACTCCAAAACGGCTGGGCCGATTTTGATGAAATTTTCAGGGAATCTTCAGAATATTCAGGCGGGTGACACTGTGCAGTCTGATTTTTGATTTTCGGTCTGAGGGCGGAGGGGCGTGGCAAAATCCATAACTTGAGAACGGCTTGACCGATTTGAACGATTTTTTCTTTAAAATGATCGCCATGGTCCAACTTAGGTTTTTACGGAAAGAACATTTTGCCCCGCCCACTTTTTTCGATTTACCTAAAATCAGAAAACGGCTCCATCGATTTGACAAATTTTTCTTTCAAATGTTCGTATTAATCCAATTTAAGTTTTCATCGAAAGAAAAATTTACCACGCCTACTTTTACGCCCACTTTTTCTATTAAGCGCATAATTTGAGAACGGCTTGAGCGATTTGGACGATTTTTTCATTAAAATGATCGCCATGGTCCAACTTAGGTTTTTACGGAAAGAAAATTTTGCCCCGCCCGCTTTTTTCGATTTACTTAAAATCAGAAAACGGCTCTATAGATTTGACTAATTTTTGTTGGTTACATCATTTTTGCTATTAAGGCTCAATATTAATCGTCTGGAAATACAACACTAATGTTTGCTAAGGGCCAGCAATGCGGACCGGGTCAGCCAGTACAAAATAAATTTACAGCAGATTGTAACAATTACCAGCGACAATGGGAATAATATGATAAAGTCAACAAAAATTTTATCGCATTGTTTATGTGTGGAAGAAAATAGTGAGGATATACTTGACAACAGTATATACATATGTATTTTGAAACTATAAATTCAATGGACTTTAGTTGTGAAATGTATGTGGGAGATATTCAGCCTTATTGTGGTTGTCGTTTTCGTAAACAAACGCGTGTCGTTTTTTGTAGTAGATTAAAGAACACATGTTGTGTATTACTTTAATCTATTACACAGTCGTATACGACAGCGACAACCACAATAAGGCCGATTAAAATATGGCGTTGTGCTGCTCATACCTCACAACTTTGTGCCCTTGATACCATAAAAAAAAGCAAAAATTAAACATGAAATACAAAATTGTCGAAATATCGTCAAGTTTTTAAGAAAAAAATTCGAACGGGTTCCAAGACGGTTTTGAATTAAAATCTACAAAATTACCCCAGCTAGATTGTCCAACCCGTTGGGGTTCAATACAATATAGTTAATAATTTAAAAAATGCAAAAAAAAAAAAAAGAATCTGTGGAACCTGTAAAAGACAAAGAATTTCTACATAAATGCGGACTTTTGCGAGTTTATTGAATCATATTGTTTAGCACTTAGTCCACTGTAAAATTCAATTATAAAGTTTCAGCAAGAGTAATTGCATAATGGAGATTTTGACGCCCAATGGCTTAAATGTAAATTACTAACAACAAAACTAATTAACGACAATAATGGGAACAAAGATTCGATTTGATATAAAATCAGCACAGTTTTATTAAATAGCATTGAAAACAGACCAACAAAACTTCTTCAAAATAATGATTTCATATCTTGTTTATATCTTGATCCACGGTTTAATCATACTTTGCAGAAAACTTAGAAGATGGAAGCAATCCAATACTTGAAAAAGTTGTGGGAGAAGCTAATTGCAACTTGTCAAGTTCAGGTTACCAACAACTCGATTAGTGATTCAATTACAACTGAAACGAGTATTACCGATGAAGAAGAAGATATTCTCGATATTTCCTAAATGAAGTGTTTGAAATTAACAATGCAGACGTTGTTGATGTGAGCTCCAAAATTTAAAGGCTTAATCTTCCTTGTGCTAAAAGCGCTACAAATATTTTTGGAGAGAAAGAAAACACAGTGACCCGGAACTATACGCCCCCAGCAACATCTGTTTCGCGATTCCGAAAACTCAAGTGCGTAGTTTTAAGTATTTTATTAATTATGCGTTGATTTTAATATCAATTTACAGGTGTCCGTTGAGCGAGCATATTCATCTTTAAAATTAGTTTTAACAGAAAACCGAAATCGGCTAAACAAAGAAACACTCGAAAACATTTAGCTGGTAAAATTAAATCCCTCCTTTTTAGATGAAGCAATTGATGAACTAAATCTCTTTGAAGAAAATGATTCAAATTATGGTTAATAACGCTGTCATATTTAGTGAAAATTATCTTGAAAACTAGTTGTAAACATCATTTTACCATTTGAAATAAAAACATTTTTATTTAATAAACTTGATTAAAGTTTACAATTTTGGCGGTGCGCAAAATGACCCCAGGGAATATGGCCCCAGAAGGAAAGTGAAGAATGGCCCCAAAATTGTACATGAGATACAACAACACGCAATTTTGGGGCAATTTTTTTGTTTTTTTGGGGTTATATTTAATTTTTTAGTTAGGGTGTTTTTGCATTTTGAGTGGAATGAACAATTACCCCAATATTAAGGAATGAAAAATGGCCCCAAATAAAATCACAATTTTTTCTTTGGGAGTATTTTTCGTTTACTAATAAAAAATGCAAATTATAAGAAATGAAAAACCACCCCAAACATTTTTACACAAATTTTATGTAAAAGTTTCTAGCGATAGTATCAAAAACCCGAATTCTTATACCGAAGTGGAGAAAATCCTTGCCGGTGTTTGTTATACCAGAGAGGAAAAAATCCTAGCGGCCGGCCAAAGGCCGGCTATTTAGAGAAGCTTTACTGAGCAAAGCCAGTGTTTGTTATAGAGACGCTTTAGAACTCCACCCAAAATTTTTAATATAACTTTCTTTGTGTTATTTTTCATAATGAAGAATTACCCCAAATTAAGGGTCATATTTCATTTTACTTTTAGGGTTATTTTTAATTTTTTGGGGTAATTTTTATAAAAAAATGGGGTCATATTGCATTATGAAAAATAGCCCCAAATTTGGGGTCAATTTTCATTTATTTTTTGGGGCCATATTTCGCAGCGCCTACAATTTTTGTCCCTCCAGACTGTTATAAACTTAAAAGGTTGGAGATTTTTGTTTTGAAATGGGGATTTTATTAGAACACTAGCTGACCCGGTCCGCGTTGCTGGCCCTAAGCAGACATTAGTGTTGTATTATTACCGTAAAAACCTAAGTTGGACCATGGCGATAATTTTAAAGAAAATATCGTCCAAATCGGTCAAATTATGCGCTTAATAGAAAAAGTGAGCCTAAAAGTAGGCGTGGTAATTTTTTCTTTCGATGAAAACGTAAAATGGATTAATACGAACAGTTAAAAGAAAAATTAGGAAAATCGATGGAGCAGTTTTTTGATTTTAGGTAAATCGAAAAAAGTGGGCGTTAAAGTGGGCGGGGCAAAATTTTCTTTCCGCAAAAGTTAGACCATTAAGTTAGACCATGGCGATCATTTTAAAGAAAAAATCGTCCAAATCGGTCAAGCCGTTCTCAAGTTATGTATTTTGCCACGCCCCTCCGCCCCAAGACCGAAAATCAAAAATCAGACTTCACAATGTCACCCGCCTGAATATTCTGAAGATTCCCTGAAAATTTCATCAAAATCGGCCCAGCCGTTTTGGAGTCCATACGTTACATACACACATATTATTTTATCTACATATATATAAATCGGCTAAGGCAAAACAGTTAATAACACATTTCTCATCCGTTTGCCCAGCGACTAGAATAAAAAGTGCACAATATATATTTGATTAAAATCTGTTCAATATTTTCAGAGTTATAAGCGTTCAAATTTGATACTAACACATATGTAAATAAAAATTTTGTTTTTTCCAATTATCAAATAATAAAAAAATAGGGTGGTCGGTTATTCGAAATTTTCAAGAAACCGGTTTTCGAATATTTCGACTATATAAATCGGCACAGGCAAACCAGTTAAGAACGATATCTTTATTTGTTTGTCAACCACTCACGTGGAATACAACATATGAACCGGATGTTGGTCCGTCGCCAAATCGATCCACCAAGACGGAAAAAATTAATATATTTAGATATACTATATATTCTTCATATTAAAGAAAAATTTATGGCCGAATTTCGACCATTAGGAAAACACTTGTATATATAGATGTGCCAAAAGTTTTCTGGCAACACTGATTTTTACACACGTAATGTTTGGCGCCCTATGCTCCAGTGGGAGTTAAAGGAACATATATATAATATATAATATATCGTTACCTAAAACGCAAAACGCCCTATCTAACATTTTGAAAATTTTACAGGAGAAGCAAATAACTATTAAAAATGTTAATCGATAAATTGCCTTAAACTGGTTATACTTTATTTTTCTCCTATTTTTCTTGTAAAACCTACTAGTTGTTTATATTATCATATTATGCAAACTATTAGTAAGGTCTTTTAGCGCGTATCACATAATCTTTTGTAGATAGGGCCGTTTGTTTTTTTGTTAATAAAATCGCTAATTTTGGTTGAAAGATTCCAAAATTAATTGTGGACATTACTGTTGATGAAATTCGTCAGATTTATTGAAAAAGGCGATTTTTAATTTTTTGTTAGTTAGGGCCTTTTGCGTTTTAGGTAACGATATAATGTTCGTTGGTTTTTATTTTGCTGAAGATTTTAAGTTTTGATTATTTTATGACTGCTTCAATGTTATTAACATACTACTTCAATGTTATTCTTAAACTGCTTCAATGCTATTAAACAACTACCTAAATGTTATTCTTCTGCTGTCTGTCTTCTCCTTCTATAACTACATACTAAAGTAGGTAGTAGTAAAAATTTAAAAATTAAAACTACTTCAGCAGTAAAAGGTAGCGAGGGCAATAACAATTTTTTTACTATGCTGCTCCAATTATTTTCTACTACTAAAACTACCGCTACTAAAATGTGACGGTAACGGTAGTAATAGTTAATGAACGACTACAAGTTTTAAATATTTTTTAACTAGACTATATTGTGTTTTTTCGTTACTACAGATACTTTGAGTGTAGTTTTTTAAACACTGCTATTTTTTACCTAATTTATCTTCTTAAGTATTGAAGATAAGAATAAAATTGATATCGAATTATTCTCTTCTTCAAAACATTTTGAATGAGTTTTGGAACTTTTTTGAAATTCGAACTGATAAGACTATACATTTTAACTGATTTTTGGAACCTCTTCTAAACAAATATATTTTCAATCCACAATATAACTTCCAAAATTCGAATCGATTCCAAGTAAAATATATTTTCCGCGTTTTTTACGAATTATATGTATATACGTATAGGGATTTACGGGGGTAAAAAATAAAAAGCTAGGTCTCATTCCTGGAAAAATCAGGTTTCCCCGTTTATTTGCAAATTTTCCCTCGAGCGAAAAAAAATAACACGTCCTGAAAGAGTCTATAGTATACAATTCAGCCATACATGAGGTTAGAAGGCTTAAAGACGGTGTACTCCATCGACATTTTAATACGCATGCTCGACAAACACAGACACTACTTTAGAGGAAGCTGCGTTGAGCAAATCTCCTCAGAAGGAGCGAGAGCTGTTACAGAAATGTTAATTTTCTGTCAACTCTCTGATTAAGCCTTTGAAATTAATACAAATATATGTAGCATCTTGGAAATCTTTGAACGGCAACTGAAGAAAGAACTTTTATATAGTGCACAACAGTTCATTGAATGAGGATACAGTGTTTTCGCAAGCTGACAAAATCTTGACTTTATGGATTGCCTCGACTAAAAAGATCTGTAGCAAATTTCGTTAATCGAGAATATCTGAGGGAGACCAGGGGGCAAATTATGGCAGTCGTGATCGAATACTTTTTCGATTCAAAAGCAATTTTATTTTTAATTCTTTCTGTCTATACTGAACGGATCGAAAATATTTTTTAGTGTTGTAAAGCATTTATTTGAATTTTCACAACACTGAAAAAATAATTACGATTCGTTCAGTATTAACTGAAATAAAATTGCTTCCGAATAGAAAAAGTATTCGATCACGACTACCATAATTTACCCCCAGTTATAATATTTGAGATCTGAAAGAATAAGTGTTACCTACAAATGACATGCATATATGTATCAGAATATTCTTGCTAATATAGAGAGCGAAAGGAAATTATATATATTTTTTTTTTTGCTAAACCGGGTTCAACTGGAAAAACCTTCATTATCAATTTACTATTAGTGGAAGGAAGATAAAAACTTGGAATTGCCTTAGAAGTCAGTTAAGAATCGCGGCAAAAATATTAGAAAGAGGAAAGACGCTCACGCTCCTTTCTAATGTCAAAACTCTGATCTGCAATATTTCAAATCAGATAAATGCGGTCAAAGTAATGCGCGATTGTAAACACGACGTCAAATAAGAAATGTTTCAAAAGGGTTAAACAGAACTTTAAAATATATCAGAGTGAACCATGTTATGATGGGTGAATCACGTTGTTGTTTGTTAGAGACTTCAGTCAGACTTTGCCGATAGTGCCGAAAGTAACTCGAGCTGACGAAGTTAAGGCTTGCATTAAGGCCTCACATCTTTGGCGCTTTGTAGAAAAACTCTACCTTAGAAAAAAATATGCGTGTCACTAAAAAAAATTAAAATAGTGCATTATTTTTTGTGAAAAATCCTAACAGAGTTATTTCGTAAAGTAGAAATCATCACCTTAAATTCAAACGAACGAACTGAAAAAACTACAATTTTTTTGTTCCCGCGGCAATTGGTTCTACGTACTGGAACGACTCGGAGCCCTCAACGCACCGACCAAAGATTGCCAACCCAGCACGACCACGCAAGAAATGAAAAATAATAAAATAAAAACCATTATAAACTAGAGTAAAGAATAAATCATAAATACATTTGTGTAAAGGCCTTACAAATAAAGACAACTGTTACAACACTCTCATACTAACGATAAGAAAAGGGTCCCGATTTTCACATTTTTAACCAACCATAAAAGTAGAAGCAACAAACACTCGTAAAAAACTCAAAACATATTTTATACGTTATTTTCGTGTGACCTAAACGAAGAAAAGCAATGGCAACAGCAACAGAATATATTTAAAAAAAATTAAATAAGTATATTTTGTTTTTGTTAATATAATGGCATACCAATATAACCTGATAACCAACCTTCCGTGAACAAAAAAAAAGTTGAAGACAAGACCTTAGACTAACTACCTGGCCCACAATGTCGACAAGAACATTTCTTTCGTATGTTCGTGATCCTATGTTCGTGATTTTATAACTCGAGAACCACTCAACCGATTTTCAAACGAGTACATGCGTTGGAAAGGTCTACTTTCACTGATGGTTTATAAAAAATAGGTGGTGCTGTTTATGTGATATTAACATTTTTTTTTTGATGGTAGATAGCGCTGGCTCCACGTTATTAACAAAATTTTCCAGTATTTAATTTTTATTTAGAAAAGCCCGAGCACCGCCGGGACTAAACAGTTAGTAAAATATAAAATATGCTTTTGTTTTCAATGTAAATATGCGAAAGAAATCTTTTGTCGATATTGTGAGCCAGGCAGTAAGACCCCTTTCACACTCGGCAAGTTACTCTTGCGCAACTCTATTCAACATAAATTCTATCTGCAAAGTTATTGAAAACCGGATCAATACTTGACTCACTTTAGGGCCTCGTTTAATAACCCTTATCGTGGTTGGAAAATTTAAAATACTCCTGCGACTGTTGGGTAATAGATTTAAGAAATAAGTTCACATTTTCTTAAATCTATTACCATATAGTCGCAAGCGTATTTTAAATTCGCCAACCACGATAAGGGTTATTAAACGAGGCCCTAAAGTGAGTCAAGTATTGATCCGGTTTTCAATAACTTTGCAGATAGAATTTATGTTGACTCTGTTGAATACAATCTGTCAGATCATAATATCGCCTGTTGCTAGATTGAAAGTAATGTTATGGGTAATGAATATACAGAGATGAAAAAACATGCTGCGAAATTGCTACGAAGAATTGAAGAGTTAATTACACACTGCTACAAAAAAACACTTTTTGTCAGAACTTGAAAACCGACCTAGTGGGGGTTGTAGGCCTAGGTGAGGACATACAAAAACCGTTTTCAAAAATTTTGAAACACCCTCAAAATTTTGAGTTATTTTCAAAAAACTGTTTTAGGGTAGGTCGTAGCACTTTAGTACCTCTAACTCATACATTTTTTGATCGATTTCAAAATTTTAAACAGTTTTGAAAAGTCAAAGAAGTAAGCTTTTATGAAATGTATTCATAAAAAATATATTCCAAGAAATTAGGTGAGTGTTTATCAAAAGTTTCTAATTTTTTTTATTTTTTTCATAATTTTTCAAATTCAACAAGAGTTATTTTAATTTTTTTCTATGAAAACCTATCTTTGTTTGCACTGTATTTTAAAGATAATTTTGTGTAGAAAAAAACGGGATATCATTTGTTAAAATCGGCTTATATTTGCAAAAGTTACTGAAGTTTTAAATCTCGCACAAGATCGCGAAAATATGCATTTGTCACAAAATGTGGCTCAGCCGATTTTGGTAAATATTCCATATCACATTCCTCGTTTTCAGATTCATCTTCACTTTGATTATGTTAAGTTTCATTACATTTAATTGCACTTAATACTGGCTTAGTAACAGTTAACACATTAGCATACTCAATGCTATCACGATTTTTATATTGATAACCAGTGATGTTTGTTTGGCAAAAATAACAGTCTTGTGGTTTATGGAATATTTTATGATGCTAAATCATTGGGAAAGATAATGGTAATGGCTGGCTTATAACCTTTTCGGACTTAGTTTTCTTAAGCATACTGGAACAGCTTGTACAAATACTTTAGGGTTTATACCATTTTCTAGAACTGTATGAGCAGTTAAAAACTGTATTGAAGGCATTTACCAAGGCATTTCTTCAGATGTGATGTTTTTTGTCAGCGAATAAACCGCAAACATATGTCTGTCTGTCCGTCTGTTCGTATGTTGAAAACACGCTCACTTTCGAACAAACTTGGTGCCAAATTGCTTGCAGTTATCCTAAGCAGTTTGCGATTGAAATTCAGCAAAATCGGTGTAGTTGGACCAGAGCTATGAATCAAAATGTGGAACCATCACCTAAAAAAAATGATAACTTTGTTATAAAAAATAACATAAATGGTGGAACAAGGCACGGAATGAGATAAGATTTTGCAAAAATTTGTTTTATTCGACTGGAAATCACGCTGTAAAATTTCGTGAAGATCCGTCCATAATTTACCCTAGGTCCCATATAAACACTACTCCCGGAAAATAGTTTAGTACGCCTAAAACCGATAAAAAATAATGCTATCATAACAAAATTTGAAATGAAACTGTTACTCAAGCTAGTTTAAATTGCTAAATAATTTAATATAGATCTAAACCTCAAACCAACCAATTTTAATGCTGATGTCTGTTTTTATAAAGATAAATTAATAATAAATAGACATTATATAGATATCCCTCCTGAAATATTCGAACAGTCGGTGGAGGGTATTAAAAATTCGGCACAGCTGAATATAGCACTCTAACTTGTTTTTATTCATATTTTTTGCGCGGAGGGAGAAAATACTAAAAATAGGTGTTAATGAAATGTTGAATAACTTATACAATTTTTATCCGATTTGAAAAATTAAAACCATGTTTTGTTAAGAACTAAATTTTCTTCATACGCTAATATAAATTTTTATAAGCTTTCATATTAAAATAAGCAATGAAAAGCTACTAAAATCAAAAAAGTTTATAATTTTCGTTTTTTTTTTAAGATATTATTAACAAAAACAATTGTTATAACTTTCAAATGTATAAAATAATGCACGTTATTTTAAAGCGTAATTAGTTTTCTTTCCAAACCCGTTAAAAAAATTAAAATCGGACAAGAACTGACTGAGTTACAGGTCGATAAGTTGACGAACATCACTGAAAACGGTTTTTTTTAAATAACTTCTGAATTTGAGGGTGTTTCTGAAATTTTTTGACACAATTCTATATGTACTCAACAAGACCAATAACCCACGGTAGGTCGTTTTCCAAGTTTTTTTACACTGTAGCACCGTGTTATTATTCGGACAGCTTATCAAAAATTGGAAATGAGCCAAAAAAATCGTAGCAATTTATTAATACAATTCTTGGTTGTTAAAGCTTTAGAATTTTTTAAAAACTTTGGTTTTAAAAATATAGGAGTTGAATAAATTTATTATTTGAGATATTGTCCCAAATTTATTTGAAATGGGTTTTTACTGCCTGTTTTTCGAAAACGTAAACAAGTGAGTGAGAAATTATATTGTTTTTAATATAATATCTCACTCACTCACTTGTTTAAGTTTTCTAAAAGCAGGCAGTTAATTTGTTGGTGTTTAAGCATTTCTATATGAATCAGTGAACTTCAGCCATATTTTAGAAAAGTTTCAAACAAATCCTCTTAACCAGGATTATATATTTCAAATAATTCTGTTTCTGTATTATAGAAGCGAATAGCATGGTCATATTGCTTTTTGTATGAAATATTTGTCAAGTCGTCGATCACAATTTGATACCTTGGTGTTTTCACCAATAAAACTGATGAAATTTCCCATATCTTTGATTCCGCCGGTATGTTGTAGTTTTAAGCATGAAGATATGATAGAACTACTTAAGAGTTTTCCATTCATTTTTGGCAGCCTATTTTAGTTCATTGGCAGCATATTTTAGTAAAGTATTATTTGCAGTCTCTTAAAAACTACTTGGAACAGGGTCGAGTTTTACTTGGCGTATGTTTATGTCTAGAATACTGTCAAATTGCTAATTACTTTTTAAGCTGAACTTTTAGTATTGTAGTATTTAGAATTACTTTTGGTTTTTGTTACAAGAACACACGCTTATAAAAGCGATTTGTATTTACATTGCTCATAATGTTTTTTTGACTTTTGTTACATTTTGTTTTGACATTTTTTATAAAAAGTTTATGTTTGCCAAATATTCAATTAGAAAAATACTTAAATTACGGGTACATTTATAACAAAAGTAAGGAAAACGTATATAAATTACACACTACTAAAATAACCGGTTTATTTTGCTAAAATAACCGGTTTATTCGATATTCGAAAAATGGACATTTTAAAATATTCGACTTGGGAAAAACTAAAATAACCGGTTAAAACCGGTCGAATAGGTACTATACGATCGATCACCCTAGATATTAGGTATGGATACCAATAAAAGTCCAGGCTATGATAATATTTCACCGAAATTTGTCGAAATGTCGAGAAGAAATTGCTCCAATCTTATGTTATATTTTTAACAAAATGATTATTAATTCAATTTATCCCGATATTTTAAAAGTGCACAAATTAGTACCAATACCAAAAGAAATAAATGAGAATACTGTAGATAAATATCGCCCGATTGCCGTTTTTTCTTCAATTGATAACATTTTTGAAAAGCTTTTGTATAATAAGCTGTTATTGTACTTGGAAGAAAATAATTTTTTGTATAATTTTCAATTTGTATTTAGACGAGGATGTGGTACCGAAGATGCTGTTCTTAACGTTGTTAAAAATGTTTGTAAGGGTCTTGATAATGGGTTTTCTGGAGTTGCTGGAATATTTGTTTGACTTTTCAAAGGCTTTTGAACTGGTAGATCATCAGATACTGCTACAAAAATTGAAGTATTATGGTATTCAAGGGCGTATCCTTTGTGTCTGTTATATATGCTTACAATAAAAACAATAATTTACTTAAATCTCTGCAAAACAAATCATTAAAAATTTAATACAATTTACCATTGTTGTATTCAACTATTTCATTAGGTAAAGAAATCTGCAAAACAATATTACCAATCTTTTGGTTGCATGAATATCAAGTTTTAGTGTTTGTGTTTAAATGTACATATTAATAATATTAGTTACCATACTATACCATTCATGCAAAATCAAATAAATTTCAATACACGGAATAGAACAAATTTTAGAATTCCTAGATATATATGTATATATATATATATATATATATATATATATGAGTAGGTGAGTTGCAAAACTCTTTCGTTACAAAATTATAAATACGAGATGCCAACTAAACTTGGCGCTGATTTCAGGAGATGCCTTCAATAGTTCAGGAGATAAATTATCCGGTCCAGCAGCTTTGTTATTTTTCAGGGACACTATGGCATCCATTATTTCGGGGGTTTCTGGGCAGTCTGTGGGTATATCCTCCCGAGCATTGTGTTCAATGCAATCACATAGGTTGTGACCAGTGTTCGATGTGTTCGCTTACATCGAGGAGTAATGCTCTACCCATACATCCATCTGGTCTCTTTTGGATGTGATTAAATCTCCATTATTAGTTTTAAGTGTTTTGTTAGTAGCAAACGATTTCTGGCTTAATTTCTTTGCAATTCTGTATAAATCTTTTGTTCTATGGGTTGCGGCTGCTGTTTCGGCTTCTTTAGCCAGATCGTCAATCCATTTACGCTTATCTTGTCCAGCGTAAAGTATATTGAGCGCAGATTTGCCTTTTGGTTACGGGTTCTAGCGATATTCAATAAGCCTTTTGTGTCTCTTCTTTCGGATATGAGGTTCCAAGTATTGTCAGAGATCCATTGCTTTCTTTTATTTTCTTTATAGCCTATATGTTCGTCGGCTGCGTTAATGAAACAGGTTTTAATAGTATTTCAATTAGGCACTGTATTATTTGAATCGTTAGAAGGGAGACGTTAGGAGCATCTATGTAGCTATTTTTGGTTCTTGGGTTTTTTAATTTATCGACGTTATACTTTCTTTGGGCCTTATCTACTCTTCTGATGGCTGCTACTTTTAAACGAATTGTGCAAATTAAAAGGTGATGGTCACCGCGCTTGTTTCGAACATCTGGCAACGACCCTCTCCATTTTCGGCTAATGGCAATATGGTCGATTTGATTTTCAGTGACGTTATGGGGAGAGATCCATGTCACCTTATGCACCTTTTTGTGAGGGAATAACGTTCCACCAGTGACCAAGTTTGTGTTCATGCACGTTTCCAGGAAGAGCTCGCCGTTTTCGGTCATTCTACCAAGACCGTGTCGCCTCATTGTTCTCTCAAGGCCAGTATTTACAGGACCTACTTAGGCGTTGAAGTCGCTCGTCAAAAGCATGATGTCTCCGCGGTTTATAGATGCAGTAACCCTTGTAAAGAGGCCATAGAAATCCTCTTTCACCGGCGGTTCTGCAACATCGGTTGGAGCGTAGCAGTGCACACAAGTTACGTTTCTGGCTCGGGTTCGAAAACGGGCAGGAGATAATCCTGTCAGAGTGTGGTTTCCATTCGATGAGGGCATCTTTTGCCTCTCTTGATAAGAGAATGCCTGCCCCACTAATTTTCGGTTGATCTGATGGTCGGCCGGAGTATAAGAGAGAATTCCTAGATGCAGGTTAGAAACAACCAAGCAGCGAATTGATTATATTGGCGGAATTAAATTCAATAATTTGCCTATGGCTTTAAAATCAATTGATCGTATTTCCATTTTTAAGTCTTCTTGTAAAGAACAGTTAAATAATACAGTAGAAACACTTTTAATCTATATTATAAAATTGTATCGTTACTGACTGACTCACTCACTGATTCATCATCTCCTGAAGCTAAACACTTGAAATTTGGACCAGCGATTGGTCACTCCCCAAATCGATCCACTTAGACGGGATTTTTGGAAATTCGAATGTTTAAGGGGTAAAAAATTTTTGGAAATTCGAATGTTTAAGGGGGAAAATTCGGTAACCTTATATCTCCAAAACAAAAAGAGGTACAAAAAAATGTAATAATAATCGTTGTTTTTTAAAAAACAAGCTGATAAGTGTCTGGTACTTTTTTAAAGTTCGGCCCTATTAGGAAGTAAACTGGTAAAACCTGAATTTTGGTACATTTTTGACACCCCATCTATCTTTTGAACCAATAAACATAGTAACAAAGTTTATACCACATTCGAAACTTATCAAAAAAATACGAATACGAATTTGGTACTTTTTCGAAATTCGAACATTTACTAGCATTTAACCCGCCACTTCGTAAGCGTCTCCCTTTTCTTCGTTGACATACCTGTATGCAAAAATTTATTTTTCTAGGTTTTAACTTGCTTAAATTCTAGCATTTAACCCCCTATTTTTGGAACTCTTTTAGTTTTGGAATTTTAAGGTTTGCGGTCCTAAAGTTAGCTTTTTGCTTCAGGAGTTTAGGATGGGCGATGATGAATCAGTCAGTTACTTTACAATTTTATTATATTATATAGGTAGGTGGAGAAAAATGTTTTAAAAAAAGTAACAAAATTAGGAAAGATTTTCACACCTTAAACGTTCGGATTTCGAAAAAGTACCAAATCTGTATTTGTATTTTTTAGATAAGCTTCGAATGTGATATAATTTTTGTTTACCCGTGAACATCACAAAAATGCCGTACCTCAATAAAGTACCAGACACCTGTCCGCTTTTTTATTTGTTGAATTTTAGTTTTTTTTTGTATCTCTTTTAGTTTAAGAGATATGAGGTTAGCGAATATAATATGCGGTATAATATTTTTCTAATGAACAACAACAAGAACCAAAAACGTTTCTCTTATAGATTCTTACCCACTATGGACATTGTATCTTTAATTTTTTATGTTTCAAGGTCCAATACTTACGGAAATTCAAAAAGTACCAGTTTAAGAACAACAAATTACCAAAAAGTTTCCTGATAGATTCGTATCCACTCAGGGCATTGCATGTTAAATTTTAAGTTTTAAGGTCCAATTTTAACGATAATTAAAAAAATACCAGTTGTAGATCCAAAAAGCTGAAGAAATATATTAAATTTACCGTATTTTCCATTTTAATACTTTTTTCCCCCCATTAAAGTATCAAAAATTGCAGTTTTGTAGTGGGGGCCCATAATTTAGTAAGAATATGTCAATGAATGGAGAAAAATGTTTTGTAAAAAATGTACCAAAAATAGTTACGATTTTCACCCCTTAAATTTTCGAATTTCGGAAAAGTACAAAATTCGTATTCGTATTTTTTTGATAAGTTTCGAATGTGGTATAAACTTTATTTCTAGGTTAATTGATTCTAAAGATAGATGGGGTAACAAAAAAGTACCAAAATTCTGGTTTTAACCGTTTTCTCCACAAAAGCGCCGAATTTCAAAAAAGTACCAGACACCTGTCCGCTTATTTTTCTAAAGAACAACGCTAAGTATTACAGTTTTTTGTATCTCTTGTAGTTTTGGAGATATAAGGTTATCGAATTTAGCCGGTTTTATCCCCTAAACATTCGAATTTCCAAATATTCCGTCCTAATGGAGTGATTTGGGGAGAGACCTACCTCTGGTCCAAATTTCAAGTTTTTAGCTTCAGGCGTTTAGGCTGTGCGATGATGAATCATTGAGTCAGTAACGTTACAATTTTATATATGTGACAGCGCATAGAGAGGGACCGATCCCATGCCCCAAAAGTGTTCCCTCCCAGAGATATGCGCGTTTTATGAAATTGAAGTCGACGATTCTAAGCGCAAATAGAAGGGACCTAACGGTAAAATTTATTTATTTTCATTTATTTATTTATTTTTTTCCTTATGAACAATTTAAAAAAAATAGAAAAATTATATTAATCGTTGGTTCTTGCGAATTGGTTCCTTAGAACTTTACGGTACCGGTCCTTTATTTTTTTTCGATTTCTTCTTAACGTCTGCTGCCTCCACTTCTTGAGGATTGTCCACTTCCACCGAATCTTCCTCTTCGCTTCCATTTCCAGAGACCAAAGGAAGAGAAGCAACCGAATCTTTTTTTGAATCGTCAAAACATTTACCCCGGATCTCTTTATACAAGTACCATTGACGCTTCATCGATAACCCTGGTGACAGAATTATAATTGGTTTGTCATCGAAACTGGTATTGTTACTCAGATGTACATATGTTTTCATTTATGATGGCTGAATTCGCAAACAGTTTGCATTGCACTGGTGACTGAGCAATAACAACAAAGTGATGATACTTCGATATTCCAATTAAAGTTTTATATTTAGTGGAGAAGTATTCGTCCTATTTTCTCCACTCAACAACAGGCTCACTTGAGTTTGGAAGTCGAATAGGTACAGGAACATTAAATCCATTACGAGATGATTTTCTAACTCAATCAACTACATCCATGAAGTAGTCTACATTAGTTTGGGCATATTTTGATTTGAAAACTCCGAATAAACGATCAGGTGAAAACTTTGTATGTCCGCTTAACAAAAAGTTCAATTCAACTGACTCACATCTGGAAGTATCGACAAGGTGTTGTAAATATCGTATAATCGCATTGTTTTTATTTTGTGAAACACAGTTATCAGCGAATATCACTAATTTTTAAGTTGAATGCTCTTCTCGTAGGTAGTAATCAAGCATTGATATTACTGAATTCGGACCTTTTCCAATGCAATCGCTTTCGTCAATACAGAAGATGTGTTGAACATTTTGAAGTTCGTTTGTAATTCCGAAAATTGCTGTTTTGCTACCTGATTTAAAGTATGCAGTTCCAATTTGCTGTGGACCCGACGGAAAGCTAACATTTTGAGCATAATCCATAGATATTTCTAAATAATCCTCCTCTGGAATACCTGGATACATGGCATTTGGATCAGGCTTGACTAATGCTCTCAAGTCGTTATAGTACTCTCGCTGAGTGCTGGCGGATTGCAAATGATCAGAATACACCTCGTCATCAGGGAAGCGATAAAGTAAATCTACTTCTTCGAATTCGTCCACCATTTCATCCTAAAACCGTCAGTATGAATGCTATTAGTTTTAAATTATCTTCGCGAACAACATAATCACCCCTATCGTGAATAATTTTTCCCTCGTAATTTTTCCCCTTTTCACATATTTGCGATCATGAAAAACTCCCATGAAAAAAGGTCATTCAAAAGGGAATAATAACGTGAAAAAATGTTCACGTGAAAATATTCCCCTTATCGTGAAAAGTGTTTTCCCTCGTAATTTGTTCACATTTCCCTTAGATTTTCTCACTTTATTTTTGCTAGGGAACAGAACATGTATGTAAGTAGTTTCTCCTATAAATCGAATATTAAGGTTTATTTCCGTTAATAAGGCACCAACAGATATATTGGTCAACAAAATGCATAACAAGAGGTTGATTGCCGGCGGATTTGTAAAGCTTTCGAAAGACGTGGTGGCAGAATTTTGGGAAATATTTTACTACATAAAATTTAAAAAGTGCAAACAATTAACGTTGCAATCAACCTATCCCTCCAATACTAATCATTTAGCTTTATTATTTTCGCTTTTCTTTAAAATATATACGTAAATATTTTTGAACATAAATTTCATTGATTTTTAATATTTCCTAATCTTTCTTCTTTTTTGTTACATTCACTTGAACTGATAGCGTGAAAAATTTTTCACATGAGATTCATGATTGCTTTTTTCCCTTCGAGGGGAATGAAAATTTCATGGGAACAAAAATTCCACTTGTTATTCACGATAGGGGTGAATAAGGTTATGTGAAAAAATGTTCGTACTAACAGAGTGATATTTACGATTTAAAAGAATTATAAATGAGTATTTAATATAATTCACAATTAATAATTTCAGAAAATAAACCTGGACTCGAAAAAACGAGCAAATTTGATATCAAACTCATGGAAACAGCGCGCTAGGTAGAAAACAGTTAAAACCAACTACACAAACCAAGAGGTAGGGACGACCGACGCGCGTTTTCAAGGTTAACCAACACGTTCCTGACGTCATGAGATGTGTCGCTTTTAAACGAGACCAATACCAACACGCTCAGTGATGGTACACCAAAGATACACGTATTTAAATCTTTAAAATGGCTCTCCTGAACAAAACCGGTTTTTACCCTTAGGTCCCTTTCTAATTTGCGCTTCACATATGTAGATATACTAGCTGTTTGGTGCCGGCGCTGCTCGGGATTTTCTAAATATTAATAAAAAATTAAATACTGGAGAATCTAGTTAATTACTTGACCCCAGCGCTATCTACCATCTATAAAAAAATTTTAATTTCACGACAACAGCGCAACCTACCGGGAGTTTTTTTTATAAACCATGTACGCATGTACTCGTTTGAAAATCGGTTGAGTGGTTCTCGAGTTATTTAATCACGAACATAGGACAACTTGTTTTTATATAAGTACATATATAGATAGATAACTTAAGTTACTTTTTACCTTGTATTTTATTTGTACATTTGAAATAAAATAATTAATTACAATTCATTTGTAGTTGTCAAAAAAAAAAAAACAAAATTGTTTGACTCATTCCTGAAATTAGAAATTAACTCGCGTATGTATCGAAAGCTATGTCCGGTCTCCTTAGGATCAAGCTAACATCGGGACTTGCTGAGGTCCAGGGGCATGCTTGCTTGATGGACATGGCTCCGGGTCTTTCTGTCTGTACAAGGGCAGACATAATGACCACGGAACTGGTCTTCAACAGAAGGTTCAGGGCAATCTTTCCGGACGAAAGGTCCTGGAGTGTTGGGAATCCATGTCGGGGAAACCATGAATTGCACTGGTATACTGACGGGTCAAAATCGGAGCACGGAGTGGGTGCAGGGGTCTTTGGACCTAATACACGACTCTCGATGGCAATGGGCGAATCACCGAGTGTTTTTTAGGCCGAGATTTGCGCCATTGATGTGTGTTGCAGCAACATTCTTGATAGGGGAATGGTAGGTGGCGGTAATGTGATTTTCACTGATAGCCAAGCGGCCATCAAAGCACTCTCTTCTTGGAGAATGTCCTCGAAGCTGGTGGCGGAGTGTTGTGGACACGATCAAATACCACCTTTATCGGATGGTCCTGGCTGAGGATCGGGAATGCAGACTATGTCTAGACGGGGACGAGACGACTGAGCATGTACTGTGTGACTGCCCGGCGCTGGCATGGGCCAGGAAGAGGCACTTGGGGCATGGTACAATGTGTGCGTCCCAAATCGGTGATATACCGGCAAAGGCCCTGGTTGGGTTCCTATGGGAAGCAAAGGGTCTTTTGGCCAACTAAGGGGAGTGGGTACAATAGACCTAACCTGGTCGCGGTACCTGTCAGTGTGGGGAAACCTCCCCGTTCCATCGTACGAAAAAAAAATGTATCGAAACTTTATTTTTTCTTTTGAGGAGTAAAAAGAAACCCCCGACCATGGCATTGCTTTGCCGACAAGTACTGCACTATAACAGACCATCGGCTAGATGCACATTTTACAACCAATGGTGACACTACGGTATTCAATTAACCGGTGTTTTACATTAATCGAGTAATCGCGTGAATAATTACTCGAGGTAAAAATCTAATCGAACAATGTAATATTATTCGGTTAATCGAATAATTTTAATTTTGTCTAGTTTAGAAGTTTTAAAATAATACCAAAAATTATATATTTTTTAACATAAACATTTTATTAAAAAAGTAACAACAATTTAACAAAAAGGTACTTTATGACATAAAAGAGGAAACCTTTTTTAATAAAAATATCATCAAAATTTAAGCTAATTTTCAAAAATGTAGAAGATTCTTTCACTTATAGTTGACGTTAGGGAGATTAAAACACTTATTTTCTTTTGTTTGACATTATATGGGCACCGTCTACTTATAATTCAATGGTTGTTAGGCTCTTATGCAAAAAACTCTATTATTATAAAAAAAATATTAATATTCTATGTATCTATGTACCTCCTTTAGAATTTGCAATTATGCGGTTCATAGCAGCTTCGAATTAATCCGTCATATGCGAAAACACACTGGATCCAGACCTTTCAAATGCAGCTTTTGTTCACGAGCGTTTGGAGATCAATCAACTTTAATAAAACATGAAAGGTGGTATATATATAAATGGAATTAAAAATAAAAATTAAAAATTTATATGGATTTTTGTAGAATTCATCGCAATGAAAGACCCTTTAAGTGTGATACCTGTGGCAAAAGTTTCACTTATTCCAATGTTCTAAAAGATCACATACTAACACATACTGGAGAAAAGCCATACACGTACGTATTTGAAAATAAGAGAATAAAGATAAATAAGAATAAAGTTTAACAAATATATTAATTTTTTATTGTTGCTTAATTTAGTTGTGAACTTTGTGGTAAAAGTTTCGCTCGCCGTCACCATTTACGCGCCCATTTAGAATCGCTTCAGCATCAAAGTGATCCAAAATCTAAAATACTTATGCAAAATATCCGAAAAAAACAATAAAAGTGAATCAATAAATGTAAAAAATTTTACACTTTAATATACAAAACAAAATTGTATTTAATTTACGTTATTCCAAGGTTATAGGATAGGTTAGGTTCCATGGGCAGCCATCGGGAGACAACCCACTTGGGTCCTTCAGTGGCCCATTTGTGATACCTAGCGCCAATGCCCATCCTTCAGAGCAGTTACTCATATGGCGTTAATGTAGAATTCAACCAATTCGTCTTCCTAATGAAGAGAAGAAGTGACCTTAGGTTTATCTCAGATAGATCCTCCAAGCAGAGAAACGCCAGTTTTTTAGGTATATTTTCCTATTGCTGCGGATCGCAGGACATTGACATAGAAAGTGAAACACAGTTTTGTCTTTCTCCTCATCATGACAACTTCTATAGAAGTCATTGAATTCCAGACCCATTCTCCTAGCGCGAGTCCCCACAGGCCATTGCCCAGTTACAACTGTTCTAATTTGGTCCCTACTGAACCTAAGTAGAAAGCTCCGCTCTTCGCTCTCCGTTCGTCGTAGTGTTCTGGATATGGAGCAAGTGGATTCGCAAATCCCTCCTATCTGCACAATTTTGTAAGAAGCGCCCTTGATAAGTGGCTTACAGTGAGCCATTGGAAGTCCAACGAATTGATCAGAAGAAAGGGAACTCTTATGTCCAGTTCCTCTTTGAAGAAACCCCCGCCAACTCTTTCTCATTTCCTCTAGGCATTAGTATAGAACGTTAAAGCCATGGAAAGTACTTTCACATGACAGCACAACGCTGTGTGCCGTATGCGCTGCCTTCCCCGCACTTAAGAAAGGCTCCGGGGTACAGAAGTCCATCCATGTCGCCGAGCAAAGAGTACTTTCACATGACAGCACAACGCTTTGTGCCGTATGCGCTGCCTTCCCCGCACTTAAGAAAGGCTCCGGGGTACAGAAGTCCATCCATGTCGCCGAGCAAAGAGTCATCTATCTGGCCCTCGTGGGAGAGAAACGCACTGTTCCAGTGATCATCAACGCGACCAGTCTGTGTACCTTTTCAAGCATGGCGCGGTACCTTCCCTTATCCAGCGCGGTCTGCCATACAACAACCCCGTAATACAGAGTCGGCTTAACTGCAGCCTCAAAGATCCAAATGACGCACCGCGGGCACATACCCCAATTTCTGCCGATTGTGTCAGAAGCTAAAAGGCCTAACTCCACTTTTTAAAAATTTCTTAATTTTGTTATGCATATTAGTATCTTATTAGCTGTGAATTCTTTAAAACATTTTTTGTTTTTTCATTATTTACATAAAAATTTTCTATTAAAAAATAAAAAAAATTGGTTAAGGGTTTGAATCAAGGCGAATTAATTTATCAGGTGGCGTTGAAAGCATAGCTGTGCTATTTTTGTTTTCTTAATTAGAGAGAAAAAAATGAAAATTTGCTTGTGTTTTTGACATATCGGTCAACGAAAGCAACAAAAAAAATCCATTGTTGTGTTTTGGGTGTTGTTTCTTGTTGTAGTATCGACACCACCGTTTACATGAATTCGCCTTGGTTTGAATGTTATTTAAAATTTCTCAGAAGCTACCAGCCAGACAATAGAAAAATATTGCTGTAGTATGAATTACTACGCTTCGCGTGTTCGCAAACTTCCTCTTTGTAGCATCTTAAATTTTGGAAATCAATTTTTCCAACATTTCTAATTTACTCTACTTTTTATTTTGTGGAGTTAGGCCTTTTAAAACCTTCCAGTTGTTTTGACAAATGACAATGTTGCATATTATGCAAACTGTCAGTTAGGCCTTCTAGAGTTTACCATAGTTTCTTTTGCCCTATCCTTTTGTTTTTTGATAATAAAATCGCAAATTTTAGTCGAAAGATTCCAAAATTTTTTTGTGGACATTTGTGTGATGCAATACATCAGAAGCAATGAAAACGTTGATTTTTTTTTAATTTTTCGTTAGTAAGGGCCTTTTGCGTTTCAGGTAACGATATACATATATAGCAAATATTGCCCTTTCCCATATAAACGGCTTATGTAAAAAACAAGTATGGGATATCCCTTTTTGTTTTTTTTTTAAATCAACATAGATTAAATATGTAAAAGACAATTGTGGGATTCTCCATTTTTTAATTTTGTTGTACAGAAACACACATATTTGCACTGCTTGGTTTAGTTTAATTGTTGTTTTCAATAGCTCAGACGTGTTTTACTCAATACAGAAAGTGGCTCCGATATTTCAGACTGGGAAATGGATTATGTTTAAGGAAATATCCAAATAAGTTCTTCTGAAAGATACTGATACGTCCTAGCTCTAGCTAGCTCTGTTGATCCGTTTTTTATCGCTTAAAATAAAATGGTTTGCAGGGCCACTCCATGATGTCTGAAGAAAAATTTCATATGATTAATAGTGTCATCCGCTTCGTGGATGTTTTGAGTCGACGACAAATGCGTAGTTGGGAAAAATTGTCTCCTATTCGTGAACTGTGGGACCGTTGGCAACAACTTTTCCCAATGTTTTACAATTGTCACGAAAATGTCACCATTGATGAGCAATTTGATGCATTCAGAAGGCGATGTTCTTTTGACAGTTTATGCCATCAACATCAGAAAAATATGATTTTAAGTTTTGGTTATCGGTGGACTCTAAGTCAGGCTACATATGGAAAATGCAACCATACCTTGGTAAGCCTAGAAACGAACAGCTTGAAAAGAACCAAGGGCAACCCGTTATATTTGACTTGACAGAAGGCAATATATAACAGGCGACAATTTTTTCCACTTTTGAGTTGGTAAAAAACTTCAAAAAAGGAATCTTACTGCTGATCAAATAGTTGGTTCCTACAGCACAAAACACAAAACAAATCGATGGCCAACATTGTATTTGCTAATATACTTCATATGTATGTATGTATATCCGATTTGAATGCTTATATATGTACTATTTTCTAAAATTAACGTTTCATCGGCTCCAGGAGACAGGAGTTTTTGCGGTAACTAGCACTTTTTCTGGTTAAGGCGTATATGATGAAATGGACTAGATTACCTCAACAAGAGTTCTCAGCACAGCAATTGACTAAAATTCGTTCACCATGCACAGTTCCAGTTGCTTCTTCGAATAATAGTACTTCTAAGTCAGGGGTTCGAAAGTTTAAGTCTGACATAAAATGCTCCATTTGAAGCAAGTTTATTTGCAAAACTAACCGAAAAACATTTTGCTTACCATGCTTATCAATAAATACTTATTTTTCTTTAAATAAATGTAAACAAAATCAAACAAAACCAAAGAAAATAAACTGTGGACCAATTGGTCCCCTAACCTAAGATTCGTAAATTTATATTTTTCTCAGTCCTGTTTTGAGTCAGAACCAAGATGTACATATTAACAAAGTGACCTCAGTGCTACAACAATGAAACAATAGAAAAAACAACAGGCATTTTGTTGCTAGAATTGAGACGGCAAATGTATATTATAAAAAATGTAAATAAACAAAAAAAAATGACGCCAAACGTAACACACGAAGAAAATCACTGCAAAACGATTCGGAGCATCAATTGCGCCAATCAAAGATTGACAACTCAGCAACACCAATACAAGTCGAGCTGTTACAACAACAACAACAAGGAACAATTTGATGCCAATATTCACTTTTTTCAACAAACGGACATGGTTAAATGGACTTAGAAAAACTCAAGGACCCAGAATATATATGTATATACCATATGCTGTCTTGGATGAATATAAAAACAGTTTCACCCGGATTGACAAACTTAGAATACCCTTATTACAATTACATAGTTGTGGTGGAGACTATACCAATTTCTTTATAAAAACCAAAAATGTTTATAACATATACGCAGTGTTGGGTAAAATACATGGTTTGCGGTATTTAAAATACAAAATACTTGCTGGTCATGTATTTAAAATACAAAATACTTTTAGGTTATGTATTTAAAATACAAAATACAAGATATTTACACATCTGTATGTATTTAAAATACAAAATACTTCCATTTATTGTACGTATTTCAAATACAAAATACAAAATACTTTCACGTCATGTACCTGTATGCATTTAAAATACGAAATAAACTATTTTTATTCAAACCAAAAAATAAATTAGATAAAACTAATAAACAAAACAATTGTTTCCTTTCATAAATATCAGGGGCCTGATTCTGGCAGTCGTGATTGCGTAATTTCTCGATTCAAAAGCATTTTATTATCTTATTATTTCAGTCAATACTGAACGAATCGGAATTATTTGTTCAGTGTTACAAATCATAAATTTGAGTTTCACAATATTGAAAAAATAATTTCGATTACTTAACAAATCGAAACTATTTTTTCGACTGAAATAAAATTGCTTTCGAATCGAGAAAGTACTCGATCACGATTGCCAAAATTAGGCCTCAGATTTTTGAATGTAGCATAAAACAGTTTCTTGTTGAAGAAAAAATAAAACCTGCTGAAGAAAAAAATCTTTCTACAGGTCCTGATGAGCACAAACTTGTATTAAATTCTATTATACTCTTTTTATATTTGGATAGCTGTCAAGAGTAATAATGTCTTTGCTCTTGTCACTGAGGAAACTGACAAATTCCAACTCCAAATTTGATGTCCTAGATTCACCATCATCCCTATCTACGAAAACAACAAAATCATCGTCTTCTTTACTGGTGCTTCTACTTCTGATACGTTCTTTAGCGATTCTAGTTTTTGGTAGATCATAATGCAAACAATCTTCAATAAACTGAAGAATATATTTTGTAAACTATGTTATTAAAATACAAAATACTCCCATTTTTATGTATTTAAAATACAAAATAAAAACTACTTCTATTTATTGTATGTACATATTTAAAATACATAATACTTGCTGGACACGTATTTAAAATACAAAATACTTGCACGTCATGTATTTAAAATACAAATACAAAATACGTATTTGTATTTTAAATACGTATTTCAAATATGTACATGTATTTCAAAAACTGCCCAGCCGTGCATATACATACGCTATTTTTGCCGTTTAAGCAGATGAAAGTTATTGAATTATATTGCTTGGGATCTATCGAGACAATTCAGATAAATACCTTACCTTTTGTTCCAAAAATTTAAGCCGTTTATCAGCAAATTAATCCCAAACAGAAGTCGTTCCTTTAACCCCCCTTTTCCACATGCAAGTACAAGTTCGAAAAACTCAATACACTCACACTTTTTTACTTAAATACATTCACACAATTTTTGTACATTCAGTCAAACGGCTGTTTCTTCGATTTTTCGTTTATAATACGTATACACTACTTGCAAGTATGTAATTACTTGCATGTGGAAACGCCGGGTAAAGGCTTGCTCCTAAAAACATCAATTCTCAATTTTTATAATATACGGAAAAAATATTCAAATAAAAACAACAAAATATTTTAATTTGACATGTTAATTAAAATTTTTATTTAAATTTTGAATTTTGTTCTGGTTAATTACATTTAATTAAGTGTATAAAACATAAATATGTATTAAAATAAAACATTGAAATGTTTTTGTTGCATTTATTTGAAAATATGTAACTATGTATTTGTGTATATGTATAAATAAACAAATTAATAAGAAGGAAATAAATAACAATTTAAGGATGATATAAAATGAAATGTATGCATAATAAAGAACATAAAATATGTATATTTTAAATAACTTTTTTTCTTTTTTTTAGTTAAATCAATATATTTATGTATGTATATATTTTACAATATTTTTCAAATAATAAAATTGAAAACCTGTTCTATTGGCTTAGTTAAAGTTATTTCTTATTAAATAATTTATTTTAAAGTAAATAAAGCAAATAAATATATATGTATTGAGAAAAAATGATTTGCACAGCAAAAAAGTACGAAAGAATATTTAGATTGATAGATTAACAAAAACATATCTTTTACAAAACAAGGCGCTTTTTTTTATTTGTTATTATTAACTTTTTTTGTTATATTAATTTTAATTAATATGTAATTTTGTTTGACTTTAGACTATGTACTATGTATGGGTCTTATTTACTTAATAACATGCGTACTTTATCGTTTAATAGATTCCGCAATTCAGTTACCATAAATTCATGGGATTCTTTAAATGTTGAAGCAACATCACCTATCAGTGTAGCTTCCACTTCGGGTTTTAGGGACATATCAGCCATGAACGAATTTAAATTTCTAGGCAGTGCTGGCGTTTTCCAGTTAACTGAAAATGATAGAGAAATTGATATAATAAAAAAAGAGTTAGAAATGCTTTAAATATCTAGACAAAAAAGTTTAAATTGTGTAAATTTAAAACTTAAGATTGAAAATAACGTTTAACGTTAATACATACACACAAATCGAAAAAAACTATCAGGGGTGTGCTGGAAATCGCAAACGCAAAACGCAAGAATTTGGGAGTTGTTTTTAATAAACTTTAAACCTAATTCTTATAATTTTTGGTTTAAAATCCTGTTTAATAGGAAAATATTTGTTAAATATTTGTCATAAAATTCTTTTATTACAAAAATCTTATTTAAAAACGACTTTTAAAATTCTTGCGTTTTACGTTTGCGATTTCCAGCACACCCCTGTATGTTACAATAATATATAAAGTCACTTGAAACTAGAGTTTTTTTCCCCGGAGTTTTTCGATTCCCGGGAAAACGGGAAATTGTTTTAAATTTCCCGGGATCCCGCTCCATATAAATAATACAAAGTAAATTAGTTTTAAATTAATGAAAAAAACTTTTTTAAAAAGCGTAAGGGAACTTGTTTACAAAGTAAGTAAAAGAAATGCCTAAATACTACAAAAATGAATTAAAGGTTGAAAGAGGAACTTGAGTTATTATTACCTTACGCTTTTATACATATGTAAATTTCGTATCATTATGCTCTAGATACAAGATAAAAAGATAACATAAACATAACAATTTAATTCATAAAACAATAATAAAAACAAACAAAAATTGTGGTACTCAAGCTATGAGATCAACATAGCTGGCAACACTCTGTTGAGTTGGAGATAAAAATTTTGGCTTGCTGATTGGATTTTTAAAAAAATTAAATTAAATGTTATAGAGTGTAAAAAATATTAAATTTATTAACTAAAGCTTAATTCGCGATGTTTAATTTGGATATTTTATAAATTGATTGGTATTGTTCGAAGATTTGTGTGAATCATATCTGGGGAATTTCGATTACAATTAGAAATCATTACGATTAGAGAAATAAAATAATCTAATCATTAGAATTTAATTTTTATAAAAATTTCAGATTACTAATTGATTAGATTAGAAATAATCAAAAAATATAATGAAGGGACAGATCATGGAGCATTTTGAAAGGTATTCACTGCTTCACTCTAATCAGTATGCCTTTAGACGTTATCACAGCACATCTTCTCTGCTTATCTCCTTGACGGACTTTGTGAGAAAACAATTAAACAAGCATGAAAATAGTATATTGGTTTCGCTTGATCTAACTAAAGCTTTTGACCGTGTTAACCATAATGTTCTTATTGACAAACTTAAAACTAAATTTATGTTTTCAAGGTCTGCATGTAAACTCATTTATTCTTATTTGAATAGTAGATCACAATATGTTTCCTTTCATGGATTAAGTTCTAGTATTGGTCGTGTCGTTTCAGGAGTGCCTCAAGGATCTGTGTTGGGCCCTATACTATTTCTTGCTTATTTAAATGATGGTATTCCTATTATGAGTAACAATTTTTGTAAGCCTTTTATTTATGCAGATGATATTTTTCTTATTTACCTACACAACTCTATATTGGATACAAATTTTGAGATTCGTTTAAATAATCATCTTAATTCTATATTGAGTTGGATGCATCAAAATGATTTTAAAGTTAACTTGGCCAAAACTAAGGCAATATATTTTCGTTTAGCTAGTTATACTACTACTTATCCTAGAATATGGATGCGGAATCAATTGATAGAGTATGTAGACTCGCACAATTGTCTGGGAGTTGTTATTGATTCGAACTTAAACTTCGAAAGGCATATAAATTTATTATCCAATCAAGTTTCATTTATTCTGAGAAGGTTATATGCTTTAAGACCATATACTCCTAGGTGTGTAAGATTTCGTCTGGCTCATGTTCTGCTTATGTCTAAGGTAAACTACTGTTTTGAGGTTTATTCGGGAACATCATCTACTATTTTAACTAATCTTAATAAAATTTTTAGGAGGATTATTCGCTTTATTTTTAATATTAGCATACGTGAACATGATAGGGTATCTGAACTTTTTATTGTATTTCTAGGCTGCGATTTCAATAAATATTTACATTTGCGTCTTTTACTTCATTTTTATAAAGTTTTCAAGTCCAGTAAACCTAAATCTATAGTGGAGGAATTCACATTCAATCACTCTACTCGAAATGTACAGATTGAGATACATCTAATAAGTCTTTCAGTTTTCGAACGTTCATTTAGAATTAGAATATGTCGTTTATGGAATAATTTGCCACCTTCATTAAGGTTATTCTCATATTCTTATTTTACATATAAGAAAAAGCTTTTGAACTTGTTTGAATAAATAACTTACTGTTAATCTCTGGTGATTCTTAAATTAATTTTTGAAAATATTTATGTGGTTGGGGAGCCACTTATGTTAAGTAATTGAATACTACTTATGTATATAAAAACTTACTTATAGAAGAACTTAAGAATATTTCTTTGTTATTATTATTATTATTATTATTGATGTTTTTAATTAAACATGGATATTAATCTTACAATACATGTATAATTGGCCTTATGGGCTTTCTTTGTATTGATTAAATAAATAAATAAAAATAAAAAAAAGTAAATTCATAAAATAGATAAAATATTTTAAATAAATATATTAACATTTTTAAACAGGTTAGGAAATAACATTAAAACACACTCAATGCGTTTAGAAAGTCGGCAAAGAGTATATTTCTTATTTTATTTACTTATTACCATGTTTCCGAAAAATTTCGTTCACTTTTTTACCGAGATTGGGCAAATACTTTAAAGTGCAAAAGTTTAAAGTTGTTTCATATTTCTAATTAACAGTCCGAAGTAATTTTTCTTTTTTATCAACAACGTCTATATCAGTCAAATGTATGTCGAGGTTTATGCAAAAAATAGCATCAAACGGACTTCTTCTTACAAGATCCACCTGTAATCTTTAGGACAATGTGTTTTTAAAATTGTATGTTGTAGTATCTTACACGAGTTTCCATAGTTTTTTTATTTCGGTTTCCCAGTACTTCCAGGTTATATACATAAGCCGTCACAAAATAAAATAAATTAATGTTTGTCACCTTATAAACATATCGTCATATCTCAAAATTTTTTTTTATTTTTAAGTAAATTAAGCAAAGTGTTCCTTCATACTTTCTCGTAACAAAAAATTTATTTATTTTATCTCAAACTGAACGGAAGTTATAGCAAAATATATCTTTTAATCGGTACATTTTGGAAACTATAATCGCATTTTGCCAAGCTCGATTTTTTTTGTAGATATGACTTTGCTGCAATAAAGGAGCGATATTTTTGGATATCTCCTATTTTTAAGATTTGTCCATGGACAATTAAAATTTAATGCTTGCATCTTATTATGAATATATGTTCTTTATTAACTCTTCACTTCACTAAATTTATTAATTATCAACTGTTGCGCGGCACATTCTGCTTTTAGTAGATTTATTGCGTCAGAAGACATTGATTTACGAACGTACTCACTTCTTGTTATTGATCTAATCGACAGCCCATCAACAGATGCTAATTTTTAGAGAATATAAAACTAAATTTCAAAGTATAAATAGCTTTTTTCTGAAACTATGAGGAACTTTATTTCCCGGGATCCCGCAACAATTATCCCGGGAAAACGGTATATAAAATAATTGAAATTCTCGGGAATTCCCGGGACAGGAAATACCGGGAAAACCCCTACTTGAAACGCAAAAGGCCCCAACTTACTAAAAATAAAAAATCACAAAAAATTTTGGAATATTTCGACCAAAATTTGCGGTTTTATTAACAACAAATAAAAGGCCCTATCTACAAAAGATTATCTGATAAACGCTAAAAGGCCTAACTAACAGTTTGCATAATATCCAATACATATTGTTAATTGTCAAAACAACTGGTGGGTTTGAAAAGAAAAATAATAATAATAATAATAAACAGTTTAAGGCGATTTATTAATTTATCGTTTTTTCTGTTTCTCCTTTACATTTTTCAAGATGTTAGAAGTCGGGAATTGTTTTTATAAAATATTTTGGGTTTTTTACATTTTTTTTTACAACTAGAGATTTATGTGATTTGACCGAATTCTCTAATAAGTGCTAAGAGAATAAGAAAACGATTTTAGTTGAAGAGGTTAACTATTCCATAATGGATGAGAGGAATTAAAATATGAGGACTTCTAGATAAACGCAAAAAAAAAGTTATGACATAAATTAAAAAAAAAGAAAAGCAATGTACGCAGTGGAACATAATTTTTAAACGTACATCCTAAAAAATCTGAAAGCTCAGTTAGCCGGGAGTAACAGTTACAGTAACTTCACCGTAAAAAGTAAGACCAATCTATTTCTTACAGATTGAGACGTAAAATTTTACTGCTTACTATAATCGTTCTAATTGCTTTACATACAACAAAATGAATCAGCTGATTTGCAACGTTACTGTTACACCCGGCTAACTGAGCCTTAACGCGTAACTAGTAACGTGATTACGTATTCGCAATATTCTGTTAAAGATACGTTAAAATTTGTTTAAAACAGAGATCGGTGATCCAGAAAATATTTCAATACAAAAATTTAAAGAGACATGAGGAGAGCATAAAGGAATCTAACATTTGATAGGAATAAAGAATTAAGCAAATAAATAATTTAATATTTTTTTTTTTTATATTTTATTTGTTAATTCAAAAAAAGTAATACGAAACCTTCAATGCTTATATTGCATATTACTTAGTTATAACGCTTAAGCATTAGACACCCACGACAATCGGTTCTGCGCCCCTTACTTATACAAAAATAAAGATTTTATACTGAATATAGTGCTAGTCCAATGCTATTCAAAAATTATAATATGAACGAAATAATATTCTTGTTTTCTTCTCCATTTAAGACGTACGACACTAACGTTTGTCATCCTGGAAATGCCCAATACGATAAGTATTCGAAGTTAAAGCTATTAACACGTGTGCTATTATGGTGTTCCGTTTTTGTGTTTTTCGGTGTGATTTTCAATTGCTGAAAGCACACCGAGAAACACAAAAAGCAGTGTGATTTTCAGAACATCACAAAATCACACGTGTGATTTTAAAAGCACGCGATTTGAAATCACGTGATTTTCAGAAGAGGCCAGATAAACTTAAAAATGCTGCAAAAATGATCTTTTAACTAAATTATAAAAAAAAATATATATGTATATGCTGGAGTGTAAAATATGCACAACCAAATCGATTCCAAAACACATACAAAGCTACAAAACGGATAAATATATTGTTTCTGCTTTAAATGGTAACACAAGGGAAAACATGCAATTGCATATTTACGGTTTCCCTGCATATCGTCAGCTAATTATTGGTTTAACCTACAGACAATTTTTTCAAAAAATTGATTAAGGTATGTATATTTTATATATTTTTTATATCCCCTCTCTGAATCCAAAATCTGTTTCACGAAATTTCGTATGGTTTCTGAAATATTAATCATTAAATTTACTCCATATCAACTATTTTAAAGTTTATTAAGTATTGTTTTGCTCTACCCGCCACTGTTTGGCGAATGCAACAAATTGCTCATATGCGTCGTTGCCAAAAGAAAAAAGTAGTTAAAGCAAAAGCAAAAAAAAAAAATGACAACAAGAAAATAAATTTTACTCTTGCTTCGCTTTATTGGCGTAAGAAAAAAGATTTGTTAAAGTTAAAGCAAAATAAAATATCAACAACTCAATAAAAGTAAGTATACGGATGTAGCAGAAATAGCTACTTTTTAGAAATAAATTTAGACAAGTGGCGTAAAAAATTCTATCGAGTATATTTTCATATAAGTTCATGAAAGCCTTCTTTGTCGTTTTTCTCCACTGAGACTTTTTGGCATATGCTCCAAACCAATAATAAGCTGACAAAATCTATAACTTTAAACTAAATAAATGAAATAAATAAATAAATTGGTAGTCTAGAATAAAAAAAAATTAATGAAATGTATTTAACATGTCCATATTAATAAATAAAACTTTTTCTGTTATTTTTTTTAAATATTTCACAAAAATAATATCATAAAATGCAAACATTTATTAAAAATGTCATTTCATTTTTAATTTAAAGAATGGTCAATCCAACAATAAAAATTTTGATATTATTAATGCAACTTTATGGCCTTTTGCTTAAACGGTTTATAAGCTTTTCATAAGTTTTTATGAATATGGCTGTTAATTTTTTGTTCAAAATACAGTTCAATTAACACATACATTATAAAAATAATAATAAAATACTTTGGAAGCCAAGAAAATCTGTGTAAAGTTTTAATTTTTTTTCTATAAATTTTTAACGCTTATATTTTCAAACCTTCCTTCGATCCATAATAATACTTACTTAATAATTTATCACAACGTTTAATTTCCAATTTTAATTGACGCATCAATTCAATTATAAGCAGACAACGTTCTTTTTCACTTATTACTTTTTCGACTTCGGCATTTTGCTTTCTTTTTTGTTTCGTTTTTGGCGAGGCTTGAAGTTTTTCGTGAATTGCTTGTAATATAAAAGCGTAAAGAGAAATGATCTGTAATAAAAAAAATAGTTTATTTTTATTTTCGATTATAAATAAATCTAATGTGCACAACAACAAAGTAATACAACGTACACAATTTTATTTTTAAATGTCTTTTTAGTTTATTCTTTTAGTTCAAAGTATTTAAACTCACCTCTAAACAAACAGCCACTTTACTTTGCCATTCCCGCCTTCGCCACAGACCATCTTCGGTGGCTTCATCACTCTCTTTGATGATCGTTTCACACAAATTCACCACAGCCACTACATTATCACTGACCACTTTACACTGCATCTGTAAATTGTTATCGCCTACGTACATCTGCTTCACCAAAGTGGCCAAATCGCTAAAGAAATTTTCATATGGCATTTCGAGTAGTAAATGCAAACGTGTTGGTAGTAGATTGACTAGAAAACGATTATGTAGTGGTTTAATATCGGCCAAACGTAGACGTTTAAAAACTTCCAGCCATGAATCACACAACGATTCAACCACAGAGATTTCTTTGGCAGGAGTGGAAATCGAATTTTGACATTCCTTAGCATTATAGGCAGCGGCTCGACAATATTTAGCGCTCAATGTGGGATGAAAGAGATCAACAAATGAAGCAATTAAACGTAACATTAACGAGCGTATATGCAGCACTTCAGTTTCCTGATAGAATGATTCTTTGCGTTGTTCTTCAACATCCACTAAATGTACGGGATCCCAGCGTATAAGAGCACCCAAATCACGATTGTCACTTAGCTCATTCCATGAAATACGATCCTCTGCCGGATCTATAGACATAACCATATAGGTGTTCAGATTTTGTTGTACATTGCCATACAACATGACTAAATCACACAATTGAGCCTCCACCGAACTGGAGACATAATGCAAACTGTTCGTTAAACGTTCTTTGAAATTCATAAACTCTTCCAGCTTTGAAAATGTGCAAAAGCGATAGGTAAGCGCTATGTATTCCAAACGCTCCTTGTAGCTGTTGGTAAAAAATTTTAAGGTCGAATCAAACACTGACCGGGACATGGAGAAACGGCCCGATAATACTAGGGGATTACAGTGAACATAACCCATGGAATCTAATTGTATTTGTTTGATTTCCAAGTAATCGTACATCTCCTGGGCACCCAAATGACAACCCAACATATGATAGATTTTAAGGCTTAAAAGCTTAACATGGAAATTACTGGTGCTGTTGCGTAATACATACTGCAACAGGCAAAGGGCTTCAAAAATGCGATCCGACGTTTGTTCTTGTTTGCTGATATCATACATAACATTAGCTAAGGAATATTTAAAGGAAAATAAAATAAAAAAAAATAAATCGTAATATTTTATAATATTTACCAGCCAATAAAGCATAAGGATCTGAGGGACCCATGTCCGTGGCTAATAAGTTTTTACCAAATGTACTCAAACCATGCTCATAGTGCAATTTCAATGCGGTATAAAATGCTAAACGATGCTCAACTTCTAAATCCAGATGCGAGCCACAAATACGTGAAACTTGCAAAGCACAAATATGTTTTTGCATTTGTTCTTTCTAAAAAAAAAATGAACTTAGAATGATTTATCACTTTTACATATTTTTTTTGTACTAACAGTTTGTGGTAATGTTGTTGAGCTAATGCCGCTTTCTAGCAGTAACTTATTGGCTAATTCTTGCCTTGCCTCCATAGAAATGGAGGGCAAAATCATAGCTATATCATGAGTACAGCAGGCTTTATCGCCAAATAAACGAAAATATTCTATAACTAATCCAGAAAAATCGCCCAACAGTTTCTGGGCATCCATGTTTAACTCACGCATACGTTTGTGCAGTTCTAGGCGGGCTAAATAGGGCCCACGCACCTTTTTCTCTGCCGATTCGATTAGCTTTTAAAATAATATAAATTGAACACATTTTTCTATGAAATAAATAATGTGTGGTTTTCACAACACAAGTGATTGAACGTGTAGTAAAATTTACATGAAAAGCTATTAGTTTTTTTTAGTGTTATTCACATAAATTTTACTACACGTTCAATCACTTTTGTTGTGAAACACTTTTTAACTCAAATACCTGGCATAAAAAATCATGGCACTCGTCCAAAACTGTTAAAATAGTTTTTTCTTTTTCTTCATCTGTCTTTTCAGCACTGGCTTCATTTTGCTGGATTTTCAGCAATTCAAAGCAAGTAGTTAAATAATCCTGATAGAAGTCCCAGCGATCGTGTCTGAAATATATTAATAAATTTTTTTTTAAAGTTGGTTTAAATTAAATATCATAAGAGATCAAACAAAAATACTCACTCGTCTTTTAATAGATCCTTAAGTAAAATATTACAATCTTGCCACATTTTAAGTTCTTTCAATAAATTAATTTTCATGTAGATGGGAGCACCAGGATATAATTTTTCACACACTGGTCCATTAAGGAACTCCAAAGCTTCTTTAAATTTTTCCTGCAATTTCAAAATATGCAAATACAAAAAAACCTCTTGCTCCGATTCTAATTTGTTCTCCTGTATCATTTTATCCACCATACGTTGAGCTAAAGATAAATAAATTTTACGTTTGGTTTCATTGTGACTTTCCGGCCCGCGTATACCCTACAGGTATAGAATTAAAAACAAACAGAAAAAAAACTTTCATATTAAAGAAAATGTTTTCTGATCAGATATTTATGAACAAACATAAATACCTGTAATACAACGCTCATAACAGCCCAAAAATAATAGGCATTTTTTGGTTGTGCCTTGTACATTTGTAACGCTACCGATTGTTGTGCTTTAAAATCCTCCAGACGCACATGCGATATAAAAAGATGGGCCAGTAATTCTTCATTGTTGGGTGATTGTTTAACAGCATAATTATAAATTTCCACAATTTTATCCACTAAATAATAAAATTTAAAAAGGAATCAATTAAAAAATTGTATATACTTTAGGAAATATTTATTATGTTTACTGTTTAAACATTAAATGCCAAATAAATTTCGAATTCAAATGATTTAACGTATTCTTTTGATTTAACAAACAAATATTTCTTGTCTGCATTCATTTAATTGAAACAAATTAAAGCAGACAGCTGTTTTATTAATTAAAATAAATTTAATTTTATGTTATAATATTTTGTACATATGAAAACATTTGTATGCATTTCTTTGCATTTTCTCAGTTTCTTTTTTCATTGATTAATTACCCACGTACATTGCTCTAGTTCTTTGTAGCAAAATGACAGCACTTGCAGTGTAGCATCGTCTACAGGCTTTTCATCGGCAACTGCTTGCAAAAAACCATGACTTTCTTCGTAACGTCCCAGACGTAATAGCGCCAGACCTTTAAGTGCTTTGGCACACAATAGATTTGGATGTTTTTTTAAAACTTTTTCTGTCTCTTGCAATGCCTTTCGATTATTACCAAGCTCCAAGTTGTCTAGAACATAAAAAAATATGCAAAACAATGTGTAACGAATTATTAGCTTCTTAACTTTTTATAAACACATGTACTTAATTTTAGGTGGATGCCAAATTTGTAGTGTACATATTTCTTTTAAATCTAAATTAATTAATATAAATTCTTTTAAATGATTAATGGGTAGTAACTTTCGTTTAATTAAATTTTATCATTTGTTAAAAAAAAAAATTGTTATTAATCGTTTTACCAAGCAAAACACAATTGCTAGGGAAAATAATTTTAAAAAGTTGTCAAATAAATTTTTTTTTTAATGTGAGTACCATAAAATGCTATTTTGAAACAAGAGTGCTATATTCGGCAGTGTCGAATTTTTAGTACCATTCTCCTAACGTAATACAGCGTTTTTGGCCATTCACCAACAAACACACATTATCAAGCAAAATTAAAAAACAAGTAAGAAAGTATAGTCGGTCAAGCCCGAGCATATGATACCCTACACCACAGTATTTAAAAACAAAGTTTCGAGAGTGTATGGCTTTATGAATAGGGATCTATCTATGTTTTGAATTTCATTAAATCGGTTTGATAGTTTCTGAGAGGCAAATATTACCCCCCATCTCCCCTCGTGATCCTATTTTTTTAAAATGCATAGCTTATGTGTGCGTACAAATATGGATCTGTATATGTTTAAATTTCATTAATATCGGTTTATTTTTTCTGAGAGGCAGATATTGTCCCCTATCTCCCCTCGTGCTCCTAAGATTCGGCCCATTTGCAATAAGCTTGGTCCTTGTGCCAATAAGAACCTATGTGCCAAATTTTATTAAATTATCTCCAAAATTGCGACCTGTACTTTGAGCACAATGTTACATGGACAGCCAGCCAGTAGGGAATGGTAAATCGATTTCGATTCCAATGGTAAATCGATTTTTTGGTAAAAAAATCGATTTTTTGCAATCGAATTTACGTATCCGATTTTATACTGAAAACGATTATTGGGCTTTTAAAATCGATTTTTTATTTTTATCAAAATTTTGGCAATTTTTAATTATAATCTTAATTAAATCGATAAATTATTGGCATGCACAATATGTAGGTGGTATGTTTATGCACTTTTCTAAGTTTAAAGTTGTAGTTTTACGTATTTACCTATTAGTACCCTTGGTATACTTTCAACCATAATATAGGGGCTCTTGTTCTTCAGAAATTAAAGCCATCAATGGTCAGTGAATAAAACAGTCCAAACATTTCATACCGAACCAAACACTGAAAGTCAGCTTTGTGAAAATCAACATATTATAGAAACACAACAGGTGAATTAAACCAAGGAATTCCTGTGGAAATACGCTAATATCCATACAGACCAGAGTGAAAATCAACAAGTATGTAAATTATCCTAACAAATACGAAATTTCAAGGAAATAAATCTGCGACTAGGGTGATCGATCGAATAGTATTCGACCGGTTTTAACCGGTTATTTTAGTTTTGCCCAAGTCGAATATTTTAAAATGTCAATTTTTCGAATATCGAGTAAACCGGTTATTTTAGTAAAATAACCCGGTTATTTTAGTAATGTGTAATTTATATACGTTTTCCTTACTTTTGTTATAAATGTACCCGTAATTGAAGTATTTTTCTAATTGAATATTTGGCAAACTTAAACTTTTTATAAAAAATATCAAAACAAAAGTCAAAAAATATTATGAGCAATAGAAACTGGGAATTATTTCCTTCTGAAAAATTGAAGGAATATGACTATTACAAAAAGCTTTATAAAATACATAACTGAAATTTAGCTCATAGAATAAATTCGAAAAATAAAAAATGTTGATTATGAGCAATGTTAATACAAATCGCTTATATAATCTCTGGTGATATTTCGAACTGACTAAAAGGAAATTGTACTTAAATAGCCCTAAAATGATAAGTTGCAAAGGTTCTTTAACGTCACGACCAGGGATGCCGTTTTTGGTTATTTCTAACCAAAATTGGTTATATTTTTTTTTCAATGTGGAGATGTGAATATTTTTTTCATTTTGGTTACTTTTTTCTAAAATAAAAATACGTACGAATATGTTTTTCTTGATACAATTATTTACGAGCTCGAATAATTTGTACTGTGTACTACGATTTTTTCATGATTTGTTACCAAGAACGGAAGTTTTTTATAATTTATCGAAACCAAAAAATCCCTTTCAAAACAGCAACCTAATATTTTTTTCAAGATTTTTGCTAAGAAAATATGTCCATTTGTGATTTTTATATCAAAAACGCCATGTTCTGAACGCCATTTTCTTGATTTTAAGAGAATTAAAGACTTAAGGTAGGAAGTACATAAAAGCATGAGGAATCGATTTCAGAAAATTCGTTTTAGTGTTTCTAAAAACTTGAAAATAAGTTTAATGTTCTGAATTTAGGTTATTTTCAGAAGTATATTTTTATACAAATTAAACATATCAATATAATTTTAAAATTTATGCAATTTTCTTTAAGAAATGGCTGTATGTTTTAAGAAATTTGAAATTTTACTGATAATAACTTGTCGGTATCTATATTTTTTAATATTTTTTAAAATAATTGTTTGGTAAAAGAAAACTTTGGTCTGTCAGTCATATTTTGTTTATATTCGCCACAATATTTTTCAATGATTCACAAAATATATCAAAAAGAACCATTTTGAAACCGTTATTTATAATAAGAATTATAAATTTTAAATAAAATTTACAAACAAGAGAATTATGTTTTTATAATATTTTAGATACATATGTACATACATACATGGTAATTGGAAAATATTAACATAAAATTAATTTCGCATATCGTTTTCAATTTCGCCACACCGCCAAACTAAAATTTTCATCGAAATTTAGAAATCGCCACATTTGACAGTCCTGCCAATAGCAGCTAAAAAGCGGAAAACAATTTTCCATTTTTGTTATTTATAACTGGCATATTAAAAATATTCCATTATTAACTTTCAATATACTGAATTTTGTATGGAAATTTTACGGTTTTTTTTCACGAAAAAAGTCTCAAATAGATAAAACGTTTTAATTAAGTTTCTCGTTATTTTTTAATATGTAAATGAATAACATTTCATGTTTGGTTTTTTGATTTATTATTATAATTTTACAAATAACCTTTGAATTGCAATGCAACTTAAAATAAATTTTAATGATTTTCGCAATTAATAAAAGGCATTTTAAATTTGGTTATATTTTTTTCATTTGGTAACTTTTTCAAAAATGTTCACACCTATTAAATATTTGACTCCTAACGTAACGACTAGTTTTCTTAAAGAATTGTTAGCTTTTGCAAAACGTTTTGCTAGATACATAAATACAATTATCAGCTTAGACATAACGTTTAGCAAATAAATAGAAATTGTTAAATAAAGCTTAAATTTAATCCATTTACTGGTCCCGCTTTTTTTTTTGATTTTATCGTCAAATGTTTGTTAGCTCTGAACATACCTTAAGTCATATCATTGTATTTTGTTGGTTCCTTACCTTCGGGAATTGTTTTGTTTTTATTCTAATTTACTTTTTATTACAAAAACTAATTTGATTTTTGTATTTTTATGTATTCGAATAAAACCGGTTAATCGGTTATTTTTAAAATGCTTAACTGAAAACCGATTTTTTTAAAAATATCAACTATTCGGAATATTCGAAAACCGGTTATTGAAAAAAGTCGAATAATTGATCACCCTATTTCCGACATCAATGACATGCAAACGTTTGTTTTCTAAATCTAAATCTTAATAGTAACTTAGCAAAGAAATAGTCGCCTCCGATCTGCAACTATTGTCATAATCTTTTGAAATGCTATCCATACGTTCAGGCTTCTCACAGAAATTGATTTATGTGACAGGTCTGATTGACTACACAAGAACACAATTTTAATGTGAAATGTACATACATATCGCACTTGTTCCTCTAAAGGCCATCTCAAAATTTACACATGTTTACTTTTTGCATAATAAACCTGCAGATAACGAGACTAGTCCACACATGCATGCAAAGAGAATTATGGAGTAGGAGTACTCCAAAAATGCTCCAAATATATGGTTAAAAGGTGGTCTATTTAACATTACGATGTCCTAGGAGTTGACCATATAACCCAGTTTTACATTACAACGGAGTAATCTTAAAACTACTCCATGTTCATACATACTCTAGTGAACTAGTTTTGAAACTACTCCATGGTATACTCTAGAGGATTTTACCAATACGTGAAACAACAACAACAACAACAACAACCAATACAACTTGCAACCGAGAGAAGGCTAAAAAGAATTGCTTAATCTGTGTCAATGCCTACGATACACTCTTCTCAATGATCTTAGTCTATAAAAGCGGTTGGATACTACAAAATTATAAATGTAGCAGTTGCTCGCGCTACGTTAAAAACTTTTCTAAGTCATCAGTGGTACTTTACCCCAAAACAGACTAGCTTAGCCTTTTTTGATGAACATATCGACACCAAAACAATGAGTTGAATAGCAAAAAATCTACATACGCCTAGTAGCGAGAACGATGTAGTAAATGTTAATAGAAGACAACCATGTGAGTGAAGATAAATATGTCGAACTTATTTAAAATGTTTTTCGTATTTGTGACAATTTTCCAACCATTTTTAATATTAATAACAAACTATTAAATATGCTTTCGTATATGTGACATATTTAAAATATCCCAGCAAGCATATTGGCAAGCGTTTTGCAAATTAAGATTGCAGCAAACTTGCATAAAAAAAGAGTTTTGCGAATGTCATTGACAATTTTCTTGCTAATACATGTGTTTTGCGAATGTTTTTGGTAATTTGCTTGCAAATGCAAGTGTTTCATAAATTTAAGCAAAACGTGTCATCCTCGGCGTTAAAAATTGTGCTAATAAGTTGTGTTAATAAATTGTGACAAATTTTTGTTAAAGTTGTTAAATTAAGTGCGTTCGATACTTTTAATTATTAAAAATACCGCATGGCCAGAAGGGCTGTGGTCTCTAAAATAAGGTCTGTTAAGAATGCTTATTATTCTAATAAATTCGAAACAGCTATGGGCAGTAGGAACACTTGGAAGCACTTAAGGGATATTGGTATTGGAAAATCAGTTGTTCGCACGGCGGACGTTGATATTAACTTATTGAACCATACCTTTGTGAATGTCTCGTCCCCTAATGCAACCCCTGATTTCTATGATCATATACCATCTAGTAGCTTATCTACTAGAGAGTTTGATTTCCAATGTTTTAATGACTTGGAGGTAATTGAAGGTTTCCATGCGACTAAATCAAACTCCATGGGATTTGACAATATAGATCCAAAATTCATCAAAATTATTCTGCCATGGCTAGTTAAATATTTTAAGCACATTTTCAATGCTATTGTCATAACTAACTCTTTTCCCAAAGAATGGAAATACGCCAGGATCGTTCCAGTGCCAAAGGGGAGAGGTGATTTTCGTCCCATTGCCATCCTACCATACTTTTCGAAGGTTTTTGAGCACATGATTCATAAACAGATATATAAATACGTGAACGATAACAATCTATTGACTGATCGTCAATCTGGCTTTCGTCCTCGGCGTAGCTGTATAACGGCGTTATCCGATGTAGTAGAAGAAATTAGAGGAAACTTGGATGGTGATCAAGTCACATTTTTGGTTCTACTAGACCATTCCAAGGCCTTTGATACGGTCAATCATTCTATTCTTTGTTTTAAACTCTCGAGGTTTTTTAGGTTTTCTTCTTTCTCAGTAAAACTAATTAAAAATTATCTATCTGAGAGAACACAATCTGTCTCCCTAAATGGGTGTATTTCTCACCCGTTGAAAGTTAAACATGGTGTTCCACAGGGCTCAGTCCTTGGACCGCTTTTATATTCGCTATACTCAAATGACCTACCACAAAATCTACATTATTCGAAAATTCAAATGTTTGCTGACGACGTCCAACTATACCTCAGCAGTCCTAGGGACTCATACCTTACGGGTGTAAACCATTTAAATTTTGATTTGGACAAAATTTTCAATTGGGCTTCGGCTAATGGCTTGAAACTTAATCCGGAAAAATCCAAATGTTTAGTGATAAGTAGAAAAAACGTAGTAATGGATGATGATCTGAATATTTATATTGGAGATGCTAGAATTGCTGTTGTTGCCACGGTTAAAAATCTAGGGATAACAATGAATAGGACTTTGACTTGGTCGGATCACATAAATCGGGCTTGTGGCAGGATATATGGTATGTTAAGATGATTGTGGATCACACAATATTTTACACCACTTAATCGCGAAGACTTGTTTACTACCGACGCTACTGTATGCCTCTGAAGTATATGCCGGCTGCAACTCCCGGGATATGAGAAAACTTACCACTACGTACAATAACATTGTCCGCTACGTTTTTGGTCTGAAAAAGTTTGATAGAATAAGTTCGTATTCCTGCCGTTTACTTCATTTACCATTTAATAATTTTCTTAAATTTAGGAGCATTATCTTCCTACACAGGATTATAATAACTATGGAACCGAAGTACCTTTACGATCGCTTGCGGTTCGCAAGATCGCTTAGAGGGAAATCTATTATACAATTTCGTCATCGAAGTCACGCATCAGAATTCCAATTTTTTTTTATTTAGTATACGTCTCTGGAATCAACTTCCAAATCATTTGCAAACCACTTGCAACGCAATAAAATTTAGAAAATTACTTAGTGATTATTTTTCCTAAAGCTTATCGTTAATCAAATATGATGATTGTATTGCTGTTAAATTATTAAATTATTATTATTTATTATTTAATTAATCTTTATGAATGTTTTATTTCAATTGTATACCTATTTATTATTATTATATTTTATTACTATTATATTATTAATATTTTTATTATAATTTTTTTTTATTATTATTTAGTTCAGTTGTGTACCCTACTATTGATAAATATATTATCTGTCTAGTATAACCTATCTGATTCTAATACTATAATTCATAAGATTTCATATCTTGTTGTATTAGAAAGCTAACTACATTGTGATAAATAAAAGTGCTAATAAAAAAGGTAATTATCTACTATTTAATGACTGCAGCATATGGAAAGACTTTTTTTTTGCTAATATGGAAGACTTCCTTGAGAATACTATACGGGAAGATATAGATAAATTTTTCTTTCTGGTAAGAATTTAATTTTTAAATGTCCGGTGACTGCATACTGATGTCGATTTTGTTTCTAATTTTAGAAGGCAGATCGAAAAAGATAGTCAACATCCAATTCGAGAAAATTTGCTACGAAAGCGTGTCAGAAGATCATGACTGACAACGTTTCTGAGAGCTTTTCCTGGCGAGGAACTGCAGATAAGAAGTGCATTAGGGCCTTCACTGTCGCCACTGCCATTCGTCGTAAGTGAGATACGTTTAATAGGTTTCTAGTTACATTTTTATATTCATATTTAAATTCTATTGCAGAAACTTTCGCTGAAAATGGAGGCAAGGAAGAGGTCTTTGTGTTCGCCTCCAAGTCATATTTAAAGTACTCAAAAAATCGTATTAAAATTAAATCAACAAAAAAATAAAATACAAAGTAATGGTGATTTTTTAAATGAAACAACAATGAAGCTCTTATTTTTAAATATTAATTTAATATTTTTCTATTTAGAAAAAAAATTTGATATTAAAAATGATTTTGTAAATGTATCAATAAAAAAACATATGTATCTAAAACGAAAACGCTTACTAATTTCATTAAAAATACGTGTTTTTTAAGCATTTTCAAAACGTGTTTCTTAAGCAATTACAAAACTAGTAATTACGGTGGGGTGCTTTAAAACCTTGGGAGATAAGGCCATGATGGCTTTATTAGTCAATTGAATGGGAGATAAAGCCATAATGGCCTTATTACCCAATCATTGAGAGGTAAGGTCATATTTAAAATTTTACGTAAGGAGAGATATAGCCATATTTTTTTTTCGCAAATGAGAGATAAAACCATATTTTTCCAGAATATTGTTACTTTACTTTAGTGTTTCCGGGAAAAGTCATTCTTTTATTCTTGTAACGCACGCAGGAAAACTTTATTCAGCGAAGCCACCTGCCGTGTCTTACTGGAGGAGAAAACCCGTAAGCACGGCCGCAGGCCGCCACGCAGAAAAACTTTAGTATGCGAAGCCAGATTTCAATACTTAACTTTAGTAAAAGGGAAAATCATTACCTTTTAATTATAAAAATAAGAAAACTATTAATCAATGTAAAATGCAAAAGTTCTTCAAAACTGAAATGAGAGATAAAGCCATTTTCTAAAATTACTTTTGTGAGCTAAGGCCATGATGGCTTTATCTCCCATTCAAAAGGACAAAAAAAATAAAAGACTTTATCTCCCTTATCTCCCATGGTATTAAAGCACCCCACCGTAATTACGTTACTTAAAACACATGTTTTGCAATCGTCTTTTTAACGCTTATAAAGTTGGGTGCTTTTAGATTGGTTTATATTGCTTTGATGTGTTTTGTAAAGGTCACAGCAGCGTCTTATTAGTGTTTTGCTTATTTGTATATGTAATTGCTGGCTGGGATCAAATTATTTAATATCTTTGTATTTATTACATATTTAATGCAATTTGAAAGAAATTAAGAAATTTATTAAAAATGCAGATTCTCTGAGGGATTTTTGGAAATTGTGGACAAACTGGAAGACCTTACAGGGTGGGACATACCTCATTTTAAAGAATCTAAGAATTTCAAAAATTCTTTAAAAATAGCCCGTAGGTTTTTTTTTTATCAAAAAGCAAATTAGATTACAAAAGTGGGCGTAATCTATTATATAAAAATACGTCGGGTTTTCCTTCCTGACGCTATAACTCCAGAACGCACGAACCGATTTCCACGGTTTTGCATTCGTTGGAAAGGACTCGGGCTCTGTGAGGTTTATAGCATATAAAATTGTTCCCCGCCCACTTTTTCTATTAAGCACATAACTTGAGGATGGATTGACCGATTTGGACGATTTTTTCTTTAAAGTGATCGCCATGGTCCAACTTAGGTTTATATGGAAAGAAAATCGTTCCCCACCCACTTTAACGCCCACTTTTTTCGATTTACCTTAAATCAGAAAACGGCTCCATCGATTTGACTAATTTTTCTTTCAAATGTTCGTATCAGTGCATTTTAAGTTTCCATCGAAACAAAAATTTACCACGCCTACTTTTACGCCCACTTTTTCTATTAAGCACATAACTTGAGGATGGCTTGACCGATTTGGACGATTTCTTCTTTAAAGTGATCGCTAGGTCCAACTTAGGTTTTTACGGCAAGACAATTTTGTCCCGCCCACTATGTACGATTTACCTAAAATCCGAAAACGTCTCCATAGATTTGACTAATTTTTCTTTCAAATGTTCGTATTATTCCATTTTAAGTTTTCATCGAAAGAAAAATTTACCACGCCTACTTTTACGCCTACTACGAAACAATCAAAGCCGATTTGGAGGTACGATGATTTGTTCGCAGGTGATTTTTGGCAAACACTTCCAGTGATACCACGATCAACGACCGCCGATGAATTAAATGCATGTTTGAAGTCGTCCGCTTTGTGGAAACACGACGAGACGTATTTTCCAAACAATTGCTGGACTTAGGAAACGACAAAATCCCGGTGGATATTTCAATTTCTGCCGGTTCACGGAATCAAAGTCCGAACTCATCCGAAAGGTGTTTTCAAACATTACACAAAATTACAGAAATCATGATTTGTTGAGCGAACGTGCTATATTAGCTACGTTGATGTCGACGAACTGAATTTTAAGATTCAAAGTAAAATCGCTGGCAAATTGGAGACGTAAAAATCGGTAGATTCCATTACTTCTCAGAACGATGTCGTCAACTATCCAATCGAACTCCCTGGGATTACCCGGATTACCTCCTCATAAATTCAAACTAAAAGTTGGATCGGTAATCATAATGTTACGAAATATAAACCAACCACATCTTTGTAATGGCAACCGACTTACGGTAAAAAAACTGATGAATAATGTCATCGAAGCAACAATGCTTAAAGGAAAGTACAAGGGAGAAAATGTTTTGATACCTCAGATCCCAATGATTCCAACCGACATGACATTCAATTTTAACGCTTGCAGTTAGTTTCCAGTAAGGCTCGCCTATGCAATAACAATCAACAAACCAGACAACCAAACAAAAAATGTTGTATTTTACAAAGCATTGCAATTAAAAAATTATGATAGGTATCCTAGCAAAGCAACCGAATAAGTTTTACTTTTTTTTACTGTTTACCTGAATATTGATCTTATCAACTAACATGTAAATAGAATACTATAAGATTCACAGCATATATATACAAACATATGTATTTTCAAATCAAATGTAAATCATTTATATGTATATGAACATTTTAATTTTAATTTTCTATTTTTAACGGATTTTAAAAATCGAACGCAAACATTTTTTCTAATTGGGACAGAACAACGTCTGTCGGGTCAGCTAGTTATCTTTAAAATGAGGTATGCCCCAACCTGTAGCATATTCAGCGAAGTCTACTTTTTTTTAATGTAACGCCAGAATGCAAATACAACTTGTATTTTAGGACCAAGTTGTTCAACCGTTATCCCTTTTGCTACTTAATGTAGAACTAGTTGCGCTATACACCAAGATAAAAAAAGTAAACTATGTATACATGTACAATTTTTTGAGAAAAAATTTAAATTACTTCTGGCGTTACGTTACAAAAAGTAGACTTTTTGCTGGAACTACCCATATATGTACATAATGTACTTAGAATCCATTGATGAAAATCACTTTAATCTAGGTATTGGCAGACTTTTCTTTTATTTTAGTTTTGAATTGAGGAACTTTTGTTTAATATATAAGGAAATACGATTTTTTATAAAAGATTATAGGTACCTATTGCCTTGAATTTCATCGTAAAACTTACCATAAATAGGTCGTAAACGTCTCTCAAATACTGCGGGATCTTGCACGTGTTGTGTCATTACAATTTAAAAATGTTAAGACTATTTGGATAGATATTTAGATATTTTAGGTGTTATGTATTGAAACTTTGCTTTTGACTCTTGTCTTTTTCAATTATATTTTGAAATAAGTGATTTTTATAATAGATGAATACCCTCGAATGCAATAGACTGATGATAATAAAGAGCAATCAACTAATTTCATACGCACTTTCATTAATTAACAATTTGTTCACTTAATTAAAATTACCAAAAAATAATTGCAGGTGGTCAATATAATTAGGTTTTAATTTATTTTTACTACGTCTGTATTTCTATATATAAACGATAAAAGAATTTATTTTTTTTGTTCCCTGCAACAAAGTACTCGTGCTCTATTTTGTATTTTTTCTATTTTTTAATTTTGCAGATTTTTTTGCGACCGGTATGTCTGCCTCGTTGCACGCGTAACTTTTCTATTTGTATTTTTACAATGAAAATTTTTTCATTTTTAACTGAATTTTTCTAAAGGAAGTAATTAGTTAACATTCCGATTTTAAATTATTATTTTAACAATTTTTTATAGATTTTTAATGAAAGTTAAAATTTTCCTGGCGATTGCAACAAAAAATTCTATTTCGACGAAATAGTCAGCGCAAACTGCGACCATGATAAATGTCATATTAAAGGAGAATTAGAAAACAGCGTGAGTTGAAGGGTTGTCAAGTTCTATAAAATGATATACACAGAAAAAATAAATTCAATGAAAGAGAATTATATACTTACGTGTGAGAAGAAAACAAACTTTTGGTTTTTTGGCAAACTTTTTCACAGTATACTTGAATTTATTGAAGTCAAACGTAATTCTCAAATGTTTTTCAAATGTGTATTTATATTTATTTTTTTTTAATTTAAATTTATTATTTATTTAAATACACTGAGATAAACATTCGGTACCATAGCTAAAATATGATATACATATGTATGTAGAGTTCTTTCCGTCCTCTAATTCTTGGAAAGACAAAATACTTGCCTCCCTATTATTTTGAGGATTGTAGCACCGCGATCGTTTAACAAACTTTCTTCACTTTCCCGTTTTATTATTTTTCTTTTTTTTCGTATTTTTAATCATTGTAATTTCTCACAAATAATTTTTATTTTTCACATGAAATAAACTGTTCACTTTATATTAAAACTTATTTTTAATAGTAAAACACATGTAACCACAAAGTATAAAAATGTAACTTTAATTGCCATTTTTAATGCTTACATTTATTTTTCGCTTTAGGTTAGGTTAGGTTAGGTTCAGAAGGGTTATGTGCCCAAGGGCACACTTCCACTCGGAGACCAGTACGGTCCATTGTGAATCCCTTCAACATGATGAAGAATAGATAAAGAAGATAGAAAAAGAGAAAGGTTAAGAAAAGAAGTATGAGGTTGATAGAGTATAGAATATAGGAAAGTTAGTAGGTGATGTGAAGAACAAATTCCCTCTCTACTGTCCCCTCAACAGAAACAACCGCACCATTTCCCTGACAAACCCCAGTAGATCAGCTGGACTACATCCAGCGATGCACCCCAGTTCGTCGTGAAACCTATTTCCTAGCCACTTCTGTCTGAGACCCTGCACCCTGGGACAATGGCAAAGTACATGCTCGATCGTCTCCAGCTCCTCCGAATCCTCGCACAATCTGCAGAAGTCCGGTATGGTGTTGTCCCATCTGCCCACAAAAGCCCTGACCGGACAATGACCCGTCAAGAACCCTATAAGCGTTCTAAGACTACTCCTATCCAATCCCAGTAGAACCCTGGTTGCCCCCGCGTCCAATCCGGGCCATAATGCCCTAGACACCCTGCAATCCACTCTGTCCCCCCAGGATCGTTTAACGTCATCACGGAATTTCTCCCGTATCACACCATAGTAGTAACATAGGGGAGGCTTTACCCCCCTGTCCCTTACCACTAAGTCCATACTCGAACCCCCTCTCGCGAGTTCGTCCGCCACCTCATTTCCCTCAACCATGCAGTGTCCAGGTACCCAACACAGCCTCACATTGAATGCCTCCATGAGTCCACCAAGAGCATTCCTACACGGAGCGACCAGGCACGATCGCACCGTATAATTCGTCAATGCCCTAAGCGCCACCTGACTATCGACGTAAATTGTCACCTCAGATCCACCCACGATGTGTTCCAGTATCACCTCCGTCGCCCTCCAGATCGCTAGGATCTCAGCCTGGAAGACACTGCACTCATCGGGGAGTCTGAATGACCTCTTCACCTCGGTGTCCGCTATACATATATACACCGGCACCAGAGCCGGTTTCCATCTTGGATCCATCCGTAAATACTGCCCACCCCTCAAACAGTCCATTGGATCCACTCCAAACTTCCCTATCCGGGAACTCCACTGGTGGTGTTGCACCGAAGTCCAGGGTCATAGTCATATGATCCGAAATTCTACCGAGAGAAATACCCTGATCAAGCAGACCCATCTCGTACAAGATTCTCGTGTGATCATCCCGCCTAGGTCTAACTAAGGAAGACTCGTAAAGTCTAATTATGTTCCTAGCGGCCACACTCCTTACGTACTGCTCAATAGGTGACAGATATAGTAGGATGTCCAGCGCTGCCTGCGGAGTGCTTCTCCTTGCCCCTGTGATGCCAAGAGATGCACTTCTTTGAACCTTGCTGAGCATCTTCCTATAGCTATCCACTCCCAACGCACCCCACCAAACAGTGCATCCATAGGTAAGTATAGGCCTAACAACCGATGTGTAAATCCAGTTTACCATATCCGGCCTTAGACCCCAGTTCTTACCAATGGAGTTCCTGCATGTGTAGTATTTTTCGCTTTAGTATTGCCAAGTTTATTTTTGATTTCATTTTAACATTTGACATCAAATTGATAAAACATTTGATATCAAATGTTTATTTTCAAATCATTATCAATTTGAATTTAAATGTTAAATCAAACAATTGAAAAACGTTTGAGAATTGCGTTTGATGTCAAATGATAAAGTCATTTTATATCAAAGGTTTGACTTCGTGTTTGTTGGGGTCAAGCAAAACCAAATATTACCAATACCAAGGCGAATTCAACTACAGGTGGTGTCGGAACTACAACAATCCAACAGCAACAAAAACAACATAGTGTTTTTTGCATTGCATTGTTAGTGTTTACGGCTCGAAATGTCAGCCATTCTTAGCAAAACACTAACAAATCAAAACATTTCGACACCACCTGTAGTTAATTCGCCTTGACCAATACATACATATTATTTGTCAAATCAATTTGATACGTGGCCATCAAGGCGAATTCAACAAGGTAAACTCTTTAGAACATCTGTTCGTCAGCTGTAAAATCCAACTTGTCAATAAATTTTCTTTTTTATTTTTTTTTAATTGTGATTGTTTAAATTTGTGAAATTTTGTGAAAAAAAACTAATCAAAAGCAAATGATGTATAAAATTAAAATAAAAAAAAGAAGTAAAATGCGGGTATGATGATGAGAAAATCCTTGCGGCCGACCAAAGGCCGGCTATGCGGAAAGGTTTATTTAGCAAAGCTGGGGCTTATTTGACATTTTATAAAAATGGTTTGAAATCAAAATCAAGGTATTCTGTGCATATGATTTTGTGATTTCAAAACATTTAGCTACGTATCCGACTTTTTCAAATCACTTTTTTATTTTTGCAACTATTGCAAGACGAATTCATCCCAGGTAATCTCGGTACTACAACAAGTACAACTCGTACAAAAACCACAAGCAATTTGTTTTTGTAAAATCATTGTACAATGTCAAAAACAGAAATAAAACAAAACAGAAATAAAGATATTAAAAGAGAATAAACAAAATTTTGACATCCAACAGTGATTTTAGCTAATGTCAGCAGGGCTTTTAAGACCACCTGTAATAAATTCGCCGCAGAATTTTACTCAGAAAAAAACGCCATTAACGGCCATTTTCACCAAGTTCGGTTATAATTAACTATCGGTTATAGCTGTCAAAACATATTGGTAACCGGAACTTTAATTGAAAGTTAGTTTTAACCGAACTTGGTGAAAATGGCCGTAAATAAAATACTCAATGACCACATTTACACTATGCAATTAACGCCGCAACTTTTGGCTGAAGTGCACTTTACGGGGCGAACGAAAAAAAAATATGCTACCCGATTCAGAATAAAAAAAGAAAAAACCCATAATTAAAATTTAAGGGGGCTGAGGCCCGTGGGCCCCCTGGACCCAAAAAACTGCCCTGCACACTTAGTGATAAGTGTGGAATCTCAAATTAAAGGTAATTTGCTCACGATTGCAAATATGTATTTTGTTTTTGTGTTCGCAAATTATTTTCCTCTCTAGGTTAATTTAAGTATCTTTTAGGGCCATTATTATAACTTGCCAATAGTTAGAAGTCGGATTTTGTTGGACCGATAAATAGCTTTGCATTCCATTTTTATTGCTGTTATTTTCAATAATAATAATATTTAAAAGATGAAAACATAATAAATGAAGGTTTTATAATGCAAAGCTATTTATCGGTCCGACAAAATCCGACTTTTAACTATTGGCAAGTTGTAATAATCGCCCTTAGGTGCAGAAAAGCTTTAGTTAGTGTAGCCGGTGTTTGTTATACCATAGAGGAGAAAATCCTTGCGCCCGGCCTAAGGCCGGCAATGCAGAGAAACTTAAGTAAGCGAAGCCAGTATTTGTTATACCATAGAGGAGAAAATCCTTGCGCTGGCTGAAGGCCGGCTATGCAGAGAAGCCTTAGTTAGCGAAGCCGGTCTTTGTTATACCATAGAGCAGAAAATCCTTGCGCCCGGCCGAAGGCCGGCTATGCAGAGAAGCTTTAGTTAGCGAAGCCGGTTTTTGTTATTCCATAGAGGAGAAAATCCTTTCGCCCGGCCGAAGGCCGGCTACGCAGAAAAAAATGATTTAGCACATCGGAAATAGGCTATTAGTTACAAAAAAAATTTAAATTTTTTTTTTAAAAAATCGAGCATAAATCATTAAAAAATACAAAATAAAACAAAATATTTACAATCGTGAGCAAACTACCTTTAATTTGAGTACCTACACATAGATGTGAGTGGATGGGTGCACTTTTTTTTGACCCAGAGGGCCCCAAAAGTCCCGACCGCCCTAAATTTTATTATTTTTGTTTTTCTTGCACAATTACCTTTAATTTGAGTACCCACACATTCCACTAAGTGGGCGGGGCGGTTTTTTGGATCCAGGGTGGCCTACGGGCCTCAGCCCCCTTGAATTTTAATTCTGGTTTTTTCTTTTTTTTATTCTGAATCGGGTAGCATATTTTTTTTATTTTTTTTTCGTACGCCCCGTAAAGTGCACTTTTGCCCAACTTTTTGTTTGTTAGCAAGAGGTGTAGGGAAGAAAACGGGATTGAAAAAGTTGAAAAAATTCTTAAAAACAATTTAAATATAAATTTGCAAAAAGTTTCGTAGTAACTGCTTTAAAAGAAAATAGAAAAAAAATCTCGGCGTTAATTGCATAGTCTAAATGCGGTATATGTGTTGCTTAAGGCCAGTTTACACGTTAATACAATAGCCGTTTTCACCCTTTGTATTAAGTGTAAAACTCTGCTTTTTTTAAAACGATTTTATACTACAAAGCAAGAGTGTCTTTTTTGTTAGAATTGTAAATGAATGAAGTTGCTAAAGGTCAGTTTACACGGATGGTATAAGTAAAATTAAAAAGAATAACAAAAAAGCAGATGGTTACGGTTTTACAATTTTTACAAAAACAACATGAAAATTTCCTGAGTTGTTTTTGTAATTGTATTAAAATGCTACCACCTTGTATTTGTATATGTATTTTACGAGACGGCCATGAGCACAGAGACCCAGAGGATATTTTGTGCAGCCCAAGTGTCTTACCAAGTCAGGTTCAGGCTACGTATAAAGCCCATTACCCTGCGTGGTGAAAGATCATAAATATCATTCGGGCCCACTATTTGTCCCCGAAAAATTTCCACCTAGAAGTCCGACGTTTCGTCCTCCACCTCACAGAATCTGCAAATTTTGGTAGATGTATTTCCCAAATTAAACTGGTGGTATCTAAAACCACAGTGCCCCGTGAATAGGCCAACAAGCAGTCTAAGTTTCGCCTTCCGCGCATGCGCGCCACCAGGATTGGTCCGCCCATTGGTCCCTGTCAGGTATAAGGACATTAAAATTCCTTTTCAATGCCAAACTAGGCAGCATATGATCACCCACCAAAATGGATTGATCATTCCTAATGATATCCAGGATCCTCATGTGACCCACCAAGTCACCAACCTTATATTCGGCAATGCGCGGCATTCTGCTAGCAGCCCTGCAGGCTTCCTCCCTTATAGAAATGTGGAATGAAGGAATGTGTTAGATAGCCCCTAAAGCTAAAGTGGAACAAATCCTCATGGCACCCTTGATCGAAACGCAGATCAGGCGGTAGACTTTATCCAGTATCACTCTGGCTTTGACCTGTGGATCATTCTGGGTTTCAGCCCCATGTCTTCCCGAAGTGTCTTTGGCAGACATATATTGCCCTTGATGCCCTTCTGGTGACATGGGCCAACTGAGCGTTCCAGTTGAGAGATCGTTCCAGAATGATCCCCAGGTATTACACCTCATTAGAGAATCCGATAACTGCACCGGGTAGGTTTCCTAAGTCTCAGAACTCTACATCTGGTGAATGGTACTAGAGTAGTTTTTGCGGGATTAATATTAAGTCCCCTCTCCCTGCACCAGTCAAGTGTTAAGTCCAGGCCCCGCTGCATCGCTTCCGAAATCGTCGCGTCATTAAATCCGGTTACAGAAATAACCAGATCAGCATAGCCATAAGTTTGGAAGCATGTGGGCAAACTTTGGTTGCTTCAATGGTCCTCGACGAACCACCCAGATTCATTTTGATCACCTTGGATTCCAGCATCTCCCCTATCCAATTTCTTATGAGAACTGGAATACCCTTCCTCGTAAGAGCAAAGTTAATTCTCTCATAGGAAATGTTGTAAAAGGCTCCCTGAATGTAACCGAACGCTACTTGCTTTTCCTTGATCCTAGTCATTTGAGAATTGATAGCCCTCCTCCCTTGCTGAAGGCAGCATGGAAGGATACATTCCATTCCAGGTGATTTGAATGGGTTGAATTTGGATACAGCCCATGTCACGCGTTTCGCATCAAAGATTCTGCACAGCAACCTGATATTCCTTATGGACGCCGAGGGCGACCATGTGGACAGTCTGGGTGACAAAAAGGGCAGACAATCTGGAAAGTGGGTCGCAAGTAGGAGCTCACAGGTATCCTTTGGCGACTCAGTGAACGTACCATCTGGCCGCTTAAGTGTGCAAAGACCAAAGACCGGTCTGCGGATCCGGAGTCGACAGCTCCCTTCAAAGGCCCCACGGATATTCGTACAAAGTGTATTGGATTTTAAGTCAATGCCTCTAGAGCTTGTAATCGTGCAACGGACAAGTTCTCAGTAAGAGCCAGATTTTTTTTTAAGAGTTACCTAATTTATTTTTTTATTATTGAATCTTTCTTATTGAAATTTACAATATGTATTCAAATCTTAATTCTACTTGTTGTTTATTAGATGTTACCAATGTAACCACTAGAGGTCTGCAAGAATAAATAAAAAGCAATTTCAACGCACTCATTTGTTTTTTAATTTCAATGTGTCGATCACCCAATGATAACGAAACAAATGAAAAAATAACCAGAGACAAAACAACAAAAACTCATTCAATTCAGTCAACTCAAGTCAAATGAGTAAATTATTCAAATATAATTTGAATGTGAAATATGTGTACCTACACATTATGTATGTATGTGTAAGCTTAACTTTTATAAATAAAAGAAGCCACAAGCTTACACATATGTATATTATGGCAAGTTATTCAAATAAATGTATGCACATTCAATAATTCAAAAATTATTTGAATATTTTTTGTAAACTTGCTCTCTCTAACGGGTCATTCCAATGTTTTGTTATTTATGAATGCCTCTCATATTCATTTACAGTAAACAAGTGTTTTATTCAATTAATTCATTCTTATTTTTGTATATGGTTTACTCTCTTCTTATCTTTTTAAGGGCCATTATTACAACTTGCCAATAGTTAAAAGTCGGATTTTGTCGGACCGATAAATAGCTTTGCATTATAAAACCTTCATTTATTATGTTTTCATCTATTATATATTATTATTATTGAAAATAACAGCAATAAAAAATGGAAGTTGTAATAATGCAAAGCTATTTATCGGTCCAACAAAATCCGACTTTTAACTATTGGCAAGTTGTAATAATGGCCCTAAATGTTTTATAATTGAATAAATGTTGTGCACTTTGGGTAAAGGCAAACAAGTGAGTTATTCAAAGCAGACCTCTAGTAACCACTAACTGCTGGGTTCAAATTTTAAAAATCTCTTCTAGTTAGGCTCAAAGTATCGGTTTTTTTAGCCTCTGGTGACCTTCGAAATGAAGCAGACCCCGAGCTAGGTAGTTAGGGTGGGCCATTGGTTTATCTACATATGTAGCTAATTGAATATTTTTTAATTTCCTCCTGTGCATAGTGGGGGACGTTGAGATCTCTGTGGATAATATCATTACGTATATACCATGGGACGCAGACAATTTGTCGTAATATTCTAGACTGACATCTTTGAAGCTTTTGGATGTTTGATGCACATACAGTACCCCATAATTGGATGCCATATGTCCATATTGGTTTTATATTGGACTTGTATAAGAGAATTGTGTTGGAAAAATACAAGTTTGAGTTTCGACCTAGGAGCCAATGTAGTTGAGCAGCTTTAAGTTTCATAGCCGTTATTTTCGCTTCAATATGCCGTGACGGACGACAGGAACAAGTATGTGCATCAAGGTGGAACGAGAAGGCGTTTAATTTTTCATTTGTGTTTTTGGCCCAAGTGCGGTTTTACAGTCTTAATGGAGATTCTTTGGTTATAGGCATTTCATATGCCGTACAGCCTCGTGGTTCTGTCTCAATTTGTTGCGAAGAGTGCCTGACGCATAATTGTAGTTGGGTCTTAATGGTTGGGGAACAACTGTTTTGCCATTGCCTTCTTAACTTCCTTTTTTTCTCTGATAGGAGTCCTTATATCGCCAGTTCGCGTCACTAGGATTGTGATACGTTTGAACAAACATCGAGGTGCATTCGATGTCGAAAGCAGATACAGATGACCCGACAACGAAATGTCACTCGAAACGTGCCAGTTTTTAATGGCGTATGTAAGATTGCTACTAGTAAGTGTGAGATCCAAGACCTCCCGTTCCTGAAAGTGGGCTCATCGCCCTTTTTTGCTACAAATATATCATTCACACAAATATATTAAAAATAAACACTCACCTCGTTGTTGGTATACGTGCTGCCCCAGACAGGTGGGCGTTTTCATCACAGACAATAATCCATCCGAGGCCACGCTTTGGAAATACGATACCATCTCAGTAACCTCAGGTGTAGAGGCACAATCTGCATCTCCTGGCAAGTAAGAAGAGGCGATTACGACCTCATGTTCGCCCGCAATGGGTGGGATCTTCGCCCTGATCGCCACTAGATCCCTGTGAAGAAATTCTGAAATATGTTAATAGATTACATCTTTCCTGACTAGGAGAACCGCTCTTGGCCTCGAGTTGTGGAGCCCCTGAGTAAACCCATGGTTCCTGGATGAAACAAATATCCAGGAGGTTGGTGGTAAACATATGACAAAGCAAATACGACGCCGCTTTGGAGTGGTGTATGTTTGCCTGAAGGCACTTCAGATGCCTTGTACCCTTGTATGTGTTACTGGCGACTGGGTGCACTTCTTCCTTCTGCTTTTCGCCGCCATCTTCCTAAAGCGGTTAGAGCCCAATAGCACCGCCTTCTCTGCGGATGAGCTGTGACCTTTGAGTTGGCATCACTGCTTTATTTGACCACTGATTTAGCAGCTTATAGTTGTTTTTTGTTTAGTTTGTTTTGATATTTTTTTATGGATCGACTAACACCAGGGCAAGGCGAATTCAAACAGGTAAACTCATCTCTACAACTACAAAAAGCCCCATGTATTTTGTTTATACAATTTTCTGGTTGGTTGTCAAAATTTTTTTATTGCAAATTAAAATTATCACTTTTTTATAAAAGAAATTAATAAATTCACTTAAATCATTCGCAGTTTTGATATTTTTTTATTATAAAAATAATATTTTTAACACTTTTCATTCAACTTCTTCTCAAAACAAAATCACATTTTGACGTTTGACCATATTTTTTAATTCGCCGTGGAAACAGCTGACGAGATGAGTTTACCTGTTTGAATTCGCCTTGCACCAGGGTAACATGTGCTGTTGAAATTTTTAATCAAAATAATTCGCCGAACGGGCTGAAGCACATATTGTAATTGGTTTTGAATTTTCATTCAAAATATTATTTTCCGATGAAGCCCATTTCTGGTTGAATGGGTACGTAACTAAGCCGAATTGTCGCATATGGAGTGAGGAGAATCCACAAGCTTTTGTCGAAACACCATTAAAACCACAGAAAAGTACTGTTTGGTGTGCTTTATGAGCTGGCGGAGTCATTGGCCCATATGTATTCATAAACAATGATGGTCAGAATGCGAAAAGTCGTTGAAAATTTGTGTTTCAAATTGCGCTATTTACGCGCCAGCCGTGGCGGCCACATGGCAGAAATCATATTTAAACTTTAATGTCATAAAATGTTCTATTCAATAAAGACCGTTTCATTGATATCAAAAACAAAGTAATAACTTTGTTTTATTATGGTTTAAGCTTGTATCACTCTAAAAAAACAACCTTTACATTTATAATTTTAAAATTGGATGCGAAGTTGCCTTTAAGTTGTCTTTCTAATTGTGAGTTTCTATTTACAATCAAGAAAATAGCTTATTGCAATATTAATGAGTAAATTTTTCTTTTGTCTTTGTAAACTGTTCTTTTGATGACATCTTGAAAATAAATTGCTCAAAAATCAGCCTACGCTACAGCCACGGTTGGGAAAAATAAATATGCATTGATGTATTTAAAATACAAAAAACATATATATCATGCATTTAAAATACAAAATACTTTTAAGTCGAGTATTTAAAATACAAAATACATTTAAGCTGTGTATCTAAAAAACAAAATACATTTTTGTTATTTTACCTGGCATTTACACATCCCTACAAATAATATTGGACTACTCCATGGACTGGTCCGATGTAATGCATGCATGGACCATGTCATCGTTAAAAAGTGTTTGTAGTTTTTAAACGAAGTTAAAACTAATCCTCTTGTGTACACAATGGAGTACAGTACAATACGCATATAAGAAAGCCTAAAAATGCACCGATTTTCTTTCTTATATGCGAGCTTTCTTATAAAGAAAACACGTATATAACAAAGATACTTTTTTATATCTGTAACACCCATATAAGAAAGATATATTCTTATATACATCAGTAACAGAATTTCAAAAATGTCCTATAGAAATATATAGTAATTGAAATAAAACTGTTTAATACTAATACATACTACACATCATTTTGTACTAAATTTCGTTAATTTGTCGTACAAATATAAATATATAAGTACAGAACTAACTGCCAGGCCCATGATGTCGACAAGAACATTTTTTTTCGCTATTTATATTGAAAACAATAGTAAAAACCTAAAATTTGTTTTTGCTTTTAATAAAATATACGAAAGAAATGTTCTTGTCGACATCGTGGGCCTGGGCCTAAATATAGAAACATAACAAAAACAAAACAGGTGATTGCACTTCACTTAAAATCACATTTGATAAAAAAAAGTAATTTGGTAAAAAAATATTAATTCCTAGTTTTAAAATTACATTTTATAAAAAATCAGTAACAAGGCCCATCTATCAGGTCTGCTTACTTGTACAAAAACAAAATACAATTCTTTTTAGTTGTCAAAAATTTACTGACACATATACAAAGCAAAAGGAAAAAACGTGTATGTGTGGCATACCATAAACGTATACATGCACATGTAAGCAAAATGTAAACAACTTTGACAACTAAAAAGAACATAAACAATTTTTATGTATAAATTATCCTTTATTCTATAAAATCAAATTATATTATGAAAAAACTAGACATTTATATATTCGAACAAAAATGGTTAACTTGATTATTAAATAATTATAAAAACTAAATTGACGACAAGTATTACTCTAACAACTCGGTCATCCTGACACTTGATCGACCCGATCATAAAGTATATACATATTTTTATTATATTGTTAAGTGCCGCTTTCGGTAAAAGGAATAACAGAACTAATATCATTGCTCGGCATTAACCACAAACGTAATCGTCTTGATTCGACCACACTATTATAAGGTTTTTGAGTTATTTGATGAGGTTCAATATCTGTTATAACATATCGATCATGTGGTAATTTTTTTGTGATAATATATGGGCCTTTGTATTTTTCTGATAATTTTCTATTTTTACCTATATAAGAACTAAAATCTTCCATAACTACAAAATCTCCTTCCTTAAATTCTGAATACTGTGCTTCATAAAATAGTTTTGACAGTACTGTTGAGACTTTTCAATGTTTGCCAATGCTTCTGAACGAAACTTTTCCAAATTAATTACCTCAGCATTTGTCTTTTTCTCCAAAAATTCTGTCAGTTCATCTACAATCCTTCCCCTTTGTTCAACTCCAAATAAAACTAATGACGGAGAATTACGTGTTGTTGAATGGATGGTGTTATTAAGAGCATATTCAACATTAACTTATTTGGATACCCCATCAGCGTGTGTGACGGGTTCAGTCAATTTAGCCAACATCGACTTTAAAATTCTATTAACTCTTTCCACCTGCCGATTTGCCTGTGGAGAAGCTACTGATATTTTTACATGGTTTATATTGTTTTGTGAAAGGAATTCTGAAAATTCTTTAGCAGTAAAGCAAGTACCTCTATCAGTAATTATACGTACTGGTCTACTAAAATTATCAAAATACTTCTGTAACGACATACACACTTCTTTTGAACTTATTGATTTGACAGGGTATAATTTCACATACTTTGTGAAACCATCCACAACAACCAAAACATGTTTACGAACGGATCGTATAGAAGGTAAAGGGCCAAAGTGATCAACGTGAATTGTATGGAAAGGAGTAGGTTCTTTGGGAATACAATACAAATTGTGTTTATTAGAACAACTAGATGGTGAATAAATTATACATTTTACACAGTTTTTAATAAAATTAACCACTTTTTTCCTTAGTTTTGGAAACCCGTAATTTTGCTTAAGTTTCTCAAGAGTTTTGTTTACACCTAAGTGACCTATTTTCTCGTGTATTATTCGAATAATATTATTTTTCATTTCAGTTGGAACATACATTTGTCTTCTACCATTCCCCTCCTCTTTTTTAAAAACAATTCCGTCGACTAAATCGAAATGATCGACAGTCCCATTTTCCAATTTATTTCTCAACTCCTTTATTTTGATATCCCTATTTTGTGTGATTTGAATATTCAAATCTGTTTCATAAATCTCCTCAGATTCAATAATACAACAACGGCTTAATGCATCCACATGACCCATAGAAATTCCACATCGATGTCTTATACTGTAATTGTAGTTTTCAAATGAAAACACCCATTTAGCTATTCTCAAATTAACTTGTTTTTTCTGTATAGCCTGAGTAAGTGCATTACAATCGGTAACAATTACAAAAGGTATACCTCCAAGTTGTGTTTTAAATCTTTCCAGAGCATATACAATTGCTAATGTTTCCAAATCAAAGCTGTGTAATTTCGATTCAATTTCAGATGATGTTTTTGAAAAGTATGCAATTGGATGAAATTTTCCATCGTTCTGCTTTTGCAAAAGAACAGCACCAAACCCCAATTTACTAGCATCTGTATGCAATTCTGTTTCCCTTTCAGGGTTATAAATTGATAATACAGTCGAACTTCCTTATAATGAATCTCCACGGGGACAGACAATTATTTCACTATATAGAAACTTCATTATAAAGAAATTTTTTTTTTGTTTTTTATTTATTTAAAATAATCAGGTATTTTTGTTTGAACTACATACATATAACTGACCTGTTTTTTTAAATGTTTGATAATGTACTGTGAAGAATTCCAAACTCTTTAGCTACCTATATCTTTTTTCTTTGATGTCCCTTCTTCAACTTTATTAATTACAAACAACTATTTTCAAAAGAAATGCTACTCCGGTGCGTCATTTTCGTTCACTGAACTCGGGCGACTGGTGTTAAAAGTCAAATCATTAACTTTTTTGTTTTCATTTACGGTACATTTCTTATTTTCTTAATAAATAGTGTTGCTAACAAGTGTAAAATAAAGCTGCAAAAAATAGTTCACTGTATGGAGACAAAAACACACGTAAAATGTATTTTTGGTTCCAAAATTTTGTTCATTGTAAAGAAAAATTCACTGTATGGAAATTCATTATACGGAGATCAAAATACATTCAAAGTGGAACGAAAAAGTTGTGTTCTTGATTTAAGTTCATAATAAGGAGAACTTCATTGTATAGAAGTTCACTATAAGGAAGTTCGACTGTATTGGGGGAGTCATCAATAATTTTTTCAATTTTGTAAAAGCATTAATACAATCACTGTCAAAATTATATGGAACGTTTTTCTTTAATAAAGATGTCATCGGTTTAGCTATTGTTGAAAAATTCGGTACAAATTTTCTAAAGTATATTTTTATATTTTGAGGTTGTGGAAAATTTGTTATTGCCTGTAGATGACTACTATTCGGACGTATTCCCATAGAATTGTGGATCTATATCTATATTTTCCTCAAACCCAGGTTGTAGTACAGAAAATACCATTTCATTAGAAGACACAGTGACATCTTGATACTCATTTACATTTTTATCTGCTAATTCCATCGCTTTTATTTCAATTAAATAACTCTCAAAATTTACCACAGGATCATCGAACAAATCATTACATAATCCAGTAACAGTGTGATCTGAACGACATTCTTTTATTTGTTCTATTTTATTTATTTTGCAATCATTAGTTCTTATTTTCCAAATATCAAATTTAACAAACGCACTGTTTTGAATATAATTATTAATATTATTAACTAATTTTTTTTTATTTATTTCCAGTAGCTCTTTCTTTGTATAAATTCGTTTAAGTTTACATACATAAGAATATATTTAATCGATATAAAAGGTCACGTCCAATTAATAATGGAACACTTATTTCAGTATCAGGAAATACATAGAATTTATGAACAATTTTTTCATTGTCAAAATTTATTTCACAAACTATTTCATCCTAAATTTTAAGCGGATTATTACCTATTCCCCGATACTTTGAAAGTTTAGGTATCTTTTTAATCGGAAAGGGAACAGCTGAATATTTAATAAAACTCCTCGGGCTACCAGAATCAAGAAGAGAACAAATTTTAGAACTAACGTCAGTGCGTTTGCCTAATTTATCTATAAAAGCGACACTCACCATTTGTAAAGCATTTACAGTCGTCAAGTTAGCTGTCCCAATTTCAGGTTTATCTTCCTCAGATTCAGCTACTACTGCAACAACTGAAGTTTTCTTTGGACAATTATTATGCAAATGGCCCAATTCACCACATTTAAAACAAGAACCTTTTATACGCATAGGTTTTGAGCATTGGTTTTTAAAATGACCAAACTGGGAACAGTTAAAACAACGAACTTCCGCCTTAGTCTCATTCAATTTGTTTGATGAAATATATTTGTTGGATACCTTTTCAGATCCGAAATTGCTTCTAGTCTGTTTATCACGTAGCTTTTGATAGCGATCAAGTTGAATTTTTAACTGTTGCATATTAGCTCTGTTTCTTTACTTTTTGGGTAAAGTTCGTGCAAATGAGAGCAAGCATAAATTTCTCTCATAAAAAGACAACATTACACGAAAGTACGGGAACAGAAAAAACAAAATTTTAAGCACGAAATAAAAATTCTGTGGTTTGACAGTCTTTACAACGAAAACAAAAATTGCGCCACTTTTGAAAAATTTTATATTGGTTCTAGAATTAAACAACTTTTACTCAAAATAAAACAAAACAAACACTTTTACAATAACTAACATTATGTTTCCCTAATACTTCAGTACAAAACTTTTTATTTAAGTACATTGTTTTATTCCAGAACACTTTTTCCAGAATTTGGATCATGAACTATTTTCCTTTTTTTTTTTGTTTTGTTTATGTTTTACAGCTGTTTGACAATTTACACAATTTGCACGAAGAAAAATTCTGGGCTGTTTCGTGCAAGAAGAAGAAGAATTTTATTCTCTCAAATCCGCTCTCATTTACACAAATTAAAAGTACGGGAACGCTTTTCGTGCAAATTGGGATCCCGAGGGATCCCAAAGTAGAGTAAAGAAACAGAGCTATTACTAGCTTGATACAGAATATTGATAAGTGAGCTGTTGTCATTTAAACCGGCAATGATTGCATCAACCAAATCCACTTCTGGAATGTTGCCTTTCTCCGCTATTATTTTCATTTCAATAACATAGCGCTGGATACTTTCATTTGCTCCAAGCTTCCTTCTTTTCAATTGTTCATATATTTGAAGTATGGACTTTGATTGTTCAAATTAATCTATAAGAGCCCTCTTTAAGGTATCATAATTAGATGAAAACAATGTTCTTGCAAATAATGTTGCAGTTCCGCACAGTAATCTTCGTGCACAAATCAATTTCATACGTTCTGTGCAATTAAGCAAAACAAAAGCTTCTTCTAAATCACTTACCCAACGTTTTATATCATAAGAGTCATCTCCAGAAAATTTTATAACCATAGAATCGATATTTGCAAAATCGGAGGATGAAAATCTAACTTCCCTATGAAGTATCTCCACCTCACGCTGGAGTAACAACAATTCACGTTGTTTTTGTAACCGTTTAATAGCACCATCTAATGAATTATCAAGGCTACTAGAGGTAGTAGGTGGATCAGCAATAGTTGAATAATTTCTGGACAAACAAGCTTGACCAGAAATTGGGAGATCAACATTAGCATTGGATTGAACGTAAGCTGAAGGTTGGACCGAAACAGAAGGTTGGAACAAAAGGGACGATTGAACGGACACAGTAGGTTGAATAGAAGCAATTGATTGAACAGAAGCATCATATTGTATATCAGCAGTTTGAGTAACGACAGAAAACTGATCATATAACACTGGAACGGAATGAACTACAGATTGAGCTGTTGCGGAAGGATGATTAGAAACCATCGTTTGAACTGAAGAAATAGCCGGCTGAACTGAAGGTATATCGAAAGCAACATTTGATTTTTTATTGAAGCCATTATTAGATTGGCCTATATCAACAGAATCTTCATCCAAATTATGAGCAGCCTCATCGCAATTTGAGTTTTGAAACAAGATTCGAAGTTGAGCGATTGTTGCACTTTCCGGAAATTCAATTCCACATTGGCCTAACGCTGTAGTAAGCTCTTGGCGTGTTAAATTTCTCCTTTGCATTTTATTTTTTTTTTTTATTATCCCACTTCTGATAGCTTTTATGTATAAATTATCCTTTATTCTATAAAATCAAATTATATTATGAAAAAACTAGACATTTATATATTCGAACAAAAATGGTTAACTTGATTATTAAATAATTATAAAAACTAAATTGACGACAAGTATTACTCTAACACAATGATCATCGGGCTTCTTGCACAGACCTTTTCAATAGGCCTTGATCAGTAAGAATATTTGCGGCGTTTTTAAACATTATAGGGATGCTGATTTTATTATTGTTACGTTTTAAAATTGCATTGCTCTTTCTGAATTTTTAAATTTTTTTCGAAATTCGTAAAATTTTTTATATACTTATAAAGGGGTGTTCTGGAAATCAAAAAAGCAAAACGCAAGAATTTGGAAGTTGTTTTTAATACATTTTTAATGTAATTTTAATAATTTTTGTTATATGTTTCATAGAGAAATATTTGTATAATATTCGTCATAAAATTGCTTTATTACAGAAATCTTATTAAAACGCCGTTTAAAATTATTGCGTTTTTAATTGAAAAATTAAATTAATAGAAAACTAAAAACTAAAGAAATCAGAGCTGCTTATAATGTTTTGTGTTAGCTAGCGAAAATCAATATTCAACAATTAGTTTTGTTGTGGGCTCCATATTCATCTCAAGTTTCACATTGTGTCCAATAAATTTTAACTATTGTGACGGTTTATTTTGACCTACGTTATTCATTATTATGTTTGTATACAAAATTTGCTCCATATGCAAAAAATTGTCATATGTAGCAATATAATGTTCAATGAACCTAAAAAATGTGGATGTAGACCAAAGTCGATGCTAAATATCTCAGATTCTATACGAGATATAAAAAAATAAATTTTGGAATATTAAAGAGAACATTAATGTCGTATATAATCCATTTTCAAAAAATTGTCAGAAATGGCGTGTAGGCTAAAACAATAATTACCAGACGATTTGACGAAACATGGGTATGTTTCACTATATGTTGCTATGTGTGTGGTAATGTTTCTGGTTGAAATTCGATTTACCATTTTGGGTTCTCAAATATCAAAATTGTTTTAATATAATGTTTCCACATAAAATGTTTCATCGTGTGTGGCGATGTTGGCTGTTTTTTCTTTCTCATTTTGTTGAGTGCAGTGCTTGTGCAACTCACGGGAAGTGGCAACAATTAGCAAATTATGAGAATTGAAAAACAATTAGTCTAAATTTACACGTTTCATCTTTTGATGCTCAACTTCTTTTCAATTCCCTTTTAAAGATGCCAATATATTCACACGCAGCAATCGGTTTCAACTTTTTTCAGTACAAAACAACAACAATTTTATTAATAGCGAATCAAAGAGAAAAAGAAAAGAAAAAAATTACATGCAGCCATCGTTGTGCATATACCAACGAATAAAAACACAAAGCGTACTGCCCGAGTACAGGCATCTCCGTACTAACCCCCTTTCTTCTTTCTTCTCTCACCTAAAAACATAAGAGTTGAGCATCAAAAGATGAAACGTGTAAAAGCAGACTTATAATTGAATACAATTATTTTACAAATTTATGTGACATAAAATGTGATAGGTATAAAAACAAAACAAATAATTTTTTTTTGTTCGTTTTGTAGTAGTACATATATTTAAAAAACACGCAATACTGGTGTTTCGTTTTTAGTGTCATCGTAATACATGTTTCGACAAATGTTGCTTGGTCTGTGGGTACCTTTAAAATATTGACAACAGAACAACAGATGTGAGAAAAAGTGTGTCGGTAAAAATATTTTTTCTAACAAGAACTGTCAAAATAACTCACATTTGAAATTGGTGCGAGAGAAACAAAATATAGATATTTTAAATTTAAAATATGTTTGTATATACTATATTTTTAATATAAATAAAAAATAGAAGGAATTTATATGATATTCTGCCAGTGTTATTGATTGTGTGATCGGGGGTTTAGGATATATAAATAATTAAGAAAAGAAAAACATATATTTGTTCAGTGTACTTTAATAGTTCTTGTCTTTGCTACACATATGCTGATTACTCAATTGAGTCGAATTGGCAGAAAAAACGGCTATTCGCTTATATACATCACATATATTTGCAGTGTTGACAAATTGGTTAATTAAAGCTAAAAAAATTTTCATACAAAATCTTGATAAAAATAAAATTTGAATACAAAGTTCGAAAATAAACACTTAATATGGCTCCTTAATGTTCGATTCGGTAGATTTGTGGAAAACACAATTTTTTTAATTTTTAAGTGTTTTGCTAAGAATGGTTGACATTTCGAGCGGTAAACACTAAAAATGCAATGCAAAAACTCCTATGTTGTTTCTGCTGTTTTTGGATTTTTGTAGTTTCGGTACCACCTGTTGTTAAATTCGCATTGTTAATTTTGTAGTACCCAAGGTACATTCCCTGCAAATAATAGGATCAGTCCAAACACACGTGTAAAGAGTAGCCCACAAGGGACTAGGACTAGTTCAAAAGTAACCCAAACGAATGGAAAAACATGGTCTATTTAACATTACGATGTCCTAGGGCGGGACCATGTAACCCATCTTTGGACCACAGAATATACAGAACTGACACGAGACGGAAGATTTTGCCTTTTTTTTTGTCTTTTTCTAAGAAAGCTGCCCTTTTGCATTTTTTGTTTTGATTACGCAATTCGTGTTGATAGTAGCGGCCTGTTTTTACACATTGCCACTTTACTACCAAAAAACATTTTCTTTCTCTTTCTTCGAAAGCTGCCCTCGCAACTGATTTGGGCCTTTTTCACACGTCACTTTCCACAGTTCTGTGTATTCTGTGCTTTGGACTACAAAGGAGTAGTTCAAGGCCTATCCAATAGGTCTGCTTACTTCTACAACAATACAAAAAACAACAGGCATTTTTAAATGTACCTTGCATTCAATATACATACACAAAATTTTGTCTTTAAATTTTCTAAAAACAGACAGTTAAACCGAGTAAAAAACACTTAAATGAATAATAAAATCGCAATGAACTCATCACTGTATATTAGATTAGTGTAAAAAAAGAAAAAAAAAACGGAAGGCAGGAATACCAGCAGAGCAGACAGAACATTAATAATAAGAAAAAACAAATGAGGCCTAAATTCCAACAGATAAATAAATCTTATAGCAACAATACCAATTGGGACCATTGATAATTCAATAAAAATTTTGCTTGACTAAAAATTTATAGTCAGGGAACAAAAACTATTATTGTGTGCTGAAATAAAAAAGTTCCTGGCATTTTCTTTACACAAATACATTTTACATCTTTTTATTTTGTTTGGCTAATTTTTGGTTCCTGCAACTGATTTTAGAAGTAAATCTTCTTTTTTTATTGCTTAAATATCAAGAATCTAATTGGATTTAAAACGGCTGCTAATTGTGAGAGACAATTAAAATTCAACGATAGAAGGCAGCAGCGGCCGCAGTAAATACAAGAACAACGAAGGCGACAAAATAAAAGAACAACTATAAAATAAAGTAGGAAGAAAAGACAAGATTGACATATTTACATATAAAAGTTTTTTGCAATGAAATGAATGTTTCTTGGCTGAATGCTGTCATTGGTTCGATTATCAATACGACTGTGACAACTTGTGGCTCGGCCACTGCTCACATATACGAAGCCTATCAGCTGCAACGCGGGCAATTGCTGGGAAACTATACAGTGTCCGGTGTACTGCAAGATACCTTTGCTGCTCTTCATCCCCAAACGGTGTATAAACGTTTTGTGAATACTTCAGCCGAAGCCCTGGAGCACTTGATATACGCGATTGTGGTATACTTGTTAGTATGCCTCTCCATTTACGCCTTAATCTTTCGTTACAAAGGACTGGGCAATATTCGATTGCCTTGGCCCGCAGCTACCACAACTGCCAAAAGAGTGCTATTTGTAATATCACATCCCGACGATGAATGTATGTTCTTTGGTCCCCTGCTCTATTCTTTGGCTCAATACAAACAGTGTCAAATTTATTTACTCTGCCTGTCAAATGGTAAGCATATACACTGTAATCTATTTATACACCCTGGAAATAATGCGACTAGTCCATTTTTAAAACTACTCCTTGGTATACTCCAGAGGATTAGCATTGAAATCGTTTAAAAACAAAAACGTTAAAAAACGAAGACGTGCCATTTCACTACTAACTCTTTTTAACAATGACATGGTCCATGCTTGCATTACATTGGACCAGTCCAGGGAGTAGTCCATTTGATCAAAATGGATCAGGTAGTCCAATATTATTTGCAGGGCACTATACCGTACTTAAAAAAAAGTATTTTTTAAAGAAACATCGAAATTTTTTTTTTCGAACGTAGGAGTTGCCATTTAAAAATTTTCGTATATCAAAAGTTGTCTCGAGAATATCTATTGATATATTGATGTCTGTTTATACCACATTATTGTAGGTACCACCCTAAAAATAAAAAATTAAAAAAGAATTAATTCTATAATTCCAGCAGAAACATGTATAAATTTAATTGTACAAAAATAATGATTCAAGTTTGCTGTAAATAAGCTCAGCAAAAATATGATCCATGTGTTGGTCATCTATGACCACCTTATTAGATTAATATTTGTACTACATTAACAAAACGCTTGATGTTTTGTAAATGACATGGGGAAGCTGTAAACAAATTAAATTTAGCAAAGAAAATTATCAAATTAGGTTAAGTATTTTTATTGGGCTAACCTGGTAATTCGATTATTTCGTTTCGTTTTAACACTGAAATGCTTTCAATTCTATACGCAATACCACCTGGAAGCACATCAGTGTCAAATATCGTGCGGATCAGTCTTATATTTACAATAGACCCCATATAAAGTCCACTCTTATTTAGTAGAATTTAGTCTGTAATAGGTTTATAAGACTAAATAACATTAACGTTCGTGAAGTACGGCCCATAATTTAAAATGGGTCCCATGTAAACCAGCCTTTTGAAAAATACTTTAACACTTATAAAACGCTAAAAAAATAAATTACTGTATAAAACGCTAAAAAATTAATTACTGTATTAAAATTGGGCTAATTTAGGGCTTTTGATACCAAAACACACTACAGAATTTTGTGATGTTTGATCCATAATATCGACCCCTTTGCGCGAAATTATCGTATATGCCAATTTTTTTTTAAATTGAGTTTTTGATGCAATCTTGTTCTACATTCAAAGAGACGTCACCTGACAAAATATTGTAAGCGAATTCCACTTCGTTGCTCCAAAAATTTAATGTATATTTTCATTTTGATATGTAAGCGAACGCAAAAAAGTAGAAAAATGGCTGTCCTGTAAAATTTGGTTTTTGTAACATATGATAATATCGCGCAAAGGGGTCGATATACCATGGGTCCTATATGAATTCCCTTACTGGAAATCATTTTAGTACGTCTTAAACTGTAACGAATCATGATATTTTTTCAAATTGGTTCAAGTAACGTTTTATATGACTAGAAATAAAGGCTTTAATCTTTCTGAAGGTCGGCCAATAATTGCACAGACGTGTAAACCGCCACCAATACTGACGTCAGTTTTTATAAAGATTGGTTAATAACTTATAATTTTTTGCGAGCTTTATGGGTCGATTACAGATGGCAACACAACTGAAGTTGAGTATGGAGGTACATTAGGCTGGTCGGGATAGTTGAGGTCGATGGCTTTAAGTGCAAAACATTGGTCTTCGAGAGACAAAAACTTTAATTATCATACTTTAAAATTCGACTTTAAATGCCAAAGACTCGTCAAAAATAAAAAACATGAAAAATTGCAGAGATACTAAGGGTATTCACGTCACAAGTTGCATTCTTGCGAAAAAGCAAAAGTGTAAAAATATAACAAAAACCACACAGACAATTAGTTGTGCGTAAATAATTTTTTTTTCGTGGTTGTTGCTATGTGTCTGCGCTTTTGCTTTTTTGCAAGGGTGCAACTTGTGATGTGAATACCCTAACTTTTTTTTGTTTTGCTTATAAGGTGGTATGCTCTAATATATGTTCACACATAACTTTTTTTTTAGTAAAATTAATACTTTGTTTTAATTTTTTTGCAGGAAACTTCGAAAAACAAGGTTCTAAACGTCGTGAGGAATTATGGAAGTCTTGCACGCACTTAGGTTTACCCGAAGGAAATATAATACTAGTCAACGCCACCAACTTACCTGATGACCCAAATGTCGACTGGAAAACTGATGCAGTTGCTAACATTATTTTACATACTGTCGAATCATTGGGCATCCAGGCAATTTTCACGTTTGATCGTGATGGTGTAAGTCAACATCCAAATCATTGTGCTGTCTATTATGCAGCCGCATCCTTATGTTTAGCAAATTTATTACCCAGAGGTAAGAGAGAAAGTTTAAAATTATAAATAGTTCAGATCGTTTTAAATGAGTCTAATTTTTTCCCATTTTTATATAATTGTTACAATATTTCGCTTCTATTCATAGAAATTTATTTTGATTGTCTTGGTCCAATTTTTTAAATATTGAACGTTATTCTTAACGAATTTTCATGAATCTTATTCTTTATTTTAACAATAAAATTATATTATGAAAACTTTAACCCAATATATGTTTGGAGTAAGAAAATAATCAGTGTATAAAATGCTTAATATTAATAATCTATTGTTAAATTTTATAAAAAATAAACCTAAAATGGCGCAATAATCATATAACACAAACTATCAATAGAGCAGTAGCTTAAAAACAAGTAACAAAATTGTGGTTCAGGTAGCAATAAAAGTTGTTTTAGAGTAACAATAAAATAGTTAACAAACAAAATCGTCATATGTGCTAAAAAAATCAGTTTACTTATTAAATTTGGAGTTTTAATGTTAAAAAAATTAATTTTTAAGTGTTATTTGATTTGTTTATATGATACTTTATGTACCATCATTACTTCTAAGACTAGGGTTTTTTAGAAAACTAATCAGCCTTATTATGGTTATCGTGAACGAATATGACAACGACAACCTAATAAGGCTAAATATAACTATTGCTTCTTAATTAAAAATATAGCAGTATCAAACGAAATATTAAAACTCTGCTACTATTAAAATTAAATGCACTGCACGTGGTATCCCCCATAGGCCAAAAATAAAAAAATATTGTTTTTTATCAAAAAGTAATTTAAATTTTTGGGAATACAAAATTAAAATTTTCAAAAGATTTTGTTATTCGTGCTTAATTCCCAGTTTTTATTATTGATAAAAACACTTGAAATTTATTGTTGATGGGATAAGCTATTCCTATGCGCATTTCACTGGTTGCTTAGGCCAGATCATCAGGAAACTTCATCCATAAAGATTTAAGAAAAACTAAAGATATTAAACCAAATAAAACTGTTAAACGTATAAGAATTATAGCAACAGTTCTACTTGTAATAATATCAAAGTTTAAACAAAACAACATCAACAATAAACAGTGGCTTCATCTCATCTTACATTCCCCACTACAATTTTTTTAAGCTTTATTGCACAAAATTTATTGATAACACTCTAAATTTTATGAATCTTACAAATTTTGTTGTTTTTTTTTTGGCGAGATTTATTGTTTGTGTCCGTTGAAAGTGGAGGTATGCTTATATTGCATATATTGTGGTTGCATAGTCATAAAAGAAAACTTAAGTTTATCCAAAAAGTTATTCGCGATATTGTGGCAGAAGTTTCCAAAAACCCTACAAACATTAAATTTAAACTTATTTTCTATCAAATTAAATAACAAAAGCTGCAAAAATATGAGCCCATAAAAAAAATCGCTGAAGGATACTTTTTTGACCTTTTTAAAACACACGTTTTTCAAAAACTTCTTTTTCACGTAGACTTTTAGTGATATGGCCTCATCTCCCCACAACGCCTTATGCATCAAATTGTAGGTTTTTTATCCCTCTTTAAATGAAAAAAAATTGTGGCCGCGGGTTTTTGCATATTTTCGCATATGGGTGTGATTTACATAGTCATCCGACGAAAAATAGTGAATCGCATTTTGTTTCGTACTATTTCTTTTTAAGAATATGAAAAGAGAAATTAATTTTTTTTAATTGTTGTTTTTTTAAACTTTAAATTGCAATTTTATGGTAGTATTTGATTTACAGTTATGAATAGAGAGAAACATTTTTTTTTAAGAAATTGTTGTTTTAAACTTTATATTGCAATTTTAAGGTATTTGACTTTTAGTTTAAGTGAAGCTTACTCATTGCATTTGAAAAGCGAAAAATAAGGATATAAAACAGTTTAGATTGCAACATACAAGAAAAATATCGCGCATAGCTTTTTTTTAATTCTGAGAATCATAAGAAAAGTCATCAATGTTTTTTCCAAAGAATTTTGTGGATATTTCGAGCGAATTTTTGAAATTCATTACTTTAATTAATTGTGAATAAAAGCGAAACGCGTTCATCGATTTTTATGATTTATGTGTCATTTTGTTCATAGGTTGAACGACTTTACGTGAAAGTAATGGGACTTGACACTTTTTTTAAAGTTTTGGATTTTTTATGAATTAAACATAAAATATTTAAATTTTTTGGGCAAAAAATATTTTTTTTCTTCATACATTTATTTATAACTGCGAAACTGTTGCTTATGTAGCGAAACGTTGTATGAACAGATTAAAGGAATTGTAATTCTTAATTTTTTAATTTATTTCAGCTTATTCTGACTAGTGGTTCTCGAGTTATAACAAACAAAAGAGCCTAAAACGTGGCAAATGCCCCTATACGATACTTACTAACTTTAAATTAATTTTTAAATTATTATTTGAGCTACCTTGACCAAACTTATGATGCACAAGTTTTTCTTTTTGGGTCTACTTTCATAAACAATTATCAGAATTGAGTTCCGAATCAATCACCTGAAAAATGTTGTACTGTATTATTTAACTTTGTTTAACTTTTTAATTTAGTTTTTTTGAATGTATATTTCGAATGAATTAAAATGAAATAAAAATTTTCAAAACTTGTTTAAAACAACCAAATATTCATATTTAAATACTTTATTTCAAACATTTTTAAAACAGATCTATAAGCCAATTAACCCTTAAAATATCAAATGTGGCTACAGTTGTTAATATTTTTTCCTAAATATTTCCAACTTTAAGTTCTTTGGGCATGAAATGAGCTGGACAATTTTGAAGACCCTAGCTTTTTTAGTTTTGGAGATATTGATTTATGGCCGCTTTTCCATATAAGGGAAACCACTGTGCACTGGTGTATTGCTATTACAGATACTGATATAACAAATAGTAAAGGGTGATCCAACCAAAACTCACGATGTTAATTGTTAATAAAACAAAAAGTTTTCAGCAAATAATCTTACTCAACTTTATTCCGGAATAAGGCTGAACATTTTTTTATTATGATAGAAGGATCTATGACAATTATGTGCGAAACAAAATATCGGTCAAATGCTCGCCACGGCTTCAGTGGCATACCTCTTTTCGATGGTCCATATTTTTAATGACTCTGAGCCAGGTAGGTGACTGAAATATAATAAATAAATAAATAAATTGAGGTTCAATGTCGGTAATGTGCCGAATTATCCTATTCTTTAGGTCTTGAATTGTTCTCGGCTTATTGACGTACACTTTATCTTTTAAATATCCCAAAAAAAAGTCAAACGGTGTCAAAACATATGATCGTGGCGGCCATAAATCGCACAAAACATTCACCATTTTTGGATGCATCGGCTTTTCAGCAATCACTTGCGGATTCTCATTTGCTCAGATGCGGTTATTCTGCTTGTTAGTCAATTCATTATGCTGCCCATAAAAATTACGAAGTTCACGAAATGCATTTTGATTTGAACGCCCGTTTTCGTAAAAGGCTTCAAGAATCTTAACGAGCTACTCAATTGTGTACCTCTCCATGTAGAAACTGGGAATTATTTCCTTCCGAAGGTTACTTTATATTATATTCAACATTTTTATTTTTCGAATTTAGCTCATAGAATAAATTCGAAAAATAAAAATGTTGAGTACCTCTCCATGGTTAAATTTGTCTAACACTTTTACTCAAAATCAACATCTGCATTTTGTTTGACCACCTTTAAAATACCGATACCGAAATTCATTTCAGTGCCAACCAAGGTTGCCCATATAGCCATTTTCCGGCTAGATCTGGCGGTTTCTTTTTCATTTAGCCATAAAAAATGGCAAGATTTTATCTAGCCGGCAGATCAAGCCATTTTTTTTCTTCTTAGATTTTTTTATTTTAATTTTTGTAATATTTTTTAAGACAAATTTTTAGCATTTTTTTATGAAATGTACTGTTATTACTTTGATGTTGATTTCCCTTTAATACTTTAAAATGCAACAATGTCCTTCACCTCAAATAAAAGGCATACTTTGATGTTTTACATTTGTGTAGTCTTAAAAATATAATTAAAAAGTGAATTGATTCACTGATTGCACTGACTTGCCAATCTATGTACAATTTAAAAAGCTTTTGAAGATGTGTTGGTAGAAATGCTATGTAAAGAATGTAACAGTAAAGCAGTATATACTGGACAAGTGAACCCAAAAACCGATTAATAAAATAAGAATTTTTCATGGTAAAATTGTTACAGATTATGCTTAGTTCCTTCAAAGAGAGATTATTATTAAAATTAAAGCGATCTTTAATATTAAATGTTTTCGGATTTTATTCGTAGAAATTGTTTTGATATGATATTTCGTCATACATACATATATGTACATTTTATTGATACTGCAAAACAAGATGATGATAAAATCTGGAAACTTCTTTATTTGTCTTTTGTGTAAAACGCATTAAATTAAAAAAAAAATAGTTTCTGTAACATTTTATGTAATTAATGGAAGTTTTTGTTAAGTTTTGATTATAATAAATATAAGTTTTATTTGAAAAAAATACAAATTTGTATGTACTGCCCACTGTAACGTATATATAACATCCCCCAAAACCGATTCTAGGCCAGATAGAAAACAAATTTTTTTAATTAAAATAGTTTCTTTAATTAAGGTAAATTGCTGTTCAAAATGTCGTTGATTTAAAGTCCAGAGCCCTGTGGGCATTAATGGGTTAAATTGAAAAAAGCCATTAAATATTTTGTTCCTGGGTTAAATAATGCAATTTTTAATATTTTTTTAAAAATCTAGCCATTTTTAGTGTCAATTATAGCCCTTTTTGATCTGTAGAGTTGGCAACCTTAGTGCCTTGCCTAAAGGTTTAAATCTACATTTAAAGTTTTAAATTTGCTGTGATAGGGGCAGGGGAAAAGGTATCATTAAATCTATGTTAATTCCTATTAAATGTTAAATGTCCTTCACGTAACCACTAGTTTTATTACAAAATTATTTGCCTTTGAAAAATTTTTGCAAGATCAATCATCATATTACAGTTTCTTAATTACATTATACAATTATCTTCTTACAAATAAATCTTAGTAGATCAATAGAAATGGTTAAAAATAATGCTAAAGTTTGATCAATTGTTTGGTTATGCTTTTTTTAAATTATTTCGCCAAATATTTGTTAGGTCTGAACATACCTTAAGAAGAAAATAGTTACATATTATGATATATTGAAAAAATTATGAAAGTTAAAGGTTTTAACTTTTTGAACAATTACACTTTACTTTATTTTTATAAACATTTTTGTTTATTTTGCAGATTGTAAATTCTATGCCTTGGACTCAATAAATATTTTAAGGAAATATTTATCTATTTTTGATATAATATGTACTTGTTTTATGTCAAAACATTGGTAAGTTTATGATATACATATGTTTAAGTTTCAAATTACTTAATTATATAACATTCAACATTTTTTTATTTTTCGAATTTATTCTATGAGCTAAATTTCAGTTATGTATTTTATAAAGCTTTTTTGTAATAGTCATATTCCTTCAATTTTTTGGAAATATATTTGAAAACAGTACAGTTTTTAAAGTACGCTGATTTCCGTCTTAATATTTACTGCAATATTCATAAAAAATTTAGATTTCAACCCTTAAGTTTCGTTCACGATTGTTTTAAATTCGTATTAAATATTATGAAAATGATGAAAACCACTTAAATATGATATGAGATAAGTCGTCTAATTTATATTGTTTGTGTGTTTTACTCATTTCTACTTACCTTTCAACTACAATTACTTAATATATTTACAAGGGATATCCCCTCAAGTGAATGTATTTATAAGCAGTATATTTATATTACTACAGAGCGCTTTTTTTTAAGCAGAAGCATTTACATTAAGAGAAAACAATGTGCCAGAGCCGAGATTCAAGCTCAGGTTGTAATGAACATCTTTTGTACTTGTTGAGCCAACAGTCAAACTAATATATAATATACCTCAATTCTAATATTTATTTCGATTATGACACCGCATCTTACAAAAAAAAAATTAAAAGAGTTGTTTGCTTTGTCTAGCAGTATAATTAGTTTTATTTTGTGATATTAAAACCAAATCACACTAACAATTAACAAAAAATAGTAAACAAGTGTGCCCATAGCTTTAGTCATGAATCATACCCACTCACTACTACTACAGTTACGTATAAATTGATTTTAAAGCTGTTAACAATCCAGCGGGAAAAAGAAGGAGTCCGGATGCCTTCTAGGAGGCCTGTGTACCCCTTCTTTTGGATGTACAAGGCCTGTTCGCTCCATTCCGTAATCGTATCTTTTTTACACACGTTGTCATTGCGAAGTAGGCCTTCTGTTCTCGCTTCTTAAGCAGGTACATAAGAATGGTAACGGGATCAAAAAAATAATTATTTTGCTTTTGCTTGTGCAAAAAACAATACAAAAAATGTTACTCCTTTGCTACTCCCTTCTCATAGAAGCTAGTGTGGAAGGTGTATCTTATCTTTTATACCAAAGAGCCGAGGCCTTCTTTAAGGCATTCTTAAGCAGTTAGATAAGTAATTGAATCAAAAAAATTTTAAGCAGGCCTTTAGTAAGGCCTGAAGTAAGAAGGTCTTCTGAGTTTTCCCGCTGGGAAGTAATTTCACATACATGCACAAATTTTGAAGGGTGTTAAGAATATTGACTGCCGCAACTGAGATTTGAACTTGGGTCTTTCGTCAATCGTTGATTTTTTTCAGTTTTCGCTCTAGCCAACTGAACTATAGTGCATATGCGAATTACTCTGTGAATTTTCCAGAAAGTAAGTGTAGCGATTAGGTATAAAAGAAAATGCACTTAGAAAGTTGTTACAGGGGTAGTTGTTGGTAAAAAGTAACTGAACTTTTTGCTGGGATGTAGTTATGTTTAAATTGTCTCAAACTTGAAAAACAACTTCAGCTTCTTTTTTTTTTGGCAAAAAATAAGAATTTAAATTAAATACCCATATTCATAAATTTGCATAACTTTTTTAACTAATGACTATAATAAAAGTTTTACAATATAATAAGTATACCGCAGGCTTATCTTTCTAAAAAGAAAATTAAAAAATTAGGTCGAAGTTAGAAAAAAAGGTTTCCTGATGATCTGGCCTAAGCAACCAGTGAAATGCGCAAAGAAACTAGCATTCCATCTAACAATAAATTTCATGTATCTAATTAATAATAAATTTTGTATTCCTATAAATAGTTTTGAGAAAAATTTCTATTTAAACTCGAACTCGTCATTTCCTGACTTTTTCGGTACAACATTGCAAAAACCACATGTACGGATTTAAAGAATTTTGCATAGCTTTTAGGCACATAACAGACGGTTAAACGGATCTGCAACGAAACCCTTTAGAAATTATTGTTTTGAAACCAGTTTCAATCGTTTTCCACACACCCTGCAACCTAAATTGTACCAGAATGTAATGAAATTATCGCAATCATTTCGATTTTTTTTGAGAACAGATGAAACGCAAACACAACTTTCAAGCACGCCGGTTTCAATGCAACTGATTTCCAATGCATTTAAACCCGGTCTCAAAATGGTCGCGTCATGTGTGGTCCCTCAAAGGAGTCTCATAAATAACTAGAATTTTCAGTTTCGTTGCTGTTCACCGTCTGTTCTGGGCCTTAAACTATTTAATATCACATAATAAAACTTAAAATATAATAAGGACACTGAAGGCTAGTTTCGGTTAAAAAAAATAAAAATTAGTACTAAGTTAAAAAAAATTTTATTTAAATTGGTAATTTCCGGGTTTGCAGATGAAAAAAATTATTTATTTAAAGATCAATCGATTTCCTATAAGAATCACATACAAATTTTTTTTGTTTGATTAATTTTTGGTTCGAAAATATAATTTAAAAAAACATTTTTTGGAAATCGGCAACATTTTAACACCCTATTGGAGTCCTAGATAAATATATAGTTTTTGCGTGTTAAACGTGAAAAAAACAAAATTAATTGACCCTTATATACCCCTTGTGGTGGTGGAATGTGTATAATAAGCAATTGAAGACTTAAATTTATTAACAAAACACTAAAATTTAACTCTTCTTCCCTTCTCTCCTCTTTCAGGTGCATTTTAAGCTGGCAACAAGCTTCGGTCATACGTAGTGCTATGAAAAAACATGAGTCACAAATGAAATGGTTTCGTTGGCTTTACATAATATTCTCTCGCTACATGTTTATAAATTCAATGCGCGAAGTAAATTTGTATGATGTTGAACTGGAAATGCAAATTCATGATAATTAAATTATGAAATGAAAACCTATTATGTGAACAAAAGATGATGGCCAGATGCTAAAACCAAATAAAAACAAACGATATTAAACCAATTTTGTAAAAACCGCATTACCTTCAGAAAACAAATCCAAAAAAATCCTGTAAGTGTTTGACACTTTTTCGTAATGCTTCTACAACAAATGACGATTTAAAAGCGGGCAAGACGATTTCTACATGTTAAACTAAAATCAAACGCTTTACAGCTTAGATACTTATTTTGATATTACAAACTTAATATTTTTTCAATTGTTTTTGTTGTTATTATACTTAAGGTATAAATATCTTTTGTCTGTTTCTAACATTTACATACTTATTTATGATTTCAGGTTTAGTTTAGTTAGAAAACAATAGAACTTTTTTATTTTATTTTAATGAAAACGTTTGTCCTGTATAAAACTCAGTATAGTAGAGAGTGTTAACAAAAAACTAAAAAATTTTCTTTTTAAGGCCTGGGTACATATCCGAACCATTTCTCATTAAATAGAGCTGGTGATTAAGTAAATGCTTGTATAGTTTTTCATATTTTTTTAGTATAAAGTAATATGTTTGTAATTTAAATTAAAATTTAGCCAATTACATTTTGTTAAATACTCGTGTACAGTAGTGGAAATTCAAGAGATACAAACACTTACTATTTTTTTTATACAAAAGCACTATTTCTCTTATATTTTTAACCAAAGACACATTTTCCTTAGCATACCCTACTAATTTTTCTCCTTAGATTTCGGAAGAAAATTTCCAATTCATCATTACTCCACTTTTTGAATTTCCATTTCTGTACATTCAGAGACTTCCTAAAAACCATAGTTCCCATAAAGTTAGTTTTTCTTTAAAGTTCTTATGTAAATGCAATACATTTTTCAATTGTTTAGTATACTAATTTATGTATTATTTATATATGAATTAAAAAAAATAATAATTGCAATTTATAGCTTTTAACATAAAAAAAGAAAATCACAACAAGAGTGTAATATTTAAACTAAAGTAGGTATGTCGTGGTTTTTTTTTAAGAAGAAAAAACCACTTTTAGCCATAGTAAGAACAAAAAAAAAAGTAATTCATAAGTTTTAGGATGTACTTTATAAAATATTTGTATTAAATGGCAGCGAAGCAATTAAGACAAAAAGTTTTTAAACATTTTTTTTATTTTGTTTTCCTCAATTTTTTTGTAAAATAGAATAAAAAAATCTATTAATAAAAAAAGCAAACATGTTTCTGTTAACTTAAAGTATGAAAGAAAATGGTTTCAATTTTGGGCCTAACTGCCTGTTTTTAGAAAACGTAAACAAGTAAGTGAGAGAGAAATTATAGTGAAAACTACAATAAAAAACGAAAATTTGATATTGTTTTCAATATGATTTCTCACTCACTCACTTGTTTACGTTTTCTAAAAACAGGCAGTTAAAAACGATTTAAACAGTTCGCAGTAAGAGTTTAATGTCCAGTTGTTTTATATCACCATAAGGTAATGCAAAATAGCAATTTTCTTATCCCCAAAAATCCCCACATTTATTATGTCAATGGAAAAATATGCATACATCGATTTATATAAATAAATCCATTTGTGTAATATAATTAAAACTAATGGGTTTTATTCTTTGAGTTCTACGTATCTATGTGTACACATGTATTGAATGTAACAAAGGTAACGTAAAAACTCTAAAGAAAAATAATTACGCGTCAATACATATTTATCATTTCCAAAACTAGGGAATCCATAATCTTCTAAGTCATAAGCCAATGCAATTTTGTTTTACATGTTGTTTGTTTAAAAAGTGCATTTAAGATTGTTGAATAAATTTGTCACAGCAAGCTGCATTATTTTAAAGTGTACAAACTTCTATTCTAAGAAGAGCTCCTAATAACTCATATTGTATTCTGTTGCAAATATTGATTTTGGTTGTATTCATTACAGAAAAAAAGCTAGTTCAACAGAAGAAACGCTTGTTGGTACAAAAAGCATATTTTAACCTATTTCAACAAGTTCTTAAAATAGTTTAAAACCGGGAAAATACTAAAATTTGTACCCACATATTGACCAAATCGGTCTTGTCATTGGAAAAATAATATTTAGAATAATATATTATCCCCAAAAATCCCCAGCGAAAAAAGTGCTTTTCCCCAAAAAATCCCCTGGGGATTTTCACGAAATTTTTATCCCCAATTACAAAAAAAATCCCCAATTTGGGGATAAATCCCCAAAACTGGGAACACTGTTGCGAATCGTGAAAGAAAAATTTAGGTGAGCCAAGATAGCGTCGAATTTGGGAATTTACAAACTGGGAAAACAAAATACCCAAATTATGGTGATTTGCAGAATAAGAACAAAAAGTTAGCGTCGAATTTAGGAATTTAAAAAGAGGAAGTAAAAATAACTTATATTTTTAATAAAAATACAAAAAATAGTTAACACAAATTAAAAAATACACTTTTAGGAACAAAATGAGCGATGTGTGCAAAAAATCGCTTGGTCTGTTTCCGAGATATTTGGGTTCATCCAAAATAGTCAGTAAAAAGAGTTGCTGATTTATCCCATGGAACACAGGCTTTTGCACGGTATAAACTGTATATAATATAACCAAATTGTACACAAAAAAAAAACAAAACTTAGCACATTATTTCGAGCCCTAACCGCGAAAATAACGTGAACGACATGACATCATCATTAATTTTTAATAAAAGACTATTGGCAACACTTGCATCATTTCCTAAAATGTCATGGTCACACAGGGTACCGTAACGATTTTATAGCACAAACAATTTTATCGTAAGCGACAAATTTCGTACAAAATTTATAAGAAAAAAAATAAAAAAAATCTTGTAAAATATGGTTTTTGGCGTTTACGTTATTTTTGCGGTTAGGCCTCGATATGTATTAATAAAATAACACCCAATTTTCATGATGATTTTCCCCCTATTTTTGAAACATGTCTTTTTTAGTTTGTTAGCGAGCGAGGGAGAGAAGGCAGCAGGGTAGAAAAAAGACATAATTCGTATTTTCTGTGTTTCTTTTTTGGCATTTCTCTTTGCACTTAACTTTATTTTTTAATTTATGTTTTTACTTAATTCAAAGTGACAATTGCCTATTAAAATATAGAAAAATAAAATACATATGTACATTTATAATTTATAGGTATAATGAAAACAGCAAAAAAAACAAAAAAAAAAAACATTTGGAAAATTTAACAAGTTTTTAGTTTCTTTAAAAAAGAACTACAAAAAAGACATTTCTTTTAAATCATCGTGAAAATTGGGTGTAAGATACATAAAAGTCTTATAAATATGTATATGAGATCACTTACATATTTGTTTAGTTAATAAAATAAACAATAAATGTTGCTCGTCTGTGGGTATTATAAGTCCCCTTTTTACATTGAGGCAAGTGAAAGGTAGACAGACGAAGTTTGTAGGCGAGAGAGGAAAAAAGTAAAGTGTGTCACGCATACAGCGGTGCCCCCTTACCAACAAACTTCGGCTGCCTGCACAAAGCATACAGAGATGAAAAATGTGACGTATGAAAAATGGCAGCTTTCAAAGAAAGAGAAAGAAAATGTTTTTTGGTAGCATAGTGGCAATGTGTAAAAACAGGCCGCTACTATCAACACGAATTGCGTAATCAAAACAAAATATGGGCATTTCCAGCGAAAAGTCTACTTTCTGTCACGTAACGCGTAAGCCCTCAACCAGGGCTATTAAGGCCACCACCTGTCACTTTCGACAAATTAAAAGTTTAGGGGGTATTCTATACTAAAGAAAAAAAATTCAAAAAATTTCCAAAAAGTTGTTAGTTGAATAAAATCTGTAAATTTATATGTTTCTCAAATCTGATAACTGTTTTGGAAAGCCCTCAACCAGGGCTATTGAGGCCACCAGCTGTCACTTTCGACAAATTAAAAGTTTAGGGGGTATTCTATACTAAAGAAAAAAAATTCAAAAAATTTCCAAAAAGTTGTTAGTTGAATAAAATCTGTAAATTTATATGTTTCTCAAATCTGATAACTGTTTTGGAAAGCCCTCAACCAGGGCTATTAAGGCCACCAGCTGTCACTTTCGACAAATTAAAATTTTAGGGGGTATTCTATACTAAAGAAAAAAATTCAAAAAATTTCCAAAAAGTTGTTAGTTGAATAAAATCTGTAAATTTATATGTTTCTCAAATCTGATAACTGTTTTGGAAAGCCCTCAACCAGGGCTATTAAGGCCACCAGCTGTCACTTTCAACAAATTAAAAGTTTAGGGGGTATTCTATACTAAAGAAAAAAAATTCAAAAAATTTCCAAAAAGTTGTTAGTTGAATAAAATCTGTAAATTTATATGTTTCTCAAATCTGATAACTGTTTTGGAAAGCCCTCAACCAGGGCTATTAAGGCCACCAGCTGTCACTTTCGACAAATTAAAAGTTTAGGGGGTATTCTATACTAAAGAAAAAAAATTCAAAAAATTTCCAAAAAGTTGTTAGTTGAATAAAATCTGTAAATTTATATGTTTCTCAAATCTGATAACTGTTTTGGAAAGCCCTCAACCAGGGCTATTAAGGCCACCAGCTGTCACTTTCGACAAATTAAAATTTTAGGGGGTATTCTATACTAAAGAAAAAAAATTCAAAAAATTTCCAAAAAGTTGTTAGTTGAATAAAATCTGTAAATTTATATGTTTCTCAAATCTGATAACTGTTTTGGAAAGCCTATTAAGGCTAAGGGCTATTAAGGCCACCACCTGTCACTTTCGACAAATTAAAAGTTTAGGGGGTATTCTATACTAAAGAAAAAAAATTCAAAAAATTTCCAAAAAGTTGTTAGTTGAATAAAATCTGTAAATTTATATGTTTCTCAAATCTGATAACTGTTTTGGAAAGCCCTCAACCAGGGCTATTAAGGCCATCAGCTGTCACTTTCGACAAATTAAAAGTTTAGGGGGTATTCTATACTAAAGAAAAAAAATTCAAAAAATTTCCAAAAAGTTGTTAGTTGAATAAAATCTGTAAATTTATATGTTTCTCAAATCTGATAACTGTTTTGGAAAGCCCTCAACCAGGGCTATTAAGGCCACCAGCTGTCACTTTCGACAAATTAAAAGTTTAGGGGGTATTCTATATTAAAGAAAAAAATTCAAAAAATTTCCAAAAAGTTGTTAGTTGAATAAAATCTGTAAATTTATATGTTTCTCAAATCTAAAAACTGATTTGGAAAGCCCTCAACCAGGGCTATTAAGGCCACCAGCTGTCACTTTCGACAAATTAAAAGTTTAGGGGGTATTCTATATTAAAAAAAAATTTTATATAAAGTAATTGAACTATTATAAAACAAAGGCAATTAAAAATAGCTCAATTTTTTAAATTATAAGTGAATTTAGCTAGTAATAGCTAAAAACTACCCTTTTTGAAATAAAATTATTGGAATATTAAAAAACAAACACAAAAAATAAACTCAATTTTTAACAGAGTAAATGAATTTAGCTATAAATCGCTAAAAACCACCCTTTTTTAAATAAATTTACTGGAATATTAAAAAACAACCCCAATAAAAATAGCTAAATTTTTTAAATAATAAGTGAATTTACCTATAAATCGCTAAAACCCACACTTTTTGAAATAAAACTATTGAAATATTATAAAACAAACATAATAAAACTAAGTGAATTGCCTATAAATCGCAAAAAACCACCATTTTTTATATAAAATTATTGAAATATTATAAAACAAACACAATAAAATATAGAAAATTTTTTTAAATAATAAGTTAATTTAGCTATAAATCGCTAGAAACCATCCATTTCAAATAAAATTATTTTTTCCTGCAAAATTTTATTAAAAATCGCTGGATTTGACGAGAAAATAGCTAAATTGGCAACAGTGTAGAAAGAAACACACAGAGTTGCACTTTACCAGCGTTACCATTTGTCATGTTATCCCTTTTTATAAGTATTTTTAGACGTTAAAATGTTTATAATTTTTATAAAGATTTTCATATATAATAATAATCTAAAAGTTGCAGTATATTAGGTGAAAAGATTTAGTGAAGTTTTAATGCAATAAAGCAATCTTAGATAGTGCACTTCCGTAAGTGCTGGTTCACACATGTCAAGTTTGTCTCGTCAAGTCTTGAGTTTTTAGGAGAGAGGGGAAAGGAAATGGCCTTCCCTTTTCCCTTCTCTCCTAAATGCTCAAGACTTGACGAGACAAACTTGACGTGTGTGAACCAGCACTTACGGAAGTGCACTAGGTCAATTATTTGTGTACACAACAAAAAAATTAAAAATGAAGAAAATCGAAGAAGAATACAAACAATTTTTGTATGCTAAACAACCCCGCAGTTGATACAATTCAAAGTTTTGTTGTGCGCTTAAACAAATACAGTGTAAATTCGATAATCCGGACTCCACTAATCGGGAATATTCGGTAATCCGGACAGAATTTTGCAGCTCATAGCGTATTCTATAATCCGGATCGATTGCAACTCTATAGACCGGATTAAATACCACCCGTTTTTATTTATTTTTGTATGTAAATGTGTAGTTTTTTATTTTAACTGAACTGTCCAAATTAATATTTATGTTTTTAAGCTTAATTTTGCTATGAATTATTATAATTTTTAATAAATTCATAAATGCGGTAATCCGGATTATTCGCTACTCCAGATTGGGGTCTGCAATCAATTATCCGGATTATCGAATTTTCACTGTATATTTAAAATGTTCTCGCACTAGCCCACTAACAAATCGAAAAATTACAAGACCCATTAACAATTAACAAGACGTCGACAACGAACAAATTACTAGTGTGTGGCCAGCTTAAGAAATAAATTAAACATTTCAAGTTTGTGTAGTATTTGAAGAAAAAATACTGAAAAAATAGTAAAATTTAAGCAAGTAAAAGAATAAGGCCTGGAACAGAATAAAGAAGTTGTAGTAGTAGCTGAAACTGACGAATAGAGCTGCAAAACAATCGATAGTACTATCGATAGTATCGATAGTTTTATTTTTGGCTGACTATCGATGGTGCGACTATCGACAGCGATACTATCGGAAAATTTTAAAAGCATACTTACTCAACACAGGCTTTTCGCCGCTGGTAAATTTTTGTATGTATTTTCTAATTTGTCTTTAAAGACATTATGTTTGCATTTACTTAATGTAAAATAAGAGCAAGTAAATTACAATAAGAGAATCCAGTGTAAATACATATAAAAGAAATTGGTAATGCTACCCTGATTTTTTTTATGTACTACAAAATACATACATATGTATGTATGTTAAAAAAAATTCGATAGTATCGATATAATCGATAGTTCATTTTAAAACTATCGAAACTATCGATGGTGCGACTATCGATAGTTTTGCAGCTCTACTGACGAATGCTTTGTAGCACGACAAAGTTCAAAAATTTGAATTTTATACTTCAGCTTCAACTGCAACGATTACTACAACTACGTATTCTGTTGACAGTACTTTGAAACATCCGTTCAAGGAATATTTATAGCAGGTAGCCGCGAGATTACAACAATTGTACAATAAAGATAAAGACAAACAACTTGTTTACTATACAACATTTGACAGTTCGTATCGCAAAACAAGCAAATAAAAATTAAACAGCTGGCTTTCCGAGACTACCTCCTATAAATATACCTTGCATCCGTTTTTAACTTTTGACAGCTTGCAGCGCTATTCCAAGGCGAATTTATAAAGGTGACCGCAATATGAGATAGAGCTATGCTAGCTATCCCTTCTTTTGAAAAAATACTATGTATTTTGTTTTTGTAAAATGTTAGAGTGAATGTCAAAATTATTTGTTTATAAAATATACACAAATGCTTTAGAAGGTTAATTTTTTCCTGTATTGCAAATTTATTGTGGCTCCTCTTATTCTTTACGCCTTTTTAAATCCTTGTGTTTAAATTTTATGTTCACTTTTTTGTTATACCTATAACATTTAAATAGGGTTTTTTTCAAGAATTTATATTTTGATTGAATTTTAAATTTTAACAAATTTTTTTCATAAAATGTAAACAACGATTGACATTCAGTATACACACAAGGAAATAAACATTAAACAGATGACACGAAAATGTCACCTTTATGAATTCGCCTTGCGCTGTTCGTAACGTTGTACTACAGCCAGGGATGATAAATGACATTTTTTAAATTGTACTAAATTAAGTAAAAAATTGTACTTTTTTGACCCAAATTGTACTAAAAATATTTTTTACTAGTTTTATTATTAAAATAACAGAAAATGTACGAACATACATATATATATATATACATTAAAATTCACTTGTACTATACTTTTTTACATACATTTAGTTAACAAGTAACAAGGAATTTAGACGATACTTTTTATCCTGCTTTTTTAAAGTTGATAGTGGAACAGGGAAATTTTGTACATTCCTCTAACTCTCACTGGTGCATTGGCCGCCAGGGTATACATACGTATAACCCAGTAATAAGCTCAAAAGATATCTGTGGCATTTTGACAAAACATCTTAAGTCGAGATAAGATAGCAAAAAAGTTTTTAAAAAAAACTTGGCGATAAAATCATTTTTATTAGATATTAAAATAAACCAAAATTAAAGAAAAATTTCGTTTATAATACAAAATTTTAAAAACGTAAAGAAAAGGGTTTTTTGAATGAAATTTCGTACGATTTACAACATTTTTTTTCAAATTTTTAAATTTGACTTATGATGTTTTGTCAAAATGCCACAGATATTGTCTAAGGGCCCTTATGCGGCCCATACACGTTGTAACTGGTTGTACAATTGATGCAAGAATTTGTTTTACCAACTTTTCATTAAGCTTTATTAAAAAACTATTTTGATAGAGTCAACATGAGTACCGATTTTTAGCACTAGTGGCGTAAATGAAGTGGAGTAAGAAGAGGAGCAATAAAAGAAAATAAATAAAGGTTCCGGTAGTTTTTATATTCTTTATTAAAATTGTGCATTGGAATTTCGTATTTGTTTTCTAAAATATTGTTTACTTCGCACGCTGTTGCTTTCAAATCGTCAGTATGAAAATTAAAAACGAAAGAATAAATCGCCATCACACGTGCCAATTTGAAAGCTCAAATCAAATTGATTTCTTATTCAACCGATGACCAACCACACCTCTTACGTAACAAATGGTTCTACAACTTGATCGAATTGTACAACAAGTCGCAATATGTAGGGTTACACTATGCTTTAAGAAATGAAGGATAAAAGTTTTCGTTTATTTATAGCAACAAGATTCATTAGATTGTAGTATGATGCAATAATCCCTAAAAGGCGGGTTCTTCGCTTTGTTTTTATCATATTTTGCCACGAAAAAATCCTTTCCAAATTCGCCGACGAATGTTGTGTAGACAATATTCCTTTGGCAATTCTTCTAATAACTGCAAATTGTACTAAATATGCCATTGGAGTACTTCAGTACTTTTGCAATGCAAATAGTACTGAAAAAATTACATTTGTACTGACTATCAACCCTGACTACAGCGACTATTCTGTTCCCCACTTAATAAGACAATATAAAAATAGGGCTGAAGTGCACTTTACGGGGCGTACGAAAAAAAAAAAATATGCCACCCGATTAAGAATAAAAAAACCAAAATTAAAATTTAATGGGGCTGAAGAACGTGGGGCCCCCTGGAACCAAAAAAACTGCCCCGCCCACTAAGTGATATGTGTGGGTACTAAAATCAAAGGTAATTTCCTCACGATTGCAAATATGTATTTTGTTTTAGTATTCGCATATTATTTTCCTCTCTAGGTTAATTTAAGTATGTATATTTTAGGTGCATAAAAGCTTTAGTGTTTGTTATACCATAGAGTAGAAAATCCTAGCGCCCGGCCGAAGACATGCTATGCAGAGAACCTTTAGTTAGCGAAGCCGGTATTCGTTATACCATAGAGAAGAAAATCCTTGCGCCCGGCCGAAGGCCGGCTCTGCAGAAAATAATACCTAAGCACATGGGAAATTGGCTATTGCCCAGCATTTACACATGCCACTGCCACCCAACAAACACGGAGGTTTGATTTCAAATTGAAAGTGATTTGAAATCAAACGTTTTCTCAAACGACAAACGTTTGATAATGATTTGAAAATCATTTGTAAATCATAGCGTTCTCAACAAAAAGGGGAAATTATTTTCAAATTGAAAAATGCCTTTATTTTCAACTTGCTTTCAAACGTAATTCTCAAATGTTTTTCAAATGTGGATTATAATAGAATGTGGAATATAAATAAAACTATTTAATTTTTTTAATTTAAATTTATTATTTATTTAAATAAACTTTGAGATAAACATTCGGTACCATAGCAAAAAGATGAAATAGTGTTCTTTCCGTCTTCTAATTCTTGGAAAGACAAAATACTTGGCTCCCTTTTATTTTGAGGATTGTAGCACTGCGATCGTTCAACAATCTTTCTTCACTTTCCTGTTTTATTATTTTTCTTTTTTTTCGTATTTTTAAACATTGTAATTTCTCACAAATAATTTTTATTTTTCACTAGAAATAAACTGTTCACTTTATATTAAAATTTATTTCTAATAGTAAAACACATGTAACCACAAGGAAAAATAATTTAACTTTAATCGCCATTTTTAATGCTTACATTTATTTTTAGCTTTAGTACTGCCAAGTTTATTTTTGATTTGATTTTAACTTTGACAAACATTTGACATCAAATTGAAAAAACATTTGATATCAAATGTTTATTTTCAAATCATTATCAATTTGAATTTAAATCTTAAATCAAACAATTGAAAAACGTTTGAGAATTGCGTTTGATGTCAAATGATAAAGTCATTTCATATCAAAGGTTTGACTTCGTGTTTGTTGGGCAGTTCGAAAAACTCAATACACTCACACTTTTTTACTAATACACTCACATTTTTCGCAATGGCAGCTCCAGTGGCAGCAAAAATTTCATGCGAGTGAAAATATGGCACTTGCATGTCACTAAATGTCAAATCCACAGGTATTCTGTGGTCAAAACGATAAGCAATGTTACCCTGTTAAAAATTTAATGCAAATTTACTGGATTATTGTCAAATTGTAATTAAAGTTTTAACTTGATAAATGTATTATTATGATTAATTTTTGAAACGTGCATTAATAAAGGCAATTTTTGTTAATTATAGATTATTAATATTGTTTAAATAATGCTTATATAAATAAATGAAAAAATTTCCCCAAAAATGTGCCAACATGATTAACTCGGTAACTCAATTCTGTTTTCTGGTACTTTTTTTTTAATTTGAGAAGTAAACAAATTTGCTCAAGTTGACGCTTCAGCGATATTTTGAAAATGAACTCGCAGTGGCATGTGTAATCACAAAAGCCAATGGCATGAGATTCGACTATTTCGAACAAATTTTCTTTGATAATATGTATACAGTAGTGGCATGCCACTACTTGCAAGTTTAAAGGCAGGGTTAGTTACAAAAAAAAAATTAAAAAATTTAAAAAAAAAAAATTTAGAACAAAAATTTTTTATTTTTTTTTTCGTACGCCCCGCCCCGTAAGCTACACTTTTGCCAAAAATAGAAAATGTATTTATTAATATATTTATAAATGTGTTATTTTTTTAAAGATTGTGGAAACTAATAAAATCTAAACTGAAAAAATAATTTCGATTAGTTCAGTATCGCCTCAGAGAATAAGATATAACATTGCTTTCGAATCGAAAAAGTATTAGATCCAGGCCTGCCAAATTTGCCGATTTATCGGCACTTTGCCGATTTTTTGCCTCTTAATTATCAAAGTGCCGATTTGCCGATTTTTGCTCAAAAATGCCGATTTTTCGATGGGCACCTAAAAAACCGTAAATTTTGGTTTGTGTTAGTACAACCTTTTAATATTCTGCAACACTGGTTACATTTTTAAAATTTTATTTAAAAATACTCAACTATGAATAATGAAAGAATTAAATCCAAATAATTATTTATTTAACTAAAGATTTTTAAACCTAAAACAATGCAATTAGAATCTCTTTTTCTATAAGGAAAATATAAAATACTGAATATTTGAGTTTGAAAATGAATTGTAAGTAGTAAGGGAAGCAAACTTTATATTCTCAATCAATGAAAATAATTTAAATCCAAAAATTATGCATATTACATTATACGCAAGGATGATGCAGGTATGCACATCCGATAGCAAATCTAATGTAAGGAAGTGAAGAAGTAAACTTGCAAACTTTTCGGCAAAAAAATTTAGATTTAAAACGTGATAATTTAAGTGGTGTATTTCCAAAAAGTATTTTCCTTTCCCATTCTTTCGAAAATGTTAAAAGGATTTTAAGCCAAGTCAACCTAAAACAAAATATCGATGTTCCTTGAAAATTTTAAATTTGTAATGTTTTTCTTTTCTAAAGATTATTTAAGCTTATTTTATGTATGAAACTCAAATCTGTTAAAAAATAACTTTAAAAACGAGTGTTTGTGTAAACATAATTTTCCCTTAATATAAAATATATTTGTTTATTATCTATTTATTGAAAATTTTCCAGTTGCGAGTCTAAGGCCCTGCCTTAGCTATTGGTAAGTTGTGAAAATGGGCCTAAAAATATAAATATATTTTTTAAACTGTATTATTTCTTTTATAAACTACAGTTAATAAAAGTTTTCTTGGGATTCAATAATTAATTAACAAGGTTTAGTTTAATTTAGTTTATTTTATATTGATTTTTGTGTTAATTTATATGTTTACAACATAAGTTAATGCTGAATTGTTCTGTTTTGTCATTTAAAATTTCTTTTATTGTACTTAAAATAGGTTTTTTCAATTTGCCGATTTTTTTTGCCAATTTTGTTAAATTAAAGTGCCCATAATGCCTATTTTTTTTGAAAATATGCGGATTTCTTATCAAAATGTTCTGGCACCCCTGATTAGATCACTGCTGCCAGTCTCCCACTATGCTAAATTTAAAAATTATTTTAGAGACAAATTTTTTTTAATGGCAATGCTGCTTTTTACCTTTCTTTTGATACTAAAATTTGCAACTGTGTGCTTTAACTTATTTCTTTTTTTTGCAGTATCTTTCGTGACATTCAGTGCTAGATGGATTTTTCGAACGGCTACAAAAAATACACGTAAAATAGTTACGTTCATAATTGGAAGTTAAAAAAGTAAAGAAAATAATTACCAATAAATTAAAGTTAATTAATTAGAAATTGTGAAAAATTAAATTGTTTAAAAACAACATAAAGTGCTTAATATAAAACATTTTTTTTAAGTGAGATTTCTTAAAAGATTGCAAATATTTTTGCGAGTACACATACAAAAAACAAAAGGAGGACGTCATCAAAGAAATATTGTTGGTGACAACTTTTTCAGATATTTTATGTGTGCAAAATTAAAGTGAAAAAAACCGTTTTTCTTTTTTTTGTTTATTTGCAAATTCTCTATAATATTGTTTTAAAAAATTCAAGATTAAAATACATATGTAGTTTAATTGTATAAAGTCTTAATTTAACTTAAAATTTTTTGATATAAGATTTTTTCACATTTTAAAATAAATCATTTTTTTTTCTGCCAGCTCAGAGCCACGACCTTCTTTCCCCGTTCCGACGACAACGGTTCTCCTTCGATATATTTTCCCCTTTTTATATTTGTTTCCTTCTTCATCACACTATTACTACACAAAAAATAAAATAAAAATTAAAAATTTCGACAAACACAACACAGACATTTGTACGTACAAAACAACAACAAATAAATACGAATAAAGTGAGAGAGTGTTGCTGAATCAGTGTCAAATTTAACATCAAAAAAATTTGTGCAAAATATTTGATTAGATTCCATTTAAGAAAATTAACTGAAAAGAAAGTATTTTGCAATAAAAAAATTTTTTGTTAACTATTCTACATTTTTCAATTAAAACTTTCAACACAAAATAATAAAAAATGCTGATTAAAGAATTGTAAGTATAAATTACAGATTTTTTGTTCTGTCCTTTTTATTTTTTTACCCCATTTATTAAGTGTTAGAACAACAAATTTTCTACTCCTTTTTGTTTTGTCCTTAGATGTACCTAGTTTCTTAAAAAATGTTTTACTACCAAAATTTTAAAGCCTTATGTATTTGAATTTTCATTGTAATTATAACAATTTTGTTTAGATTTCATCGCTATTAATTTTTTTTATTAAACATTTGCCGCTTAATTTTCGTATTTTTTTTTTTGATAAATCGATTAACTTGTTTTTTGTGTCTTCTCTCACGGTCACTTTCATTCTCTCTTTTTCTTATATTTGGTGAGAAAAAAATACATGTGTTTTTAACAATTGCTTGACATTGTGTTTTTGTTGCAAATTTAGCGTTTTTTATTTGTTTTTTGTTATATTATCTAATCGGGATTATGTACATTACATAAAAAATATTGTCTGCTAAACAATTAATAAAGTTAACAAGGTTTTATAATATCTCGTAAAACTGCTCTGAGTGAGGAAGCAGCTTGCAAGTCATTAGGACAATTCACATAGAATCCAATTGGATAAATTATACCTATTAATATAATTTAAATGTCGTTTTTCAACTGACCTCAGGGCTGCCAGGTACTTTTTTGCCTTGTCCCCAAAAAATTAAAAAAATATCCCAACAAATACCCAAATTAAAAAATAAAACATAAAAAGTTAATATTTTTTTTTGTTTTTTTTCTAACCAAATTTTAAATTTTTTTAAAAAAAAGTAAGAAAAATTTTATTAAGAAATCTCCAAAAATCCCCAAATTAAAATTTTTAGTCAAAAAAATTATTTTATTTTGTTTGTATGTTTTTTTTTAATCCTTTTAATGTGATTCCAGTGAGGAATTACAAGCAGAACAAAATGCTGTTATTGAAGACGAATGATCCAATTTATAAGAGTTTGGAGCTTGTTCAATCGGTTTAAGCTCTCCTTATAATCAACAATAAAAATACATACATATGTATATCAGTCATTTATTTAATACTATTTAATACTAACAAAAAGTCCAGCATTCTTTTTTACATTCTTTATTATATTGTCTTCCATATTTACTTATTTTTGGGGAAGACATATGTACATATTTGTTTGAAAATTGTCTTTAAAAATCAAAAATTTTATGTGTTGTCCACGGAAAAATAAGCGTAAATAATAAAAGAAGGAAAAATATATTAAAAAAGTGTAAAATCCCCAAAAGAAATCCCCGAATTTTTTTTTAATCACCAAAAAAATCCACAAATGACTTTCTTTGTCCTTTTTGCTCACATGAAATCCCCAAATTTGGGGATAAATCCCCAAGTCTGACAGCCCTGGCTGGCCTACTGAGTTCCCTACAAGAAATGAATGAGCGAGTAGTCACATTTTTCATTTTGGTGTTAAAAAAAATGATAGAAAGAAATGACCGAAATCAAGTTTTCGGTCACATTCGGTCATTTTTTCCTATCATTTTCTTAACACCAAAATGAAAAATGTGACTACTCGCTCATTCGTTTCTTGTAGGGTTGATACCTATACAGTTTAATTACGAGTTTTGTCCCATGTTCAGTGTTGCAAAATTAAAATTTTCAAATAGGACTGAACTTCAACTTAAAGAGTACTTTTCCCACCAAATGGTAGGTAAATTTTGTTAAAAAAATTCACCATTTATGAAAATAAAAGTCAGGGCTGCCAGGTACTTTTTTTCGTTCTCCTCAAATTTAAAAATAAATTTCCCAAATATCCCCCGATAAAAGAAAGAATTCCCAAAAATAAGCTCCTGTAAAAAAATACATAATTTTGAACGGATAATTTAAATATTTATTTGAGTTTTAATTGTACCATGTTCTACAAGAGATCATTTTTATCGAAAGGAAATATTTAGTCTGGGATCACACTATGAAAGTTTTCTTTCAGAGAGTCTGAGTTTATTGGTGAGAGGGGAAGATAACATGCTATTATTCTCTCCCCTCTCACCAATAAACTCAGAATTTCTGAAAGAAAACTTTCATAATGTGAACCCAGACTTAAGACTCAGTTAGCCGGGAGTAACAGTAACAGTAACGTTACCGTAAAAAACACTCAATTTACATGATAAATTTTATGACGTCCAATTTTGGACGTCATTTTTTTGTTTAGTAGCAAACGGTGTAGAGAAGAAAGAGGGATAGAAAAATAGACATGATTTCTGTTTTCTCTTCCTCTTTCTTCTCTACACCGCTTGCTATCAAACAAAAAATGACGTCTAAAATTGGACGTCATAAAATTCATCATGTAAATTGAGTGAAAGTAAGACCAATCTATTTCTTACAGATTGAGACGTAACATCTTACTGCTAACTATAACCGTTTTAATTGCATTACAAACAACAAAATGAATCAGCTGATTTGCAACGTTACTGTTACTCCCAGCTAACTGAGCCTTTAGTTGTTTTTTAAATGTGTATACATATATACAGTCGAACTTTCCTATAATGAATTTGCATGGGACCACAAAATCACTTAATTTTTAACAAAGTTTATTATACAAAATTAATTTTATTTCCAATTTTATTAAAAAATAATGAGGCTGTTCTAGTTTGAATTACATTCTTACGTGCAGTAGTTATCCATTTGAGAATTGCTTTATTTGTTTCCCTAAAAATACAGGTTTGAAGGCTCTTGCGTTAAGTTCTTAATTGCTTGCATTCTACATTTTAAGAATTAAGGTTGCATTAGTCGACCGTAAATGTTGTGCAATGCAATATAACGTACCGTAACTTACTGTATTTTCTGTCATGCGTAATTATTATTTGACAATTTTTAGTCTTGAATAAAAACTATATTGCACCAATCAATTTTAAAACTATTTGAGGTGTGTGCTCGCATTTCTAGGTCAAGTAATAATTGACACATTAGTGGTTTGGGGCATCATTTATTACTAGTTCTAAACCGATTTTTTTTTATTTCTTTTTTAAAAACATAATGGTATGTTCATTTCCAATATTTATAATCTAGACTTAAAACTTTTACGACATTTAAAAAATTTTCCAAAAACTTAACTAAGTGATTGTTTTGCCTTTTACACACTATTTGACATTTTAATTCAATTTTCTTTACCCAATCGTCACCAAACTTCATATTAAATGTTTTTATATACAAAGAACCAAAAAGCCCATTCATTGACTTTAAAGTTCACTTTAATTTTTTTGAACACCTCTTATCAACATGAAGTTGTCCAGGAAAATGCAAATTTCGGACTTTTTGTACATAATCAAGGCGAATTTCTCGAAAAGGAGTTAACGTGGGCGAAAAAAGATGATTAGGATTAGTTGACAATACTATTCTCCATCGTTTTCCATCACTAGAATTTTTAACAGAGCGAGTTGGAGCGACTTATGTATGTACAATTTACTCTTTTGATTTCACTGGTACTATGCCAAAAAATTAATTATACCCCTAATGGACAGTGAAGAAAACATTGAAATTAAAACATGGACGTTATTTATGATTATTTTAAAGATGAAGACAAATATAGGATAATATAAAATATGCAGTGAATTTTTTCAATTCTTTCATTTAAGATGCCAATGTGACATATATAAGCTTGTGGTACATGTCTCAATCGAGGGTTGCGGGTTCTTGGAGACCAGTAACGGCAGTTGCACTCGGTCCATCACGTATTCACCGAATACCGAACTTTGAACAAAATTGTCGACGAGCAATTACGCGATGCTTACTCGACCACTGCGACATCGTGACTGACAAATCCGCACAATCGAGAATTCCAACGGCGCCACCCTCCCTCCCTCCGCACCGTTTATTACTTTTTGAAATAATCATATTTAAAAATATAAATTTGCCACCAGACATCCTGTATATAAATGAAGATGCAAATGAAACTGTAACTTAGGTATCCGCGCTGAACTTAAAGAAAAACTGTTGTCATTGCAAACACAAGTTTGCAATATTGTATGTACTGCAATTTGCACTGCTTCCTCTAAAGCGGGTTAACTCAAAATTTATAAATTTTCAGTAGAGACAAAAAACTGTTTTATTTTTATATGTACTCTTGTACTACAGAGGGAGATACAATTTGTCGGCTTAATGTGCAAACCTGTTAAATCCACTTTTTAAGTAAATTGAGATGTTGATGCTGTGTGGTAGAGAAAGATATGCCACGTACACCACGTTGTAGTTTTTCATCAGTTTGAGTCTTAAAGTGTGTCAAATCAACTATATTTTTGGGTTTCCTCTCAAGCAGCAAATAGAAAAAATAAAAACTTTTTTGTCTCTCCTGTAAAATTTGTAAAAAGGGAGTTAGCAGGTTTGCATATTCGGCTGACGATTTGTAATTTTTTTTTTGGCAAAATACTATAGGAATTGATGTAATAATTTTACAGTGTGTAATTATGACCATTGTACATGAATTTCTTGCAAAAAGTGAAAATTGAAAAATTTTGAGTTGACTCTCTTTAAAGGAACCAGTGCGAAATGTTTATACCCACACCACAATAGTGGAGAGGGTATTATACATTTGTGCTGATGTGTGTAACATCTTAAAATATGTATCCTGGACCCACCTTAAAGTATACAGATCGACTCAGAATCACTTTCTGCCTTACAAACTTTCAAACCGATTTTAATGAAATTTAAAACACATAGAACCATATTTATATGGACACATAAGCATGATTCTCGGGTACCGAATACGGTGCACTCTCGTAATTGTGTTTTAAGATACTGTGGTGTACTTTCCTATGTGTTATTCTATCCTATATTCAGAACAATGCGTTGTCGAAATGACAACTGAATGTTGTCAATATGTGTTTTCAAAAATGAACAGAACATGTTTTCGGAATGACACCATTATGTTGATAAAATGCCAACGAGGTGGTTAGAAAATGTTGACACAATATCCATTATCAAATTGATCACAGTTGTTGTTTGCTAACTTTTGACTACGGTGGTGTAAATAGTTCCAAGCAATTTCAATATAAATAAAATTTTCTTAACTCTATTCAAATTTTATCAGCTTTCTTAAATGAATGCGCTATTCCTATAGCTTATCCCATCAACAATAAATTTCAGTTTATCAATAGTATGGAATGGGAATTTAGCACATTTAAACGAAAATTTGTTAATTAATTTTTGAATCCCAAGAAAAACTTTGATAAAAAAGGCCGAAGGTTTTTGGCTTAAAAAGTTTAAAATAAAGATTTATGTAAGTAGTAGTATGGAAATCTACTTATTTTGTAAATAAAGGTGAATACTTTATTTCCTACTTAGTAATGCCTAATAGTGGTTTTAAAAAATTTAATAAAATTCATATTTAAAATATTTATTTACATAGTTTCGAGAAGTATTAATAAAATATGTCTTAAACCTTTTTTATACCCTCCACCACTATTGTTTGTAAAGAGGGTATAATAAGTACGTGTGTGAAGATAAATATGAAAAGTTAAATTCGTTTTTAAAAAATATCGCATGCCATAAAAAATATTTAAAAAAAATATCGCATGCGTATTATAAAGAAAATACGACTATTTACGCGAAATTTTGCAATTTTTATTAAAAATCAATCATTTTTATTTAATATTTAACCATAATAAGATATTGTATTAGTCTTTTAATATTAAAATGTATGATTTTTGAAAAAATACGACAGAGTGAAATTCTCATGAAAGTGCTGTGTGAGGGATATGGCCACTGTGTCCAAACCCTTCGACCTCAGGAAATCAAACATAATGGAAAATGAAGCTTATGGACAGGGCTACAATAACCTATAAGTACTTTTTCCAAATTGTATTTGTGAAAATTTTTATAAATTTTTGAAAATTTGACTTAGAGTGAAATTCTCATGAAAGTGCTGTGTGAGGGATATGGCCATTGTGTCCAAACCCTTCGATCTCAGGGAATCAAACATAATGGAAAATGAAGCTTATGGACAGGGCTACAATAACCTATAAGCACTTTATCCAAATTGTATTTGTGAAAATGTTTAAACATTTTTGAAAATTTGACTTAGAGTGAAATTCTCATGAAAGTGCTGTGTGAGGGATATGGCTACTGTGTCCAAACCCTTCGATCTCAGGGAATCAAACAGAATGGAAAATGAAGCTTATGGACATGAATACAATAACCTATAGAATTAAAATATTTAAATTAATTTTATAAAAAAGTGACCTTAAGCTTAAATAATTTATTAATGAATAATATTTAATAAAAAAGGTCGAAGAAACAGGATTATAATTTACTAATAATAAATAGATATCATATAGTTATCACTCCTGACATATGTATTCGAACTGTCGGTGGAGGGTATCGAAGATTCGGCACAGCCGAATATAGCACTCTAACTTGTTTTAATCTTAAACCGTTTTTTTGTTGTAACAAAAAGGTCAAATGTCACTTTCAGTACACTAACAGCTGAAGAATACCTTTAGAAAACTATTTTCTTTAAATAAATAGTCAGTTGGCCTAACCTCCTTACCAGAGATTTAATGTCATAAAAACTATCTAGCAATGACAGCTTTTTACTTTGTGTATTTACCTTGTAATTTAAAATGGCCTTGAAGTAAACATTATAATTATTTTATAAAAATTCACTGCACTGTCCCGTTAAAAATACATACATACTTATTTTAATTTCTTAATTTCTTTTCATAGTTTGGAATGATAATATTTCATTTTACAAAGTTCGCTAGCACACATTTAAATTTTTTTTCAATTAAAATGCAGTTGACTTGTAGAAGGTATTTTATACTTGTGCATTCTTTGTATAGTTTTCTACAAGTTTGAAAATAGTAAAATTCTATGGAAAAATTTAAATTTAGTGTGTTTTATTTTTGATCGATTTTTTGTGAATAAAAAAGTTTTTAACCCATAATTTGAATTAAGAAATAGAGAAATTATAACAAACACATACACACAACATATGTTTAAGATTAACTCACAAATAATATCATTCAAATTTAGATTTTTATAAGATTAGGAAATATGTGAACTAAAGAGCAAACTAGAGTATCTTGGGTACTTTGGTTATATAACGGTTAAATAACGTACATTAATTATATTAAATAGCTATAAAAGTTTAAAGAACAACGAAAAACACGCGTGTAGACAGAAGGAAAAATCCGCAATATGTACCAAAATTGACACCATCTTTTGTCAATAGTGAGCCAACAACGACTGCTATCAATTTGATAATGGATGGTGTATCAACATTTTCTAACCACCTGTGGTGGTTAAATTTTAAGGGCCGATGTTGAATGTGAACCACACCTAAACGTCATGTTTTTTCTGCATTCCATTTGTCATTTCCCAATTTCTAACTCAATTTGAACCATGGAAAGATACGCAATCGAGCAACGCGCTTAACTTATTCAGGCTTATTATGAAAATGCATATCGTTCACTTCGTGATTCAGTGATGAGGCACATTTTCACCTCAGTGGATTCGTCAATAAGCAGAATTGCCGCATTTGAGCGAATAATAATTCAAGAGTGATTGTCGAAAAACCTATGCACCCACAAATAGTCACTGTTTGCTGCGGTTAATGGGCTGGCGGCATTTGTGCTTAATTGTCAACATTTTCTATGCAACTCGTTGTCATTTTGTCACCATTTGGTCTCATTCTTTTATCACCAAAATGTATTCATTCCGAAATCATTTTTTTTTTAAGTTTTGATAACACACCGTTGGTATAATGAAAATATTCAGTTGTCATTTCGACAACACACATTGTTCTGAGTGTAGAAGAGAATAACCCATTTTGAACCCAAGTAATAAAAAACATATGATGTATATTTATTTATCTTACATATTTAACAAAAATTACAAATTACACAACAATATTACAATATTACAGCTTCATTTACATCTTTATTTATATACAGCAGTTTCTATATGTCACATTAGAATCTTAAATGAAAGAATTGTAAAATTCACATATTGCATATTTCATATTATTGTATATTTTTCCTTATCTTTAAAATAATCATAAAAACTTCCATGTTTTAATTATAATTAACGGGTCCGCCATCTAACGTTTTTTTATTCAACTAGTGCTTATTTTGTGAATGGTAACATTAAGCTCATGTGTGATTTGACAGATAATTAGTTTTATCCTTCCGCTGAACGAATATGGTTGGGTATACGCTTGAACAACGCTGGTAAATATTGCCTGCGATCGACTTACAGAAGATGCCGATTTTGCCAAAGAAATCTTCTTTTCAGATGAACCTCATTTTGATCTTGGCGGGTATGTAAACAAGCAAAATTGTCGCATTTGGGGCAGAGAAAACCTACACGCATACATTGAAAAGCCGATGCACCCAAACCAGTCACTGTTTTTTGCGGATTTTGGTCTAGAGGCATAATTGGGCCATTTTTCTTCGAAAATTAGCAAGGAGTGGCCGTTAAAGTCAATGGCGATCGTTATCGGGCCATGTTGAACGAATTTTTGTTCACAAAAATTGAAGAGGAGGATATTGGCAACATTTGGTTTTAACGGACGGCGCTACGTGCCACGCAGCCACTCGATGTTTTGCGCCCTGTTTTTGAAGATCGCATTCTCAGCCGCAGAGCTGATGTCGTTTGGCCACCTCGGAGCTGGGATTTGACATCGTTGGACTATTATTTGTGGGGTGCCGTCAAAGATAAGTGTTACGCCGACAAGCCAGAGACAATTGACGCTTTAAAGGACAATATTCGTGAAGCCATTGGTGAAATACAGCTTCACACAATCGATAATGTGCTTAAAAATTGGACCAATCGTGTAGGCTACTGCATGGCCAGCAGAGACAGCCATTTGAATGAAATTATTTTCCATTATTAACCGGAAGGATTGTGCTTTCAAAAAAAAAAGAAATTTGAGAAAATATTCAGTAGTTTTTTTTTATAGCATTTTCAAAAAAAAAAAGTTATTTGGCGGACCCTTTATTTGTTTTCACTGTCCATGTTTTATTTTTTTTACTTTACACTAATTTTAATTCACTTATGTACATTTGAACTTTCTTATTTTCTTAAGCTGAGAATACAAAAGTTGTTGGTTTGACAACATAATTGTTTATTTACATATGTATTATCCAACCTTATTCCGGTTGTCGTTGTCGCAATCGATCAAGTCGTTTATTGTAAGAGATTTAAGAACACTGGTAGTGTGTTACAAAAAACGACTTGATCGATTGCGACAACGGTAACCGGAATAAGGCTGATTATGTTTATTCGACCTTTAAATTTTCAATCCAAATTTCGAAGCCAATAATCAATTCATATAGGATTGTGTATTTACGCTAATAATAATGACAAAAAGGCGTTATGTATTTGACAACAAGATGTTGTCAATATGACAACGTTGACATTTTTTACATCTTTGGTATCAATTTGATAATATTTTGTTAAACATTTGACAACAGATGTTGTCGAAATATTGCCAGTATTTTGTTGTTGTTTTAATACCATTGGTTGACAATTTTTTAAAGTCTTTTTATTCTCTTTGTTCACACATCTTACCAACACAGGCATCAAGTTCGACTTTTTTTTCAGAATATAAATTACATTTTTGAGAAAATAATTTTTTATTCAAATAATACACTCCACTATAGGTGGAAAAGCGATATAACTTTTCACGGTTAGCAAGAACCCCAGAGGTGGAAAGGGTATACATATATGTACTAGTTTGTCATTCCGTTTATTATTTCTACAATATTCATCTTAGACCCTATAAAGTATATACATATATTCTTGGATCATATGAGTAGCTAAGCTGATTTAACGATGACCGTCTGTCTGTTGAAATGTGTTTTCCGAAGACACTAGATATGATGGGAAGTCGGTTGTTAGATATTTATGCCACATATGCTCTCTTAAAATTTGCTATTAAAATTAAGCCAGATCGATGCGTAGAAAAAGAAATCGTTCAAATGACGAACAGTGATCTAGTCTGGCATTGCCATCATAAAGCAAACAAAAAATTACATATTCTTTGTTTTGCAACACACTGACATAGAATAAATATTAAGGTCCAATTAGACGTGACATAACCATAATGCCACAGCCGATATGATGACCGTAGAAACCAAAATTAAATTGGTTTGTATGGTATGTGTATGTCGTTTTGGTAATACAGTGGTTACGGTAAGGGAGTTTTTTTTATGATTATGTCACGTCTTATTGGACTATTAGACAGCCTTTTAGAGAATTTCTACAACATTTAATACAACAAATAAAAATAAAATCGGTCAAGCGCAACCATTTGATACCCTAAACTACAGTATATGTACAAACATACATTTTCGAGAGTGTACCCTTTTTGTGACCTATTGGCTATCACGGACCCACCAGAACAAAATTATGTAATGAGGTTAAGAATCACATAAAAGTTTTTTGTGCCGAATAATAAGATTAAGATATCAATCACATCTATATGAGATTTTGGGATGGTACCTATAGGTAATTTGGACCTACCAGTACCAGTTTTTCATAAAATATCTGCTTAATGCTTCATAGGTCTAACTGAAACTGGGTTCTAGATAAACGAAAACGTTAAAGGCCCTTTCGACCCCATTCCGTTCAAAATGGTAAAATTGACGAACATAAGTGTTAGTTAACTTTGTGTAGCAGGTGCCACTTCCACTAAAATATTCATTGTTCTTTCCAGACCATCGGTTATATATGTCCTGTCAAAACTTTATTAAAATCGGTCCAGTGATTTTTAAGCCTAAACGATACAATCAAGCAAACAATTTCTTCTGTAGACTTATGTTTAAACTGAAGTGCGAATAAAAGAGTACTTTTGATACTTTTTTTACTTTAATTTTACATTTTGGTTACAAATTTTTTTTGGTCGTGGCAACGCAGTTTATGGCATATAAAGCTATTTCCGGGTGTAGTATTTGTATGAAACTATGATCAAATATGGACCGATTACATTAAAATTTGGTAAGATGATTAAGATTTTAATAAAATAAGTTTAGCCGAAATTTTATCTTAATACCAACATAATAAGATGATTTATGGGCAAACAGATCTATTGCGGAAAGAAGTTTATATGGGGGCAATGTGAAATTAAAGACTAATTTTCATTATTTTCAATAGGTTTCGTCCTGATGACAAATCAAACATATGTACCAAATTTCATTAAAATTGCGACCCGCACTTTGCGCACCAGGCACCAGTCGGACGGACTGAAGGACATCGTGATTCTGAGTCGATCGGTATAGGTCTAGTGCCAATATTTTTTAGTGTTCCACACATCAGCACAAACGCATAGTACACAGAAAAAATGGAAAATCAACTTCAATTAACGTATTTGTTAGAAATTTGTACTATTAATTAAATTCCGTACTGATTTTCCGCCAGCAAACAAATTGATCATATCAATTAACACATTTGGAAGTTTGAGCTTTTCTTGCTGTTCAGTTTCAATCTATAGGTTTAATTGAAATGTGACCACTAGCAAAAGGGGCTACATAAAACGTAAACACAAATCCACATATTTTATTTTCAATCAACACATTTAATTGAAACAATTAAAAAATTGTTTGAAACTTTAAAATATTTTGAAGTTTGTGTGTATGTTTTCGTATTTGCAAATATACACACAAACATTTTAATTTTTATTTTCAATTAAGGCAAATTAATTGGAACAATTAAAAAAATTGTTTCAAACAGCATTATTGAATTAATTGAAAAAATTTTTTCTGTGTACTCTTTCGACTATTGTGGTTGGGTATACAAAATAATACTTTTTGCAAAAAGTGATTTAAAAAAAGCATCAACAATTAAAACAACTAATTTTTTAATTGAGTCGAAAAGTCTCTTATTTTGTTTGTTTCGTTTTTTATTTTATATGTGAATAAAAATCATTAAAAAGGATTGCGACTTTAATTTTCTTAAACTTCTTTTTTCGACTTTTTTTTTAATAAAACGACCATTTCAGTCACTTTTTGAAAATTTCTAACGGCAACCCTGCACCATTAAAAAATTTAGAATATTCTAAGAATTTTTAATTTGGTGGGAAAGGACCCCCCTTATGGCCATACCTTTCGGTTTAGTATTGTAGATCCGACATTTCGACATTCTTTATTTAAAAAGCCAAGTTCATCACATACTGCGACCGACATCACCGTAAATTGTATTAGCCCTTTCAATGAAAAAAAAAATAAAAAAAATATGTTTAGTAATTGTAGGCAATAAAAAAATAAAGAACGTGTATCTTTTCTAAAAAAAACAAATAAAATGATGCAGTTGTTTTATAAAAAAGAAAAAAAAAATAAGAAAAATAGCAAATTAGAACTTATAAATCAATGAAGAAAATAAGTGCCATTAAACAGATGACAACGATAAGAAAAAGAAAAAAATGTCAACAACAACAGCCATATGAAATGATATAATAAAATTATATTTGCCAATAAATTCATTATTTCCAACTAACATACATCTACAGCCACCACATCTACTACATTTGTAGACATCTCTTTCACTCACTCACACCCAGTCCAACCCCTAAAAACATCTTCGTCAAGCACTTAAAAAAATTCTAAAGACACATCAAGTGCTGTAAGAAAAAAAGGTAAAAGTGATAAATTGAGGTATTGATGTGCAAGTTAAAAAATAGAACGACACCATTTCCTAGAAAAAGGCAATATAGGACTGGATCAGGGAGGTAAGTTTTAAGTTAAATTGTGGCTTAAAAAAAGGTTTATAATTTTCTTTGATATATCGCACACTAAATCATAAAAAATCACAACTCAAAATGTGTCCAAATCGTTAATTTATTCACAAATATTTCACAAATTAATGGATCGATTACGGATGACAACTGAACTGAAGTTGAGTTGCCAGCAGCGAAATCAAACAACGCCGCTTATGTTAAAATACAAAATAAAAAATAAAAATTTTTGTATATTTTAACATGAGCGGCGTTGCCTGACTTCGCTGCTGGCAACTTAACTTCAGTTACGTTTTGCGTTTTTCTTGCAATCGGCCTTTGTTTCTTGAAAATATTCTAGTTAATTTGAACATACTTTTGGTATTTGCGATTTCAAGTAAGAATCGCAAATGTTGAGCATTTAGAGTATGTCACGATAATTTGATTTGCTTCACTAGCGTGATTAAAACAAAAATGCAAAAAAGGCAGCTTTCAAAGAAAGGTAGGTAGGTAGAAAGGCTGGTGTGAAGTCTCCTTCAAACACTTGCCCAGAGAGCAATATGGTCCATTGCCTTATTCAGAGAGAGATATGTTAAGATGGAAAGTAGGTGAAATAAAGAGAAAGTATTAGATAGAGTTAAAAGATAGACAGGAAAATAGAGTTTCGGACCAAACCCGAGAGAAATCCTATTCAGCCCTACGTGCGGCCAGCACCCAGCATCCTCTCTCGCAGCCAGGCCATCCCCAATACGAATCCTATCAGACCCTCGAGTCCACAACCCGAGACATCCCATAATTCGTCAAAGAATCGACTGCCTAGCCACATCAGCCTGCTACCCTGTATCCTGGGTCAGTGGCACGGAATGTGCTCAACTGTGTCCTACTCCGCCTGGTACTCACACAACCCGCACATATCCGACAAGTCGGCTGCCATCCTCACCGCAATCCTGTCTATCATACAGTGGCCCTTGATAATCCCTATAATGGTCCCTACGCAGACCCTACTCCTGCACAGCGACTCCGAATCGGACTTCCTAAGCACCGGCCACAGCGTCCGCGCTACCCGGTAGTGCGTTCGGATCCCCAGACCCGATTGGTCGTGCCCAGAATCCATTCCCTGATCCTTCCAAAGTAGAAGCCCATTGGAGGCCAAACCGCCTCCATACAGTTAGGATCCTCCATCTCTGAGCCCTGTTTCAAAGAAAAATACACAATATTTTTTGTCCCTTGACGCCTTTGTGTGCTCTGTGACCAGCATCATTCCCGAAATGGTTTTTAATTTAATAACTTAATGCACATACAAAAATAAACTAAATGAGAAGCAAGAGTTGTCAATTTTACTTTTTATACATGAAAATAATTTGTTTTCTTCTTGTTCTGTGGTTTTTGTTGTTTCTACACACAGCAAGCAAATCGTTTTTAACTAATTGTGTTGGTGTTGTTGTAGTGTTTGCAACAAACTTTGATAAGCTAAATGAGATTTAAACGCTTTTATTTTGTTAAATAACACGATTTCAGATTCGATTTTAGCACAGAAACACACTCTTAATTTAACTTTGAAAGGAAATAGTGTTAAATTAGAAATATGTACCAATAAAAAATTTTTTTTACATTAATTTTAATTGATCTCGTCTACCATTCGTTAAATAAGATAATCATTTAAACTGTTCACACGTCACAAATGATTAAATTTCAATACCGGAACGAAAATTCTGTGGCCAAATTCGTTTAAACCAGTGTTTGAAAATAAACACTTAATATCGTTTCTTAGTGTTCGGTTCGGTAGATTTGTGGAAAACTCAAACGCTAATAGTGTTTGTGTAGAAAATCATTAAAAAAATAACGTTTCCCTGTTAGTCATCTTATGAACACAAAAATATAACTGTTTTTATCAAACTCAACAAAATATGAGAACATTTAATTCCGTTCGGTTTTTTTTTAATCCACAAACTTCATTGTGTGGTTCGTCTTATTAATGTTCGTCCCTTTTGGCTGGTAGAAAAACCAAAAATTTTTTACAAAAGCAAAATACCCATACGAAAAATTTTATGTTTATTCATTTCGTTGTCAATGTAAAAACAAACATTATGGAACATTTAATAGTATCACTAAAATTGTTTCGTTTTTTTTTAACGAAGAACAGAACATTTTCATTCTTGAAAATAGTTACGAACGGTATTAAGGGTTGTGTTCGTCTACACAATCACTAAAAAAATAGATATCGTTCTTGGGTGTGTGAGTCGAACGCTAAAAAATGTACTGTTTATTTTCTACAGTATCACTACAATTGTTTCGTTTTTTTTTTAACGAAGAACAGAACATTTACTTTCTTAAAAATAGTTACGAACGGTATTAAGGGTTATGTTCGTATACACAATCACTAAAAAAATAGATATCGTTCTTTGGTGTGTGAGCCAAACGCCAAATAATGTACTGTTTATTTTCTACAGTATCACTACAATTGTTTCGTTTTTTTTTAACAAAGAAAAGAAAAATTTCTTTCTTAAAAATAGTTACGAACGGTATTAAGGGTTATGTTCGTCTACACAATCACTAAAAAAATAGATATCGTTCTTGGGTGTGTGAGTCGAACGCTTAAAAATGTACTGTTTATTTTCTACAGCATCACTACAATTGTTTCGTGTTTTTTTAACGAAGAACAGAACATTTACTTTCTTAAAAATAGTTACGAACGGTATTAAGGGTTATGTTCGTATACACAATCACTAAAAAAATAGATATCGTTCTTTGGTGTGTGAGCCGAACGCCTAATAATGTACTGTTTATTTTCTACAGTATCACTACAATTGTTTCGTTTATTTTTAACAAAGAAAAGAAAAATTTCTTTCTTAAAAATAGTTACGAACGGTATTAAGGGTTATGTTCGTCTACACAATCACTAAAAAAATAGATATCGTTCTTGGGTGTGTGAGTCGAACGCTAAAAAATGTACTGTTTATTTTCTACAGTATCACTACAATTGTTTCGTTTTTTTTTTAACGAAGAACAGAACATTTACTTTCTTAAAAATAGTTACGAACGGTATTAAGGGTTATGTTCGTATACACAATCACTAAAAAAATAGATATCGTTCTTTGGTGTGTGAGCCAAACCCCAAATAATGTACTGTTTATTTTCTACAGTATCACTACAGTTGTTTCGTTTTTTTTTAACAAAGAAAAGAAAAATTTCTTTCTTAAAAATAGTTGCGAACGGTATTAAGGGTTATGTTCGTCTACACAATCACTAAAAAAATAGATATCGTTCTTGGGTGTGTGAGTCGAACGCTAAAAAATGTACTGTTTATTTTCTACAGTATCACTACAATTGTTTCGTTTTTTTTAACGAACGGTATTAAGGGTTATGTTCGTATACACAATCACTAAAAAAATAGATATCGTTCTTTGGTGTGTGAGCCGAACGCCAAATAATGTACTGTTTATTTTCTACAGTATCACTACAATTGTTTCGTTTTTTTTAACGAAGAAAAGAAAATTTTCTTTCTTAAAAATAGTTACGAACGGTATTAAGGGTTAAGTTCGTCTACACAATCACTAAAAAATAGATATCGTTCTTGGGTATGTGAGCCGAACGCCAAATAATGTACTGTTTATTTTCGAACACTGGTTTAAACACTTAAACAAGTACAATACCGTATGTCACGGTAGATTGCATTTATTTTTGCCAGTATTCTCTTTCGTTCGTTCCGGAGTGTGACAGACTGGAACTACAATTATGGTCTTGTAAACATATGCAAAACTTATTAAATTATCGCAATTTAAAGAAATCACATTATTTTTTTTGATGTGACTTTTAACATAATAATACACACTTTAAATAAAATAACACGTGTTGAATAACACTTGACCTCCTCCTCTGAATACAGTGGGTGACAATAAGTGAGAGAAAGCAATTGATTGAAATAATCGATTTTTGTTTAAATCTTTTACAAACGAGTGGCCGTTTGTGCTCAATACTTCTTCAATACTGTAGTAAGTTGGTCTTATTCATGCCAATAAATAATCTTATCAGCTCTAATGGCGTATGCCAGTATAAAAATTACTTTTAGGTTATTTTGTTCTGCAAACATTTTGTATTTTCTGTCATCATAAAGGTAGAATAATAAAAAAAAAACAAATTCCCATTATTGACAAATCCCCCATTGTTAATATATAGATATTATGTCTGTTCTATGTCTGCGTTAATAATTTTTTATTGAAACATTTCATTTCCATTCCATTTAAAATGATTTCCTTGCTTCGATTTCTTAACTAATTGCTGCAATTTTTGCTAACATTTTCGATTTGCTTTAATTTCCTGTTAAATATAATTTCAATAATTTTCTTTTTTTTTCAATTAAAATTTTCAACACTTAACGTTATTTACATAAAAAAGAAGAAAAAAAAAAAAAGATTGGCGGACGTAGAAATAGATGGACATCCAAAGAAATAGCAAAGATTTCATGCATATTTGCGCCAGCCATTTTCATTTATTTCGATTGAATTATTAATTTCAATAACATGGCAGATGGAATAGCCAAAAGAGAAGAAAACAAAAATAAAAGAAATGAACAAACTTTAAAACTAAATGAAAATTTAAAATTAATTGGTTTTTAAACATTAAACTGGGCAGCTAAGGCGAATTTATGTAATCGGTTGTGTCGATACTGCAACAAGTACAACACCAAAAACACAATATTGTATTTTATTTGTTGCTTTCGCAGGTCGATATGTCAAAAGCACAAGCAACTTTTGACATTCCTCTCTCTAAGTAAGAAAAAAAAAACGTAGCACAGCAATCTGAAAAATAAATTCGCCTTGTATGGAGCGCAACAATATAAACCAGAGTGTCGAAACGTAGTCCAGAATGTACTAATAAAGTGACCTCACAAGCGCAGCTGTTTGCAGTGATTTTCTTCGTGTGTTACATTTGGCGTCATTTTTTTTGTTTATTTACATTTTTTATGAAGGCATTTTCACATTTTCCGTCTCAATTCTAGCAACAAAATGCCTGTTGTTTTTTCTATTCTTTCATTGTTGTAGTACTGAGGTCACTTTATTAATACATTTTGGTTGAGTCAGCTGGAACTTCAGCAACAATTTGTATGAAATTGTTTCTGACGTTTAAAATAATTTTCTTTAGTTTTGATTGAAAATTTTAACAAAATGTTCTAACAAATAATAATAAATACGTAATATTGTTCTGGGCGTAATTTGCAAACGGTTTCTTTATTTAAAATGTGTGTGGTCGCGAAAATTGTTGCTCTATTATGAACACCAGTGAAAATGTTGCTGCCTATTGTGCACAAAGCTTTACTTGTTTTATTTTATTTTTACGTATATCTGGAGAACGGCAGAAGCCAAAGTTTGCAAATTAGGTACAAGCATCTTGGTTATCGAAACACTACATCGGATAACATATGGGCGGGATTGGACAATTGGGCGTGGCACTTCCCATACAAAGACATAGATTTCTGTGTATTTGGAGAACGGCAAAAGCCAAAGTTTTTAAATTTGGTACAAGCAGCTTGGTTATCAATTCACAACATCCGACAAAACGTGGGCGGGATTGGACAAGTGGGCGGGATTGGACAAGTGGGCGTGTTACAAAATTGATTTATTTAAATCTTAAGAACAGTATTTTTATAACTTTCTGAGATTCGGCGTAGTCGAATATAGCACTAACATACCCTTCGCCGGAGCCACCATGCAGGGGGCTAATTCTGGCAGTCGTATACGATCAAATACTTAAGGCCCAACCAGAATGTGAATAACGTGGCTTAAGCGAATACTACATGTATTCATATGTGTCAAACCATATTGAACTAAAGGAATCTTTTTGTTAAGTTTTATGAAACTGTCATTTGCTTAAGCAAAGTGTTTTTTTTCACTGGTTTTTGTTTTTTATTGCATTTGAGAGGCTTTTTGTTTATTTTTTGACAGCAGGTTAAGTTTTTTTATGCACATTCTGTTCGGGCCTTTACTCGTACGTTAGATTTTTTTTATTTTTGGTTCGTTCAGTATCGACTGATAGAATAAGAAATAAGATCACTATCGAAATTGCTTTCGAATCGGAAACAATTTCGATCACGACTACCAGAATATTTTTGACAATAAATTCTTGAGAGAAAATAATTCAATGGCGTGAAAACAGGGGCCTAATTCTGGCAGTCGTGATCGATTACTTTCTCGATTCGAAAGCAATTTTATTTCATTCGATACTTAGCGAATCGAAATTATTTTTTCAGTATTGTGAAACTCAAATTAATGCTTTATAACACTGAAAAAATAATTCCGATTGGTTTAGTATTGACTAAAATAATTAGATACTAAATTGCTTTCGAATCGAGAAATTTATCGATCAAGACTGCCAGAATCAGGCCGCAGATACACGAGATGGCCGGTTTATAGGTTCGTTAAAATTAGGTAAAGTTATGAGATTGTCGAATATTTTACAGTAAGTTGATTGTGTTACGCGTTGTATGACATGTGGCCCCATCCTCCTCAAACCACAAAAACAAATGTCGAAAATTGTCATTAAATAAAAATGAAAAAGAAATAAAACGACCAAGCAATATTTTTTCTAACGAGGTGGAATATTTAATAAAACTTGTTGATGAAAACAAGGACACCATTGAATGTTTGTTGGTCAATCGGAATTTTTAAACAAATTCTTTGTTCTTATGTAAATAAATTAAAACGATTTGGGCGTGTTCTTATAGCTGTTGATTTTACAACAATTTGTCGTATTAAAATGTTTAAAAGACAATTTCACCAAGTTAAGTTATAACTAACTATTAATTAAACATCCAGTTAACAATATGTTTTGACAGTTAGAACTGACAGTTTTAAAATCTTCTGTATCTGAATATATATCATTTGAAAAGTTAATTTTAATTATTTTTCAGAATCGTTTTAAGATTCATAAATAATATTTCCTCTTCTCGGCTGTTCATTCTGTGGACAGTTCTGTCGCAAGTTTAAACCGCCAACTTTGGGCGTTTAAACTAGCAAACAAAATTATAAAATCCACAACATAAAAACGACTTTCAAAGATGTATTCAAATTTAATCGCTAATCTCTAAGCCAAAAACTGGCTCTTAATCGTTATTCCAACAACCTACAAAGCGCAGCGCTGCAAACAGTGAAGGTGTATTGGGTATTATGGTGTTTGGACATTTGCTTGATACTAATCATCTTTCCAAATACAGCAATTTAGTTTATTGACATAGCCATTTAACCAAAATGTGTAACTGTCAAATCAGCAGTCACATTAGATAGATCTCCGCCTCTTAACACAACACTATATGATAAAGACTATAAACTCGAAATAAGTATAGACTATGGACTCGATATCATAGGATAGGATAGGATATCAAATCGTTTTTAGTATACTCCATAATCTTAGTTCAACCCATTTTCGTGCTACACTACTTGACTAGACAGACTGTAGAGTTAATACAAATTAATCATAAGACTTTGTATACGACTTGACTATAGACTCAACTGGCTATGTTTTACATTTTAGATACGGCTATAGGCTCGACTTTAGGGTTAAATATAGAATCGACTCTACTATAAACTCGATTATACTGTAGGACTTAACTATATCTTAACTACTTAATCTACTATAGGCTTAAATCTTGACTTGACTATAGACTCAACCTTAGGACTTAACCGTAGACTTCCATAGACTTAAATTTTTTTCCTATTAAGCCAGTGTAGAACTTGTGTATAAGTATCCACGAAATATGTCGAATTCGATTAAAACCGCTACATTCGTCTTTGTAATTTTTTATAATTATTTTTCTAATTTTCTTTAATTTTCAATTTTCTTGTTTTTTATTATTTTCTTCATTTAAAATTTGTTAAATTAATTTTAAATTTTAAGTTTGAATTTTGTTTAGATTTTATTTAATTTTTAATATTATTAAATTTGAATATTTTTTCTCTGAGTGTAGGGCACTCGTTGGAATTTTCCAATTCTCTTAAATTTCCTTTATTTTGTTATACATATACATATGTATATGGGCAACTTCAAAAATATGTATAAACCGATATTTGAGCATGTGAAATCCGTTCGTGTTAATCATTTTTAATAAACGGCGCAACTTTTACTGCGGTTTAAAGTTAAACAATAAAAAAAAATGTATAATTACAGTTTTTGTTAAAATTGAAAAAGGATAACGCGTGTGGATTATACCCCTTAAAGTCTTTCTTAGCACACTTAAATATTTGTAAAAGCTTAAATACTTTTTAAAATACACTGAAAAAAAATTAAAAAATTTTTTTTAATTGTTTTACTCAAATATTTATTCTTAGAAGCATTCAGCAAATGCTACTATGATCACAATTTGTTTCGCTTCTCAGTTTTATTTGGATACCTAAACATGTTCCCATGCCATGTTTTGATATAAAAAATGCTTAAAAAAAATTGTTTTTTTTGCAAAAATTTTTAAAAGTTCATAAAATTTTTGCGTTTAAAAATTTTAAAGTGCGTTTTCTCCTCGGAGGTGGCCTTTACGAAGTTACTCATATCACGCAATACATTAGCCAACTTAAAAGACAATTCAGATTGCCAGACGCAAAAAAGATACATTTTTAAAAAATTTACGCTAATTTCTTTTAAGTTGTCCGTGATACGTTATTGGTGTGCTGACACCAACTTGATATATCTACATCAAACTTTATAAAATTACGCAGTTTTTTTTTAATTCTGCGCGTAAAACTCAATTTTATTAATCGGCGCAAAAACCCTATGTAAAATCTTCAAACAGTTTTAAATTTGGAAAATTTTGGTTTCACTTGTAAACCACTATGCAACTCAAAAAATCAAAAAATGTTTTTTTAGTGGATATATGCTCCAAGTCTAGTGACTATATTTTGTATTGGTTTGGATATGAAAGCTAAAAACTATTACAAAGAAAACGGAATGGATGAAAAAACTCTTGCAAGTTTCAAGTAGTTTTTTTAATTTTTCGAATTTTAGATGACCACCAATTCTTAAGGACTTTTGCCGTTGGCAGGGTTTAAAAGCACCAATCAGCTGGATGCTTTTTATTTTTGCTTTTGCCACTGCTATTGAAATTTTTTTTTTAATGACTCATTGCAAGAGCAAGAGGCACCAACCGGCCAAGTATTTGGCGTTGAAAATATTTAACCATCAAGTGACAATTTTTCTTAATGAGTTGAACCAATAATACAACCAGCAGATTTGCCAACAGATACCCCAACCAGAAGAAGAACTCATCAGGTGCAAGAAAGTTTCGTTTCTTATTATATGTTCTTACTTGGAACTGGGAAGTTCAGGAGGGTTGGAATCATCACGAATTTGTCTTCTTGTACATAGCACATCTTTACAAGAGTTTTCCTTTTTAAATCCTTTTTATTTGACACAACAGTTCAAAACACTTGTAGTTTAAAAAAATTATTTAATTTTATAAAATTTGCACTTGTCAAACGTGAGTTTGGTTGTGCATAAGTTGGGTTTACTCTCACTCGACCAAACTGAGTTGAGTGGAGATCCGCAATAGGGGCATATGTATGTATGAAAATCGAACTTGAACATAAAGGGTGTCCAAAAATTGAGGTACCATTTTAATATTAATAAAAAAAGAGGTTTCTTTTTTAAATATTATAAATATATTTATTTCAGGTTCCGGTTAAAAATGAAAAATTAAGTCTGTCAAGTGAACCCCTCTACTGGACCAGCAGGCTCCCAAACTTATACTAAAATTCTCAATCACGTTCTTCAATAAACTGTTGTCAATAGTTGATATCTGCTTGATAATGTGGTACTGCTATGGGATTTTTGCTTTACACTTTCAGTTTCAAAAACCTCACAAAAAATAGTTTAAATGTGTCAATCGCACGATCTTGGTGGCCAATTCACTAAATACTCCTCTAAAAGAAATTATGTGATTTTCGAACTTTTCTTTCAAAAGATCCATTATTTCTCTTGCTGTATGGTAAGTGGCACCATACTGTTAAACCACATTGCCTCTTCGTATAGGTCATAAATTTTCTGCCACAAAAAGCTTCGGATCATCTCCCTGTAGCGATTTCCATTGACCGATGATATTTCAAATTTAGGCAACCTTTATTGGGTTAGGCAACTTTTGTCAGTTGCCATTTTGACAGATCGGTAAACGAAAAAATGCAAACAATTAAGGCAAAGAAATGAAAATAATTAAAGTTACGTACATTTATTTTTTTTTGATGACCGAGAAGAAGAAGTGAAGGTGGGCGATACTTGGGAAGTAACTCTAGTCTTCTCGAATTACCTGTACTTGTAAACAAATTTTTGTCTTCTTAACCCTTCGTCTTACTCATGAGTCTGGCCAGACCTTTTTCGATTTTAAATGTTATTTTAGTATATTTAAAACACAGGTAAGGACTTGAAATTTCAGGTACCCTTCTAAAATTTAGTTTACTATAAACATTTGAAAAATATAACCTGGAAAGGATATATGAGGAAACTTATTCGAATATTTTACTGCACACATCACATTCGTAACAAATGTGGTCTGGCCAGACCCATATATATTTTGTATAGAAGATGCCTTATTTTTAACTTTCTTTCTTGCTGTTTTTAATTATTTTTTTGTTAAATTATCTATTATTTATTTATTTTTATTAAACACACAAACTATTAGCTCCATCTAGTTCTCAATTTAACCCTCCCTATTTCACATGTTTTTTAATTTCACATTCGTAACGCATGAGTCTAGCCAGACCCAACAAACTTTTGAATAAATAAAACCAATTTTTTTTTTAACTAAATATCATATTATACACATTTAAAATTTAAATAAAATATGAAAATATGTTTTTAAATTACATATAAATGTGTATAATATAACATTTAGTTAAAAAAAATTGGTTTTATTTATTCAAAAGTTTGTTGGGTCTGGCTAGACTCATGCGTTACAAATGTGAAAATAAAAACATGTGTAAGACGGAGGATTAAAGATGCTGTGACTAATTAAGTAGAGACTATAAAGACTAAACACAAATTCATCGGTCAATAAAAATCAATATACATATGTATATCGAAATGTTTTTAATATGTACTTGGATTCAATTCCGTTTGTTGGACTTGTAAGTAGTGCCCGACCGAAGCCACTTTTTTATGCCGATGTTGAAGCTCGGAAAAATTGGATAAGTTCGGCAGAACCGAAACCGAAGCCGAACTTTACTTATTCAAATTCACAACAAGCAAAACTTTGAAATATTCAAGATCAATTAATTTATTAAACAGATAAACTGGGTTTTTTATACAAAGTCTTGGTAATTCGACTTTTAACCTAATTATTGTCTTAACTTTTAAATAAATTATGCTACTTTTTATACATAATTTCTTTCTACAATTAAACCCACTGTGCATGACACTTAATAAAATCAAAAATATACCTAAACACAATTTCCACAAGCACATGGATAAAAACAGAGATCGTACATACATACATACACACATACATACATAAATGCACAATTGATGGCAATTTCTTAATGAAATGAAAGAAAAAGTAAAAAAAAAATTGGTCACGATGTCAATCATTCAACTTAAATGGTTGGATAGACTATTGACCTTAAGACCAACAAAATTTATACAATATTTTCTATTTTTGTAAAGTGTAAAAAAAAATTATATTTTTTTCTGCTAAATTGTTCTTCTTTAGTGTATTATTTTGAGTTTTCAATTACAGTATTTCGAATACGTGTTTATTTTATGATTCCAAAAAGTCATGAACCGTCTGTTAAGTTTTTTTTTTTTCATTAATAATTCTACGAAATTATTTGTAGACAGACATGGGTCCTAAACCCGCCACAAAAACAATTAGCAAATGTTTTGTCTCACAATTTAATATTCAACAAATGGAACAACAACAACAAAAACACATAAAATACTTTAATTTTATAATAATAATCAAGGACCGGATTTTTATGCAAATGCATATTTGTTGTCGTCAGTCTGAGATCAACATTAACTTAATATCTTTTCGAATCAAGAAATTTTAAATAAAATGGCATCGATATGTTAGTGCATATTTTTGCATATTATGCTTTAAATGCATAATTTTGCATATATTGCTGACATTGCATATTTTTGGTGCATTTTTGGGAAAAAATGGGGAAAAAATATTTTGCAAAGTACATCGCGTTTTGTCGCATATTAGGAGAAGTATCCTATAACAACAATGTGGTTGAAATCAGTCGTGTATTATGCTGAAAATTTTGAACAATTCAAGGATGTGATGGAACGATGGTAATGCAGTACCAAAAAAAAAAAAAAATAAATAACAAATTTACAAAATATAAAATTTCGGATAATTTTTAAGTCTTCAAATTACGGATTTATCTCTGAGACTATTGTAAAATTAGAGAAATCAAATCCATTGAGAATGCAAATTAAATTAATTGATAATGTCATAAATAGAATGCTGGCATATTCAATTTAAATTTTTACGAAAACAGCGTAGTGGAAAATGAATGTATATGAAAATTTTATATGAAGGTTTGCATATCTATCTAACAAGTGACTGAATTTACATTATTGTTTTACTTTATATTTTGTGTTTTACTATATTTTTACTTCTGCTTTTTTGGTGTACCTTATTTTCGTTAACGAGACTGAATTTTTAGGGGTTTTATGTTATTTTAATGATTTGTTTATGATTAAAAAATGTGTTAGGAAAAATTTAAAGTGCATATTTTTTCAATTTAAAGCGCATATTTTTCTATTTTAAGTGTATGTTTTATGCGCATAAAACTCGATTTTAACTGCATAAAAATCCGGTCCCTAATAATAATAAATATTAAAAAAAAATTTGGAGAATTTAAATGCAATAGTAAAAATATTTCCCAAAAAATTTGTTGAAAAAAATTTTGCAGCTGAAAAAAATGGTTGAATGAAATATTAAAATTAAAGGAATTAAATCGAAAATGAAGAACTAAATAACGAACACTAACAAATACATATCACAAACATATTTCAAATTTTAATTCAAAATGTTTACATGAAAAAATGTGCCAAGAACAAAATATTATTTTAATATAATTTGTTTTTTAATGTTCAAATTTTTCGCCTCATTTTTATTCGTGAGTTTATTTGACAGTTCAAAGCGGGAACTTTTCTCGCCAAAAAGGTTACAGACTATATGGCATTTTTGATTCATTTTAAACATTTCACTCAAAAAGTTTCTCGACGCGATACTTACAGAACATGGGCACATGGTGTAATCAGGGCTGCCAGGTAATTTTTTTCTTGTCCCCAAAAAATTAAAAAAAATCCCAAAAAATCCCCGAATTAAAAAAAAACCTTAAAAATTTATTATTGGTGATTTTTTTCTAACTACATTTATTTTAAAAAAAATAGTAAGAAAAATTTTAATTAGAAATCCCCAAAATTCCCTACATAAAAATTTTTAGTAAAAAAATTATTTCATTTTGATTGTAGCGACTGGTTTCGGCATGCCTTTTTAAATCCTTTTTATGCGATTCCAGTGAGGAATTACAAGCAGAACAATATGCTGTTTTTGAAGACGAATGAGAAAATGTATAAGAATTTGGAGCTAGTTCAATCGGTTTAAGCCATCCTTAAAATTAACAATAAAAATACATATTTTCCCCAACTTTATTATATTGTTTTTCATTTTTACTTATTTTTGTTTAAGACATAATTGCTTGAAAATTGTCTTTAAAAAATCAAAAATTTTATGTGTTTTCAACGATTTTAGATTTTTCTTTTTTAAAACACTCACTCATGAATGATAACATAAGTTTATGAAGTACCTTTTACACACTTAAATGAAATATTAATCTTATACCGTGTTCAGATATGCACCTTAATTGCGTTTTACGCAATAAATTACATTATTGAGCTCAATTATCCATATAAAATTGCAATTAAGTTATTGCTCAATTAATACGAAATTGTTATAAACATTGAGTAAAATTAAAATGCGACCCTGTCAAAAGTGTGTTTAGTGAGCAAAACACAACTGACTAAACAAAGTGTTTTGACATTTGGCAACTGAAACTACAACAAAACAAAGACCTATCCATTAGGTCTGTGCAAAAGCCAGATGTTTATTCCTTAACGTTATCAAAGTTGTTTACATTTTGCTTATACATGTACATTTTTGTTTACGTTGACTGCTGTATGTAGTAGTAATATAAATTGAGTTAGCTAAATTGTGCATATGTGAACAGAAAGATAATTATGTGCCTTAAGTCAATTAAGACGCATATCTGAACACGGTATTAGTTAGGACCCTTTACACCGTATGAGTTGTTGATAAGAGTTAGATAAAAGTTTTGCTACTTTTTTCATATTTTATATACGAAACAAAGAAAAATAAGCGTAAATAATAAAAAAAGGGAAAATAAAAATGTGTAAAATTCCCAAAAAATCCGCGGATATTTTTATTAAATCCCTAATCCCCAAATGACGTTCTTTGTCCTTTTTACTTGCATGAAATCCCCAGTTTTGGGGATAAATCCCCAAGTCTGGCAGCCCTGGTTGTTATAAATTTATGTCACATATGCCCCGTTAAATTTTGCTCTTGAAATTCAGCCTGATCAGTCACTGCCTCTAATTTTATTAGGGTGCCAGACGGTCTGAAATGGCCTGAATTGTCCAGTTTTTTTTTATTTTTTGGTTCTTACCAGGTACCAGCAAAATTACAATTTATCCAGTTAAAAAATGTATTTAATGTTAAAAATTACTTTTTTTTTAACTGTACTTTGTTAACAACTAACTTAATCGGGTGTGTTCTAGAATCCGATTCCACTCGAAAGTGGATTCCTTCAGCATTTTTGGTGTTCTGCATATCACATCCACATGTTTTTATTCGTTTTCAATTAGAGTAGTAGGGGTTGGTAAAAGTAAAACTAATCGACTTTTATTCGAATATGTAAGTGATAAAATTTATAACAAAAAAAAAAAATTTGTGTTTAGTTTAAAATGTTCTGTATCCAATTTAATCAAAAAAATATCGTTACCTAAAACGCAAAAGGCCCTAACTAACCCAAAATTTTAAATCGACTTTTTCATTGATGTTGACGTAATTTTGGCTCATTTTTTTAAATGCTTTATATGTTTTTTTTGACAATATGTTTTTTTTAATCAATTTAGCGATCTCAAATTAGTGTTTGGGTTTGTTTCAAATATTGCAATTTTTCACGAATTTTAGCCATGTTCGCGATTAAAACGACTTGTTCCTGTAGGTTTCCCGATTCTTTACAGCTTTAGATTAATAGTAAATAGTAGACTTTGCTATCATGCCGCTGGTAGCATATTATTGTAAATTTCCGATAATTTAGCAAGTTTTTTAAATCAATTTTGTGGGTTGTTTGAAACATGAAAATTTTTCGCGAATTTTCGTTTTTTTTGCAAAATTTTTCTGTTTTTGTTTTTTTCCGATATTTTTTTTTAATAATTTTTTAATTTTTCCTTTGATTCTTTACTGCTTTCACGATTTTTAATATAAATATGACTTTGCTATCATGATGCGGTTAGAAAAGTAGCGATCTGTAGTTCAACTTAAGTTTTTTTGAACAAAAACTTCGAATCCACAAAAACATGCGGATTTGAGAACACCAATTTATGAATTATGCGGATTCAAAAAATTTTTCGTTTAAATTCGAGCCGAAACCTGGAACATACCTGAATATTTTGTAAAGAACATAACACATACTAAATTTAATGAAAAAAATTATTTTATATTAATATATATGTTTATATATATTTAGCTGGTGAGGCCTAACTCCATTTTTGAAAATAAAAATGCAAAATTTTTTATTTCATTTTTCCCGACGTTTCGTGAATTTTATGTTCACTTCTTCAGGGGATTCGTCTATTAATATTAAATAAAAAACATCAACATTTAATACTACAATAGCTATTAATGTAACAAACTTACAGTGAAAATATGTAATTAATTTAAATTACATTAATAAATTTTAAAAATATAAAAAAATCAACGATAGCGGCGTCATCTACTGTTTTTTAAAACAACTCTATAACAGGCGCTTAAATTGTCAGTATCTTCTTTTTTATTCATTGTTTTGTTTATTTTCTGTTGAATTCTTAAGCTTTCTGTTGTATATCTTTTCCTCACGTTATTTACTTTGTCTAGTATTCTTATGTTGTCAAAATCAGGTTTGTGTTTTGTTTGTAATATGTGTTGTGATAATGCGGTGCTTTCTTTATTTTTGTTTATGTCTGAATTGTGTTCTCCCATTCTTGTCTCCAAATTTCTTTTGGTCGTACCAATGTAAACTAAGTCACAGCTGTTGTTGTTGTCTCCTTTGCATGGTATTTCATACACTACATTATTTTGTTGTAGTTTGTTTATTGGAAAAAAATTATAATTTGCCAAAAGACATTTCAACTAATAGTTAGATAGATACGGTCTATATTTGGAAAAATGTTTTGAAACAAAGTGCAAAATCCTTTTTGTGAAAGGACTGAAGGTATTTTTTTTTTAATAATCTTTTCTCACAAGAATCAATACTTTTTTGTTAGTAAAGACGTCCCTTGACCGAATAAAGGCTAAAATTTCTATTAGACTACATTTTGATTTAAGTTGCGAAAAACTACAAAATTTTTTCTTATAACGAAAGCAGAAAAAATATATAATTTTGTAAATAATAATACAAAATATGTAAATATTTTAAAGCTTATAGGGTAAGGTAATTTTGAGATTTTTTTTCAAATTTTTCTGAAGAGGTTTAGAGGTCGCTCAAGTCAAGTTTTTGCTAAAAATCGGGTCTGCCATAAATCCTGAAAATTTTTAAAGTTGGTATATAATAATTTTCTGTTATAAAATATCGGTTACAAAAATTAGTTCGAATTTTCCAATTTCGAAATTTTAAAACGAACATTTAAAATAAACATTGTTTATGACATAATTGTAAACATTCATTAAAATAATTATGCTTAAATATTTCCGTAATTCAAATTTGAAAATGGAAATTTTACAACGTTTCGAAATGAAATTTTACAACTTTATTTTAATATTCAAATTTTTTGTTTAAAGTACGATCCCATTAATTTAAATTTATAGCTAAACATTAGAAATCAAAAAAAAAAAAAAAAAAATACAATCTAAACTATTATTTAATTACATACTAAAAATGACTACAAAATGTAATTGTTATGATTTGAAACAACGTTCATTAAAAAAAACTAACACTCTTATATTCTATTCAATTTTAATCGAGTTGAGTATTGTATTCCCCAAGTCACAGTAATATTTAAACAAAATGATGTGGATTTTTCCCAGCGGTAACTAGAGTGAGTGGAGAGGCCTAAAATAAGGCCTTATTTAGCAGTCACAAGCTCTTCTCGCCCAATTCCATACTTATTTATTTTTTACACTGGATTTCATTGGGAGCAAGCCCTTCTACACATTCCCGTTAGTATGAACTTTGAGCCCTTCCCAAAGAAGGGAGTAAGGAAGGTCACTGAAAATAAAAAATAAATAAAACTGAACAACCTCCTTTCTCCCTTCTAAAAGAAGGGAGTAGCGAATGTGTACTGAATAGCTTGGAAGGGCTTACAAAAGGAAATTTATGCCTTCTATAAGGTATACTTCGCGAAAGAAAGGAGTATAGAGGTCTTCAAAAAGGCCTGCCACATGGAGTCCTTTCAATATTTACCGCTGGGTTTTTATATCATTTAAATTTTTATATGTGAATTTAATATGTATTATATTAGGGTGTCCCATATTTTCAATATTTTCGAACGGGTATGCGTTGTTTTTTATTTGGGTTAAAACTGTAATAAACAATGTTTTTTAAATTTCGATTACTTAACCCGTGGCGAATTGCAATCGAGAAATGTTGGTATGGAACTACATATTTTGTATTTTTTATAAGAAAACATACCCAACATTGGCACACCGATTTGCTAATTGATAGTAAATTCTCAAGGGTTCAAAATTACCCTTAACCAAAATTAATATCGGGCATGTTCTATAAATAAAGTGGATTTAAAGTCGAACATAATCTTAAAAACGAGCCTGTTCCTTTTTGTATACTTTACAATATGACTGCCAATTATCTTAACAAGAACAACTTTTAGAAAGAGGAAGAACTACATCTATTTTGCTTATAATTTAAATCAAAACCTCGTTCGATTCCAGATTCTAGAACATGCCGGTATACCGTGGAAATCAAAGGTACATTTACAATTGTTCAAGGTTCTCCGTACTTAAGAAAGATTCCACCTTGGTTAGACCTAGGCGGGATGATCACACGAGAATTTGGTACGACGTGGGTCTGCTTGATCGGGGTATTATTCTCGAATGAATTTCGGATCATAGGATTTCGGTGTAACGAGATGGAAACCGGTACTGGTGCCGTTGTTTATATTGAGGACACGGACGTAAAAAGTCATTAAAATAGTGCGGTTGTTTCTGTTGAAGGGACTGCAGAGAGGGTAATAATTCTACGTGTTATGTACCTACTAACTTTCCTAATTCTATCCACCTCTTATTTCTTTTCTTCACTTTTCTCTTTCTCTACATTTTTTCATTGAAGGGATTCACAATGGACCGCATTGGTCTCCGTGTGGAAAGTGTATTACGAGGAAAGACATATTTTTAAGTAGGCAACGTGTTCCACCAAATTACTGGTTCAAAATATGGATTCTGTCAAATTAACAAGTTCAGACAGTTCTTTTTTATAACATCCGCAAAGTAAAATTATCAGTTAAGGCCGCTTTATACAAGTTTTAAGTATTTTGACGAAAATACTTCCCTGATCTAATTATTATGTTTGTTCTGATTATATTTAATCCGCACAAGTCGAGTTAAACACACTTTACAATAGTTTTGGTATTCTTAATTTTTATTATTGTATGAAATCAAAAAAAAAATTAAATCAAATCAACTTATCAATCAACATACAACAAAATATAAGCAAGTGGCCACTCTAAGCAGCCGACATTGAAAATTAAAATATAAATAAAACACTGTTTATATTGTATTTATTTCCAATTAAAAACCAAGAGCTGTAATCTGGTTGGTTTTTTTTCAATAAAAAATGTCCGAACAAAAAACAGACAACATTGGATTTCATGACACAAACGTAATTTTTTTTGTCGGTTTCAAATTCAAAACCGATATGACCGATTTTCTTCTGTTTTCGATAAATAGTCGACATTAACACCACAGCTAAGAAAATATTAAATTTACGTCGAAGTTATGCACTTTTTTTGTTGACTTTATGTGCCAACGACTTAAAACTGACGTCGACTTCGAAAACGACTTACATAATAGGGGTGATTATGTTTTTCGATCATGAAATCAATTATTACTTCTTCGTTGAAAAATAAATGTTGAGAGTTTTTTGATTTTATTAAGCCGTTTTGTCTTTATCCCTTAATGCTTTCTGAAAAATCTTTTTTTTTCGATACCGCACAAAAACTTAGGCTTGGAAAACTTGCGAAATTTCCTGCACTAAAATTCCCAGTAATTTTTGAAAATATTATTTCCATCATTTTTTTCCCACAAAAATAGGAATCCTTTTACGAATTGACATCAATATACGGAATTTTGTTTAGAAAAAAACAAAATAGTTTTTAATTTTAATTACCTTTAAATAGACTGACGTTGATGATTTTTTTGCTCTAAATTTTGTTCTCAATCATAAAAAGTTGTACATATTTATTTGTGTTTGTACATCTTAATAATATTTTTGTGTTTTAAATTTTTATAGAATTTTACTTTGGAAATTGAAAAGAAAAAATTAACTACGTCATTGCACGAAATGTTATTTGCATGCGGTTTTATCCTCGACAGTGAAATGTCCAAAACGACTTATTATTTAATTAACAGAAATTCGAAATGTTTGTTTTCTACTGGCTCTTCCAAGTTAAATTGTTATTGGCCCCTCTAGGAATTAAATCATGTTATTTAATAATAAATATTGAAAATTATTAGTTGATAAAAAGTAAATTGATTGACAGTAAAGCGAAATAAAAAGGAACGTTTTAATTTGCCTTAAAAAAGGTACATACTTTAACTTGAAATATTTAAAAAAAAAATCGATTTACTTTTTTTTTTTTTAAATATTTTTCTAATCTCTTAATTGCGAAAAATAAAAACCAACTACTTGTACAAAATTAAATTGTGTTTAATTGAGAATAAAACAAATGTGTTTGGGTACTTTTTGTTGCTAGAAAAATAAAATCAAATTTTTTGAGACTTATTATCTCTTTCTTGCTGGTCATTGTACCATTTATTAGTTGTTAATATATTGTTTATAATTTCTCTAATTAATTTTTTTTAATAACAATTTATTGCATAGCATTTAGTTCGAAAGATTAAAATATAATTTAAACTAAAGTAATTGACTTCATATACATAATTCAAAACTGATTTTTTTTAATTTTTATAAAAAAAATCATTTTCGAATAACTTAAGAAAAAAAGAAATTTTAATAAAAGTTATTAAATAAATTTATTAAAAAACAAGTAAGAAAGTTAAGACGGTCAAGCCCGACCATATGAAACCCTACACCACAGTATTTAAAAAAAATATGGATTTATCTATGTTTATAAACTTCATTAAATAGCTTATCCCTTCAACAATAAATTTCAGTTTCTCAATAGAATGAAATGGGAATTTAGCACATTTGAAAGAAACCTTGTTAATTTTTTAAAATCGGCTTAAAAGATTCTGAGAGGCAGAAATTTCCCCCTCGTGATCCTATGATTAGGCCTTTTTTCAATAGGCTTGGTCCTTTTTTTTATCCAGAAAACTAAATAATCATTTCCTTCATTTCAATATTTATTTTGATAATAATACCACATCTTACAAACAACAATTTGTTGCTATGTCTAGTAGTATAACTTATTTATTTTGTGATATTAAGATCATGCTAAATCTCAAAAACTATTAACAAAAGTAGGGGTTGCGCTTATTTGGTCAAATATTTAATAAGCTTAAGTTGTATAGTTTTGTGATATGAATTTTTTTTCTACTTTCATACAGTTTTTTTTTGGCTCCGGTGAACATTTTATGTTTTGTCAGTTACAACGTTCTTTAATTCTTGCGACGATATGTACTAATTTAAAATTTCAATATAAATTTTGTTAAATTTATTTAAATAACACAAAATCGCTTAAACAATTTCCAATCAATTAAAAAAATCATTATCAAACATTTTAAACAAATATTTTTGTGTACTTTGCATCGTTTTTACACGTTTTGTGTTTTTAAGTGTTTTTGACTTTGTATTTGTTGTTTGCTCTTAATTGTTAAAAATTTTCGAACATGTGGCCTGATATTCTCATGTTTTTATCTTTCCGTTTTAGTTATTTTTAAAATTACTGTGTTTCTACATTTTCTAAAGGTCTTCCAACCCATCTCCACAATCTCCCCTCCACCACTATTCCATATATTCACTAACGAAATGTAGTTTATTTCCATTTTGTTTTCTATTTCTATTTCGATTTATTTTTTATTATTAAAAACATACCAAACGCTTATGTTTTATATTTGTCGGTCGTTTCTGGTTCTGCTGTACACCACTTAACTGACTTTATCTTTTATTTTCCAATAAATAAACAGAAAATGACAATTAAATAAAAAGCAAACTAAAAATTTACGTATCTCAAAAATCACAAGTTCAATAGAAATTAAAATACACTTCCTAAAAACAAACCAGTTGGTAAATTTGCAAAATACTCACGGAGCCGCACCAACAAATAATTGTATAAATAAAAAGAAAGGAAAAACATGCTGGCTGTTTTTTTTGCTCAAAACTATTGATGCAACTTCATTTTAAATTTTACGCCCCGATACAATACAGTCGTGTACTACATTTGTTGCTGCTTTATGGTTTTAGGCCTAAAATATTACTAAAGGCCGGGATTTACTATCCTACACAATCGTACGATTCATTCACACGAAAATCTGATGGAATTCTATCCGACATAAAAAAATGTCTTCAAAATCTGTTGTCAATGCCACACTATCCCACAAAAATGACTCAGCTACTTTGCAAGAAAATGCAACTCTGATCGCATAGAAACTATCATTTTATGAAAATTTTTATAAACATTTGCAAGTCAGACAGACTTGTCAAAAAAATCTGTCACTTAATTGTGCTCTAAATACTTAATGAGCACACACGATGTTTTTTTTGACAAATCGTATGGGTTAATGAGGCACTTGACACTGGTAACAGCAACACCTACTTGCACTATTTTTATGGTATAAAATCTTCAGTAACTCTTCTCCTTAAGCGAGTGTGTCCGCCATCATTTAAAATACAGTGTAACCTCGGTGAACGCAACCAATAGAAATTTTGGGCTGTTGCGATAACTGAGTTGTTGCGCAAACCAAGCCACAAATTTCTAGTCATATTTTTCTATTTAAAGGCTTTTTTAAGCCAGTCAAGAATTTTATAAAAAAAAACTAATATAAGCTTTTCATAATCATATTTATTTGATTGAAATAAAGAATAAAAACATTTTCGACTGATTTTTTTTGCTTGTCATATTTTTTGAACTGCAATTTCACAAATCTTTTGCAATACCATTATAACGTCTAAAGAACACCTATTCTCCTGTGCCTGTTGTAGACAAACGTTGAAGTACATAATACGCACAAAATATTTGTCATTTTTAGAATAACGGTAAATCAAAAAGATAATTGCACTAAAGCATAAGATTTTACGTACAGAAGTTTTAGTTTTGCGTTTACAGAGTCACCAATGTCACGAAATTGGAGTTGCGTAAAGCGAGGGGTCGCGTATATCGAGGGTTGCGTTGAACGAGGCTACACTGTATTTCGAAATATTTCGTAATCATAGTTTTTACTAGGGCTGTGGAGTCGGAGTTGAGGTTTTTGTACCGGAGTCGGAGCCGGAGTCGAAGTACGCACAAAAACTCGCGATTAAGAATATGGACAAGACTATAGTGCTTATAGATTATTGTAGCCTTGTCCATAGTCTTCATTTTCTTTTAGGTTTGATTCCCTGAGATCGAAGGATTTGATGAGAATTTCGCTCGGTCATATTTTGCAAAAATCATAAATTTTGCTATAAAAGACTAATAAAATATCAAATTAGTTTTCAATGTTTAATGAAAATGATTGCTTTTTCATAAAAACTTTAAAATTTCGTGTAAATTGTCGTTTTTTTTTATAATATTTTTTTTAAATATACTTTTTATCGCATGCGATATCTTTTAAAAATGCATTTAACTTTTTATATCTTCACACGCGTGTTTTTTTTAAATAAAATTTTTTCGAAATTGGCGATGAAATATTTGAAATATCGATTCATAATTTTTACAGAATAATTTTCCTGCAATATTTAACCCTTTAAAAAGTACTGCATTAAAAAAAAAGAGTTTAAAGTCAAATATGGACCAGCAAATTATATTTAAAACAAAAACCTAACGCTAAGGAGTGCTATTTAGTGTTTATTTTCGAACACTGATTTTCTTATCAATGTAAAAAAGAAACATTATAAAACATTAAAATATAACGTTTGGCTACAGTATCACTACAATTGTTCTGTTTTTAAGGAATAACAGAACAATATATTGTTCGGGTCTTTCTTGAAAATAGTTACGAACGGTATTAACGGTTGTGTTCGTCTACACAATCACTTTATCGTTCTTTAGTGTGGGAGCCGAACGCTAAATAATATACTGTTTATTTTCGAACACTGAAGAAAATAAACATACAAAAAAACTGTAGCAACGACCGCTTGTGTATGTATATGTTTTGTTTGTGTAAAATTATGTTGCTGGTTTCTTATATTTTTTTTTTTGGTATGTGTACATATTTTGATTTTGTAAAAAATGTTTCGCTTTTTTTACCAGCCAAAAGGGACGAACATTAATGAGCCGAACCGAACACATTGAAGTTTGTGGATTTAAAAAAAAACCAAACGGATTCAAATGTTCTCATCTATTGTTGATTTTAATAAAAACAGTATTATTTTTATGATCGAAAGATGACTAACAGGGAAACGTTATTTTTTTAATGATTTTATATACAAACACTATTAGCGTTTGTGTTTTCCACAAATCTACCGAAACGAACACTAATGAGCGATATTAAGTGTTTATTTTCGAACACTGGTTTGAAAGGCCTCTGATGCCATTATGTATGAAATATAACATCGTTCAAATGTCTGACGCCATTTCTTTTCTCCTCTCTCCTAAAAACTCAAGTATTGACGAGTCAAACTTGACGTGTGTGAACCGGCGCTAAGGATTGGAACATTTTTATATAATATTTTTTTTTGCAAATTTTTTTTAAAACTTTTCCCTAGAACTATTGTTCGAAGATAAGAATACGAAAAGGTTTGACTTTAAACTATATTGAACTATTACACAGCTCTACAAAAAGTTGCTTTTTTAAAGTTTTTGTAATGAAAATTTACTGATCCTTATGTATTTTCATCTGCCGATTGTATTTTAAGGTTTGAAAGACCGTTCGTGAAAAACGGACTTAATAAAACAAAAAATGGTGTTGATTCTGCAAATATCAAATGTCGCTATATCTTTAAAACTGAAGCTGTTAGAGAAAAACCAATGATGCCATTGTAATCAGCACAGAAGTCAGGAAACATTTGGTGTTTTGGCCAGTATTATTAGAGACTAGAATTTTACATTCCATTAAACCATAAGATAGATTGCACATGTTTCAACTTCAACATTGTTGTTGCAGTCACTATCACTTCATTTTATAAATTATTCTGTAAATAAACTTTTTGATTCATTCATTGTAGAATCGTGCTAAAAGAGAAATTAAGGCGAACAAACTTTATATTGTAAACGCATTCTCAGAGGTGTTGCAGGATTAATGTTCATACACTTTCGGAATAAAAATAAAATAAAAACTAAAAACATAAAGAAAGAATACAATTTTCATAACGCTTTTGATGGCTTCGACTTTTACTTTACTTTCAGTTTAGTTTGTATGCAGGGCTGCCAGATAAATTTGTAAGGAAATCGTCAATTTCCTGAGAAAAAATAAAAAAATCGGTTCGATTTTTATAAAGAAATCAAACAAAAACATTTAAACAAAAACAAAATTTCTTTATTCCCAACTAAAAGTGTGCCAAGTGGTTTTAGTTTACAATAATTTTCATAAAGAACTTTGTTGTTGTGTTTGTTGTGTTACAATAAACACGCTACATATTATTTTTAGGTAATTGTGATTATTATTTTTAGGTAAGTGTGATGTGGTTTGACAAACACACTACACAAGTCTTTCATGTCAAGAATCGTATGAAACACATGTAGATATTATCTTACAACTCGTGAAATGTTCGCCGTATAATTGTTGAAAATATGATTTATACAGAGGGTCGTAAAAGGTTCATTCGATGATCGTTTGACAAAAGATAAACAAAGTGTAACATTGTTGTTATTGTACTCTGAAAATAATAATTTAAAGATTTTCTTAAGACTTGCACATTACAGCCGTACCTAAACAAAAGCTGCACGTGTTTTCTAGTTTTTGAATAGAGCGGCCTCAACGCTTCGCAATTGGAAAAACCGATTTTGACTGCTCGTTTAATAGTGAAGTTTGCCGCTATTGTTAATTAATAATGGCCATATAGCTATTTTTTGGTCAATCTAGAGTTTTTGTCTTGTTTTTTTATTTATAATTTGCTGGTTTTATTAAACAAGAAAGCTGTCACTACTGTTCGTGAAAAAACGTTGACGCTCTTGCTTAGGTGTATCAAATCAGCGTAAAAGCTAAGCGAAAGAAAACGTACGACTGTTTCAAAATAAAAAAACGAACGCGTCAGAAATTTTCATGTTTTATTCAGACTTTGGAGGCTAAAAATCGTCACTTTTTAGAAAAAAAGCAGCAAATCGGCACTTTGCTAATTTCGGAGCAAAAAAATCGTCAAATCTGGCAGCCTGTTTATATGTATAACAAAAAAAAAAAAAATTAAATGAGTATGGAAAAGAAACCTTGAAAACGTTGCATGTGTCATGTGTATGTATGATATTTTTTATTGTTATTTTATTTTTCGTCATAAAATGAAGAAAGAAACACTTTAAATATTGATCGATATTATTATTGTACTCCTTCCCTTCTTACACTACGCTTCTTCTGGTCTTGATTGTTTATTCAAGCGGTTATTATTAAGATGCTTTTTAACATTTTTTAAAGACAATTTAATAATAAAATTTATTAAAAGATTAGCGTGAAGAGAAAACATTGTAACGAGTTTTAAGTGCTATCAAAGTTTGCATTTGAATAATGCACCAGAGAGTCTAAAGTTAAAACACTTCATTATTTAAATTGTCTAGATTATCTCTGATTAAAAACAATGTATGCTTTAACGTTACTCGTGTACAATTTGAATATATGGTTATATGGTATTTACCTTGCTTAGGAGCTGTAGGTTACTTACCTACATATAATCTACTCTGAATAGCAACAGGTCGCTATCAACCCCAATTTTTAAGATCTCCCTGCCGCGATTTGGGTGTACTGTAATAACTTTCTTATCGCCCTGTAGTTGAACTGCGATTTATTGAAGATCTGTCAATTTTAAGAGCCAACCAACAAGCATGATTTAATAGCTGTTACAACCAGTGTTGCCACGACCAAACAAAATTTCTAACCAAAATGTAAAAATAAAGTAACCAAACGCAATAAAAAGTAACCAAAATATTTATGTCTTAAAAACACTATTTTATTTGCACTTAAGTAAACAAATATTAAACAGTGCCAGCTCGCTAATCCGAAGGTGTGTAATCCGAATTATCCAGTAATCCGAATTGAATTTATGACGTATTACATACTTTATAGTTCGCATTTTCGCAAAATATTGTTACAGAAACACTTTTTCTCACATCCTTCCAATTCAAAAAGGAGCTAATTGCAGACTCTGGTTTCTTTCCTGCAGACAAGCATAAAGCTTCGCGGGATAAGCTAGGAAATTATAAAAAAAAAAAAAAAAAAAAATAGAGTTTAAATTGCTGGTAAATGCCACACAGTGTGAAAATAATTGCTGGAAAATTATTTAAATGACAGATAATTCTCGCAACGAAAAGATACAGAAACACTTGTGTGAGATAAACCATTTTTTGTTTCATTTTGCACTGTTTCTGTCCCGATTCACTGGTTTCATGCGGAAAATTTTACGATGCGAGAAATACAGAAACGGGCTACAGGTTTCATATTGCCTCGGTAGGAGAAGAGAAAAGGATACCCCAGATCAGTCATGTTATAATTTTTAATTATCAAAGTTATTTTCGGGAATACAAAATTTATTATAAATACGATTTCCGTATGACGTGCTAAATTCACAATTTTTCATATTTGATAAATACATACCGTTATTTCGAAAATGGAGGTGGTTGCACAACAAAAGTTTATTGAAATTACAATGTGAGCAGTCGTTTTAGAAACATAATTTTTTTTTTGGAAAAAAATGAATTTTTTTTTATCAAAATTTCGAAATTTTTCTTTTTTTAAAAATTCATAAAAATGGAAAATACAGTTAGGCTACTAATATTTTGCAGACAAATAAAAACGAAGCTGCAAACAAGCCATAAATGGTAAAAATCTGTTAGCAACTTTTAATTTTATTCACAAAAGTCTTACAATTTTAATTAATTTAAGAATTTCATAAAACGCAATATTTGTATGGGAGCCCCCCTAAGAAGTGGATATAAGGGGCAAGCATGTCTCGAGAAAATGTTAAGGACAAAAAATTAATTGAGGTCGGTCATACATTATATCTCACTAGGGGCTAATTCTGGGCATTTATGGGACTTTTCTTCAAAATTTTACTAGTCTGCATTGAACATTATGTATGCCAGCCCGCATTAGGAATGGAGATAGGGGGTAGGTATGTTTGAAATGATTGAAATGAAAAAAAGTGGGGTCGGCCATACATTTGACCCATCTAGGTGCTAGGGGTTAATTTCATTAAACGGTCATATTTGTATGGTTGAAATTCTTAATTTTCAACTTAACAACACTTCCACTTAAAAGATAAACTGAAAACAAATAAGATATTCACCCTTATTGTGTTTGGCGTATTTAAAATGCGCCTGCGACTGTTTGGTAATAGATTAAAGAGAACGTGAACTTATTTCCTTAAATCAATTACCAAACAGTCGTAGGCGTATTTTAAAAACGCCAAACACAATAAGGGTGATTATTTAAAAAAGTATAAGTGAATTGGTAAAAAAGTTTGGGGGTTTTAAAACTAGAAGTGCAAATCTTTTTCAGTTGAAAAAAGTACACAAGTAAACATTGAGAAAAAAAGTAAACAAAACGGCAACGCTGGCTACAACGTCCTTAAAGCTGGCACTGTTTACTCCTTTGAAAAAGTAGATCTTTTGAATAGCAAAAGCACTCAGAGAGACCGTTTGACAAACACTCATAGGCAAACACTAGTAGGCCGAACTCTGGTAGATGGGGTCATACATTTTTTCGATATAACAACCAAAAATGGGTCAAGGTTACTGGTGCCACTAATTAAAGATATGCCAATTCTGCGCTGCAGTCGAGCTTAAGATATTGCCTGCACCTATATCTATCGTGAGTTCAGTACAACAGATAGGTACTTCTTAAAGAGATACATAGTACGTCTATAGCGGCGATGACTTCTTCTACACGCACGGTACGGGCGCGATTTGTGGCCATGAATCGATCGATAGTTTCGGGTATTTGCTGCTCAGATATATGATTATGCGCATCGTAAACTTGACGAAGTGTTGCTTAAACAGAATTTAATTATAGCCGTTTACAATATATGCTTGCTTTTTTGCTATTCACAATATAGTTATTTCCTTTAATTTCACTCACAAACTCTTAAAACTTTTGCACAATTTTAATGGGCAAAATAAAAAGAAATAGCTGAATTAAGGCCAGCTTATTGGCTTTACTAAAAAAAGCGCCAATTTAGTGTTTTTTTTTATTAATCGCTAAAACACGCTAAATTGTAAATTTGCCATCGCTTATTGTTAATCAACTTTTATTTCTTTAATTTTTTCAAACAAAGTTTTTAAATTGCCAGATACAATTTGTTAAATTTTTATTTTGTTTTATTTAATTATAATTTTCTACAATAGTTTTTATTAAACACGTTTTTAAAAACCAATTTACAGATTTTTTAATTAAATCAACAGATAAAAATACTTCCTTTTTTTATGTAAATTTTCTCCATTGAATAAAAGTTTTCTAATTAAAAATTTTCTTTGTTTTCTCATTGCAGCCGAGTCACCTTGCCATTAACTGTTGATGAGGTTTGTATCGATAAAAGAAGTAAACAAAAAACTCATAGAATTTTGCATACACGTAGTAACAATCTTATCACATAAATTAAAGGCCTGCAAAGGTTGAACTATAGAACATAGCGACTTCATGTCACATCATGCAATTGCTAATTCGAGCAATGGCGATCATACATGTTTGACAACGAGATTGTCGAATAAATTACACAGTGGTCATATCCGTCACATAGCACTTTCATCAGAATTTCACTCTAAGTCAAATTTTCAAAAATGTATAAACATTTTAACAAATACAATTTGGAAAAGTGATTATAGGTTATTGTAGCCCTGTCCATAAGCTTCATTTTCCATTATGCTTGATTCCCTGAGATCGAAGGGTTTGGACACAGTAACCATATCCCTCACATAGCACTTTCATCAGAATTTCACTCTAAGTCAAATTTTCAAAAATGTATACAAATTTTAACAAATACAATTTGGATATACATAGTGCTAATAGATTATTGGAGCCCTGTATATGGTCTTTATTTTCCATTAGGTTTGATTCCCTGAGATCGAAGGACTTGGACACAGTGGCCATATCCCTCACGGAACTTATTTATAAGAATTTCCGCTTGTCATATTTTTTAAAATAACATACATTTTAATATAAAAAGACTAATAAAATATCAAATTAGTTTTTAATATTTAATTAAAATTTTTGATTTTTCATAAAAACTGTAAAATATCGGGTAAATAGTAGGGTGATCGATTATTCGACTTTTTTCAATAACCGGTTTTCGAATATTCCGAATAGTTGCTATTTAAAAAACCGGTTTTCGGGTAAGCATTTTAAAAATAACCGGTTAACCGGTTTTAATTCGAATACATTAAAATACAAAAATCAAATTAGTTTTTGTAATAAAAAGTTAATTAGAATAAAAACAAAAAAATTCACGAAGGTAAGGAACCAACAAAATACATATACATATGTTCCCGTCGATCCTATAAGGAGCATAGGGCCTCAATACATAGATATGACTTAAGGTATGTTCAGAGCTAACAAATATTTGACGATAAAATCAAAAAAAAGCGTGACCAGAAAATTGGTTAAACTTAAGCATTATTTTAAACAATTTCTAGTTATTTGCTAAATTTTATGTCTAAGATGATTATTGCATTTATGTAAAATGAAGTTAAGAAACCCTTAAATAGTGTTTGCTCAAGCCAAACGTTTTGCAAAAGCAAACAATTCTTTAAGAAAACTAGTGGTTACGTGAGGAGTCAAATATTTAATAGGTGTGAACATAGCTTTAGAATTTTTGAAAAACTTTGGTTTCAAAAATATAGGAATTTCCCAAATTTATTGTAAATGAGTTTTAATTTGTTGCTGGTTAAGCATGTCTGTATGAAGCAGTAAACTTCAGCCATATTTTGGAAAAGTGGCAAACAAAACCTCTTATCCAGGATTATATATTTCAATTTCTTTTTGTTTCAGCATTATAGAAACAATAATTACTATTGAACGTACTTTTTGTATGAAATATCTGTCAATTCGTCGATCACACAATTTAAACCCTTCCAGGACATTTTTGATTCCTTCAATTTAGTTTTAAGTTCTTGGTGTTTTAATAAATACAACTGATGAATTTTCCCATAACGTTGATTCCGCCGGTATGTTCTTGTTTTAAGCATGAAGATATGCTAGAACTACTTAAGAGTTTTTCATTCATTGGCAGCATATTTTAGTTCATTGGCAGCATATTTTAGTAAAGTATTATTTGCAGTCTCTTAAAAACTACTTGGAACAGGGTCAAGCTTTACTTAGCGTATATTTATGTCAAGCTTGTAGACTAATTAAAAGTGATTAATAAGTCGTGACGTTAAAGAACCTTTGCAACTTATCATTTTAGGGCCATTTAAGCACGATTTTATTTTAAGTCAGTTCAAAATATAACCAGAGATGACATCTTTATAAAGGTATACATATATAGTATTTATAATACTGTCAAATTGCTAATTACTTTTTAAGCTAAACTTTTTATGTAGTACTTTAAATTGTTTTTGGTTTTTGTTACAAGAACAAGAACAAGAACAAGCGATTTGTATTTACATTGCTCATAATGTTTTTTTAACTTTTGTTACATTTTGTTTTGACATTTTTTATAAAAAGTTTAAGTTTGCCAAATATTCAATTAGAAAAATACAGGGACCGTAAATAACAGTTATTCGGAAAATTTAAACATAAAAACTCTTCATGTTAGTGCCAACGGAGACTTATAGTGTCATACATGAATAGATTCGAGCTGACGAGCTCTTTCAGAATCTGTGGTGATCTTAAAAAAAAAGAGTTTTATTTTTTCCTTCAAAAATAAAACTCATTTTAGGAGTTTTATTTTTTCCGTCTAAAGTAAAACTCATTTGAGGAGTTTTATTTTTTCCGTCTAAAGTCCAACTCATTTTAGGAGTTTTATTTTTTCCGTCTAAAGTAAAACTCATTTTAGGAGTTTTATTTTTTCCGTCTAAAGTAAAACTCATTTTAGGAGTTTTATTTTTTTCGTCTAAAATAAAACTCATTTCGCCCTCATAAAATAAAACTCTTTTGAAGAGATTAATTTTTTTGTCTTAATTAAAATTCATTTGTTTACTTCTTTTTTAACGGACTTTTTTTATTTGTTTAATTTAACAAACATTATTTTTTCCAAATTTTTTGGTGAAAGATTTGACACTTACACAAAGTACACCCAATCCTGTTTTAACGCGGTATTTTTTACATTTATATTTAAGGGTTTTTAGTAGCACTTCTTTTTATATTTTGGCCGCTATTACGGTTTACAACTCAACTCAGTTGAGTTGTTATTAAGACAACTGATTGTGATCAGTTGTAATTTTTGTTAATTGAAAAAAATCAGATTTTTGCAATGAACTTAGTGAAAAATAAATTGTATTAATATGCAAATTTATTTCTGACGGAAATAATAAAACTTAAACGAGTTTTATTTTTGACGGCAAAAATAAAACTCCAAAAATTAGTTTTACTTTAGACGCAAAAAATAAAACTCCAAAAATGAGTTTTATTTTAGACGGAAAAAATAAAACTCATAAATGAGTTTTATTTTATGATGGCAAAATAAAACTTCATTTTTAAGAGTTTGTTTCGACCTTTTATTTTTACGTTGAAAAATAACTGTTAAAGATTGAGTTTTTTTTTAATTCTTAAAATAACTGTTATAAAATAACTTTTTTGATATCACTTATAACCGTTACGGTCCCTGGAAAAATACTTAAATTACGGGTACATTTATAACAAAAGGAAGGAAAACGTATATAAATTACACACTACTAAAATAACCGGGTTATTTTACTAAAATAACCGGTTTATTCAATATTCGAAAAATGGACATTATAAAATATTCGACTTGGGCAAAACTAAAATAACCGGTTAAAACCGGTCGAATACTATTCGATCGATCACCCTAGTAAATAGTCGTATTTTCTTCAAAATACGTATGCGATATTTTTTTTGTAAATCTTTTATCGTATGCGATATTTTTTAAAAACGAATTTAACTTTTCATATTTATCTTCACACACGTTCAAAAGATTAGCAATTCATGATAATCCTCTTATTTTTAATAACATTTTCTTAAAGCCATAATTCTTATAGCTTTCATAAAACTTAAAAGAATAAAACAAGATAATAAAAAAAATAATAGTGGTTTACAACAATACAATGAAATGATTTCATTCATTATTAATAAAAACCTTGAACCGCTCAGATCTTGTCATAGCTACAATAATACTTGTAAAGTAAAGATTACGCTTGTAATTATACTTATAAAAAAAAGGTTTTTATATTTAAAAATAAAATGTTTCATTATCCTCAAATCTATACTTTGAAGCGCTTGAGAGATGGTGAAATTCTTTTTGGTGGCAACTGTCATGAAATCGTTGACCGTTTTCTGACCGCAATAGAGAACTTCAAAGAACAGCACGATATCACAGATGCAATGGCCTTAGAGGACTTTAAGTATGTACTATATGGTCCAGCATTGGAATGGTGGAAACGTAATCGGAAATTATTTAAAAATTGGCAGCAGGCTATAAATAGTTTACGTAGGGAATTTCATCGAAACTATTAAAAATACATAGATTGCGAAATGTTTAATCAAATGTATAATAATTGATTACATTTTTTTTTTTAAATAAAATCACTTAAGTTTTAAGCTGTATAAACATTGACAATTTAACAAAAGCAAAAGCAAATATTTTTATATTTTTTTGCTAAATAAACAAAATGCCTCGCAAGACTTTTGTTTTCTTTAACAATAATAAATGTGATGTGTGTAATCATTTGAAATTGGATATTCCCGCCTCTAGTATGTTAGTCATTTGCTTTTTTACATACACGACTTTAAACGTTCCTAATCTCACTTTTTTCATCACAATTTTTCTGTATTCAATATTTCACCCTTCAAAATGGAACATTTCAGTTTTTCACATAATGAAGTGAACTTTGAAAGCCAAAAACATTTAAAAGTTTTTTTTTATTAATCATAAGCAACTTCCCTTAAGGATGGGCGGAACCAAAACACATCTAATCTAATGTATATTTCAAAAATGTATCACTGACCGGGGTCCCTACTCCAGCGGTTATTATTAATAATTTTTGATTTCGTAAAGGATTTTATTTATTGCAGCTAACTATGTATTTAAAAAAGGCTCCTAAACCAAAGTGCAATAACTTGAATCGGTCATTTAGTATGCGCTTGAGTCGCTTTAAATGAAATGTTGAACATTCGTCGAATAAACAAATTAGCACTGACTGTCGTTCTTCCTTTGTATGCATTGTAATTAGAATATTTTACATATAACTCCGTCAGCCCAAAAGTCGTAGTGGAGAAACACAACAATGAAGGCTTACATAAAGTTTTCTGAAAATATACCCGATAGAATTCTTTTGTTTTTTCGCCACTGCCTCTGGCATATGTTTCAAAGAAAAATGTAAATTTTTGTGAACGTTCATGAAGGAACTTAAAAGTTAATAGAATTTTATTGAAAGTAAAAATTATTGCTTTGTGCCACATACGCCACTTTTCTAAATTTATTTTTAAAAAGTAGCTTTTTGTGCTGCATACGTATACTTTTTGCTGTGCATTGACTTGTTGACATTTTATTTTGCCTTTGCTTTAACTACTTTTGTTCTTTCGACAATGAAGCGGAGGATGAGTGAACATTTTTTTTCTTGTTGTCATTTTATGTTGACTTTGTTTTAAATACTTTTTTTCTTGCGGCAATGAAGCTAAGCAAGAGTTAAATTTATTTTGTACGTTTTTGAATGAGAAATTTCGCCAAACAGTGGCGTTTAGAGTAAAACAATACATAATAAACTTTAAAATAGTTGATATGGAGCAAAATAAATGCTTATTAACTCAGACACTATACAAAATTTGGTGAAACCAGTTTTGGATTCAGAAAGGGGATATTACAAAAATATATATGCCCCATACCTAACTCCATTGTTTTTAAAAATGGTCGGTAGGTCAAACCAATAATGATCTGACGAACTGTCCAATGTTTTCCGAAGAATTAGATTGTTAAATCCCCAGAAAATTATTGCACTGATTATGTGGCGGTTGTCATCACAGCATACGTATTCTGCATTTTAGGTACTAAGAGGCTGGAGCACCTCCTGCGGACTTGATTTTAATCCGTTAAATAGCGTAACTACCCCATACCCAACTCGATTTTTTTAAAAATGGTTAGTAGGTAAAACCAATAATGAGCTGACGAACTGTCTAATGTTTTCCGAAATCCCCTAAAAATTAATGCACTGATTATGTAGCGATTGTCATCACGGCATACGGATTCTGCATTTAAGGTACTAAGAGGCTGGAGCATCTCCTGCGGATTTGATTTTAATCCGTTAAATAGCGGAACTAGGACTCTTCGTTAGGAAGTATAATGTTGAAAACATTCGACTTTCTAGCTTGAGTGGTAAAGATATGGGCGTTGTTCTTCATACTAAGTTATCGTGGAGCCGAATGAACCCACAAAAGTAGGTAAGGCCATCTATACATGCTGAGAATCTATTGACAAAAGTAGGCTAATGAGCCAAAATTGCATTAACTGTATCTTCGAAGCTGTGGTTAAATCTATACTTTTCTAAGGAGTAGTAGTATGGTGAAGTGCGATAGATATGTATAAGAAAAGTATGTAAACTGACTGCGTGGATGACGACAGGATCGATGAGCTTAACTCATAGTGAACCGTATTATGCAACGTTGTAGTAGGTAGTTGCTATTATAAAGAGGAGGAAGAAACCATGTTAAATTTATTGTAAATAGCTGTGTTCATTTACTAAAATTGTTACAAATTTGTAACAATTGTTACTAGTAAAATTTGTTTTAACATGAACTTTTAACATTTACTTGTAACAATTATTAAAAAATTTTAACAATTTTTAGTAAATGAACACAGCTGATGTAAACATGTAAAAGTTCTCGTATTAGGGCTATTCGGGAGAGATATTTTGGGACGCCACAGCTGTCTTGTTTAAATATTTTGTCTGGGATAGAACACAAGTTACTTATTTTTTAATTTTTTTTTTAAAGAAACGAAATGGGTTTTCTCATCAGTGACGCCATAAAGGAGAAGTAATTGACTTAAGGTATAACAAAGGCACCGATGCAGGTTCCAAGAAAGCTGCTACTTCACTTATTCACCATATCGGAAAATATCACAAAGTAAACCGTGTAGATTATACCAGTAAATAAGTTTAAAAGAGCTTTAAGCTGTTGTTCTGAATGCTAGGAAAAATTACCGCAAATCCCGATCTTTTCAAAGAATGTTTAAATAAACTTTCAGAAAAGATTTCCGATGTTTTGATATAAGAATTCCGGGTTTTATACAGTTTTTGATATTTTTGTACGGGAGGACCCACGCCCACTTTTCCAATTCCGCGCACATTTTGTGGTATGCTGTTTATTACCTTAATGTGTAACCTTAATGTGTGTACCTAATTTGGAAACTTTGGCTCTTGCAAAATTTTTGGATTTTTGGAAAAAATTAGATGTAGTCGTGGTTTTTTGCTCATATCTCAGCCATTTTTGAATCGATCTGGCTGAAGTTCAATAGCAAAATTATAATAAGCATACACGACATAAATATATACCATCATATCTGGGAGCTTCGAATACCCAATAGACGGACAACCGGATTTGAACTCTCCTTTTCATAAGGATCCAGAAAATATACACTTCATAGGGTTTAAGATCAATATTGTAGAATTCGGTGAAGGTTATAAAAATAAGTGAATAGTTCGTTAATGCGTAACATACCATTTGAGGCACCCTTAAGAAAATGTGTGTTTACATAATTCTGAATGACCCTGCATGTTAACTTTTTTTTATCTACATTATAAATGTAAAAATGTTTAAACACACACCCGCTAACGCCAACATGCATTCATGTAAAGACATGGCAACACCTACTGGCATTTTCTATTGACAAGAGAACAAGGAAAATCCTATTTAAACATTACATTGTCTGTCTCTTTTACCGCAGTTTTTTTTAATATCCTTTTTTCTATTGAATTTATCGTTTTGTTTTTCTTCTGGGGTTTCTTTAGCTTTTACTTGTTAGTTAACACTCTAATCACATTCGCTTTTATTTACAAAATTCAATTTCAAATGCAAATCAAATCCGTTGTTCATCTAACTACAAACACACACATATACAAATACATATAAAATTTAGAATTTGCTTTTGTTTATCTTTTTCTATTATTAGCTTTATTATCGCAAGTGTAATTCTTTTAGAAATATATTGTTTTAATATTTTCTTTCGTATTTATGTATTTCTAATAATTCTTTTTTTGGATTTTCTTTCTTTTTCATAAAAACCACAGTATCAAGTTGCACAACTTTATTCAGTGGCGGAGGCCTCGAAAAATGAGACTGGTGGTGGTGAAGGCATTGAAGTATTAAAAAATGAACCCTTTAGCAATCATCCGTTGTTGGGTAAATTTTTATTAAGTTTTTAAATTTTATTATTTTTTTTATAATATTATTTATATCTTTATAATTTCAGGTGGCAAATACAGTTCCGGTCAGTATACATATAAAATTTATCATTTGGCTTCAAAAGTTCCAGCATTTATAAGACTATTGGCACCAAAGGGCTCCTTAGAAATACATGAAGAGGCATGGAATGCTTATCCATATTGTAAAACAGTCATTACGGTATGTTACAGAAAAAAAAATTGTTTCAGTTTGTACGAAAAAAAATGCAGAGAACAAATCGGTCCTAAACGAAATCGTGATCTGAAAACAAAAAGAACTGGGGCTAATTCTGACAGTCGTTATCGAATACTTTTTCGATTCGAATGGTTCTCCACCAAATCAGGTCGAGTTATTTTAAGTTCTTAATTTGACCAAAACGTTAAAAATGTAAAGTTAAAAACGATTGCATATGTTTAATATTGAAAACCACAAAAACTTTAATCGTTACGGTAATACGGGGCCAAGCGAGATGACATGTAAAACGAATGAAAAGCAGACAAAACAAAGTATGTCTGTTTGCACTTATAAAACAAGGACAAAGACGACCGAGCTGCTTCGCCGCCCAGAGAAGTTTTAGGATTGTAAAAAATTCTACTTTTCTAACAACAGTATGACAAATTACACTCAAATACGTAAGCGGTCTTGAAATTAGCCGATCTCACAAAAAAGAAAACCCAACAAATTTGTTTTTTAACATTGAGCACATTTATTTTCATCGGAAAACACACAACGGTTGCGCAACAGTAACGTCATATGCCCATTATCTCCTTTTAGCTCGATACACTTTTTCCAATAGCTTTAATACACTGTGGGTAGTAAGAATTTACCGCAGACTACATCTTTTCATTGTTGGCAAATCTTTTACCATGCAGCCGTAATCAAAGAAACCTAAATTTAGCGAAAAAGGTGTGTGATAAATCAATTTGAACTTAAGTTCTTTGATTTTAGCCATTGCAATAGTGGATGTGTGAACTGGTACATTTTCTTATAATGTGAGAAACAAAATATCGGCCAAATGCTCGTCACGGCTTCGGTGGCATACCTCTATCCGATGGTCCATATTTTCAATGACTCTGAGTCATAACTGAGGTTAAAGGTCGGTAATGTGATGAATTGTCGCATCCTTTAGCTCTTGAATAGTTCTTGACTTATGGACGTACACTTTTTCTTTAAAATATCGCTAAAGGTAGAAGTCCAATCGTGTTAAATCACATGATCGTGGCGGCGTAAGATAACGAGATTATTGAATTTCTCGCACAAAGGAGCTATTGTTTGCCCATTGACGCCGCCAGCCCATAAACCGCACCAAACTGTCACTCTTTGTGGTTGATTTGTGGTGATTTTCAACAATCACTCGTGGATTATCATTTGCCCAAATGCGGCAATTCTGCTTGTTAACGAATCCACTGAGGTGAAAGTGTGCCTCACGAAATGCATTTTGATTTTAACGACCATTTTCATAAAAGGCTTCAACAATCTTAACGCGCTGCTCACTTGGGTATCCCTCCATGGTTGAATTTGTCAAACACTTAAACAAAGAAATGTCAAATTAAGTTGGGCAAAAAACTTGACGTTAAGGTGTGACTCATAATTCATCTTTCATTTCAGCTAGCTCACTCGTCAACCTTAGGTTAGGTTAGGTTAGGTTAGGTTAGGTAAGGTTAGGTTAAGAAGGGTTATGTGCCCAAGGACACACTTCCACTCGGAGCCCAATGCGGTCCATTGTGAATCCCTACGATGACAAAAAGGTAGAGAAAGAGAAAAGTGAAGAAAAGAAATAAGAGGAGGATTGAATTAAGAAATTTAGTAGGTACAACGTAGAACTATTACCCTCTCTACAGATCAACTGGATAATATCCAGCCATTTCTGTCTGAGATCCTGCATCCTAAGACAGTGCCACAGTACATGCTCAATCTACTCTAGCTCCTTAGAATCATCGCACAATCTGCAGAAGTCTATTTTCCCTCGTCCACCTTTATCAAATTTTTTAACTGTTTGAACCTCAATTGGTTGTTGTTGTACTTCAGGAGACCTGAAGAACAGGTGTTGTTGAGTTGTCAATCCTTGGTGATTGTCCGCTGAACAATCAACTCGTTTCGGTGCGTAAAACTGAATGTCGTCAGAACTACCTCAACTTTTTTAATACCTCTCTGGTATCCGATTAAGATTTTAAAGGGGGAGGTCGGGAAAAAAATTCGTTCTGTTAGTAAAAATTCCGAAGACTGACGATTAAGAGTTTGTCTTTGATTCAAAATGATTGCTTGCCCTTGCCGATACTGTAAATTGATTGACTGTATTCATAAAAATATTTTAAATTTAATAAAGGTTTGAAAACCAAATTTTGTACGAAAATTTTCCTTAATAAACGTTTGTTTAATTGTATATGAATACGGGAGTAAGAGAAGATGAAATTCTGCTTTTTAAAAGTAAAACTTAACTGACTACTTTGCTAAAGGAAAATCGCGGCGAGCTATTCTCTCCTACTCGGTGAAATAAAGTTAATACTGTATGTACTTCAATTCTCAAGGCGTAAAATATGTTAAATTGCCGAATGTTTATGTAGATTAACTTTGTCTTACGATTAAAGCTCAAACAACAACATGTTTAATTATTTTTTAAGGCTTTATTTAATTTTATTTTTAAGTTTTATAACCTGAAAAGAAAATCATAAACCTGAACTGACTATCTGAAATATTTTCTAGAATCCAAAATTTATGAAAGATGGATTTAAAGTAATCATAGATTCTCTGCATTTAGCCGATTCTGGAGAATCTGAAAATGTAAGTCAAATATGAAGATCTAAATTAAATTAATGGTGTTTTTTCTTTTTTCTTTCTCTTTTATTTTTTTTACCATCTAAATGTATGTTAAAATGCTTCAATAATTAATTTATAAACTAATTATAAAACAATAACATAATGGTTGGTGTTGGATTTCTTTTGATAAATGTCTTAATTTGAAAAACTAATTAAAAAAATTAAAATAAAAACCTAAAATTAAATGGTAAATGACAACATAAAATCTGTGTGTGGGTGTGTATGTGCTTATTTTCTTTATTACTTTTATTATAAAATTAATTTCAATGCATCTTAATGAAAATTATTTTGATAAAAAAAAATTAAAAAAAAAAATTCAGAATCCTGGCTATATGAAAGATAATTTTATCATAATCATTGAATCTCATCATATTGCTGATATAGGAGATCAGGATAATGTGAGTGAAATATAATAATTAACCATTATTGTTGTATTGCTATCTTAATTTTAACCTCTTTATTTAATTTGTGTTAATTTGTCTTAATAGAACCATTTTATTTTTAATTGGCATTTCAAAGTAGTTTAATATGTAAATGTTTTATACATGTCATTATTTATAGCACTATTTTTTATTAATTATACATACGATTTTGTTTTAATAATGTTAATTAAAAGAATTCTACTTTGCTCTGTCTCTCTCTCTCTCTCCTCCCTTTTCTTATTTAGGTACATGAACTTCCTCCAGAAAAAATGAAGTTACGTGAAGTCGTTCATATTGATATTGCCAATGATCCCGTTACGCCTGCGGATTATAAAGTTGATGAGGATCCCACAAAGTATTAATAATTTAATGTTAAAAAAAAACTTTAAATATTTATTATTTTATTATTTTAATTTTTCCAATTAGATTCAAGTCAGAAAAGACCGGTCGTGGTCCTTTAGTTGGTGCCGATTGGAAGAAAAAAATTGATCCAGTTATGACTTGTTATAAATTAGTCACTTGTGAGTTCAAATGGTTTGGTCTTCAGTCTAGAATAGAAAGTTTCATACAAAAATCAGAACGAAGATTATTTACAAACTTCCATCGGTGAGTTAAATTTAAAGAGTGACTTATTTATAGAAAATTTTGATATCTTGACTTTCGTGAATTATGTAATATGTATGTATAAATATTTGACTAAGACCTTGCAAACTCTAGATAGTGGGTTCTCTTTTCCCATCTGTCCTAAAAGCTAAAGACTTGACGAGTCAAAATTAACGTGTGTGAACCGGCACAAAGGAAAACGACAACTTTTCACATTTTTGCATATATTTTTTACACGTAGCATACGTGGAACATTATTGTCAGAAAAGAAAACACCATAAGGCACTTCCGCTACAAACATATATCGAAATAACTTGAAAATGGTTCACCATATTCAGTTAAAAAAATAATTCAAAATTCGTCAACAATATTATCTTTAAGCCGCACTTATATTGGTTTTTAATTTGCACAGTTGTTTCAGAAATATCGTTGAAGTTTTGAAAAAAAGAAAATTAAAAAAAAAATATAAAATTTGTGTTTTTTTAAAAATTTATAATACATAAAAATGTGACAAAAATCACAGTTTAGGTTTAACATTTAATTACATACATAAATGTATTTCGAATCAAATGAGCTTTATTTCATTGAAATCGGTGCATAACTTTTCAGGGGTGTTCTGGAAATCGAAAACTCTAAACGCAAAAATTTGTAGGTTGTTTTTAATACACTTTTAATCTTAAAAATTCGTTTTTGTAGAGAAATAGATGTATAATATTTGTCATAAAATCCTTTTATTACAGAAATCTTATTAAAAAAAAAACGATGTTTAAAATACTTACGTTTTGCGTTTTCTATTTCCAGAACACCCCTATTTGATTCTATTCACAATTTACTAAGAATACTGAATTGATAAAAAATCGCGATTTCCATACAAAAATAACATTTTTTAATGTGTGTGTGTGTTTGCTGCTAATTTATTTATGAACGTCTTTTGCTTCACTTTAAAATGGTACCTTCAGTTAATCTATATACATATATAAAATTGTAACGTTACTGACTGACTCACTGATTCATCATCGCACAGCCTAAACGCCTGAAGCTAATAACTTGAAATTTTGACCAGAGATTGGTCACTCTCCAAATCGATCCACTAAGACGGGATTTTTGGAAATTCAAATGTTTAGGGGGTAAAAAGGGTAAAAACGGGAAAAATACAGTAACCTTATATCTCCAAAACTAAAAAAGATACAAAAAATGTAATGCTTATCGTTGTTCGTAAGAAAAATAAGATGACAGGAGTCTGGTACTTTTTTGAAATTTGGCCCTTTTAGGGAGTAAACGGGTAAAACCTGAATTTTGGTACTTTTTTGACACCCCATCTATCGTTTGAACCAATAAACATAGAACCAAAGTTTATACCACATTCGAAACTTATCAAAAAAATACGAATATGAATTTGATACTTTAATGGGGGGAAAAAATAGTACCAAAAAAGGTAATACGGGAAATTTGATATTTTTGTTTAGCTTTTTGGTTTTACAGCTGTAATTTTTTAATTATCGTTAATAATTGACCTAGAAACATAAAATTCAACATGTAATGCCCTGAGTGGATGAGAACCTATGACGGAACTTTTTGGTACTTTTTTGTTTTTTAACTGGTACTTTTTGAATTTCCGTTAGTATTGGACCTAGACACATAAAATTCAAGATGCAATGTACTGAGCGGATAAGAATCTATAAGGGGAAGTTTTTGGTACTTTTTGTTCATTAACTGGTACTTTTTGAATATCCGATAGTATTGGACCTATAAACATAAAATCAAACTTGCAATGTCCTGAGAATCTATATGAGGGAAATTTTTGGTAGTTTTTTATTCATTAACTGGTACTTTTTGAAGTTCGGTTAGTATCGGACCTGGAAAGATAAAATTAAACATGCAAGGTCCTGAGTGAATGAGAAAATAAACATTGGCATACAGATATGTCCACGAAGAAAAAGAAGACGCTAACGAAGTAGCTGGTTAAATGCTAGTTATGAATAAAAGCGAAACACGTTCATCGATTTTTATGATCTTTGTCTCATTTTGTTCATAGGTAATGTGGGTTTACGTAAACGTAATTAGACTAAAATTTTTTTCCCGTTTTGGATTTTTCATGATTTTTTAAAATACAAAATTTATAATTTTTTTTCTTATGTAAACAACTATTACTCAGCCATTTTTTTGTGATTTTGAAAAATTTGGTACAATTACATCTTTAAAAAATCTTTAATTGAATATCCCACAAAGTCTTACGTATTTAATGAAAATGCAACTCTGTCATGATAAGTTGTTTTTGTTTTTTGAGAATTTATAAACAATAATTAGATAAGGGAAGCATTTTCATAAAATACGTAAGACTTTGTGGGATAGTGTGTAAAGGCCTTTAATGAAGAGTAATGAGTAAAAGTTATGATTTGTTTATCATATAATTTTGGGCAAAAAGTCTAAAATACGATTATTATTTGTAACTTAAAAATGCGAGCTGATCTATCAAAAACTCGATTTCGAATTTTTGTGTAGTTACGTCCGTTTGCATTGTAGGTGATGATATGTTGATTGTTTGTGTTTGCAGGATAACATATTAATAATACGGGAAATTGTAAATGTAAATATTAAAATTAGATGTTTTAACTTAATTTATTTGTTAGCCTTTTTTCATACTTTTAAATTTTAAATGATTCGTTTTTTTTTAATATTTTTCTAGCCAAGTATTCTGTTGGATGGATCGCTGGCACGGTCTGACAATGGAAGATATTCGTGCTATCGAGGATAAAGTGAAAGAGGAACTTGACAAACAACGTCAAGAGGGTGAAGTGCGTGGCACTAAAGCCGATAGTGATTAGGAACAATATTTTTAAATATTTAATCTTTAAAGCAGCAAAAAAAAATGTCAAAAAATTAAATATACAGATCAAAGAAAAAACAAACAGTTTAAAGTTAAATGCTACAAAAGTTTTAAGAAAAACACACATAAAGTCGTATTATTAAAGAAATATTATAACAAAAGATTTAAAAATAAAAGAAAAACAAAACTAATAATAGCAATAAAATTACACAAATACAACAAAAATATATAAATGGCACTATATTCCTTCCTTAAAAACCTTGAAAAAAACCACAAATTTAAGACAAAATAAAACATTGTTTTTGTAAAACATTAACAACATTTTATAACCAACACTACCAAAAAAAAAAAAAAAAAAAAAAAAAAAAAAAAAACAATTTACTGTTATTAGAGTTATCAAAAACTATTTACAACTTATTAACATGATTAGTTATTGCTGATATGCCAGGCTCTCTCTATCTCTCTCTCCCTCTCTTTCCTTAATTATTAATTTTTTTTTTTGGTATTTTATATGCTATTAACTTATTTTTTTTACTCACGAGGTCTAACCTCAAATTTATAGAGTTTTGTTTAGAAACCATCATGATTATTTTTCCCCGGTTAAGTTCCTTGTTTCGTTAAAAAATTTCAAAGACATTTTTTTTATAAATTCATTAACGATGGAAAAGTATGAAATAAAAACAAAAACTGGTTTATTTTGTATTTTTGAAAACTACTTAAATAAGCTTTTAAAGGATTAAGCGGTTTTGATTAAAGATATACCAACAGGAACACCAATTATGCAACAACAAGTTTAAATGAATTAAAAGTATATTAATAAAAATTCAAGCAATAGATTAAGTTAATAATTAAAAAAATACTTAATGAACACAGATCCACATTTTTAGTTTAAAATAAAAAAAAAGAAAACTTTATATAAAAATGATTTAATTATGTAAAACGAAAAGGACTCAACAAGGCTTTACTTAAAGGAATTTTTAAGAATTCAGTTGCTTATACATAATTTCCAAGAATTCTATAAAGTAAAGGGTAAACATACGGCCATGTTCTAGAAATCGAAATCACGTGAAATTGCAATCGAACAACTTTTGAAAACTTTTCCGTGTTCAAGGTTAGTAAAAATATTTCCTTTTAAATACGTCATAGTTTTAGGACCACTTTCCTCTACCTAAAGTACTTTTGAAATCAGGAAAAGCTACGTTCATTTTCAAAAAAATTCAATTAAAAATCTTTATCGATTTCACGTGGTTTCGATTTCCAGAACATGGCCGATAAACTTACAATTTAAATTAACGTTTTTTAATAAAAACTATCAAGGATAATAATACACTTTCTTTAAATTATTTTCTACTTCAATTACAGTTTCAAAGAATCTTTAAATTAAAGACAATTTTGAAATAATCGAAATCTCTATATATTAATATAATTTGACCTACACCATTTCCAAAATGGGTTAATGTGTAAGAAAACATTTAAAAATATTAATGTTTGTATTCCAATTTCTTTTGAATTGAAATGAAAAATTTTCGTCCAGTTTAATTGTATTTAAAAATTTTAGAATTAAAGTTTGTTGAGCCATTTTTAGTTATTGTTTTTTCAATTATTGGTTGTATAAATTAGTTCATGGTGTTTTTTTTAAAAACAAAATATGTACAAATTTAGACAAGATAATATTCGGGCATGTTCTAGAAATTGAAATGAAGTGGATTTGAAATCGAGAAAATTTTAAAAACAACCTTGTACTGAAAGTTCATACAAAAATATTCCATTTTATCAATTTCATTTTGTGAGTACCAATTAGCTTTCAAGAATATAGCGATTTCTAGTCGCTCCGAAAACACAAAGAGAATTATTTGTGTGGAAGACAGTCGCTTGTGGAGTTTAGAAACAAAAGGTCGAAGCACCGTAGAATTAAACAGGAAGTTCCCCAGGGTGATGTTTTATCCCCGATCCTGTTTAACTTATATATGTATAAACTCTCGACACCTTCCCAAGGTGTCCAAATAATATCATATGCACACGACTGTACTATCATGGCGACGGGCCACAACATCGATGACCTACATATGTGGTTTGGTAAACGGTTACCTACATGATCTGGCGAACTTCTTCCACGCGAGGAATATGAACATCTCTTCCGCAAAATCCTCGGAGACTCTATTCACGACATGGACAAAGGAAATGGGGTTACAGTTGAATGTGACTGTCGACGGCGCCATAATTCCTACTAAAAACCACCCAAAAATATTAGCAGTCACATTTGACAGCCTGCTATCTGCGATAGAATGCGGATTAGAAACAAGGTCCTTAAGTCTCTAGCCGGCAGCACTTGGGGCATGGAAAAGGAAACCTTGTTAGCTACATACAAAACGATTGGCCGGTCAGTGGTTAACTATGCAGCGCCTGCGTGGTCCCCAAGAGTCAGCGATACACAGTGGAAGAAGCTTCAGAGCTGTTAAAATGCCGCCTTAAGGACCGTAACAGGCTGTGTTCAGATAACATCAATAGAACACCTGCATGCTGAGGGGAAGATGATGACGGTCAATGAATCATCGGATGGGACATCCAAATTACCATCTGAAATTATTCCCCCCAACGAGACATGCCAGGAAAGATCTTCGCTGGTATGACAGTGAAGTCCAACAACACCTGGACTCTATGACAGACCACACCCCATACAGGGCAGCTCTGAATGCAATTCATAGGGAGTCGGTGGAGAGTGCGATGAACAGCCACCGAAATTATATCGTTTTAAGATGTCGTCCCCCACCAGTTGCAAACGAAGAGCGGGACTCACCAAGACAGACGAGAGTGAAATTGGCGCAATTGAGGTCAGGATGGTGCGCTTGTTTAAACTCATACTGGTGCAGAATAAATGGTACCATCCCTGACCTGTGCCCTGCATGTGGAATAGTTTAGCTGAGTTAGATGGACAGAGCAAAGAAGAAGAAGATGAATAGAAAATAAATTTTATACATGTTTTTCAGGTCGAGCTGTAACAACAACGGTAATTTTTTAAATAATTGAACTTAAAGGTCCCTAATACAGTTCTCAACCCAACTCAGTTGAGTTGTAATTTCTTAATTTTTGTATTATGGTTTACAACTTTGCAATATTGCGGTGTTCAAAAACATAACAAAAATTACAACTGATCACAACCAGTTGTCTTAATTACAATTCAGCTGAGTTGTAAACCGTAATAGAAGCCAAAATCTCGTTCGATTTAAATTTTACTTTATTTCGATTTCTAGAACATGCCCGATTTTTTTTTGGATTTCTCCAACTGAGGAAAATTCTATTTTGCATCGATCAAAACAAATTTGAGCTAGAATTGCATTTTTCTATCCTCGCAATGAGTGAAATTTGTCGCAAAACAACTTCTTATATTTCAAACCAAAATGGTATCAAGAAATTTTTTAAGATAATGTTAATTGTAAATAAAACAAAAAGTTTTCAAAGAATTATCTTAATATTTTTTATTATTATCTTTGACAATTACGCCTGAAACAAAATATCGGCCAAACGCTCGACACTCTATCCTATGGTTTCTAACAACTGAGACAAAATTGAGGTTCGATGTCGTTAATGTGCCGATTTATTTCTTCCTTTAGCTCTTAAATTGTTCTTGGCTTATTGACATGCACTTTTTCTTTTAAATATCCCCAAAGAAAGAAGTCCAACGGTGTCAAATCACATAATCGTGACGGCTAATTAACATCGCCACGACATAAGATAACACGGTTATTGAATTTCTCGCGCTAGCGAACACCATACACGGTAACTGCTTGGCCGATCTAATTTTCGAAGAAGTTCCGCCCGATTATGTCGACCAAAAAAATCACGAACGCGCTGCTTAATTGCGCAAAAAACCTGACGTTAAGGTGTGACTCACAATTAACATGGTGCATTACGTTTGGATCACCCTTTAGTAGTGAGAAGAATTAAGGTCTTTGCTATAAGGCAGGTGAGATTAAACTTTATATTCGCTGTTTTTAAAAATGCTTTTTTAGAAGAAGGATTGACAAGGTTAAAAACTCTAGATTTCCATCTAGTTAGTAGAATATTCCAATAGACTTTTGTTGACTACTCTCTTTTAAATGATATTTTATCTCCCTTCATAGGCTAACCGGAATTCAGCAGGTCATAATACAAAACTGCCTTCTGATCTCACCAAATATAATTTATATTTGCGCAACAAATTCTTCTACTTTGGCGTTAATCTGTTTGGCACCATTAAAAATGTGCCAAGACTATAAGCTACAAGCTTTCAGAATTTATATCAGGGCTGTGGAGTCGGAGTTGAAGAGTCGGAGTTGATGTTTTTGTGCCGGAGTCGGAGTCGTAGTACCCACAAAAACTCGCGACTCCGACTCCAAAGTTTTTCGGCATAAAAAATTTCCAACATAAAAATTATCTTCTTAAAACACATTTAAAATTTAAATAAATGGTTTATGAATACTGCTCTTATGTGCTGTTTCCGAATGACAGGCGATGGACTGAGTGCTTTTCATATAAATTTTGCTACATAATCAATCGCCTGTCATTTGGAAACAGCACATTAATGTTTGCGTACGGTAGTTGCTTCTCAAAAACTCTAATTTTTAGAAGGCCGGTAATGAAGAAATAAAAGTTAACATCACTGAGTCTCATATACATTTAGCATCAAGATTATGGTAGTCGGAGTCGCACTTAAAAAATTTCTGCATTTGGAGTCGGAGTTAGTACTTTTTTCGGACGACTCCACAGCCCTGATTTATAGGACTCGCTCTTCTGTTCCGTCAATGTTTTTGTACGCTGTTATTAGCCAATGGGAATGCATGGGGCCTACTACCAATTGCTGTTCGAATACCATTTCAATAATCTCTATTCAAGGCGAATTAATTTTTCAGGTGGCGTTGAAAGCACAGCTGTGCTAATGTTCTTCTTACTTAGAGATAGTAATGTCAAAAGTTGTTTATGTTTTTGACATATCGACCAACGAAAGTAACAAATAAAATACAATGTTGTAGTATCACCTCCACCGTTTACATGAATTCGCCTTGTTTGTTTTGCATTCGCAATTTTTTTTAACGATTGTGCAGATTGACTGTAATAAGATGGCAAAATATGTGAAAAAAATGAAAAGGAAAGTTATGCCGCTTTTGTTTTAAAGTTAAAAAAAAAAAAAAAAACTAAACAGTGTGGAGAAAATTTCAACTTTGTTTTCGGCATTGTCTAATCTTTAGGCTGTGTGCTAGAAATAGCAAATCTCAAGAAATATGCGATAACAATTTGAAATTGCAATGAAGGTGTGCTGGAGTTCGTAATCGCCTCGATTAGAAATCTAAAGTCTAGAAAAATGTGATCTGCAAGTGAAGTTTTAACTTTCCTTCAATTTTAATTTTCAAGTTTAAAAATATCCATTTACTTTAAAAACTCAAAATATTTTGAATAAATTTCATTAGAAAATATAAATTAAAAAAAAAATGGCTTAATACTAATAGTTGTTTTAAATTTTTTAAGTTTCGATTAAACTTCGAAAAAAAATGATGATGCTAGACATTTAGAAGTGAAAATTAATTTGAGAACTTGACTTAAAATATAACTTATGAAATAATGTCAAATCTCATGTGACTTTGAAGTCATGTGATTTTCAGCACATGGTCGGTCTTTTATTTCTATCAATATTGCCATTACTTACTTACTAAATAAATAATTGAAATAAAATTTATGGAAAAAATTCAATATTAAATTTAAATAGAAGCTGTAAAAAGATTTAGAATTAATTTTTAAAACAAAACAAAAAATGCTGAATTGTTTTAAAATTTTCAAAATAAAATTAAGAAAACAAAATCTTGAATAAAATAGCTGACGACTTTTAAATTATAAATTTTTTTGAAAAATAATTGAAACATTTTGCAATACAATTATAAAGTTCATACAAACTGACAGAAATGGTGAGACTACAGCCTGGGCCAAATTATGTCATGCGATATCGATCGTAATTACACAACAATTCAAATAGGAATTTCGATCGATATCGAATATTAATGGTCTGTTCATCGATTTCGAACGAAGACTTTCTTCGCTTTAGTAACATGTAGAGCAAAAACAACTTTAGGCCGTATTAGCTTATATAAAATCAATTTAATATTCGGGCATGTTTTACAAATCGAAATGAAGTGGAATTGAAATCGAATGAGACTTTAATTTTAATTATTTACAAAATTACTGTAGTTTTTCTTGTTTTTTAGAGCTGTTCTTGTAAATATAATTGGTACTCAGAGTATGAAGCATTTAAAAAGTAATATTTTTATGAACTTTCTTTACAGTCTCGTTTTCAAAATTTGTTCGTTTTCAAATCCACTTCATTTCGATTTACAGAACATATCCGATTATCAAAGTCATTTTTGGGAATAAAAAATTTTCAATTAATAAGATTTTGTTTGTCGTTCTTAATTCCCAGTTTTTGTTCCTGGTAAAAAACAGTGAAATTTATTGTTGATGGGATAAGCAAAACATTTTGTTTATTCAAAAACAATCACAATTTGTTTTTGTTTTTAGTTAAAGTTAAGCGAAAAAAGTCTTCGTTCGGAAATAGATGAACTGGCAGTAATTGTTTTTTTGTTATAAATTACAGAATAGCAACAAACTTTTTTTTAAATTTTAACAGCAACTTTAAAAACTTATAAATCACTCTACAATCACTTTTAGGCTCGTTTTCACAACTTACCGATAGCTAAAGGTAGGATTTTATCGCCCGTATAAAAAGTGTTCAATTATTACAACTTTACTTTACTTTAACCTACCAGGTAATTAATTAACTTTATCGCTCACTTATGGTTAAAGTAAAGTTTAAATAATGGAACACTTTATAAGGCCGGTTAAAGTCTACTTTAAGCTATCGGTAAGTTGTAAAAACGGGCCTTGGAGTTATAATTTTTTTTTTACTATTTATTTAAATTTTTAGGTTGGTCTCTGACCCGAATTTTCTTTGTAATTAAAATAGTTTAACAAATCTCAGAGCACTTAAATTAAAAGAAAAAATATATTTAAACAAAAAAAAAAAAAAAAAACAAAACCAACAACAGCAGTAAACAACTTGTGTTATTTGTAATTGTTAGCTTAGTTTATTAAGCAAATTGAAAAAAGAAAATAAAAAAAAACAAAAAAATATTTCCAAAAGTATTTACATATATTTTTTTCAATATTCATAAAATCTTAAAATAATAAATGTTTTAAAAAAAAGTATATACTTATATAACATTAAAAAAAATTTATAAACATTAAATGGTAATAAAGCTAAAACAAAAAATACAAATTTTAAATAAAACTTTCTTTATTTCTTTTATTTTTCCTTTTTTTCGATTACTGCAGGATTTTTTTTTATAGAAATTTTTAATTTTCTCTTAAAACTGCTTAATAGAATGGCCCTAAATTGAATTAAAGATGATTTTATTTATTAATTCTTGATTCTTTATACCTTGAGTTTCTTTCAAAATGCTTTAGAAATACATTCTCGTATATAAAAACAAAAATATTTTTCATCGCCATGTAGTTTTTGAAATTCTGTGCAATTTTAAATATGTTGAGGTTAAAACGTATTAGACTCCCGAATGAATCTCTTGAGTTATTTGTGCAATTTAGTTTTAAGTTTTGCTAAAATCACTTACTTTCTCTTTCGACTTTTTCCTATTAAGTGTATTTAGATGTTGAAGGGCTATTGATCTCGGCTTATTAACGTAAAGAAATTGTAGAGAGAAACTGTGATCACTAAAAATTATTTTACATATGCTGACTGAGCTACCTTAAGGTGCTTTTACACGATCTGTATTTTGCAGTGGCTTTGTCAGATGCAAAATCCATATGTTATTGCACATGTCTGTCAAAATTGACAAATACAGAAGATTTATAATTTTTGCTTTCACACGTTCGTTTTTTGTTTCATCTGGCATAACCTAAAATCGTTTATAACAGCGAATTATTTACATATTTCACATTTAATTTTATTTCAGTTAATTAAAAATGTTATTTTTTTTTAAAGAATATGTGTAAATAAATAAATAGAAATTCATATACAACCATTTTCTCCCGACAAAAGAATCTTTTATAATCAGAAAATTAGCGCATATTGTAGTTTTTTTAATCACGCTGAAGAGTCAAAAAGACTCGAATATGTTTAAAAATTCATGCTAATTGAATCTTTGAGGAATTAGCTTCACGAAAAAAATTAACGCATATGACCTAATTTTTCGATAATAACTGCCATATTCATAAAAAATAAATCAAGTTTGAAATGGGTTTTAAGGCAAAATTTTCATACAAATTTTTCTTAAAATTCCTTTCAAATCTATTTTAATTTGTTATGAATACGGCAGTGAACGATACACTCGTTGTGAGAAAATGGCACCCTTCCGATGAATTAATCACCTTAAAGAATAATTTGTGATATAATTTTCTGATTGCTTTTCGAGAATATGAACGAATCATATCGTACTTCTTTCTCTAAAGAGAGTCAACTCAAAATTTTTTAATTTTCACTTTTTGCAAGAAAACAATCAGGGGTGTCATAGAAATCGAAAACGTAAAACGAAAGAATTTTGCAGTCCTTTTTATTGAACTTTTAATCTAATTTTTAAAATTTTTGTTAAAAAATTCTGTTTAATAGGGCATTATGTACATATTTGTTAGGGTGATCGATTATTCGACATTTTTCAATAACCGGTTTTCGAATATTCCAAATAGTTGCTATTTTAAAATAACCGGTTTTCGGTTAAGCATTTAAAAAATAACCGGTTAACCGGTTTTAATTCGAATACATTAAAATACAAAAATCAAATTAGTTTTTGTAATAAAAAGTTAATTAGAATAAAAACAAAACAATTCACGCAGGTAAGGAACCAACAAAATACATAGATATGACTTAAGGTATGTTCAGACCACAAATATTTCACGATAAAGTCAAAAAATAGGGTGACCAGTAAATTGAATAAACTTAAGCATTTTTTTAAACAATTGCTAGTTATTTGCTAAACTTTATGTCTAAGATGATAATTGCATTTATGTATAATGTAGTTAAGAAACCGTTAAATAATGCTCTAGCCAAACGTTTTGCAAAAGCAAACAATTCTTTAAGAAAACTAGTGATTACGTTAGGAGTCAAATATTTAATAGGTGTGAACATAGCTTTAGAATTTTTGAAAAACTTTGGTTTTAAAAGTATAGGAATTTAATAAATTTATTATTTGACATATTTTCCCAAATTTATTGTAAATGAGTTTTAATTTGTTGCTGGTTAAGCATGTCTATATGAAGCAGTAAACTTCAGCCATATTTTGGAAAAGTGGCAAACAAAACCTCTTATCCAGGATTATATATTTCAATTTCTTTTTGTTTCAGCATTATTGAAACAATAGTAATATGAACATGCTTTTTGTATGAAACATCTGTCAATTCGTCGATCACACAATTTAAACCCTTCCAGGACATTTTTGATTCCTTCAATTTAGTTTTAAGTTCTTGGTGTTTTAATAAATAAAACTGATGAATTTTCCCATAACGTTGATTCCGCCGGTATGTTCTTGTTTTAAGCATGAAAATATGCTAGAACTACTTAAGAGTTTTTCATTCATTATTGGCAGCATATTTTAGTTCATTGGCAGCATATTTTAGTAAAGTATTATTTGCAGTCTCTTAAAAATTACTTGGAACAGGGTCGAGTTTTACTTGGCGTATATTTATGTCAAGCTTGTAGACTAATTAAAAGTGATTAATGAGTCGTGGCGTTAACGAACTATTGCAACTTATCATTTTAGGGCCGTTTTACCACAATTTTCTTTTAAGTCAGTTCGAAATATCACCAGAGATGACATCTTTATAGAGATATACATATATAGTATTTATAACACTGTCAAATTGCTAATTACTTTTAAAGCTGAACTTTTTTTATAGTACTTTAAATTGTTTTTGGTTTTTGTTACAAGAACACATGCTTACATTGCTCATAATGTTTTTTGACTTTTGTTTCATTTTGTTTTGACATTTTTTTATAAAAAGTTTAAGTTTGCTAAATATTAAATTAGAAAAATACCTCAATTACGGGTACAACAAAAGTAAGGAAAACGTATATAAATTACATATTAATAAAGTAACCGGTTAATTTTACTAAAATAATCGGTTTATTCGATATTCGAAAAATGGACATTTTAAAATATTCGACTTGGGCAAAACTAAAATAACCGGTTAAAACCGGTCGAATACTATTCGATCGATCACCCTAATATTTGTATAATAATTGTCATGAATTATTTCAGCCCACTTGCTGAAATAAATAGAATTCAACCTAACCATGTCACTTTCTTTATCATAAATAGAATTTTTTGCTACAAATTTATATTTTTGAACTAATCAATGCGATAAATTGTCTCTAATTTGTAAAATTTAAATATTTGACGATTTTGGTAAAAATTCATGACGATTTTGACGAATTTTGTTAAAACTTTTGACGATCTTTGAGGAAAAAATCCTAACAACCCTGATTGTGATACCCAACTGTTTTTAGTTGAGTTTGCTATAAAGTTGCCCACTTAAAATATCAGTGCCGGTTCACACAAGTCAAGTTTGACTCGTCAAGTCTTGAGCTTTTAGGAAAGAAGGGTAAAGAGAATGCCATTTCTTTTCCCTTCTCTCCTAAAAACTCAAGACTTGACGAGTCAAACTTGACGTGTGTGAACCGGCACTCACGTTTGGCAAGTGAACATTTTATAAAATTAATTAATTTTTTTTAAACTACAAGTGTTTTGTATGTGGGTGAAGATAAATATGTCGAACTAAATATGTTTCGACGTTACATCTTACGTCTTCACATATTTAAAATATGTTTATCGTATTTGGGACAATTTTCCAAATATGTTTAAATATTACATTAAATTCGGATGTTAGCCAGATAAAACTATACCATCAACGGCGAAGGCTACAAAAACTAATGCGGTTCGGCTCAGCCGCTCAGCGCAGGGCGCAGTCTATTAATTTAAGACACTTTTTGTTTACAAAGCAACAAACATATTTTTAAACCATTGTAAAATGTTAGAACATTATGACAATATAACATGATAGCACACCTTGCGAATGTATATAGTTTTATTGGGATATTTTCAAAACCGAAAACCGAACCGCAACCGACCGGTTATAATCATTTTTATACTGAAACCGTTGTTTCACATTTTTACGGGTTTAAGCAAATTAATGGGCAGCCGTCATGAGGACGGCTCCCTTATGCCTTATATTGGTCTCTTTGTGATACCCTTAGCCCGTTACCAGAGTTAAGCCAGTGTTTACCAGATTATTCTTCCGACATTACTGCAGCCTCGAACCATTTCGATTCTCTGCAGAAAAGGGAGATCCTCCTTAGTCCTGTTCTTTATTAGATAGAGCTACAAAATTCGGCAATACCATCGCTATAGCGAAATTGATTACAATCAAAAAAATCATGTTATTAATTAAAAAATTTATTTAAAAGCAAACGTTTAATTCATTTGATGAAACGTTTAATTGATTTGATTAAATTTTTAATTAAAACTGATATTATTTTTGATTAATGTTTTAATTGGTAAAAAATTTTGAAGAATTTTTCTAAGATATGTTCAAATAACAAACACACATGAATTTTGGATTGTGATGATTGCTGCTGTCGACGTTTTGTTCTTGTTTAAATAGTGTTGTTCAAACATAAGTTTGCAACACGATGTCTAACATCATTGCAGCAGTATTGCCATATAAATAAACGCCATATTAATTGATATTGTTGCATTTTATATGAAATTTTGTGCATTACGTTTTGCCCACATCAATTAAAACTGGTAAATTATTCTGCCAATGTTTTGTTCTTGTGCACACAAAAAAAATGGATAGTAAGACGGTGTGCTATGGAACGCTGCAGGGATCTGGCAACTATGTCTATCGAAAGGGGGTGTCCGCTTAAAAAAAAGTCCCTTTAGGGAATTACACTGTACAAACAACTTGTAACACATTTCCAATTAAAAAAAACTCATGGCGATTTTAAAATGGTTTTTTGATTCTTTTGTTTCTTAAAAAGTGTGCCATTTTATTAACACTCACTGTAAACTCGTCTTGAACTCTTGCAGGAATTTGTTGCACTTAAAACATAAATAATTAATAAAATAAAATAACACAAATAAAACACAACACACGAACATTCATTGCTAAGCAAAAAAATAATAAATCTATATTTAATTAAAAAAAAAAATAAAATGTTAATGTTTAATTTATAAAAAATAGATTAAAAGAAAATTAATTAAATATTTAAAAAATATTAAAAAAAATTAATATTCTATTTGCTTAAAAGTAAAAAAAAAAATATAACAATACCTTCATTTTACTAAAAAGATGTGTAATAATTATCTTTTTAATTTAATAGTTTATTTTAATTAAGAAATCAAAAGAAAAGAAATAAACAATTTATGTGTCAGTATCTAGATACTTAATTTAAACTAAAGAACTTAACCCTTAACATTATTTTATTAAAACAAAAAATTTAACAAATTAAAAAAAAATTAATTAAAAAAAATTATCATAAAAAAACTTAATTACAAATAACAACGTATTAATTGTCATTTTAATTAACAAAAGAAACAAAGAAAATAACAAAAATTATAAACAATTTATTTAAATTAATTAAAAAAATATAGATAAATAAAATTGACAAACAACAAAGAAAGACATTTAAATATTTGTTTTATTAACTTCTGGGAGTAAGTTTTTATTAAAATTATACAACACAGGGTCTTTCAAGTTCGAGTTTTTTTGTTTTAATTTAAAGGGTCGATCTCAGCACGTACAGTTACAATTAACTCTCACTATAACTGAATATAAACATTTTGTTAGCTGACAGTTAGAACTGGTTCACACTCTTCAAATTTAAGCCATTAAGTCTTATGGCCCACTGTCAAAAATTTACGAAAAGCCTCTCAAATACTTTTAAAAAACAAAATCAAAAACATTTAATTCCGTACGGAAAGTGCGATATGTTTCGCACTTTGCTTAAGCAAATGACAGTTTCATAAAGTTAATCAGAAAGTCTTCTTAATTTCAATATTAATCACCTGTATTCGCACAATTGCTTATGCCAACTTAAGCATATCATAGTTGAGCCTTTAATCTTTTAGGAGAGAAGGGAAAAGAGAATGCCATTTCTTTTTCGATCTCTCCAAAAAAACTCAACGGCTAAAACTTGAAGAAATTTATCAGCAACCAAGCTCTTTCGAGTTTTCATTTAAAAAGTACTAAAGCGTCGTAGAGACGATGGTAAGATCTTACAATATTGTCATTAAAACTGCCTAAAAATGCAACTGTGTGAACATTGTAAGCACATTTTTATTTGGCAGATATGTAAAATTAATGCATCTGACAATTGTATCATTGTCAGAAAAATGACAACATTGTAAGATCTGACCACCGTCTGTACGAAGCTTAAGTTACCAGCAGTTCTGTCGGATAGCAACAGCAGCTAAGGATGATCCGTCCTCACAATTTGAACTTTCGACAAGTAGAAAGGTCTCTTGCATTTCAAGAACTCCATTCCCGCTATTTTGGGTCTAAACTACGCCACCACGAGAACCCTAAAACCATTTTCCCATGAGAAAGGTACTCTTTATGGAAGAGCCACATCATGCGGAAAACACACCATGACAATGGTCATCGTAGGCTCTCGACTCTGCATCCATTCACTGGATCCAAGTCTCACCCTTCATCCAACAAACTCAATTCTTCGACACTTCACTCTCTCAACAAATCCAGGTATTCACCCTCCAACCATCGCACTCCACTCTTTTTCAACCTCGGTTCCTCGTCTCTTCATTCATTCCCAAAATTTAAGTCTTCACCACACAACCAACAAATTCCTTGACTCTTCGTTCATTCCCAAAATCCAATTCTTCACCGTTTACACCCGTTCTCTCGAACCTTCATTCATTAATTCATTCACCAACTCCAAGTCTTCACCCCACATTCCCCATTTTACGCCTTTCCTGCACCAAATCTGAGAATCACTTCATAATACACCACCATCACTCAATTAATGTATTTTCAACAGAAATTAACTCTTATCAAGAAAAGTATGCTCTCTGCAAATGCAATCATTCCGTGGAGAAAATCATTCTTTTACAAAGAGCATGCTTTTGTGAAGCTTAACCAATATGTAGTTAGACTGGTGCCGAAGCACCAGGGACTTCTGACTTCCGTGGTACCACGATCTCAAGAGATCTGTCACTTTTGAATTACTGCCGAATTCTAGGTATTGGCTGCACCTGATTTTCTCAGAGGGTGCAACGCCAGAAGGTGAATTATCCTTAAAATTATCCCCGGAGGACAGCAGCATCTGTTAAAATAGCAACAGCACCCACGAAGATCTGCCATCGGGCAGAATTTTTAATTTTTCAAATCTCCTTTTCCTCGAGTTTGGGCTTACCCCTCAACAACCATGTGATACCCGAAAAGCTCTCAACCAATATTCAGTCTGGGACCAATGTACCAGGAGCTACTGGCTCCCGTAGATCTCTGGTGAACCGCGTACTCAAGATAACTTTGTCAATTTTGAACTCTGCTGAAATCCAGGTATTGACTGCACCTGATTTTCCTTGAGGACGTAACATCAAAAGGTGAATTATCCTTTATAATGAATTATCCCAGGCCGTTTTCGTGTGTATGTTAAAATTAACTTTCTGGAATGACCAGATATGATGCGAACTTAGTTGTTATATATTTATATCCCAAGTAGCTTAGAATATATTTGAGATATACTGCGACTGCCTTTAATATAAATCTTCTTCGGAACGAGAGCGACGAAACAACGTAGGATGATAAATTTGGCTTAAACAGTCTGTTTTGTTTTAAACTGGAAATAAGCCAAATCGACCAATTATTATGCATAGTACGCATACAAATATTCTGTCCAAAATAAGGAGTTTTCACTAATACGATCACAAAAGAAAAGCTATGATGTCAAAATGTCGCCCTTATTTTCTCTATATGTGAGCTTCTCCGAGAAAAGGGACCTAGTGTGTCAAAAACCGGGTTTGGACTTAAGAGTGGATTCTGGTACCTAAGAGGGTGTATAATTACATAAGATGCGTTTTTATCATAACTTCATTTCACCCACTAAGTCCCTTTTCTCGGAAAAGGTCACATATATGAATTGTTTTACGTAGCCCCATACAAACCGGGAGTACGACATATCGATTTGTTTTAATACTTCGACATCCAGGTGTTTCTACATAATTCATTTTGAGTTCTATTGCATTAAAAGTGTTTTTCCCTCAACAATTAAAAAAACTCGTTAAACTTACTTTCCATACTTTTCTTTACTTATTGTCGATTCCCTGTTGGATAGAATAGAGCAGGACTACTGTTGAATAGAAGTCCTTCTTCGAACCATTGAAATTGCAACTACTCTTGGAATATATCTTCTTAAAGACATTCTTTCTAAATCATCTCCAGTGTAGTTTCTCCGACAATCACAGTGTCCTAGCATCTATGTGAACTTACATGGACACTTGATTTGCCCTTAAAAGATAAATACATCTTTGACGGACCTTTATTTGTTTACTAAAACTGACATATAAATTTCAATATTTAAGATCAATCTGTTTAAGGGCTAAATTTTGTCAATAACTTAAAAAAAGTCGTATTCTCTAATGGATGCGAGCCCAGACAAATAGAAGGATATCGTTCCCAAATTCTGTGGATTAAATAAAACTACCCCATTACAACAAACACTACTATAAATATTTTATTTATTTTATGATAAATTTGGAATGGTATCTACCCATTATAGTTATTTATTTGACCGTAATTAAAAGATTTTCTTATTTAATTGTTCGCGTTGTTTCCATTTTAATCTGCCAACCAAAAGAAATTTCGTATTTCTTCCTCATTTGAGGGTCGACAATGTGGTGGTCCCTCGTCGGGAGCTCCTTCGGCTATTAGTGAGTTACGTAGTGTTCGCATAGCCAACATATTACGCTGAGAGGCAACACTTAAATCAATCAAACGTTCCGGATAGTGGACACCAACCAAACATTCCGCTTGCTCTTGAATTTCTAAAGGCATGCGCCAGGGTTCGTGACTATAAAAATAAATCAAATAGATAATTATGAAAATGATGTGTAAATAAAAAATTTCTTTAATCACCGAAAAAATATTTATTTTCGAAAAGTAAAAAGTAATTTTTATTTTATCTGAATTTAACTCACATATATTCTTTAGGTACTTTAGATAGCTCAGGTACATATTGTTTTATATATTGACCCAAGGGATCTAATCTCTTAGCCAAAGCCACCGGGCACGTGACCAATGATGAATCAAGCAAACGTTCAAAAGCCGAAGAACTAACCCACATCCAATTCCCGGCACATACGGACCAATCAGCATCCAATAGATACTTCAAAAAATATTTCAAACCTTGTTCCCAATTTTGCCAAAGGCCACCGCGTGTCAGAAAAGTTGCTACCGTATTGCGCAAAGTATGATGTAGCCAACCTTCAGCCAATAGTTGGCGCATGGCGGCATCTATTAAGGGAAATCCCGTTTGACCCATTGTCCAGCGATTCAACTGTTCGTGATTGGGCTGAGCCCAGGGTATGTTCAAACATATTTCGTTATCTTCCATGCGATCATAATTTGGATTATTTACAGACATGGTGTAGAAATATTCCCGCCATATCAACTGGCCAGTTATATGGGCTCCACCGGACATTTGGAGGCCTAATCCTTCTGCTTGTAGCTGTACATTTTTAAAGAGATCATGGACATCCCAATAAAACTTGCGCACAGACAAGCAGCCAAATCTTAAATGGGCGCTCATGGACTTGGGAGATTCCAAAATATTCGGTTTAGCCTGGTTAGGTAGATAATACCCACATTTAAAGGCATTCTCTTCTACCTTTAGACGTTGATGCAAATGTAACAAAGCCTCAGTCTCGCCGCCAATCCATTTGACTTTCGCCAAATAACTCAAGTTATCGGGATATACATTAAAGTCTTCCGGAGTGGGAAACTGAGAGAAAGTAATAATACACAACAAGTAAGAGTTCTATATTCGGTTGTGCCGAATCGTTGATACCCTCCACCAAAAGTCTCCGGCTCATATGTACCATAAGTAAATTTGAACTCTTCATTTTCATTTAGTTTATATTTTTGGTAAAATATATAGATAAGATTTCTGAAGTAAAAACCATATCGGGCAAGAGGTTAGTGTTTTATCATTCTGCACAGTGTCATACGGGTAAGAAAATCAATCATAATAACTTTTTCAAGTACGAAATCGGGATTAAATATGGATAATTTAAGTATTTTGCAATTGAAAATCCGTACTTAAATCAATCTTTCTGTATTTTTGATTCAAGAAAATCCGTACTCAACGTAATGTTAATACCGCTTCGGATTGATTTGAGTACGGATGGATTGATTTTTCTTTTGAGTGTAGTCATATTCAACTTAATTGGATGATTCGTTTGAGTTTTAGGCATATTAACGTGACTTTGTATGGGACTTACGGTAAATTGTTTACCGAGTAAAAATTGGTACAGTGATTTCTAGTTTTAAAAACAGGGCAAAATTTCAATACAATAAATAATAAAATTTTTAAGAGTCTTAAAGTGCTTGTTGGAAGCCTGCTTTATATGGTTCATATGTTAAATTATGGACTGATCATCACATGTTGTTATTAAATCAGAGTTTTGGCGATACTACAGGCGCTACTCTATGGCTGGTTAACATTTATTTTATTGGAATAAAAACTATTGTTGGTTCTGAAGAGATAATATTGTGAAAACAGAATAAAAATAGCAATTTTTTAGGCTCCACATTGGGTCCATAACTCTTTTTCTTGTTAGCCGTTTGAACTAGATTTTAATTTCAACCTGCTTGAAGCAACTAAAAAAAAACTAACTAACTGTTTATTGTTGTTGTTGTTTTTGTTAAAGCTTTGATATTGTTACAGGTAAAACTGAGGTTTATAATTCTTATTCGCTTAACAGCTTTATTTGTATGATATCTTTAGCTTTTCTAAAATCTTTGGATGAAGTTTCCTGACGATCTGGCCTAAGCAACCAGTGAAATGGGCATAGGAATAGCTTATGAAATGGGAATTTAGCACATTTGAAAGAAACCTTGTTAATTAATATTTGAATCCCAAGAAAACCTTTGAAAAAAAATTTGACACTAACATTTTTATTTTTTGTTGAGTCGTTCGGAAGTGAGAATGTTTAAACAGACAGACGGACATGCCTAAATCGAATAAGAATTACTCAAGCACCAAGAATTTTGTATATGCTTAATGGGTTCTCACATAATAATGTTAAAAATTTCAACCGGAATGACAAATGCCCAGTCTTGGTGGAGAGTTTAAAAAGTGTTTAATAATTCTAATGAATATGGTACCTCTAAAAATACTTTTAAGTCCATTAAAAGTTTTTCACTTAGTTTATGAAATTTGACATCTGACCAATCCGGATTTGACACCGGACGTGGAGGTAAGCCAATTATTTGTACTGTATGCTAAGCGGAATAAATGTTTTTTTTTATTAAAATGATCAAACTTTTTTTTCTCCAAAATATTTACCAAAAACATTTGATAAGTCAGCGGTGGTATTCCACCGTTAGTGTCAATAACTCTCTTCGGATCCCACAGTGTATGGGAGATTCTTTCAATACATGTTATACCCAAGTCATGACAAAGTTTCTTCACAGCATTATCCCGCCTATTCCAAATCGGTTCACAATCCTGTTCAAAACATAACTTCTTAATGCCACATTGTTCATGAAGACGATGAAATATTTGAACCGGACTTCCTTGCAGTAGATATAGACGGCCCAAACTTAAACTGGCATTTTGCAGTTGATCGTGTATGTCTTTTAGGGAGTCCAACAAAAATTTTAAACGATTGTAGCCAACCGATTGGGTGCCTGAAAAAATAAAAACAAATTAAATCCATAACACATAGAAAATAATATCTGTTCTAACCCAGCGGTAAATATTGAAATGCCGCAAGTGGCAGTACACATTCCGCTTCAGTTGGTTAGTTTTTTTTAGCAACCTTCCTTACTCCCTTCTATGGGAAGGGAACAAAGTTATTATTAAAGGGAGTGTGGAAGGGCTTTCTCCTCCCAAAGACAACCTGTGTAAAAAATAAATAAGTATGGAATACGGCAAGGAGGGCTCGTGTCTGCTAAATAATGCCTTCTATTATGCCTCTTTATTCATTCCAGTTACCGCTGGGAATGCATAAATTCTTAAATCTCCAGATATACTTATGTATTTGTATGTTTTTGGAAAGTAAAGAGATACACGTCAATAAGAAAAAGAGCGTAATACTCCTCAAGAACACGGAATAATTTTTAGATTCGTCGGTGGTGCTGGCACAGCGTATCCATCTCAGTGGATACGTGAATAAGTTGACTTATTTTTTCTGGGTACCAAAAAACCGCGTATATCACCCCAAGAGCCATTACATCCGCTCAAAGTTACTGTATTATGTGGTTTTTTACGCTGGAGTCGTCTTCGGTCCTTATTACGTCGCGGGCAAAACGACAACTGTGAACGTCGAGCGCTGCAGAGCAATGCTCAACGACATTCTCCTATCTCAACTAGGCCACGGCGCATACTAAACGAATGAAATTCAGAGTTATCCCTCAATCTGTGCGCTTTATATGACCCAAGGAAAATTGTGGGCTGACCATCAGAAAATGTTATGCTTTGGTTTGTAGTCATACAAAACTTAGTTTGACCCAATTAATAAATATCTAAATTTGTTATGGCTTAAAACGAATTTAAATAAGAGCGGGCTTTATTTGGGACGTATGGTAAATTATAGACCGACCTTAACATAAATAAATTGTATGATTTCTAGTCCTATGAAATAATACAGTAATACAGTATCATTATTCGTTACAATTTTAGGTGCACTAAAGCGTGTTCTGCGAGTGGGCTTTATATGGGGTCTATGAACCGATCATCACGAACATTATTGGTATGATTTCTTATTATATAACACGAGTTTGTGCAAAATTTAATAGCAATCGGTGCTAAAGGCAAGTTCTGGTCCAGGCTTCTAAGACATGTATTACTACTGGAGATTCCAGTAGATCCATACAACACAGTACAACATTTTTCCAATCTGCTCTGGATCTGGAAGACTTGCCTGTTGGTCAATAATACTGCGATTTGTAGTTATTTTTTCATCCTTAAGCTTGTTGTATTAATATAATAAAAATTATAAAATTCAATATTATCCATTTTAAATTAAAATTTCCCAATTTCATTTGGAATTTTCTCAATTTTATTTTGAATTTTCTCAATTTCATTTTGATTTTTCTCAATTTCATTTGGAATTTTCTCAATTTTAATTAAAAATTTGGAATTTTTCAATTTCAAATTGAAATACTCAATTTTATTTGGAATTTTTCAATTTCAAATTGATATTCTCAATTTCAATTGGAATTTTCTCAATTTCAAATTGATATTCTCAATTTCATTTGGAATTTTCTAAATTTCAATTGGAATTTTCTCAATTTCAAATTGAAATGGTCATTTTCATTTGGAATTTTCTCAATTTCAATGAAAAACGGTGTAATATTGTTATTTGATTTTGAGTCTTTTGAAAGTGAGCGCGATTTCAACAGACGGACAGATAGACTGTTATGACTAAACCGACTAAGCATAACTCAAGGATCCAGAATATATATACTTTATGGGACCTAAGATGAACATTAAAAAAGAGTCATATGGAATGACAAACAAAGTATACCCTTAACCACGACTTGTTGTGGAGGGTATAAGGAGATATACAACACTCTCCTTCAATTGTGCCCTTTCTAATCCTTCAACGTTAAGTTTGTGATGTGGATTAAGTTTAAACTTAGTTAAACGTATTCCGAAACTCTGATTTTTCTGGCGTACTGTGATTTTTTTATTATTTCATTAAAGACCAAAATTTTAAGCAAAACTAAGCTGTTCCGTCGCAATTTTGTACACCAACTTGGTAATGGCGGCATGAATCTGTTTTTAGATTAACTAAACCTAGAGATTTAAAAAAGCCAGCCATAATGTAAAAACGCAATCACAAAGTCTATTAATCAATGAAAGGGCCTTCAAAAAATCTAAGCCATTCGTGGTTTTTTGCTAATGTCTTAAGCGGCCCATTCGCTTGCCATATAATTGTTCAATTTATCGTATTTTATAATTATATCGCTTATGTGTATATGATATTCGAAGGTGGCAACAATCAAACGACTTTTGTAAAATGTGTTGGCAACATTGTAAAATGTTGTTTATGTTTTTGCTATAGGTTATGTTTACCTTTTTATTAAATGAAAGTTGAGCCATATTTTAATTGAAAAATAGGGGAAAATGGTAATAATATGACGAATAGCATATACAATAATATTGTATAATGGATGGGCCGCTTTAGCCTTTTAACATCCGATAAAAATATATGACATCCTAGTCTTAGCTTATCTCGGGTCGATGAAAACCCATTTGAACAACCATATATACAGATGAACATCAACTTTCCTATTCATAAGAATCCAGAATATAGATATTTATACACTTTTTGCGATTAATAAAAAATATATTAGGAATTATAAACGAAATGACAAACTTTTATCAACCCTTTCCTTTTGCAGTGAAGTGCATGAAAAAATTCACCCCTATCGTGAATAATTTTTACATCGTAATACTCCCATGAAAAAAGGTAATTCAAAGGAGAATAATAACGTGGAAAAATGTTCACTGGAAAAAATTCCCCTTATCGTGAAAAGTTTTTCCGTCTTAATTTGTTCACGTTTCCTTTAGATTTTCGCATTTTACTTTTGCTAGAGAACAGAACATAAATCCTCCTATATATCGAATATTAGATCCGTTAATAAGGCACAAGCCGATATATTGGTCAACAAAATGCAAAACATCAGGGGCCTAATTCTGGCAGTCGTTATCGAGTACTTTCTCGATTCTAAACCAATTTTATTTCAGTCGACACTGAACGAATCGAAATTATTTTTTCAGTATTGTGAAACTTAAATTAATGGTTTACAACATCGAAAAAATAATTCCGATTCGTTCAGTATTGACTGAAATAATTAGATATTAAATTGCTTTCGAATCGAGAAATTACTCGATCACGACTGCCAGAATTAGGCCCCAGGTCGATTGTCTGCGGATTTGTGAAGCTTTCGAAAGACGTGGTGACAGAATTTTGGTAAAAATTTTACTACATAAAATTTAAAAAGTGCAAAAAAAACCAACGTTTTAATCAAACTTTCCCTCCAATACTAATCATTTTGCTTTATTATTTTAAATTTTCTTTAAAATATGTGTATATTTTTGAATTAATTTTTAATTTTTTTCATCTTTCTTCTTTTTTTACATTCACTGGAACTGATAGCATGATTAAATTTTCACATGCATGCTATTCACGATTGCTTTTTTTCCTTCGAGGGGAATGAAAATTTCATGGGAACAAAAATTCCACTTGTTATTCACGATAAGTGTGATTATTAATTACTTCAATAGTTTAAAGAGATATTATAAAATAATTTTTTAGAAAAATAAATTGAATCAACGAACGTGAACGTTCGAAATCGTTGAACAGGCTGTAAATGTTTAGAATTTGTGCGATTCATAACTTTAGTTTTGATAAAACTTGACTTGGAAAAAATTCTTTCACTTATCTTGGATGTTGGAGAACTCGAAAGCAACCCATAATACAGAATATCCAATTTCTCAGTCTTTTTCCTGGATTTCTCTAAACATAAAAAATCATCCATTATGCCATTAGAATCCTGTTTTATTTTTTTTTTAATGTTTAACACTTTTAATTGTTTCGATTAATTTTGTTGTTGTCTTACTATCGAGAGTTTATTCTGTTGCCAGGTCATCATCTAACTTGTTCTAACAAAGCTCAGCACCAAACATTCTGCAAAAAAGTTTATTTCCGAATTCCTTAATTTCTGTTTTTGTACTGTATTTTAAGAATAAACTTTATTGTATGGAAAAATATTTCCAAACGCAACTTTTTTGGTGCACTTTGGTAACTTTTTTGGTGAACTTTGGTACAGATAACATTGTAAAATTCTAAATTGCATTAAAAAAAGTGGGGTTCTTTGCAACTGACGTTTTGGAACTCACCAATAATTAAAAACACAAAAAAAAAAATATGGTTTAATACTACAAAAAATTCAAAGTTTCGTTACATCGGTTAATCGACTGAAATTAACCGGTTTAATCGAAAAAAGCCAACTTTAAATTAACCGATCAGTTAATCGGGTAGTTATTAACGGTTATTACCCTACTCTTTACGCATACGTATGTAACGTTTTGTGTTTCTCCCGTAAAATATATAAAAGTGTGTGTAGTTATGTCCAAATGCAATTAATATGACGATATGTATGTCAATAAAATATAAACAACTATTGTAGGTATTTCCCGGCAACCTATTACAACATACATACTGGCTATTTAATGTAATTTAAATGTAAAATTAACGTTTATACACTATTATTTAATAAATACAAATTAGTTCATTTTTTGTTTACTCTTTCCATTTAATTATTTAAATAGTTGTTTGGTTTCTCTATTTGTTCTCTCAAATAAATATCAACGATTTACCTCTCTAACTCTCTAGTACACTTACCCGCGCTTTCGCCATCAAATATAAAAATCGGTAAAAGTTCGATGCCTTTATCTTTATCCGATATCGCTTCTAAAAGAGCTGGATTATCGTGCAATCGCAAACCATGTCGGAACCAAATTACATTAACCGTCATATTAAAATTTATATTTATTTAAAATAAAATAAGCAACTTTTATGCGTTTTATTTATACCAGATACTTTATTTGACTATTACTATGTATAAGAAAATTACACTAGCTTTTGTTTCGCGCTTTTTGGTGTTTACACGACAACTTGTTGTTTGCAAATGCACTCAATGCACTTGAAAATTTTACCAAAGTCAACTTTATCGTTTATTTTGAAATGAGTCGATTTTAATGTCGTTCAGTTGTAAAAAAAGTTTCACTCATTCTAGTTTTTGTTTAGTTTTTCCAACAACCCCCGTTAACTCTTCTTTCTAACGTTTTTAATATTTCCATAGCGATAGATTTTTATAGCACTCAACTTGTTGAAAGCGCAGGGTTTTCGATGGGTTTTTTATTATTATTGTTTAGGGCTAAAAAATTTGAGTAAGTTAAACTCTCTTTTGTGTGTTTAAACCAGTGGTCGAAAATAAACAGTACATAATTTAGCGTTTGGCTCACACACCCAAAAACGTTATTTATTTTTTTTAGTGATTGTGTAGACGAACACAACCCTTAATACCGTTCGTAACTATTTTCAAGAAATAGCCGAACATTATATATTCTTCTGCTCTTCGTAAAAAAACAGAACAGTTGTAGTGATACTGTAGACAAACATTAAAGTTTAATGTTCTATAATGTTTCTTTTTTAACATTGATAAAGAAATGAACAAACAAAACATTTTAGCAACGACCGCTTGTGTTTGTATTGTGTACATAGATGTTTTGTTTGTGTAGTATTATTTTGCTGGCTTTTTGTTTTTTTTTCGAGTATGAATTTTGTTTTTGTAAAAAAATGTTTTTTTTTACCAGCCAAAAGGGACGAACATTAATGAGCCGAACCGAACACAATGAAGTTTGTGGATTTAAATTTTATTGAGTTTGATAAAAACAGTATTATTTTTGTATTCGAAAGATTACTTACAGGGAAACGTTATTTATTTTAATGATTTTATACACAAACACTATTAGCGTTTGTGTTTTCCACAAATCTACCGAACCGAACCCTAATGAGCGATATTTAGTGTTTATTTTCGAACACTGGCTTACACCAACAAATCTATAAATCACTAAACATCAGTGTTGGCAATTTAGCCATTTAGTGGCTAGATTTAGCTGTTTTTCACCCTGTTTAGCCATTAAAAAATGCGTTTAGCCATAAACAATATTTTTTAACTCACTTAGCCCTATATTTTTTTTGCCGTTTTTCTTTTAAGAGAATAATTTTTATTTAATTATAAAAATTTATAAAAGTAAAAAAAAAACATTTTTAAAAATTAAAACGCCTTAAATTTAAATCACAACTTTTGCAAAGGTTGAAAATCGCTATAAACAAAATAAAGAAATAGTATTCCAATATTAAATTTTTAAAATGGATCAACACAAACATCGGTGTTTCTTTCTATTTGCAAGTATTTCAATAAAGAGATGCAGGCTGCAACAACATTTTTTTTTAGATATTTCAGAATTGACTATAAAGTTGCTCTCACTTAGATGGTCTAATTACTATGCGTTTGTGCTGATGTTAGTAACACCTTAAAATATTGGTCCTTAGCCCACCTTTACGTATACCGATGACTGATTGAGAATCACTTTCTGAGTCGAATTAAAGATGTTTATCCGTCTGGCTGGCTGTCCATGTAAACCTTGTGCGCAAAGTACAGGTGCAATTTCGGAGATTACTTGATAAAATTTGGTACATAGGTTCTAATGTGGTGAAGGGTATCGTAAAGTCGGGGTTGACCGACTATACTTTTTGACTTGTTTCATATTGTAGATCTGGACTCAAAAGGTTTGGTAAATGTAAATCATAATCATTTCAACTTTGTAAAAGTTTGGTCGACAGATACTACGTTTATACGTAGACTAAAAAACTTATTTGCGATTAACTAACTTTCTGTTTTTATGTCCTTTTTTGTTACTGAAAATTCTTATTTTTAATTGATGCCGAATGGAAAATATATGCATTTGGTAGCACTGTATGTAAAAAAACTTTTTATTTTTTAATGAATAATGGAAAAATTAAAAATTGTTGTGTATTTGTGAATTTTATTTCCACAATTTTGAATTAATTTTACTTTTGTTGTCGCATGAATGTGCAACATCGAAATTAAAACGGAAAACGGTTAAAAGTGTAGCAATACTTTAAATCTTATTTGCAAATAGTGTCGTTAATCAGGAATTGTTTTTGTGAGTTAGCAAATAAAACTTTAATTCACTGTTTATGCGGCCATTTTCTTTACTTGCAATCTTTTTATTTGCGAATAAGTGTTGCGTATAAACGTAGTAAGAAACGTTATAAATCCACAAGTGTTTATTAGTAGTCGAGTTGTTTTTAGTTTCAGTTGACTTTCTTTTTAAAAGCAAACAAAAAAAAAAAAAAAATAACAATGGACAAACCGTAAGTAGAAAGATTTGTTATACTGTATATTAGAATTTCATTGCATTTAATACATTCGTAGATCTTTGAAAATTACAACTAAAGCACAATTTGAGAGGCTTGTTAATCTAATGGGGAAAAACCCAGAGATTTCATGTGACATTGTAGGTTGAGCTACTCCTATATTAAAATCGTTACCACTGCACTTCTGGTAGCTCCCGTCAGCGAAAAATCTAAAATATAGGAGGAATAGCCACTACGCGACCAGGTGTTTTTAAATGATCTTTAATTTCATCCAGCAAATAACAAAACGCATCCTTGTTAAGTCGGAAATAACTTTTAAATTAGAATCATTACGAATTTTTCTTCTTATACGTAGCACATCTGTACAAGAGTTTTTATTTTCATCATCAAAAAATAAATCGACACTAATATCCATTATAAATACTTTTTATTCAACACAACAATTAAAAAATACTTTTAGTTTAAAAAATTATTTAATTTTATAAAATTTTCACTTGTCAAACGTTATATGTTAAGTTGGCAAATCGATATTATAAGTTGGCAACTTTTAGCAAACTCAACTAAAAACAGTTGGGTATCACAATATCTAAAATGAGTTTGGTTGTGCATAAGTTGGGTTGACTGTAACACGACCAAACTGAGTTGAGTGGAGAGCCGCAATAGTGGCATAAATTCCCTTAGTCTATTAAGAAACTTTAAAGCACAATTTTAAAAGGGACTTGATAAAATCATGTACCAATTCTGAAAACAAGTATTAAAATTTTTTGAAATCAAACATTTATTCGAAAAACATACTAATAAAAACCAAAGTTGTTCTACTTTCTAGTTTTCAATTCAAAATTGCGAAGACTATACAAACATTGACCATTATTCTTTTTTTAGCTCGGTGTAAGCTTTTTTTACCCCAAGCTTATCCCGTGGAGCTCTACCCTTGTCTGCAGGTGTCGAAATCGAACCCGCCTGCCGGGGCACTGTAAACTTTCTCTATTCACAATTTGTTGCGATCTGTACCGGGGGATATATGTATGTATGTAAGTGTAGCCAATTCCCAAAAATTTAGCTGGTATCGCATATCAGTAACCAAATGAGCTTATAAACCTGAATTGGTTATATGTATGTATATGAGCATTTTATAAAAAAAAGTATTTTTGTAGTGAAGGTTAGAAATCTTCTAGGCAAAGGGCTATTTGCAGGGCCCACGTAATACATTTACAATCTTTGTCGGAGACGTTTCCGAACGCACTATTCTTTCCCAGTATTATAATAGGCAATCGCGATTATTTTGAACACGTGTGTGGGAATTTAAAGAAACTTGTTTTTTAAAAGCTTTTTTCCAATTTTATTAACTTCTGCTCTAATAATAGCATTGGCAAACCCTACATAGAAAATGGTTAACTAAGAGTGTAAGAGAATAATTAAAGCTTTTGATACATCTGCATGAAAGCTTTTTTTTCTAATGTTAAGCTGTTTAATAAAAAGAAATACCCTACGTTATGTATTAAAGGGATATTTGTTGCTAAATAAAAATAATAACTTGTTTAAGTTAAAAGTGACTTGAAAAAGGTAAAAAACGCTACAAAAAAAAAAAAAAAGAAAGAAACATGCAGTCAGACAATCTTAAAGAATGTTGTTAAATATTCACACAAAATTCAAATAAGTCAACACGACTATTTGCACGGAAAAAAGTTTATTTTCTAAATTAATCAATTTCGTTTCTTAAAACAAAATAAAAAATAGAGAAAAATTTTGCTTTAACCAAGCAATTTAATTGATTTTTGGCTTGGACGAGAATCTTGCAAAATTTACTTGGTTCAAGCCATATTTAGTTAATAATTCTTTCCGTGTAGTTCTCCACTTAAAAGTGAAGAAGGAAAAAAAAAGTTAATCTTAGAATACATATATACATATGTACATATGTATGTATGTAAGTTCAATCAAAACATTCTGGCTTTTCTTTTATAAATGTATGTATATGTAAAACAAGTAACAAAGTATAGTCGGTCAAGCTCGACCATATGATACCCTACAACACAGAATTAAGAGACAAATTTTTAAAAGAATTCCCTATTTGAGATTGGTCTCCTCCAATGCGTCTTGAGTTGCTGGTTTCTCGAAATAAGACAATGACTTCAGATTGCCCTATAAAAAGTAATCCAGAGGCGTTAGATCGCACGAACGTGTAAACAGAACCACTTCTGGAAATAGAAAGTAATCCAAATCAATGATGGAAAATTGAAAAATCGAGATGGTACTGACCACCAAGCAAAGGAGTACTTTTTCAATATTTTGGTACCTTTTTTTAAACATATTTCAAACTTAAAAAAAATAAACAAAAATGGATAAAATTAAAAAAACTAATTCATTATAGTGCGGCACTACATGTTGAGACTTGTTGTACAATTCGGTCAAGTTGTACATCCATTTGTTACGTTAGAGGTGCGGTTGGTCATTTGTTGAGTAAAAAATCAGTTTGATTTGAGCTTTCAAATTGGTATGTACGTCTGCTGGCGATTTTTTCTTTCGTTTTAATGGTTTTTGTTAATTGCCAAAGATGAATTTCAAATACGTATGTATAAAAGTATAGTACAAGTGAATTTTAATGTACATACTATGTTCGTACATTTTCTGTTATTTTAATAATAAAACTAGTACAAAATATTTTTTGTACAATTAGGGTACAAAAATACAATTTTTTACTTAATTAAGTACAATTTAGGAAATGTCATTTATCATCCCTGATTCATACATATGCATGTATTTGCTTATGATTTAATAGTTATAACCCAGCTAGCATAGGTTGTTTGTTAGACGATTATGTTTAATATACATTTCCTAAAATAATCTTCTGATGATTATCTGACTAGCAACAAAAACATCTAGATTTTGTTAAATTTATCAGCCTTATTATGAATACAAATTCCCCGGGAGTTTTTTCCCTTTTACCATGTGTACAATTAAATTTACATAGGAAAAATGAAAGAAGGGAGAAAACTCCCGGAAAATTTTTATTCATAATTGGGCTGTATTACTTTTTTATTAATTTTTTGACGCGCTCGCCTTTTAATATTGGAATGAACCTTTTGCGACTCTCTGTAAGAGTCGTATAACAATTACTGAGCTACCGAAATAAATAAGAGCGTTTTTGAATTAACAAAACAAACCGGTCGTTCTTTAGGTAGCTCAGCATTTCACGAGTTGTAAAATAATCCCTGCAAGAGTCTCTATTAAAAAATTATACGACAATCAAATCTGTGGCATTTTGACAAAACATCTTAAGTCAAATTTAAAAAGTAAAATTCATACGAATTTACAATCAAAAAAAATTGTTGCTTACATTTTTAAAATTTTGTATGATAAACGAAATGTTTCTTTAATTTTGGTTTATTTAGTTATTTGATAAAAATGATTTTTTTACCGAGTTTTTTTTTTTAAACTTTTTTGCTATCTTATCTCGACTTAAGATGTTTTATCAAAATGCCACAGAAATTTTGTTACTAGTTTCAAATCTCTTTCAAAAATCAAAAGCTTTTGTAAAAATGTTTAAAAGCAAAACCGACAATTAAAATCATACGTAAAATGAAAATGAGAAAAGGCGTCATAACGCTGATGTATTTTGACATCAGTACTATGACAAGTGTCTTCGTTTTTGACCCCATGACACTTTTCATCATTGTGATGACAACTTAAGACCACTTGGCCAAAGTGTCATCAGGGTCAAAATGAAATTATGTCATCAATGAGGTGACACACCGGCATCACAGATATGACGAACATATCCTCAGTACGATGACGCAGTAACATCGGAGAAAGGACACATTAGCATCTATTTAATGTCAGTTTGTCATTAAGTCAAAGTCATTGGAATTGACTTAAGTTAAAGTGAGAGAATATTATTATTTACTTACACGTTACATATGTTTGTTTCACGTTTGCTGAATTACGACCTTTGTTTACAGCAGAACTCTCAATAATAAGACACCAGCACCTTGTCCCATATAGTTTTCGTAATCATTCTACTTTAAAAATTTGATGTATTTAACTAAATAATTTAAAAAAATAGAATATAGGAATTTTTGCTTCTTATAATACATTGTAATCATGAAAATAATGTTAATAATTTACAAAATGTGGCATCGAATTGATGTCACTATAGTCATAAAATAGATGACACGTAAAAAATGACAAAATTGTACGAAGACGTTAATCATTGGATTGATGTTACTTTTTGCATCATTGATGCCATTTGTAGTTACATTGATGTCACAATTCTGATGTAATGGCATCATCAATATGAAGATGAATTTTTCTATCAGTGTTCTTTTCTTCCACAGTTTTTAGAGCCTGATGAAACCGCTCTCCTTGTGTCCATCGCTACAAGATCCCAGATTATCTAGGAATGGATCGAGATGACTATGAAGGTAGTGCAATTTGATAGACATGTTGCATTCCAAGTTTCTAAAGTTATCTAGCATGTCGTTAACATTTTCGCGGGGTGTGTTCCACGTTGCCTGCCACCTTTTTACCAGAGACCCATTGGTTTCAGTCTTCCATGCAGGCAACTTACTGTCCGCCTTTTCACTTAAGCTGCAGTCAGACTCTGCTAACTGAAGCAGAGAACTGCCTGGGAAATTCGGAACAAAGAAATCGCTTCTTGTCAACCCTAACTGGATAACAGACAGCTAACTTCCCGCACAAACGCACCTCTGTGAAGAAACCCATCGCCCATAATATATTGTACACTTTATAGGGCATAAGATCAACATTTTTACACAAACATGATTAGAACGAACGAACATTGCGGCAGAACGAGCTCTCATACTGATTCTTTGTTTTTTTTTTATTCGCGCCGATATGACGTTCGCAAATAATTTATTTGTTGTTATTACAATTTCTTTGTTGGCCTCTTATATATTATTTTATACAAGTATATAATATATTTATATTTGTCTCTTTACTTTTCTACCAAAATATTGTAGTCTCGGTTTGTTGAAATTCTGTTGCCTAAGTATTTACACTTCACTTTCCGCAAAAATTGTAAACTTTTTTTCTGTTAAAAAAAATTTTTCCTCGTCCTTATTTAAATGCTTCTTCTTCTACATCTTCAACATGCAAAGTTTTCACTGAAATGATTACATTTAGCACTAGACATCATAAAAAGTTTGAAAAATATCCAACATGTCTGTAAAATATTGAACATTTTTAATAACAACACAAAACGTTTGTACAAATGAAAAATTTTGAGATGTTTGCCGATCCATTTGCGTGGTTTATTTGGCAATTCAGTGAAGAGTACTTATTTATAAAGGGTTGTTAAATTTTAAGGGCCGGTGTTGATTTTGAATAAAACACAAATTATTTAGAAACTTATTGTCATTTCTTTTTATTATCAGTGCAGCCACACGATCGAGATTTTCTTGATAGTCTTTTACATATACTGAATGTCAAAATATGCAAAAGTTGACAGCTGTGACGTAGGCTGCACGCAAGTTGAAAGCAATTTACTTTTTCAAGATGTCGTCGCCGAGAAAACAAGTCAAAATGTTTGCCTCACTTAAAGTTTTGGAAGAAATAAATAACATCATTTTGCTTATTAATTTTATTAATAAACATATTTCACTATTTTTTTATGTTTTTATTTAAAATTTTAAAATTCCCGCAACAATTTGTAAAAAAAAGAACTTCAGCTATTGCCGGCAAAATATTTGTGAAAAAAAACAAAAACAACTTCAAAAGAATTGTAATTTCTTGAACGAAAATTGATACACTCACTGGCAAGAGAATTTTAGAGGCAAGTTCGTATCAATTTTTAAAAGTATGAGTGTATTGGTAAAAAAGTGTGAGTGTATTAAAACTTGATAGGCAAAACTTGATCGTGTAACCCTCAAGTATGATAATGGTATTGGTATGGTTCAATTATGCATGGAACAAAATATCGGCCAAAAGGCCGCCGCGACTTCGGCGGCATAATTGAGGTTCTATGCTGTTAATGTGCCGAATTATCTCATAATTTAGCTCTTAAATTGTTGCTGGCTTATCGACGTTCACCCTTTCTTTCAAATAACCCCAAAGAAAGAAGTCCAACGATGTCAAATGACATGATATTGGCGGCCAATTGACACCGCCACCACGTGAGATAACACGGTCATTGAATTGTCGTGAAAAGAGCCATTGTTTCGTTTAGCTGTGTGGCAAGTGGCACCGCCCTGTTATAACCACACATCGTCCACATCCATATCTTTCAATTCGCGCCATAAAAAGTTCGCTATTATCTCACAATAGCAAACACCATCCACAGTAACTGCTTGACCGGCCTCATTTTGGAAAAAATACGGCCCGATGATGCCGCCAGCCAATAAACCGCACCAAACAGTCACTCTTTGTGGGTGCATTGGTTTCTCGACAATTACTCTTGGATTATCATTCGCCCAAATTGCGGCAAATCTGAGGTGAAAATGTGCCTCATCACTGAAGATGATTTTCTTGCCACCATTCTGACCATTGACGACGTTTGGAATGGTCAAGAGGCTTTAGTTCTTGAGTCAATTGCACCTTGTACGCGTGTAAATGCAGGTCTTTATGCATAATATTCATCAACGACGAGCGTGAGAGGTGCAATTGTTGGGCAATACGACGAGTTGAGGGGGATGTCTCTTCAGCCACACTATCGCGAACAGCAGCAAAATTTTCTGCAGTACGAGCTGTATATGCATGCACTGGTGTTTTCACATTTCCTACAGATCCGGTTTGCTCTAATTTTTGCACGATTTTTTCGATTGTACGCACATTTGACCGATTTAGTTGACTGAAAAAATCATGAAGTGCACGATATGCATTTTGATTTGAACGGCCATTTTCATAATAAGCCTGAATAACTTTGCTCGATTGTGTATCTTTCAATCATTCAAATTTAGCTAGTTTGAAATTGGGAAATGTCAAATGAAATGCAAAAAAAAAATTTCAAATTTAGGTGTGGTTCACATTCAACATCGGCCCTTAAAATTTAACCAGCCGTTAGGTCAGTTTGGTAAGGAAAACGGAACAGCTGATCTGCAATGCATATGAAGATTAACGAGTTAAAGGTCGGTGGATGACTTTTGTTAAAATCTACTGTCTCTAAAGATCCCAAACAATAAAAACCCTTCAATTTAATCTAATAGAGTATGTATATATTATTTAAAGTTGTAGAAATGAAACCGCACAATGACAAGCGATTGATAACATTGTAAAATTCATGTGAAAAGCACTCAAAAACTAAGTGCTTTCCATAGAAATTTGACTACACAATCAATCGCCTTTCATGTGGAAACAGCACATAAATGTTACAAGCAATTACCAATTCTATATGAACTTTATTTAGCGAGCAATAGAAGCATAGAACTTCAACCCGTAGTAAAACAGATCCGAGCTTTTGGCGGGAATCGAACCTGCAACTCTTGGACTGAAAGACAAGCTAACTTCCGGGGCACCAATAATTTTATTATTACGTAAATCTTCTCATCTTTTTGGTAGTGTTCTTTAAAAAAAATTGTTTTACGAACATGAAAACAAAACTTTTTACGTTCGCGGTATTTGAAAAAATTAAAGACCCAAGTTCTTCAGCCACTTAACTTTATTAACGAGAAAAAATTCAAGTTTTTTAATAGTCCATAATGGCCTACTTTAAGTTTGAAAAAAGAAATATAAAAGCTTTATTTTGAAATCATTAAATTTGGCTTTAAGTTTAAATTAATCGTTATCTTTAAGATGTGTTCTCGGTTCTAATGAATTTCTTAAATTCGTAAGATTTAATAACATTTTCACACATACATACATTTTATACAGACACATATACATCCATAGGTAAGTGGTTGCTACAGTTTTTTCTTAAGTAAAAAGCTTAACGGTATCAAAATCAATAGGACACATGTAGCTTTTTAAACAGAAATTGCATCTGACGTAAAAGCGGAAACAGGAAAATACGTCAATAACTTTCTATTACACATCTTCACAACACAAACACACACATTTACACACCTTTATACTTAAATTTTTTTTATAGTTTTTTAATATTATGAGATTTTAAATCACGTGTAAATCCATTCACAGCATGTGAAACCCAACACAAATACAATTGCATTGATGTAAGCAGAATAACACAGAACAGCAGAACTGTTGAAGGAATTCAACTGTTCACAATTGGAAACGTGACGTCTTAAATCATTTTTATAGTTTAAAATGTTTCGTTTATTTTATTTTTCAGGTTCATTACCAAAAGTGAAAAAATTATTTAGAAAGTTAAGCAAGGAAGTATTACAAGATAAATAAATGCTGGTTCGTTCATAATGCTTTTACATCATTAAGTTTTGCTACGAAACAAATGTTTTTGATGTTGGAAGAAGTTTATGGTTACGTAAAGCGAATTTATAGCGTATTTATCAACAATCGGTTCTACGCACCGGAACAACTCGGCGTTTAACGAACACCGACCAAGGATCGCCAAATCAGCCACACCTGCTCTTCAGAGGGCTAATACTGGCAGTAGTGATCGAATACTTTTTCGTAAGCAATTTTATTTCTATTTTCAGTCGATACACAGAAAACAATTTCTCAATTAAATTTTTAACAACACAGTTTGTTAAATAAAAAAAATTTAGATCAATTAACTTTTTGTTTGATTCAATGAAAAAATTGATCAAATTTACACTTTGCAAAATTGCACTCAATAAAACATATTTAATAATGAAATAATTTAATATTTCTTCATATTCAATAAAAAATATATTTGAATCAAAGTAAAGACAGTATTTTTAAAACTCTTGTCCAATTTTTAAAAGCTCAGAACTCTCATTCGCTTTACAGTTTTATTTCTATATATTTTTGCCAAAGTCTTTAGAAATCCCTTTTCCTGATGATCTGTCCAAAGCAACCAGCGAAATGCGCATAGGAACAAGCTTATTTCCCCACAATAAATTTTAGTGTATTTATCAAAAAATATACTAAAAAAATATTCGATAAACATTTTATTTGATTTAATCCACATTTCCAATAATAAATTTGCCGAACTTTTTATGCATGAAAAATATAATTCTTGGACCCTGATTTACGCGGCTTAGCTCACGGGAAAATATCGCTAGAGCCCAAAAATTTTGGGAATCGTCATAAAAAATTATTTCAGGGGGTACAAATTTTACTTTTCTTTTTTCCTATTAAAGGTGAGTCGGTCTAATGTACATGCATTTCGATGACATTTTGGTATATCAAAAAGTACAAAGTGTAAATTTGCATTCGATTTTTACTGAACGGACACGGTACTGATACGGAATGAATGAGTTGAAATAGACCTTAAATCGTATTTATTGCTTTCATAATTATATGTACTAGTGTTCGCCTAGTGGCCAAAATTCGACCATAAATTTTCATGTTGAAATGAAGAAAACGTAGTTCATCTAAGAATACATTGATTGACATGTTTCTAGCATTTGTTTTTCCGTCTTAGCGGATCGGTTTGGCGTAAGTTAATTGAAATTTGTAAGTTTAATATAAAAAAATATCAGAAAATATCAAATGGAAAACAAAAAAGTTTAAAAAACTCTCCTTTATAGATTGTCATACACTCCGGGCACTGAATGTTTAATTTTATGTTTATATGTCTTACTTAACAAAAAGTAATTAAAGTACCAGATGTAGAACTAAAAAGTAACAAAAAAGCTCCCTCTTAGACACTCAGGACCATGCATGTTTATTTTTAACTTTGTAGGTCGAATATTGACAAAAATTAAAAAGTACCAGATGAAAAATAAAAAGTACCAACATTTTTCGTCTTTTAGGTTTGCATTCACTCAGTAACCTGCACCGATAATATTCTGTTTCTATGTTCAATATTATAGAAAATAAAAAAATGATCACATGCAGCGCGAAAAAGTTAAAGAAAGAAATTTAATTTCCCGTATTTCCCCTTTTTGATACTTTTTTCCCCATAGAGGTTCGATTGACAAGCAAAGGATGAAAGCGTTCTTAACTGTTTTGCCCATGCCGATTTAAACATAAGATTTATGTAGTCGAAATATTCGAAAACCGGTTTCTGAAAAATGTCGAATAACCGACCACCCTATTTTTATTGCTTGACACCCGGCAAACACAGAAATACTCCATATGCATTGCCAAACGTATTGCTTGGATGAAAAATATTATTTCGGCAATAATCGATTTCGCATTGCGGAAAATACTTCCTTCGGGAAGAAACGTGTCTCGATAGCAATACTCCTAAGCAATACGAAAGCGATTCTGCTAGATGATAAACTAGCAATATTGCCAGATAGCCACTTATAATTATTGCCAAAATATCGTTAGGATGATAAAAAGAAGATTTTGCATTTTAAAAAATATTATTTTAAATAATTTTGTTATTCGTGCTTAATTGCCAATTTTTATTTTTTGATAAAAACACTGAAATATACATAAATGTACATATTAATAAATAGTTTACATTTTTTTCTGTCTATATTTTATAAGTTTCTTAAAAAACTTTAAAGAAAGAAAATAAAAAATTACTTTGATTATTTTCTTCTAGGTGACAACTTGGGGATATTGCTTTACTATTGCCTTAGCAGATATCTTCCATTTGTTTGCAGGGTAATTGAAAAAAGTAGCAAATTTGAACGCTTATAACTCTGTTAATATTTATTAATATTTTTCAAAAGTTGTATATTTTGTTCAAATCGGTTGGCATACAGAGGAGAAAAGTGTTCTAAACTGTTTTGGCTCCGCCGATTGTTGTGTAGAAGTTTAATATATGTTAAACTTCTGGTTTGCTTAAAACTAAAAGCACAATTTAAATTTTCATAAAAACATTTCAGAGATATTCATGAATTTTTAAATTATTCATTATTCGAGAAGAAAGTTCAATGTTGTAGTTCGAAGGATGTTGCTTTTATCAAGTGAAATAAAATATTAAAAAAAAATTTTTATACGATATTTGTACGTGTCCTTTGCATTTGTATACAATCAAAAGAAATTATTTACTATTCGTTCATTTAAATGTTGGCAAAATTGCAGATATAAAGAAAATAATTTAAAAAAAAATAACAGAAAAAAACCCATCACTTCATGACTGAGTAATGAAATGTGATTCAACGAAAGGATATTCAATGGCTTTAGTTACAGTTTTAGTAGTTTATTCCTTTTTATGTACGAGATAAAGTGCACTAACATTAATTTATGCACTCATACACATACAAACAAGCGAACATAAAGGATACTGATGCAAATTTATATTTGTTTTGCCGTCGATTACAAGGAATTGATAAACATTTTAATTCATACAACCCCTACACACACACTCTCAAGCATACATTTTTTATATTTCCTAGCAAACATTTTGGTTTAGGTTTCTTCTCACTTAAACTGGAGGTCCATGCCACGCATCAATGCAGATGCGCCTAATACTTTCTCCGCATTTTATACGTTCCAACGATGCATAAACGCCAGGTGTGGACCTCCAGCTTAAGTCAACGTTATTCGGTATATGCCTTCTATACGTTTTGCTATGTAAGTTGCCACCAGGGATGTTAGATGTGACGATTTTACGTCATTTTGACGATTTTTTTTCGATGAATTTATCAAAATGACGATTGACGATTTTTGATGTAGAGTCACTTATATTTTGACGATTTAATCCCGTCAATAAATTTACTTTAAACTTTAATCTGTCATCAATTTTATAACACTTTAATCTGGCAAGCAGGTTTGGTAGATGTGACGATTTTTTTTGATGATTTTTTGACTAAAAGTAATAGTGCTATGACGATTTTCTGGCATCGATAAAACACACAAGAAATATTTACAATTATATTGAAAACAGTTCAAAACTTATAAATCAATTTTTCGAAATACAAAAATTTTTGGAAATTAAACAAAAAAATTTCTTCCCCATCACAAACCAGGTGGATTTCATTAGAAGCATTAGTAATTCAAATTCTACAATTATAGAAATGCTATCGATACTGCAAAAAATATACACTAGAGCCCTAATTTGCGTCTGTTCTATTTGGTCCGCTTTTTAAAAATTGGTTTTATCCGCTTTGCGTTTTTATGATTTCGATTTGCGTCGCTACATACGAATGCATTTTTCGATGAAGTCATAATCACATGTGAAGAATTTTTCCATCTGTGTGTAAAAAGGCAAATCCCATTTAATTCTGTTTGGAAAGTTATTCTTAGTGAAATTGCGTGTTAGGAAGTAAAAAGTTACTTTTTAATAAGAAGTTGTGTAGAAAAATGAGTGCAATGAGAAGAAAATGTATTAGTTTGGAACTAATATTGGACGTAATTAAACGTTTCAAGTCAAGTAAAAATACTGTTGATATAGACAGATTCCTTGGTTTTTAGCACCTTTAACAATAAATCTCTATCTCTATTGCGCTAAAAGTAACTCATTTAAAAATAGCTCGAGTTAAAAGCAAATGAGATTTTATTTATTATTTAATATTTTTCTGAATATGGATAAATGAAATAAAGAAATTTTTGTTATGCATTTATGCAAATATATTTTTTCGCATGTTTTTTTTTAAATGACAAATATATTCAGCTCACTTGCTGAAATAAATAGAATACAACTTAACCATATCACTTTCTTCATCATAAATAGAATTTCTTGCTAAAAATTTATATTTTCGAACCAATCCATGCAATAAATTGTCTTTAATTTGTAAAATTTATATATTTGACGTTTTGTTGACGATTTTGTTCAATTTTCGTGACGATTTTGACGAATTTTGTTAAAACTTTTGACGATTTCTGAGGAAAAAAGTCTAACAACCCTGGTTGCCACATACAATTACGCTGATTTTACTTTTTTTTTTAAAGATGCATAAAACGAAACAATGCATGAGTTTTAATTTTAAGAATTGAGTTTAATTATAAAGTTTTCCGTACAACATTATAATTATTTTAAGATTACACACAAGGAAATTTAAGCTTACAGTTTCATCACGTTTACGAAAATTCGTAGTAATAAAGAAAATAATTTAAAACTGTCTTTAAAGCGTTGGGCCATTTTGATCTCTACCCTGTAGTTCTGTTACTTAACTTTTATTTGGGTAAATTTTAGGCAACTAAGAGCAAAAGTAAATCCCTCTTTAAAACGTACAAAAGTACAGGAACGGAAAAAATCAAACTTAAATGGCGTTGCAGACTTATCAATTTTTTTTCGCAATAAGCAGTCTTCGGTAAGAGGAGAGAGAAGAACATCATGTTTTTTCTGAAAGAAAACTTTTATAGTGAAGTTATTTTTGGGAATACAAAATTTATTTATATTAATAAGATTTTTCTATGCCGTGCTAAATTCCCAATTTTTATTTTTGATAAATACACTGAAATTTATTTTTGAGGGAAAGCTGGCTATGCGCATTTCACTGGCTTCTTATGCCAAATCATCAGTAAACCTTTGTTCAAAAATTTTCAGAAAATTAAAAAATCTTATACAAATAAAACTGTAAAGCGAATAAGAATTATAAACACTTAAAGTTTTACCCATAACAATATCAAAGATTCAACAAAACACCAACAATTAGTGACGGTTCACACACGTCAAGTTTGACTCATCCAGTCTTGAGCTTTAAGGAGAGAAGGGAAAGGAGGATGCCATTTCTTTTCCTCTCTCTCCTAAAAACTCAAGACTTGACGGCTAGAACTTGATGAGTGTGAACCAGTACTTAACAGTGAGTTTATCATTTCCAACATTGCCAAATAGATTGATTAAGCTACTCATCAAGCGCTATGGAAGTATTAGTCAAAATATGTTTGTATGTGTGACATCGACGATGCCAGATGGAAAATTTAACTTATTTAGATATTAATTTTAGATTTAGATATTATAGATAGGATTTAAAAAAATATTTATAGCAAATTTAAAATGAAGTAGTTTGACTAATTATGAGGCATTTTTTTATTAAGTGAAATAGAATTCAATTACAGATACTTCTGTATTTAAATTGAAGCTGCTAACTAATCGTTACGATTAGTACTTCGTTTTTTTTATTTAAAGTACTACATAAAATAATATTACTTTAAAGTTTTGATCGATTTCTAGCTGACTACGGTTACAAATAAACTTAAAATAATTACTTTACCAAATAGAATCTGGGAATTTTTTTCTCATGGTGAGTAATATTTATTATATAAATTTTCAAACTATTCGAATGTGTATTCTTAGCCAAATTACTATACTCAAACAAACAAAAATTTAAATCAGTTATTTAAGTTTTTTAAAGATATTTGAATAATAACAGACTGAATTTTTAATGTGTATGTATATGTGACCTTCTCCGAGAAAAGGTGAAAATGAAGTTTTGAGAAAAATTCATTTCATCTTATTCTACATCCTTTTAGGTACCAGAATCCACTCTTTAGTCCAAACCTGTCTTTTGTTTTTAGTAAAATGAAAAAACGATTTTTAATGGAAATTTTCCAAATTTATAGTGCATATTTTTGACTTTTTAGTGCATATTTTAAATGCATATTTTTGATTTTTTAGTGCATGAAAATAATTAAAAATTCATTCGATTATTTTAATACGAAAACTTTTTATTTAATTTAATTACTGATTAAAATCCTTTTAATACAATAAGCGATATAATTGGGCGATTAGGTGATTTTCATTACGAAACAAATTTGGCATATAAAGAATTTCTAAGCCAAATTTTACAAATCCCTCCAATACTTTCGCCCGGGGATTGAAGGGATCATCTTAAGGATATTTCCTCCGGGGCAAATAAGGTGCAGCCATTACTTAGGACGTGACAACAATCCACAATTGACAGATCACAGGAGATCCTCACGATCTCTTAGGATCGTGGCCTGACTAAAATTTGAGGCCTCCATTTGTAAACTTCTTGCGGAAAATGTTTCCTGCCTTTCAATATGATTGCCTTGACGGAAGTTTTACTATTCTGATAGTTAGTAATTGCAAGGTTGAGTTTACGTACCTGGTGTTATGGTTTCAACGGATAGGTACTTAGATACTTTTTTGACTTTCGGGGATCACGTCGTGGTTGAAGTTTAAGCCCATGGTCGTGAAAATAGATATTTTAAATCCCACTAAAGAGCGGATTTTTCACCACTTGCGGAAGACTTCAGCCTCACTGAGGACTATCCCTAGGTGCTGTTGCTACTCAAAATCTGCAGCTGGCATTTTTTCAAAAGCAGTGGAGGTTAGATAGCTCCTAAGCAAAAGGCGAGTGTATAATCTTGCGCGATTATGCACACATTTTGCTACCTGTATGTGATGGCGCCTCTCACACACGGGGGTGGTTGGTAAACGCACTGTTTGCCACCCAAGATCCACCATGAGATTAGGCCACTACAGCAGGTGTTCATATAAATCTGTACTTAAAGTCGTTTCATTTTAAGAGGATTTGAAAAAGTCGCCAGGTAAAATAATTGACCGATTTCGCTCGTTTTCTCACACTTTGTACATTTACTTTACTTGACTTTGTACATAAGAATTATTTATGGCAAATTTTGTCTACTAAACTTATATGGTGACATTCTAATAACCTTTTTAATTCCGCTTAAAATCTTACAATTATTTCGGAACGACACAACAAAGTCCTGTGCCCAGTAAAGCTGCCTACACTATATTTTTACAGTTCATATTTGGGTTAATTTGTACAGTACTTTTTCCGAGAGATGGTATTTTAAAATAGAAAAAATCCAAAAGTTTTGGGTCAGTTGTTATTTTCATACATTTGGGAGATTATTTGGCACCCAAAAATCCAGCGATCTTAAAATCAATAGGCAGGGATTTACTTTAACATCCCGGGAATCCCGGGATTGGCACGATAGGCATCCCTAATGTTATGTCTAAAATATAAAACTAAATATAAGTTTTTCTAAATCCCGATTTCTCTCGTTCAGAATTCCCGAGAATTCTGGGTCCGAACATTAATGATATAGTTTTATATATCTTCTCTTGTTGTCTAGGTGGAATCTTTTTAAGAGAAAGTAGAGCCACATTTTCTTACATTTTTTTACAGATATCTTAATTTAACTTTTCTAGGTCTACTATACTTTTTTAACTGACAGAAGGTTAGCATTTGATCCTATAGTTTTCTTCCATATTGTTCCGATATATTGATATTTATTAAATAATATTAAAAATTCAGCTGCAGTGACACAGCCTATAGTCTCTGGCTGGTATCGTAGCCTTGCACTAGTAGGTGAGCTTACAACCAAAAAGCCTACCGTTGCAGCCGGTTAAGGTCAACTGATCATGTTATTTATATTTTTATAATTTATCAGTGGCTGTTAAAATTGTTAAGTACTTAAGGTATATTCACACTTAACGAAAAAAGTGGATCGCTAAATTTTTCAAATTTTAACTTTCTTTTTTAACAATTTTTTTGATGTACTAAACTTCTTTCTGGAAATAATTGTAAGAGAATGTACGCAAATCAAACAGTTATTTAATAAAAATATTGGCTACATGTGGGGCGTCCAATGACTGTTAAGTGCGCCCAAACCATAAGAATCCGCTATGAACCAAATTTTTATTTGAATGGGGCATAAAGTTATTCAGGTATGGGATGAATTTCGAGCAATTTGAAAATTATCGCTTTGTGTAGGTGTTACGAATTTTGAGCGATTTTAATTTCTTAGATATAGTCTTAATTTTTTGTTCAAAACAAAGTTCAATTCACATATCGGCTTTCTCCGAGAATAGGGACGTAGTGTGAGAAAATTAAGTTTTGAGAAAAACTTTTTTCATCTTATTCTACACCCTTTTAGGTACCAGAATCCGCTCTTTAGTCCAAACACACTAGGCCCCTTTTCTCGGAGAAGGTCACATATTGCTACTCTGGAAAATAAATGTAGGAAAGGTCCTACATTTCTTATTTTTCTAAACATACATTTCCATAAACATTTTTATATATTCTTTTTTGTCAAGTTTTATGTCTCAAATTAAAAAAAAAAACATTTATAAGGTGGGTACGCCTTATCTTATTTAAAGTAACGATACATTATATAAATTTTTTTAGAATATAAACATACCGAAAAATAAGGAAAATATTTAAGAAATCAATTTTGAGATATCGGTTTCGAATAGTTTTATTTTGAAAATCGTTATTCATCACATGCCTGATTTATTTCAATAATAGAAAAGTAACAATTTCACGAACTACAGGGTTCTGTTTATGAAGGGATGTGAATGTGTATTTATCTGTTTGTTTTTTTTTTGTATGTCATTTATAAGAAGGATGTTGAAATTATAAACGCATGACTGCAATAATCATGTTCATGAACAATTTATAGGGATGGGAATATATTTTTTTCATGTTTGTTTACACAGAAACTCGCACAAGATAATGTATTCATGCCTTTATATGTATAGAAAAACATACATATACTTGTATATACAATGTATATACTTAATATGTACAGTGAGGCAACATTGAATTTATTAGGAAGGATAACAGTTACAACCGATGGCCCTCTATCTAAGTCGATTTAAAAAAAAATCAAGTTTTGAAACTTTCCTGTATGAAATCGACGAGCAATTATAGACAAATCTTAAAAAATTTTATGACATAAAATCTGGTCAAGTATATGAAACTTGTTTGTGTCCAGGTTTTTTTCTCCATTACCCCTCTTGGGAGCATATGGCTTCCACAAAGCACATCCATCTTACACAATTTGTTGCATTTGTTTTCGCGTCATCCCATGTAAGACTGCAATATCATAGTTCTTGGAGTATCGATCCAGTCTTTTCTTATTTTTGCCTTGTATCAGTTTCCTTAATCAGTTGTTTCTCCAGCTTAGAAGATGATTAGTCATCTGTGGCAGGTCCTAGGATAATGGGGCAGCCATAGGGTAGCCAGATTTTAAATTCGGAAAAACAGTACATTGAACACAAAAAAACAGTACAATCAAGAAAAAAACAGTACATTTTTTTTTTCGAAAATACAACTATTTATTTAAATTATTATATATTTAAAACTTTTGATTGAATATGCAACAATTATATAACGAAAAACATTTAAAATGTGTAACACCAAATGAATGATTTCCGTTTTATGGCATTTTATACGTATACGAAATTACTCCATTTGCGTTAAAAAAACACTAAAACGAAGCATTTGGACTAAAGGTTTTTTTTATTTGAAGACAGGAAAACCATAACATTCCTGTAAGCCATATAAGAAAGGAGAAAAGCCTAACTTAGCTTAAAACTATTAACTCGTTGATTGTGTAAGTATTATATTGGTATTTAAAGCAATTTTCACCACACACATAGTTGCACATATCATATAGAATTTGAGAAAATTTATGTGTCCTAAGTTAATTTTCCAATTTTAAACAATTCTTAAATTATTTACGGCCAATTTGACCAAGTTCAGCTATAATCTATAAAATCCAAAAAACATATTTCAAAAGTAGTTTAGGTGGAGAAAAGTGGTCCTGAAAGCAATTAGGTATTTTTATAAATTTTGAGCCCGGAGAATTTTTAAATTTGTACGTTTTCAATTTCACGTGATTTCGATTTCCAGAACTTGCCCGAATATTAAATTAAAGGAATTAAAGATAATTGTGTTGGAATAAGTATTTAAAAAATATAAAATTTTTAACAAAATTTCGATTTTGTTTTTGTCTTTTTCAGGTGTTTAAAGGAAAAAACTATTGGAAGAGGTAGCCATAAAATCATATGTCTTAAAAATAATAACATGAAAATATACAACAGCTGCGAGTCACCTATTATAATTAATATTTCTACTGCGTATTTATGAGAAAACAATGACCACAGCGTAAAAAGTCTTATTATTTTAGAGCTTTTTTGTTTGGAACACACATTTTTTTTAAGCTATGTACTGTTAAATATTAGGATATTTTCAAAATATGAGTTTAACAGGGATTTTCTTAATATCTTGGTTTTTTGTAGACTGAATACAAAAAAAACAGTACAAAAAACAGTACAAAGTGTAAAAAACAGTACATTTGCGTACTGTTTCGGACATTATGCATAAAACAGTACAATTGCAAAAAATCAGTACATGTACTGTTTAAAACAGTACGTATGGCAACCCTAGGCAGCCATCTGTCGTTGCCTTGAAATATTGCCCTCTGTAAAGGTAGTGTAGTGGTAGGGAACCTTGCTAATCTTTAATTCCTATCTTTTTTCCGAGGGGTGGCGACATCCTGACCTTTGCGATGATGTTATCCTCTTTTCCAGGGGAAGGAGAAATTAAGGGGCTTCTTATATGGATTTTTTTGGAGCGGGGTTCAAAGCCAAGTGATTTTTCTTCTGCCAGGGATCGAACCTGGGGTGCTTTGTTTTGTAAGGAGGGACGTTAACCACTAAACCATGCCATCACATCAGTTTCCTAACAATTCAATTATTCCATAAGATCTTAAACACATCTAACCATTTAATATAAAAGCTACGACCAGTGCCCCTGTTCTGTAACTACCGCGTCGAGAAACTTTTCGATTGAAATGAGTGAAATGAAACAAAAATGCCATATATTGAAACAAACAGCTGTTTTTCTCCCTAAACTGTGGCTGTAACTTTTTTTTTGGCTAATACTAGCTGTCACTTAAGGAAATTACTCGCCAATTTACAGACAAAGTGTGTCTGTAACATTTTTGTGAGAAAAGTTTCCGCTTTAAACTCTCAAATAAACTCACGAAAAAATGGGTAGAGAAACAATTTTAACACTAAAAAATTATTAAAATAGGCAAAGAATAATAAAAATAAAAGGCAAAATGCAAAGAATAATAAAAATAACATTTTGTTCTTGGCAAATTTTTTATTGTTTAATAATTTTGATTTTAACATTTTTATAAAATAATACGAATTTTTTCAAAGCTCGTTTGCAAACAACAAACATTTAATAGGCTTTTTACACTGATCAACATCTAACATCTACCTTCAACGATGTAGAAAATGTGAAGCACTCGTTTACATTACTCACATCTAGCATCAAACAGAAATGTCACCATTTAAAAAAAAAGAAATGTTTTCAAAATAAAAAATGTTTTTTTCTACAAAAGTGAAAAAATTTAAAAAGAAAACACAAAAAAAAATTTATTTGAAGTTCAATTTGTTTAAAAATATTAAAAATTCTTAACAAAAAACATTGCAAAAAAAAAGTGAAAACTTGAGAAATGGTAGTGATTCCACTATAATAATAATAGAACTTATTGCCACTTTTCTAGTGATAACACTTAAATAATCGAAAGATGTAGAATGGAATAAAATGAAATAGGAACGAACATCTTTTAAAGATGTTGGTTTTTAGCTCTACGTCTTTCTTGTGGAATGATGTTAACAATTTCGCAATTTTTGGCAAATTGATGGTAGATATTAGATGTCAGTGTAAAAAGGCTATAAGTTTAATTTATTTGGGTTACCCGACGGATGTTTTTTCGCCGCCGTCATTGAAATATTTTCAGTTTTAGTAAATTTTAGTCGCCGTCAACGATATGTGTTGCTGGCGTTCTCAACGTCTGCAATGTTACATCGGCTTCGAGTTCAATGTTATGACATTTATAACGTAACGACGTAATATCTTTTGATCGTTTTCGACATGAGTTACAGACACAGTTTTTTCTCACTTTTCGAGAGAAAAATCAGGGACCGGGGTTACATTTTCATCTAATGGCTTTAAATCCTTACACACAGAAAACAAATGGCAATGTTAAATTAGTTTATTGAAAGTCATAGTAAATTTCTGCAAAAGTATGGACTTTATTTGAAATAAGAATTAGCATATTAATTTTAAATGAAAAAAGTGAAAACAACATTGTTCAATATTGAATTCATTAAAAACCTGTTTAACTTGTTTTGTGTTGAAACAACAAAAGCACTACAAGAAGAAAGTTATTAATTTGTTTCTTTTCATCTTTAAAGTAATTTATAAAAAGAAGAAAAATTTCCGTATTCTTTTTGATCAAATTATTTAGTTAAAAACATCAAATTTTAAAAGAAGGATAATGATGTTTAACTATTATCTTTTAATTGTTAATGCTTCTGTAAACAAAGGGGAATACAACACATGTGAAACATTTGTCATAGGAAAATAAATACTAATATTTTCTCCCTCTAGTTCCGATGGTAAGGGCCGATGTTGATATTGAATAAAACATAAATTATTTAGAAAGTTATTGTCATTTCTTTTTATAATAATGAAATAACACCGAGGCATAATTGAGGTTCTATGCCGTGTAGTATATTTAATTAACAAGACGTGGCATAGCCCTCAGTTACAACTTAAAACTGAACTCCTTTATTGATTTCTTTTACTTAATATATATAGTAACATAAAATAACAATTACAATAATATTCTTATCACAATAGAATTATTCTTATTATTCTTATTACAATAGAATTAGGGTAAGTGAAAATACTCAGTTAGCAATTAAATGTAATGTTAGTAACTTTAAGTCTTTGAACTTAAAGTGTGTTATTCTTTGTTTGAATGTTTCTTACAGTGACTAAATTGTATGATCGTATTTCAGAACATTGGTGAATTATATTTTAAGTAGGTCACAGAAACATTACTCATTTATTTCACTACAGCCGTTAATGTGCCGAATTATCTCCTCCTTAAGCTCTTGAATTGTTGCTGGCTTATTGACGTTCACCTTTTCTTTCAAATAACCCCAAAGAAAAAACTCCAACGGTGTCAAATCACATGATCTTGGAGGCAAATTGACATCGCCACCACGTGAGATAACACGGCATTCGAATTTATCGCGCAAAAGAGCCATTGTTTCGTTAGCTGTGTGCCAAGTGGCATCGTCCTTTTGAAACCACATATCGTCCACATCCATATCTTCCAATTCGTGCCATAAAATAATCGTTATCATCTCACAATATCATCTCACACCATTTACAGTAACTGCCTGACCGGCCTCATTTTGGAAAAATACGGCCCGATGATGCCGCCAGCCTATAAACCGCACCTAACACTCACTCTTTGTGGGTGCTTTGGTTTTTGACAATAAATCTTGGATTATCATTCGCCCAAATGCGGCAATTCTGCTTATTGACGAATCCACTAAGGTGAACATGTGCCTTATCACTAGGGATGCCAATCGGGACTGGTTTTCGCAAATCACGGGATTCGGGATAACAAAAAATCAAATCCCTGGATTTTTGGGGATCTCGGGATTTTACGGGATCCCAGGATTTTACGGGATATCGGGATTCGGGATTTTTGAAAATAAATGCTTTTTAAAGATATTTATTTATTAAAAAAAAACGTCTTTAAAAGAAGTTTACAAACGAAGGTTTTATAATTAATTTATTATTTTTAAGTTAAATATTACTAAAATTTGTACAAATTTTAAATTGTGACTTTTCTTATTTAATGACTAATTTAATAAAAAAATATGATAAAAAAATCAACGTACGATTTTACTATAAAAGCAATATTTGATTCAATTACCTCAGTTCATTCAAGCTTAATAAAAAAAATAATTAATATTCTAATTGAACAACGCAACATAGAATTTGATTTATTTGTAAGATTCCATTAAAATTTTATTAAATGAATTTAAATAAATTAATAAATCACCTTAACTGTTTATACTTAAATTTCTTTTATTTTTCTTGCAAAACCTTCCAGTTGTTTTGACAATGTAGCATATTATGCAAACTGTCAGTTATCTTTTGTAGATTTGTTTTTTGATAATAAAATCGCAAATTTAGTCCACTTTTTGCACATTTTCGTTAATAAGTTCCTTTTGCGTTTCAGGTAACGATTTACTTATTTTTGGGAAAAACATGCTTGCTTGAAAATTGTCTTTAAAAAATCAAAAATTGTACACACAGAAAAAAATACTAATGTAAAATCAACATGGAAAAATGTTGATTGAGAATCATAGTAAATTTCTGCAAAAGTATGCCCTTAATAATAAATTTATTTTTATTTTATATTAATTTTAAATTAAAAATATTTAAATAATCTTTATCACGTTTATTTAATATAATTCACTGTTAAAAAAAATAAAAAAAAAATAATAAATTATAAATAAATGTGGATTCAATATTGAATCCATAAAAACCTGTTTTATATTTAAATCAAAAGTTTATCTTGTTAAATTAACATGCATACATAGTTAAGTATGTTAATTTTTTTATTTTCATTCTTAAAATATGTTATAAAAAGAAGACAATTCCCGTATTCTTTTAATTAAAATTATTAAGTTAAATAGTACATCAAGTTTTCAAAGTAGAATGATGACGTAAACCATATCGGGCCATTCTGCTGATTGATCTGTTAACAAAGGCGACTACAAAATAAGTGAGACATGTTTTACAGGGGTAAGTGTATTGAATTATTCTTAAATAAATGCATATGTTGTCTCTGAAGCTTCTTCACACTGTTATAACACACTCAAACCAATTAGTTTCTACATGAAATTCACGTTATTTCAACATGAAATAACTTTCATTCAACGTGATTCGGATTGTTATTTCAATATAAATTACATTTTGATATAAATTTACTGCAATGTTAAATTAACATGAATTATAGTTATTTTAAAAGAAAAAAATGTTGTTTGCAAGTAATTATAAAATCAGGTTGAATTAACATGAAACACGTACATATGTGTTCAACCTTGTTTTCGACGTTTTTAACTTGATTTTTTTCTGTGTGTATGTGTTGCTAACGGTTTAAGATTCTTTTTTTTTTAATTCTTCCTTTTAAAACACTCACTCAAAATTTTTTAAGCTTTTAAACACCTTTTACACATTTAAGAAAAATGGTAATCTTAATTATGACGCTCTACACTGTATTAGTTGTTGATAAAAGTAAGGTAAAAGTTTTGCTAATTTTTTCATATTTAATGTACGAAACAAAGCAAAATAAGCGTACATAATAAAATAAGCGAAAATTATATTTAAAATGTATAAAATCCCCAAATTTTTTTTTAAATCCCCGAAAAAATCCCCAAACCCCAGATGACTTTCTATGTCCTTTTTGCTCGCATGAAATCCCCAAGTCTGGCAGTCCTGGTTAACCATTAAAATCTTATTTTAACAAAAACGCATTTTTATAACCACCACTACTTGCGGTAGGAATTATGCAGTGTATAAAATACATTATTTAATATTGTGAAATCTCTCCATTAATTACCGTTGGTTCGATGTTAACTCTTGGAAAACACTTAAATAATCTTAACCCTGTAAAGAGTAAAGCTTAAATTTTGAATTTGGTGCACCAGTGAATTGTTTTGTGCATTTCAAAAAAATTTTTTTCTTAAAAAATTTTCTTATTTAAATTTTTTCAGCACTTCTAACGTTAAAATTTCTTTATAATTATTGGACACGTTTTCAATGACAGTATTAACAGAATTAATCAAATAAATATTAAAGATCAATATTGTATTCTTTATCCTCTCATGGGAATGTCATAATGAATTTCTTTTAATAAAAAAAGGTAAAACAAAAAAATTAAGTTATCAATTTCGGAATTGATAAAATCCCGAAAATCCCGGGATTAAAAAATTTAAATCCCGGGATTCGCTAAGTTCCGAAAATCCCGGAATTTTCGGGATTGGCATCACTACTTATAACTGAAGATGAATTTTTCGATATGCATTTTGACTTGAACGCCCATTTTCATAATAAGCCTGAGTAACTTGAACGCGTTGCTCGATTGTGTATCTTTCCACGGTTTAAATTGAGTTAGTCTGAAATTGAGAAATGTCAAATTAAATGTAGAAAAAAACTTGACGTTTAGGTGTGATTCACTTTCAACATCGGGCCTTAAAATTTAACCATATGTTGCTGAAGCTTCTTCGCACTGTTATTTTACACTCAAATCAAATTGATTCTACAGGAAATTCACGTTGTTTCAACTTTCAATCAAAGTGATTCGTGTTATTCCATTTTGCTCTAACTTTACTGGAATGTTTAATTAACATGTTTTTTTGCAAAATCCTGTTAAATTAACATGAAGCAATTAAAAAGCAAAACCCCTTCCGAAAAATGTAAAATCAATCTTGTTTTCGACGATTTTCCATTGAGTTTTTTCTGTGTGTACAAAGTATAATTAAATGTATTCAAAGAAAACTCCATAAAATTAAACATTTTATTAAAATCCATGCATATTCTCCGAAAAGGATCAGAATAAGCGTAGTTTGTGTAAAAGTCCTGAATATATAACGGAATTAAATTGCAAGTTGGTCGTTGAGGAACGTTATGTTAAACGTTATTAAGCAGGAATCTAGAACAACGATTACCATTACGCAAATTAACTTAGAACGTATTGTTTAGCATTTGTCTTCGGCTTTCTAGTGAAGTATTAAACTCTTACGAAATAGGATGAAGGAGCTTAAGAAGGCTTTTAGATTTTTAAAATTTTTTCAGATTTTTTAAACTGGCAAGTCTTCTTGTATTCAAATGTGGACCACTGAATATTTTTTTGACTTTTCATTGGAATTGATAACCTGAAGATATTAAATAAACCAATATAAAACTGTTCCCAAATAGAATCAATTTTAGTAGGAGATAAATTTGTGGGTGGATAATAACTAAACCAATTTTTAGTAGCGAGTAAGTGATTCGATCTACTGGAGTCATTTCCAAAGTCAAAAACAATGGCCTCGTTATTACTAGTATTCACAACTTGTCGGACTTGAACGAACAAATTAATTTCCACAGGCTTGATACGTTATATGCTGAAATCTTCAGGTAGACCTTCAAATACCAGATCAAGGAATCTTCCCAAAATGTTTGGTATACCGCTTATTTACATAAGACCAAAATCCAATAGTCCGTTATTCTGATCCAAATTATTGTAGGAATTGAAATAATTTATGCCAGCGCTTTTGTTCCAAATTATGTTTGAAAGATTAAAGTCTCCAAGAATTAACAACATGTCGCCAGGTCTGGATTGACCAACCACAAGTTCAGTTGCACTTAGAACTGTATGCTGGGGGAATATATGAACATGTAATAAACATTTTTTTGGATTCACATTTAACGCACACGGAAAGAAATGTTTTCTGATGTCTGATGGTAAAAGAGTCGATGCTGCAATCAAACCTTCTCTACCGTCTTTGCCACATCTGTCGCATCCATATATTTGGAATTTATTACACATGATTTCAGAATAACGGATATTTTTCCCAGGCTTATCACGTAGCCATGTTTCGGTAAGTACCATAATGGAATGTTCAATACCAAAACTTTGTAAATAAAAAGGGTTTAGCTTTGGATTCATACCTCTAACGTTTTGGCAAGCAATAGAAATTAAGGACAATTTTTAATTTTCAATTATACTACAACCATTATTTATTTGAAAAGAAGATTAATTTGTTTTTTTTTTTGGATTTTCTTTAGGAAGTGTGACATTGTTGTCTTCGCGATAAATAAACTCCCGAACTGCATCGCCACGAATAGCAAAATCCAATACGCCAACCATGGTCCAAGGTCTGCACAAAACTACAACAATGCAATAATGGAAAAAAATAACCGCATTAGTTTATGTAAAAAATTATAAGGATGACACAAAAAACAATTGCTAGAAAAGCAATTGCACGAAAAAAAAACACAACTCTGCAAAAAATTAGCAGGCGTTCCGCGCAGGCCCACTAATTGGACCATGTTCGCCAACATAGCAATATCAATGGCAGCACTGCAAAACACCAAATACACCACACTGTACGATCAGCTATTTACAGAAGAACGTTTAGAGTTTAAGTCTCATCCAAGGACATTATAAATGTCTAAATATCTGGAGAAGGATACTAGAAGAATTATCTTAATTTGCTAAACTAAATTTATTTCAATGGTGGTAGCAAAGCGTAAAATACAAAATTTTTCTTTTAATGGCCCACTGTTACTTTTATGTTTTCAAATGCAGGATTATCAATAATACTGGTATCGTTGCTTTGGCATAATGCACAGAAATTTTCAATTTAATACGGCTCCAGCATTCTGTTAGCACAATGGAAATGGCAATAAGCAATATAATTTTTGTTTTCAACATTTATGCGAAAGTATCGTTATCGCAGTAGTGAAGAACCAATAAATTTGCTGTTATCAACACATAATTGCAAAAACTTAATTCCCTTTTTCTCAATGGTAAGCCAACATATTTGACAGTCGTTTATTATTTGGAAACAGTTTATTGTACGGCTTACAAATGAGTCGATATACATAATAAAAAGTACAGTCGAAATATTTTCAAAGTCAACTTTAAATTATTTTAGGTTGATTACCTGGCTGTTGACTAGGGTACTCTTTCGGTTAACTGTTAATCGGTTTGCCGAGTACTTACAACCCGATTAAGGGATCGATTAATTTAAAATTGGCTATTTTCGATTAAACCGATTAACCGATGTAACAAAACTTTTAATTTTTTGTAGAATTATAAAATATTTTTTTTGCGTTTTTTATGATTATGATCAATTGGGGTATTCACAAGGTGTCATAAAATCGTATGTCTTAAAAAATAACATGAAAAAATACGACTGTTGTGCATAACAACCTCTCATAATTCAGTGTGCTTTTTTGAATTTAAATCATATATAAAAAAAAAAATAAATAATTACCTAAAATAAAAATATAATTTAATTCTACTCCATGAATTAATAAATTAAATTTGATCTTACCTGACTATTTTCCATTTTTCAGACGCAAATCACGAATAAATTTTATTTTGTTTGTTTACCAAACATCAGAGTCCTAAGTCCGATCTAATTTGACGCCGCAAGTTATTTGTTGCAAAAATTGTTGTCGGATAAAATTATACCATCAACAAAAACTAATCCGCTCAGCGCTGGTCTCTTCTGAATAATTACGACAGCACAATGGACATAGCAAGCACAGTTTTATTAATTTAAGTTACGTTTTGTTGTTTACAAAGCAACAACAAAATATTCAAACCATTGTAAAATGTGAGAACATAATGGCAATATATTATGATAGCACACCTTGTGAATACCCCAATACATTTTTAAATTTCAGTACAAATACAGACTGAGTATGCCAAAACGGTTGTAATAACCAATTGTAAAAACAAATCTTCTTTGCGTGCATTTCTTTTGAATTAAAAGAAAAAACAGAAGCAATAAAGAACATGCAAATCAATTCAAAATTGATAATCTGCGAGTGTTAAACGGCTAACACCTCTGAAGAGATCGAGTGGTTGCGATTGAAACATGAAAGGGTAACCTGTCCGTAAAAACGCCTGTGTTCGAGCCCCGGGTCAGTCAAGAATGAAAAATTCTTAATAAATTTTAATTAATTGCGTGTTGTAAAATTCCTTTCTTCATAAAAATAATTTAATAAAAATTAAATTTGATGAACTTTAGCCTAATTGAAATATCAAAATTTGGATTAAAAACCATAAAACAGTTCAACAAAAGTTACCACAATACTGAATATTGTTAAAGTCCTTTAAGTTAAAAGCAGCATCAGGCATTGAAATATGTTGTGACTCTAGACGACAAATATATTAATGGCTTGGCTATGTGCCAAAAGTAACCAAAATCCAGTACATGGATCATCAAAATAATCGGGTTCTTTTGTTGAGAAACAATTTTATGGAACAAACAATTTTAGAATTCGATCTAACGCTGGCATTGATGTAAACCAGCGTATTTTGCTGTATTAATGTTGAAATTTTGGGATTTTGGGAAAATAATCTAACAAAAGGAAAATTCTCTAAAAAAGGACAATCTTCTGTTGTTTTTTTTAAATCTTATAGGACATCGTATCAAAAAAGTACTGTCCTCTTAAAACAAGGACGAATTGCCACCGTAATGATCATTTCATTCGATTTCTCCAACTTCTTCGATAAGTGAAAGATTTTATTTCATGTTAAGTTTCACAAAACTCAAGAAAAAATCGCTCAAATTCTTAACATTTAAAATAAATTATTTTTCCAACAGATTATTTTATAATGATCTAACAGTTTATTTTTTAATAAATGAATAATACGTATTAATTCAAAAATTCTTGAGGATTCTCTGACAAAACGGTTTGAGTCTTGAGTTTTTGAATGCATGTGCCAACGAGTCAGCCATCCGGCTTAATGTGTGCCACTGTGTCTAGAGACCCAATTGAAGGTAACCACTGAATGTATCGCTTTCTTTTGCAGAGACATCAGGCATTCTTGGACAATTTTCGATGTGATAAACACGCCCGAGGTGCGTCAATTGGATCTTTGAGCCTGTAGTAAAGCCGACTCTATATAACGGGGTCGTTGTAGTGTGGACTGCATTGGATAAGAGCAGGCACCGAGTAATGCTTAAGAAGGTACATAGACTTGTCGCGTTGATGATCACGGGATCAGTTGGATCTACTCCCACTAGGGTGCTGTTCACGATATTTAACTGGTTCCGGGTGGACGTCACGGCCAGACAGATGGCACGTATGAAGGCGACGCTCGGTTGGTCGGCCCACGACTATGGACACGTCGGGATAATCAAATGTTCGACTGCCCCTAATGGTGTGGACTATCGCAGCCTATCTTTGGCGCGGGGTTCGTAACACAGATGGCGCACGGCAATGTGCTGTCAGGTACACGAACTTACCCTAGGGGTTTATACTGATGGTTCGAGAAAAGGCGAAAGAGTTGGCGGAGGATTCTTCATAGAGATGTAGTGTCCTATAGGCGGAGATCTCGGCTATAAGGCGGGAGGAAAATTGGCTGAGGTATCATCGCATATCGGGAGATATACGTATATTTACTGACAGCAAGGCTGCACTTGCTTCCCTAGCGGGTGTCTATCTCTTTGAATGAGATTGGGAAACATTCAAGGGTAACGCTAACATGGATACCGGGGCATTCGGAGTGCCCGGGTAATCAGGTAGCAGATGGGCTGGGCAAACAAGGTGGTCGCATGGATGACGAATCCATTGAACAATTTATTGGTCTTCCAATGGCTCACTGTAGGTCACGTATCAGGCGCGAGTCTTATAGAGTAGCACAGATGCGGTTGATTTGTGAGTCCACCTGCTCGATATCCAGGCTACTATGGCCTGGATATGATGAACGGAGAACTAGCTGTCTACTTAGGTTCAACAGGGACCAGATTAGGACAGTGATATCGGTTTTGACTGGGCAGTGGCCGGTAAGGGAATCATGCTGGAGGAATGGGTCTGGAATTTAACGACTACTGCAGAGGTTATCAGGGCGAGGAGGAAGAGGAGAATGTGCTTCACTTTCTCTGTCAATGCCCTGGGTTGCGCGGCACTAGGGAAAATACCTGGGGAAACCGGTGTTTGCCTGCCTAGGGGATCTATCCAGGATAGAACTGAAACCGCTTCTTTTCCTAATTTGAAAGGCGAATTGGCTGGATTCTGCAGTGACGCCATCTGAGTAACTGCTCTATAGGATGGAAATTGGCGCTGGGTATCACAAAGGGACCAATAAAGGACACAAGTGAGCTGCCTCTTGATAGCTGCCCATGGAACTCTACCTAACCTATGTATGTGATAAACAGACTCTCCAGGGACCTAATGGCCGATTTACTATCGGTTATAATGTGAATATCGCTGCCAGATATTTCCCCATACCGAATGCGCCCCGCGGCTGTAAAGATGGCCATTACCTCGTTTTAAAGTTCTATAAAAAAAACGATTTTTTATATACGTCTATATCACCTGTGGAATGATCCCGCCTTTTGAAGCTTGAAAACCAATATGATGGAATACATATGCCATTTATTCTTATTCAATTTAAATTTTAACATTTTGTCTTATCTCTTTTGACCGGTACTGTAAATTGTTAACATTTTAATAGCCCTATAGAAATAAATACAAATTGAAAAATATCCCAAAAACAATATTTCAAATTTCTTTTTATTAATTTAGCTTTCCATACACATTTATTGTAATTGCACACAATCCATTTGATGCGTATTGTAAAGTTATTTTTAAATAAAAATCCAAAAAAAGAAAAAAATTATTGTAAATTGGCAAATTACATTTCTTGGTAAAATGTCATGTTGATTCATTTCCTGTGAAAATCATGGAAATGTTAAGTAAAATATGTATAACACTTTAATGTGCTTACACACGCATAATTTAACATAAATACATAAATATGTACATCAAAGTAAATCATGTAACACACTCACATACATACATGTGTAAATATTTGTAAAAAAAAGTTTGTATCCATAAACAACCATTTTTGAATAAAACGCTTCTCATTTAAATAATTTTATTAGTATCTCGTTAATGTACTCGTATTTCCAGGAGTATCTGTGAGTTTTTGTAGGTGTGTGTGTGTGTGTTTGTCAGTGTGTTGACGAGAAAGTATATTTGCAGTTGTTTATAAATTTAATCTTTTTTTTTTGTTTGCAAATGTTTGTTAAAAACTTTCCGATAAATTCGTAAAGTTTTAAGTGAAGTATTTTTTTTTTCTAAAGCAAAAGTTTCGAAAGTTTGTCTGTTGGTGCGCGCCAAAGGAAACTTCAGACAAACTGGCACAGAAAAACGTATAAAAAATAATATTAAGTTGTTTAAATATACTTTGGATTTTAAATATTTTATTTACTGGTCGCTTAAAAAAGTATACAGAAACCTTTGGGCTTTTGACTCCTTATTGATAGAGTGTAAGGAAATTATTATAAGTTTTGGAACTCAAAATGGATTTTTTACTTATATGAAATGTTGGCATTTAGGAAAATCAAAAAAAAAAAATACAATTTTAACCTAAAACATGACAAAATTTTAAATGCCTTTCCAAATGTTGTCCATTTGTAAAGGCTTAGTTAGACGGGAGTAACAGTAATGCTTTAATACTTCATTTCCTCTATAGAGGATGTCGATCAATAATTTGAGGTAATAAAGTTTCGGATTTGGTATTCCAAAAATATATCTCGATTTCTCAGGGATGCTTCTATCGGTTTCTAAAGAGACATTTTTGAATTCACAGAAGCTGCAACTTACAAATGCATTAAATAATAAAATTTCGTAAGTTTTTTTTTTAAAAAAAACCTGAAATTTTTTAAAAATTTATATTTCTACAGGTCAAGGGAAATGAATCAAAAGTAAAAGCAACAGTTTATTTTTGTCAAATGAAAAATCAGAAAGTGGAAGCAAAAGCCATTTTTTTTTATTTTGACTGCTGGATTTTCTTTAATTGTAAAACACATTTAATTTCAATTGCAGTTTTTTTTGTTATATTTTGATTTGAGAATAACATTTGAAAACAAGTTGACATCAAATTGATAAAACACTGTATCTCAAATGTTAATATTAAAAAAATTACTAATTTGAATTCAAATGTTAAATGAAACAATTGAAAAAGGTTTGAAAATTGTGTTTGATGTCAAATGAAAAGTTCATTTCATATCAAAGGTTTGACTTCGTGTTTGTTGGATGTATGTAAATACATATCGTTACCTGAAACGCAAAAGGCCCTAACTAACGAACAATTAAAAATCAACGTTTTCATTGATTCCGATGTATTGCATCAACAAAAATATCCACAAAAAAATTTTGGAATCTTTTGACTAAAATTTGCGATTTTATTATCAAAAACAAAAGGCCCTATCTACAAAAGATACTATTGTAAACGCTAAATTGCCTAACTGACAGTTTTCATAATATGCAATATTGGCAATTGTCAAAACAACTGGAAGATTTTACAAGATAAATAGAAATAAATTTAATTATAAACAGTTTAAGGCGATTTATTAATTTATCGTTTTGAATATTTTTGCTTCTGCTGTGAAATTTTCAAAATGTTTAAGATTTGGTGCAGATAATTAAGGAACAAAAAGAATTATTAAAAATCCTGATGGCTTTTCAAGTATGTATTTAATTTTTTGCACACAAATTGTTAACAAAATAAAATGTCTTTTTAAGATCTACGATTAATTGATTGGGCACACGCATGTTTACCTACATTTCCAGACCCATGCAAGAAGTGGAACGTTAAAGAGCAGCAACAGAAATAATGGTACGTGGTATTTACTTTACTGAAATCTAATTTCCTGACTGTAATGCATTAATGAACTTCGATTATATTTTTTTAATAAAAAATTAAATTTAAAATGAAAATTAAAAAAAGTATTTTTTTTTATAAAGGTTAGTACTAACCAATTTTTACGTTATAAATAGCTAGTTAGTGCTAACCAATATTAGCGTTATGACTAACTAGTTAGCATTAACCACTATTTTGGTTATCATTGACTAATAAAAATCAGGAGAGTAAGCAGTACAGATATATGTTCCGTAGTCGAGTGGAATTCATTAGTTAGAAAGAGAGGCAAAATCACATGTACACAAGAGTTTCGGTTAGTTTTTTCATTTTGGTCTTAATAAACTAATAGAAACTTTAACCAATATATTGGTCAACACTACCGGTCATATAACTAGTAAAATGGCCGGTAGTCTTCTTGTAGGGATAGTTGCCACATGGTCTAATTAGTAGGTCTGCTTGAAACGCCTGCTGATTTTATGCAGAGTTGTGTTTTTACGTGCAAATGTTTTTGACATTTCTACCCTTTTTTACACAAACAATTGCTTTTGTTCTTGACATCATTATCATTTTTTACACAAACAATATGCGTGTTGTGTTTGCTATTGTTGGATAGTTGTAGTTGCGCGCAGACCTACTAATTGGGCCATGAGTTGGCAGTTCGTCTTTTTTGTGTTTTCGCAAAAATAATCGGTATTTACTTTTGTATTGCCACATTATAATATAATATTGGGGGGATTCACAAGGTGTACGTACTTTCAAGTCATTTCGTCATAATGTCCTAAATAATATTTTACAATTGTTTTAACTACCTTGTGAATGTCCCAATTAAGTTTCTTTTATAAAGAAGTTGTGAAAACGAAAAATAATTTGAGTTAACACGTACATATTTATTTGCTCACTTTACCCAAAGGTACCATTGACTATTTTGAACTTTATGGGAAAGTTTTCGAAACTGGCCTCAAACTAGTTTTTACTATTCAATTGAAAGTTTCTTCATTTATTTCTTTTTTTAAGATTTTTTTTTTTATTTTTCATTTTATACAAATACAATTTTATTTAATACATTTATTTAATAATTTTTTTCTTTTGCAAAGGAATAGGTATACACTTTGATTTGTGTGTGAGTATATTATGTACGAATGTGTGTGCTTGTTTGTATGTATGGGTGAGTTGATTGAAGAACTTAAATATAATATCACTATATTATTTCACATTTCTTTAACGATTTTTTTTATTGCTAAACTATTATTTCATTTAGATAAAAAAGAAATTATTTTAGATTGAAAGGACGGTTAACAAAAGTAATTTTATATATAAATTGAAAAATTTATTTACAACTTATAGAAGATAATTAATTTTTAAGTTTTTGGCAAAGAATTTTTAAAGAAAATATACTTTAAAAGGCAAGAGAAAAGTGAGAATGTAATCCTAAAGGTGCTATCAGACGGTATGTATTTTACATATGTACTGTCAAATTTTCCATCTGTAAAAGTTGTACACATCGTGTGATACATATGAAACTTTGCATGTGTAAAATACATGTGGAAATACATATGTAATTTCTTCGATTAGAACACGCTCTATTTTCCTGTGGCAAACATAAACAAAACAGATGGTTTTTGTTTTTGTTTCTTTTTTTTTTATTTTTATTTCAGATATTACTGCAATAATGCTGGACGCTACAATTATTTTATTAGCAGTTATTACATCCATTTTACTTTTAAAAACTTTATAATTTCAGCAGCTTTATAATTAAAACAATTAATACACTTTAAAAAGTCAGCTTTTGTTTACATTTATAGGTTATGTCATACGGAAAAACATAAGCAGGTGTGATAGCAAAAATTATGAATCGTGTGTAAAATGGGAATTTTGACATACATACGCAATTACATATGGGTAAGAAAAGTGACAGTACATATGTAAAATACATACCGTCTGATAGCACCTTAACCTCGAAAAAATATATACAGCTACTCACAATATGAGTGGGATCCAAAGAAAAATTTTATGTTGCTATGCTTGGAACTTGGCAACGTCGCTTATGTTAAAATATACAACCATTTTTTTATTTTATATTTTAACATGAGCGCGTTACCTGATTTCGCTGATAGCAACTCAGCTGTAGTTCAGTCGTCATCCGTAATCGATCCCATGGTTTAATTTAAGAATTTTCATTTAATATGTTTTATTTTATATGATTTAAATTATCCCGTTTTTATTCAGATAAATAAATAATCATAAAGTATGTTAACTAAGTAGTTTTACGAGTTGTCCGAATTGTAGTGTGAGTAGCTGTATACATAATTTGTTAAAACATAACCTAAAATTTTAAATATTTTTATTTAAATATAGTTTCAAACTATTTGAAGATTTGAATAGCAAGATTGTTTAAAGGTTTCTTATTAGAAATTCTCAAGTGTGTTCGAAAGTATAAATTTAAAAACTTCATTGCCAAAAAATATGATTAAGTATTTTTTTTTTTAATTATTCAATTGAATACGAGTAGGTGAGTATCCAAAAATTGACTTAAATTACATTTAAAATTGGCAAAAAGATATGCATGAGTATTTAAAAGTATTTATGTTAAACAGGATCCATTCACAGGCAGAGATTGAGGTGGAGAGTATTAAAGAAATTTAAAATTCAGTATGAAAACTTTGTGCAGTATCAATCATTTTAGAGGTTAAAAATATTTCAGCATTTGAAATTAACTAAAAGAAGAAAGAAAAAAAAAAACACAACTTTATAAATTAAAAATTCGATGATATCTAATTTTAAACCACAAATTACCTCCTTTAAAGTCAATTTACCATCACGATTATCATCGCATAAACTAAATAATGTGGCAGCTTCTTGCAAAGCATACCTGGGAGTTTTGGGATTAACATAATTCAATAGTTCTCCTCTGTCTGCTTTGCCATCTTGATTTTTATCTATAATTCTCTTGAATTCCTCTCTTCTCTCCACTACGGTTTTGGATATTAGAGATTTTCTTATTAAATCGTCATCGTCGGCCACATTGACTTCCGAGAATTCCTCTATACTCAATTGATCATCACCATCCTGATCGAATTGCCTTAGCAAATCATCTACTAATTCCAAGAGATTCGAAATGCTCGACTCTGGATGGCGAAATGAGAGATACTCATCTATGGTTAAGGTGAAGAGATCTGTTCTGGCGGCCTCTGACCATCTGGCCTTGTCACGCATCATATCTTCTCGGGCCTTCCGATTTAAGGCAGTGTGTTTGATTTCATTGTGTTCATCGATATCGGCTTCGGTCATGCCGTGTTCTTTCAAAAAGAAACGATGATATTCTTCCCAGGTTATAAGGCCATCGGCAGGTGCTATATCGACCCGACGAAATTCCCGGGGATTTAGTTGTATGGCTTCATCTATATGGTCCACTATGTTTTTATTTAAATATTGTCCTAATTCTTTAATGGATAAGTAGTTGTCGTGATTGCGATCGGCTCTGCAAGAAACAGGAGGTAATTATTAGTTTTAGGCGTTTAATTAATCTTCAGAAAAACAAAAGTAGAATTTGTTGTTATTGTAGTGAAACATGAATAATTTTGATGCACTTTAAAAATTAAATGTTAAACGTAAAATCCACTATTTGGGATAAAGACGGCAAATAGATGAGATATTGTCGGGTAAATCGAATACATGTGTGAAATTTATAAAAACCTCGTTTTTAAAATAAGGCTTAGCCAACCTTTCCTAGTGATTTTTTATGCGAACAATCTTCACCAGAACGTTCAAAATTCTAAGCCGAAGTAGTCTTTCCTCAATGTCTATTACAGGGGAAAACGTATCGTTAAGATGTTGAGTTCCTCGAAGTCCATTTAGCAGGGCTCGATTATATCGTACACCTACGTATATCTAATCTTAATAAGATTAAGGAATTAAAAAAAGGAAACCTGATGTCGTTCAAGAGCAGGATCAAATTCACTTAATTAAAAGTTTTGACCACATCACCGTTATATGTAGGCCCCTAAAAGACTTAAATAATACAACGATTACCGTTTCAGCCCACATCTGAGTGTAGAAAAGAAATAATGTTTTCATGTTACCCAAGTAGAACCGAATAACTAAAGATCGTAGCTACTTAATATTTGGAACCATCTGTAAATTGTCCAAAAATGCGGACCTTTTTTCCGTACACCTTCCCGCTAACCCAACCCTTAAGATATTACACAAAACCATAACGAGTGTTACGCAGTCCATTTGAAACTCCAATAATTGATTGCTTGCAACTCTCATCTCGAGTCTCAGGGTTAAACATGCAAATTTGATGTAGACAATTCTTGGAGTTAAACTAACTAAACGTTAATTATTGGCAATTTCGTCTAATTGGATTATTTGAGTTCTGTTTGACTATTTGAGTCAAGCTACTGATCGGTTCAACATGGTGAAGCCCATGCGATCCTTATTGACAGCATCTCACAGGCCACCGCATGGTAATACCCAGGCAACCACCAAGGCGAGGGCTAACTTGTGAAGCCTTCCCTCAGTTTAAGAGATTGGAGTGGACCTTATAACCTGCTTCACAAAAAGAAGTTACTACAATGAAAACGAGAAGGGATGAAAATGAAGGGACTCCTCGTAATGTGGACGAACACGGCAAACGTTGATAGGACCACAATTGACGGATATGAATTTGGAATGTACATAAATTTCTGACATTTCTGTCTTATTCGGCACCACGGTAACCAGGACGCCCTTGGGACTACGGTCTGGCTGTGTTTAAAAACCCATATAGCGGGTAGAGCAAGTTATTGCTCGGTTTGGAGTTGCAATACAACAGTTGCCGTTTGTCTATAAAACGGTACGAGCGTTAGATACGCCTTTAACGAGGGGATGAAGCTTCCAAATGCAAGGATGCAAAGTGTCACGGTTTTAAACATCGCGAAACCCAAAAGGCAACATGGTTGTCACATGACGGAAAAACAAAGATTCTAATATAATCATCTTATGATCTACCAGCCCAATCCCACTTTATATCATTACCAGCATTTATAAGGAAGTTTTGGCAAGAAAATCTAAATTTACAATAGACCTAAGAGTTTTAGTCGAAATTAAGCTTAGATACCTGACTTGCCTTGAAATATGCTTGACTTTCCTTAACAACTAAGCACATATTTATGCGCTACGCCCTAAGACATACAGAGATCCAGTAAAAGAACGAACTCTTAAAAGGAAGAATATTAATGGACTTTGCACTCACCAGTTTTTATACGCCATATAAAATGCTTGTCTTTCTTAAGCGAAATAGTAAGCGAAACTTACGAACCTGCTACGTTTGAAACTACATTTTATTGGGTTTCGCTGAATAATTATAAGTTTCTTTAAAGTTTCTCAGTTAAATAGAATTGCAAACAAGTGCCTAACAACATTTGAAAAGCACTTACCGAGTTAAAGAAAAAACTACACATTGCATTTTATTCCAAGAAATCAATAACAACCTAAGTACTCACACTAGATACATACTTTGCTCGATGGCACTACAATCAATTAATTTATGTTGCTTTATAGACTTCAAACGAAGCCACAAGCCAATCTCAAAACTCAATTCAGTGTACAAATACTCTAGAAATATTTTATGGCCACTGATTTATTCTTTGCTTTCATGCATGAATGTGGCTTCTATTCGAATATCAATGTGTATTTTGTTGTTATTTTAAGGATTTTCCACAAAATTCATAAGTAGAGGGATTGTTTTATTTAACTTAACCATGTCCCAAATACTTTTGTCATTAAAATTTCGATAATAAATTATGTTTCCATGACAAAACATGTTTTGGCATGTTTTTTACTTATTGGTAGGATATTTGTTGTGAGGCTGAGAGCATGAATGTTTGGTGAGTTTTAAAGGGATAAAAGGACATACATAAATATTCATCCATGTGGGATTGGATTGGATGACAAAACATGAAGAAAAAGAGGTCACAAAAAACAAAAACATTGCTCCATTTAAATACAAGCAAGATAGTGCAGGCGGGCAAGCCCAACCTTATGATACCTTACATCACTGGACTAGTCAGTGGTGGTTTTCGATTTATTTCGATAATTTTGAATCTATCGTCAAAAGATTTTTCAATATCAAAAATTTAAATTTATGACAGTGAGTGGTATTTTTATGGGAGCTATGGTCGGTCCAGTATTAACGGATTGCTGTAACATTTGTTAGTGTGAATACTGAAAATGTTTGGGTTTAATTTGTTAAAAATAGTACTTTCATAATTTGAAGTTTTATGAACAGAAATGCTCTATTCAAGGAAGATAGGAGCAGTAATCGACCGACAGCCACAACATATTTTCAATAAACTTCGTTCTTTTGGCAATGAAATCTTTGGCTTAACATTTTATTAAACTATCTCCAAAATTGTGATTTGTACTTTGCGGAAAATGTTGAATAAACAAACGGACAGAAATCGTTAAATCTCTCGAATGGTAAACAAACAAGTTGGTTCAAGTTCCAGTATATCAATATGTTACACACATTTACACAAACACATAATACCCCTCCAAACTATAGTGATTTAGTAGTTTTATTCGATTTTTAAAACCGGTTCACTGTGGCATATTAAATAAAACAAAAAAAAAAAAAATTAGGAATATGGAATATGGAACTACGAAATTCATCAGGCGATTAGCATTAAACAAATTTGCTTGCATCAACACGAATTCATACAGGTGACCGCATAAAAGATAGAGTTATGATGGCTGTCGCTTTTTATAGGTTAGTTTTTAAAATGTGTTTAAAATGTAAAATTCTATGCAAAAAAAAAAAAATTGACAGCCATTACAGGTCTCTCTGATATGGGCACCTGTATGAATTCACCCTGGTTTGCTGCTTACAGGATGACTGGAGAGAATTAACTCCAAAACAACTGAGACGTTTCAGGCCGAAAACGTCTAAAACTGATAAATTTATTAGATAATAAAATACAACTTTCGAAATGCACATTTTCAAATTAATGAAAGTACATGTGCATGAATATGCTTTAATAAATATTTGTTTATAGTAAATCTGTAAAATTAATATAAAATATTCAGTTATTTATGTATTTATACAAACAAGAAATACAGTTTTAAACTATTTAAATCACTTGGTACTTTTTCTGCAAAGCGGTCACCATTTGAACAATTTGTTGTAATAAATTAAACAATTGTCGATGAATGTTTGTAAGACACTGATTATTTTATTTAAAATATAACCTTAAGAACTAATTTTCCAAATCTTAAACTAATGTGTAGAAATAATGAGGGTTGTTTTACATACATTGTGCCGAAGACCAACGCACATGCGTATGGCTTATCAGTACACAAGAACTAATTTTCCAAATCTTAAACTAATGCGTTGAAATAATGAGGGTTGTTTTACATACATTGTGCCGAAGACCAACGCACATGCGTATGGCTTATCAGTACACATTTAAAAATAACCCAAAATTACCTCCTACAACGATTGGAAATACCAACATCATTACGGCAGATGTTGGTATTTCTATTTGTGTGTTTTTATTTATATTTTTCAAGGAATGTCCTTGAATATGAACAACGTACATGAAGCAGGTATATTTACATATGTTCAACTAGTTTGAACATTCTGCCGGGCGCTAAAAGACACCGGCGGAGAAAAATCTAACTTGACTGTCTTGGCTTTATTACATCTTAATCTAATATAAATTATAAAAATAATTATCAAGACTATTAATATTAAAATAAATGATGCGGGCCCAGATGTATTATGGAAATTCAGCTCCTTAAGCTTGGTATGTTTTGTTTTCATTAATTCGACATCCTTCTGTAGCTGCTCTATTTGCATGGAGTTGTTTACTATAACCTTGTCGAAGAGTTTAAACGATTTATTCTTTACCATTTCATAATCCAACTCCCATGATGAAGTTTTAATGGAAGTCCTTTTTACTGTTGTGAAATGTTTAGAAGCAGATAAGACGATTCCTTCATAAGTTGCTGTACATCCATGTGGTAACATTAAAATTCCCTTTAATGGCAGTGTAATCCAATTACGCTCACCCTCTCCACAATCCACCGTAAGAATATGGTTATCAAATAGAGAAAAAATCCATTGATTCTCTGTGGTAAGTTGCTCCCAAACGCCTTTTCTTATAACTGCCTCAAAAGAGCATTCGGCATGGCGAGATTGCTTTAATGCTGAAACTTCACATGATCTTTCAATAGCTGGCCTCCATGGTATGTTGCCTATGCAATTAAATTGCCCTTGAAGATTTTTCCTGCATTTATTTAATTGGGCTTGTGACATCAAATAAAACATATTAGACGCGAAGTTATATACGATAAAATCCTCTTTTATCTTTGGCATCACTATGTTTGCTCCTATCTCAACTGGCAGCTTAATAATTTTATACACCTCAGAGCTGTGTTCTTCCATCAGAGGAATTTCTACTTGAACTACCAGTCTTTCGTCAACAATAGTTCCTCTGGCCTTCATATCATGGTAGACTTCTGTTAACTCCGTCCTACTGGCCTGACCTGGAAGAGCCAACTTTTTTGGAAGTAGTTTTTCAATTTCCATTAACTCCCTTTTTAGTTGTGACGGTGTCAACAAATTTGTATTAATATGGCCATGGTTGACATCGATTAGCAGATTTATTACAGATGATTGTATATTGTTGCATTCATCAATCATTAAATTTAATTGAGTTATTATGACCGTAAAAAATAATGTTAGTTTTTGTGACTCTACTTCATTTGTCACTTCTGCGCGAAATAACATCAGCTGATCATAAATTTTTTTAAAATTGAGATTAACATCTTCGGTAGTTTTTTTCATTATATTTGCCGTTGAATCAATGAGCGAAGTTTGCTGTTCAATCAACTTGTTGAGGTTCTGCTGATTTGCAAATATGTTTTTTAAGTTGTCCTCCATTATTTTGTGGTCGTCTGCATCCATCATTCCAAATAAAATTTTATAAATAGATCCAATAAACTCAAAAGGAGCTCTCTTATTTCTCGGGTTTTTCATTAGAAGATTGTTGTTTTGAACAAGATGGTTGTATCTTTTTTGCATAGCAATCGTAACCATCTCGCAAGACTCTTTGAAAACATTTAATTTCTGACATTCTTTATTTACCTTCACTACAAGTTTTCCAATTCTTTCAACCTCATCATAGTATAAATTCAGATCATAGTACACCACTAGATTCCATTTTGAATTTACTGAGTTTAGCTGTCCAACGTTGTCTAAATAAATAGCGGTATTTTTTGAAAGCTCTTTTATTGAGACTGATTTGTTTACTGGCAAAGCTTTGACGGGAACCGTTAACATTATTAAAATAAATATGACTTGGAACATGCTTAGTTTTTTAATTTCGGGTTTTTCCATTTTTGCTAAACAACAAGTCACTGGCGGCAATATAACTTCTTTATTTTCAGCATTTATTAAAGGACATAACTTATTTATTGGTCTTTTCAATGAAGTGTTTTTAGTCTTTAAGGTGACCACCCTTACTTTACCATCCTTTCCGCCATGAACCTCAGAAACCCTTGCCAATGGCCAACTAGCTGGCTGTGTATTTTCATCTTTAATTAAAACTATAGATCCTTCTTTTAAATTTTCTGACGGAAACTTCCATTTATTGCGTTGTTGAATAGTAGTTAGATATTCATCCCTCCATCGATTCCAAAATTCTTTTCTTAATTTTTGAATTAGTTTCCACCTATTCAGTGAGGTAATAGGGTTATCCTCAAAATGTTCTGGATATTGGTTGATAGGCCTTCCAATAAGAAAATGGGCTGGAGTTAATGCATCGATGTTTTCTGGATCATTATCATTCAAACTAACTAGGGGTCGTGAATTCAATATTGCTTCTATCTGTACCAGTAAGGTACTCATCTCCTCATAGGTAAGTTTTGATTCACCAATTGTTCTTTTCAAATGGAATTTTACAGATTTTACGCCAGCTTCCCATATCCCTCCAAAGTGAGGGGCTGCCGGGGGAATAAAATGCCACTGGATTTTTTGAGAAGTCAGGATTGGAATTATTGTTTTGTTATGTTGAATGGCTTTAATAAAATCTTTATCTAATTTTCTAGAAGCTCCAACGAAGTTTGTTCCGTTATCCGAATAAATATCAGAACAGACGCCTCGTCTTGAAAAGAATCGTTTTAAAGCGGCTAAAAATGCTTCTGAAGTAAGTTCACTCACTGCTTCCAGATGAATTGCTTTTGTTGCCATACATACAAATACAGCAATGTAGCCCTTGTAGGACCTTTGCCCTCTGCCTTTTGAGTATTTCATTTGAATAGGGCCGGCATAGTCGATTCCAACGTATTTAAATGGAGCCGAAATGGTCACCCTTGATTCTGGAAGAGATCCCATCAGTTGTTGAGCTCTTTCCTGACCAAATCGAATGCATTTAGTGCAGTTCCGTATACATTTTTTAATATTATTTCTCATATTTATAATCCAATATTTTCTTCGCAAGGTAGATTCCATTATACGACCACCACCATGCAGAGTAATATTATGGTACTTATTGATTATAACATTTACCAAGTGTGATTTCTTCATGATGACAGGATGCTGTTGATTGAATGATAAATTAGCGTTTTGTAATCTACCACCGACACGAAGTAGACCATCCTTATCGATGAAAGGAAACAGGTTGGCTATTTTACTGCTTTTATTGACTGTATTATACTTCTTTAAATCTTTAATATCTTGAAAAAATTCGTATTCTTGATGACATCGTATTATTAGTTTTTCAGCATCTTCTAATTCCTTTACTAAAAGATATGGTAAATTATTAGATTTGCCTTTCAATTTGTTAATGAACTTTAATATGAATGCAACCACTCTTTGAAGTTTAGAGTAATTCGAATATTTGTTAATTAAATCTCTAAGAATTTTGCTAGTTTCTGATGCAGTAGACAATAACAGTACTTGTTCGGATGTTTCTTCTTTATTTGGCCAAAACGCTAATGATTTTTTCAGCCATGCAGGACCATGCCACCATAATGGGTGTAATAATAGTTGTGTGGCGCATATTCCTCGTGATGCAACATCTGCTGGATTATCTTGGCTTCTTACATGCTTCCATATCGCATTAGGTATAATGTTGTTTATTTCTGCTACCCGATTTCTAATAAACTTATCTTTGTTTGTTTTATTTTTGACCCATGATAGAGTTATTGTTGAGTCACTCCAAGCATAGATCGTTTGTTGCCCATCAATAATATTGGATACCTTTTGTAGTAATTTTGCTAAAAGGTGTGCAGCACAAAGTTCTAATTTCGGCAAAGTTTTCCTATTTTTCATAGGATTTACTTTTGTTTTTGCGGTAAGAAGTGTCACATTGTTTTCGATTTTTATATAAATCACAGCTGCATATGCTTTTTCTGATGCATCCGCAAAACCATGCACCTCATATTTAGAAGTAGTTGTTAGCTGCACCCATCTAGGCACAGAAATTTCTTGTAGACAATGCATATTAGTTTTGAAATCTTGCCATTCTTTCTCTAGATCATCGGATATTACTTCGTCCCACTTTGTCTGCAACAACCACAATTTTTGTATGAACAGCTTTGCAAGAACTGTAACTGGTGACAACCAGCCTAAAGGATCGAAAATCTTAGCTACTTCGGATAGAACATGTCTTTTAGTAATTTTATTTTCGGATGAAAAGTTAATATTAAATTTAAAGATGTCTAAGCATGGATCCCATTGTAACCCAAGAGTTTTTACTGATTCGTCATCTTTGATCTGCATTAGCTCGTTTTGTGTGAAACTGCAAACACCTTCAGTTATTTTCTTATTATTTGACAACCACTTTCGTAAATTGAATCCGTAAATTTTTAATTGATATAGAATATTATGATGAATTGTTTGGCATTCAGTAATTGTATCAGCACCTGTCATCAGATCATCCATGTAAAAGTCTTCTTTTATAATCTTTTTTATTTTTTCATTTATAGTGTTGTCAGCAATATAAAAAAGAGCTCTTACAGCTAAAAATGGAGCTGAAGCTGTGCCATATGTAACTGTTGTAAGTTTGTACTCCTTTATCGATTCCTCCTTGCTTTTCCGCCAAAGAATATGTTGATATGGTTGAAATTTGTTTGCGACTTTCACTTGTCTGTACATTTTCTCTACATCTGCAATCATGACATATTTCCACTGTCGCCATTTTAATAGGATATCAAAAATATCTTTTTGTAATTTTGGACCCGTATACATAATATCATTCAAACTTTTGCCATTTGTTGTTTTGGCTGATGCATCGAACACTACCCTGAGCTTTGTTGTTAAACTGCTTTCCCTTATAACTGCATGATGAGGAAGATAGTATTTTCCACTGGAATTCGCTGCTAACTTCATGTGACCCAATCGTTCATATTCTTCCATAAAACGTATGTATTCTTCTTTTAATTTAGGGCTTGAATCAAATTTTTTCTCCATCGAATGTAATCTAGCTACTGCCTGCTTTTTTGACTCGCCAAGTTCGTTGTCATCTTTTTTAATCGGTAAATTAACCACTATTCGATTGGAGTCATCAATGTTGGTTGTAGTTTTAAAAAGTTCTTGGCAGAATTCATCTTCTTCCTGATTATTGGCGTCTAATGGTATTTCTTCAATTTCCCAAAAACGTTCTAGGTTGGTAATAGCTGACACGACCTTTTCAGATTTTGTTTTTCTTTTAATTACACCCGAAAGTATCCACCCGAAAATTGTTGATTGCGCCAAAATGCCTCTTTTTTTCTCTACACCTTCTTTAATTATATGTGGAATTATATCGCCTCCAATTACAATATCTATTCTATCCGATTCATTAAAGGAAGGATCCGCAAGAATAAAGTTGTTCCATTCCTTCATGTCATTTTCAAATGAATGACTCGGTTGAGCTCCTGTTAGACGAGGCAATATAAGCGCTTCCGTTTCCACTAAGTTGTTGCTTAAAAACCTTGGCCTTAAGATCAATTTTACTTTTGAGCTTGATACTCCCACCACTGCACCTCCAAGTCCATGAATTTCCGTTTTGCATTTTGTTTTTGGTAGACATAAAAGTTGAGAAGCTTCTTCTGATAATGTGGTTATTTGAGAACCTTGATCAATTAATGCTCTCAAAATTAAGTGTTCCCCGTTAGCTGCCTGTACTTTCACTTGTGCTGTTGCTAAAAGTACAGATGTTGTAGTAGAATCTTTCGTGGTCATTGATGATGTGTGAGTTTTTTCTTTATTTTCTTCATTAGTGTGAAGAGTTTTATGGTGTCCTTTTCCACAATGACAGCATTTTATTTTGCTTGAGCACCATTTGTTGGTTTTTTTATGTTCTATGCAGGTGAAGCACCATCTGTTGTCATATGCTAATTTTCGTCTCTCCGCAGTTGACAAAGCTAAATACTTTCTGCATTCCGGTGTGGTGTGGTTGCTTAGATTGCAGTGAAGGCATGATTTTTGTACTGAATGAAATGAATTTGATGATTTGCTCATTTCTTTAGGGGTTCTTTTTAATTCTTTTTTCAACTGCCCTTTTGAAACTGCTTCCAGTGCTTGAACCTGTTGTTCCAGAAACTCCATTACATCTTCAAGGTTTTGAATTTCTTTGGATTTCTTCACAGTCTGTTCGTAATGCCGCAATCCTTCTTTATCCAATTTTCTGATAATTATGCGTGCTATAAATGGTTCAGCATCAGCTAATTTCAACTTCATCCCCTTGAGTGCGTAAATGCAACTATTTGTTGTATCCAAAAGTTGCTTTAGACTTGATGATGATTCACTATTCACTATTGGTTGATCCAGCAATATGTCAACCTGATTAGTAAATAGCAGTCTATGATTCTCATACCTTTGTTTAAGGATTTCTAGAGCTGCTTCATAATTATTTGAAGTTATATTCAAATGTTGAACCAACCTTTTTGCTTCGCCTTTGAGTGATGTAGTAAGGCGGTACATCTTTTCTACTTTAGAAAGCTGACTGCAATCGTGAACAAGGTTTTTATATAAATCATAGAAAGATGCCCAATCATTTATATTCCCATCAAATTCCGGAATTTTTATTTTTGACAGGTTTGCTGAACTGGAAAATTCTATTGATTTTGCAGAATTGGTATTTGTTGCTCCTTCTTCTATTTTGCTATTTATTAGTATGAGCGCATTAAAATAATAATCTTCTGTTTCTATCAATTCATTTCTGTATTTTGACCCTGCGACCATGTCAAATTCTTTTAGCATGCGCTGATATTTAGCTTCTAACTGCATTTTTTTTATTGATATACTTCCTATTGTTAAAGTTTCCATATTTGAGATTATATCCTCGCAAAGTTCTTTGACAGAGTTTGACATCTTAAAAACCCCGTCATCGTCTTCCGTTTTTTCCGGTGCAGAATGTTTTGTTCCCTTATCCATCGCCGACATTTCATTTGCTTTTTCATATTTTGTAATGGTATCTTTTACTTCGTTCATTATTTTCGTAATATTTTTAAAATATTCTTGTACGAAATAATCTTCGGACTTATTTGCATGCTGTTCCAAAACTCCATCGTTTGTTTTAAATTCAGCTTCGAGTTTCAACAGACGTTTTTGGAAATCGTACAGTTTTGGTTGACGAACTGGTCGTTCGCTCAAACTTGTCAGAATACATACAATTTCGTCACCAATCACTTTTTGACGTTCCAAAATTTTGGGAATATTTGCCATACTGGTGGTTATTTGTTGTTGTTTTTTATGTATATGTATGTATAAATTTTTTATTATCTCTGTTTTAGCCGAGATAAACGCTTTATTTAAAATTCTTTGTTTAACAAATGAATTTGTTAATTAATTTTGAATTTTTTCTCTGTTTATTTAAGCCGAGATAAACGCTTTTATATTTTCTTAATTTTATCTCTGTTTATTTAAGCCGAGATTAAACGCTTTTATTTAAATTCTTTGTCTTTAACAAATGAATTTGTTAACTAATTTTTAATTTTATCTCTGTTTATTTAAGCCGAGATAAACGCTTTTATATTTTTCCAACTTTAATTTAAAAATTTTATATATTTTTTATTATTGGTTCAATTTTTTGTCGAAGGACCATGAACAATTTGTTGTAATAAATTAAACAATTGTCGATGAATGTTTGTAAGACACTGATTATTTTATTTAAAATATAACCTTAAGAACTAATTTTCCAAATCTTAAACTAATGTGTAGAAATAATGAGGGTTGTTTTACATACATTGTGCCGAAGACCAACGCACATGCGTATGGCTTATCAGTACACAAGAACTAATTTTCCAAATCTTAAACTAATGCGTTGAAATAATGAGGGTTGTTTTACATACATTGTGCCGAAGACCAACGCACATGCGTATGGCTTATCAGTACACATTTAAAAATAACCCAAAATTACCTCCTACAACGATTGGAAATACCAACATCATTACGGCAGATGTTGGTATTTCTATTTGTGTGTTTTTATTTATATTTTTCAAGGAATGTCCTTGAATATGAACAACGTACATGAAGCAGGTATATTTACATATGTTCAACTAGTTTGAACACCATTTGAACATTTATAATTCTCATCACTATGTGTGTTGTTTTATGTATACGAATGGTTTTTTGTTTATGTTTTGCAAAAACACCTGACACGTTCTTACATATTCTATAAGTGCACAAACGAGCTTACATTACGTTACGGTACGTTACATTGCATTTCATTATATTTGCGGTCGCCTAAAGTGGCTTTTAGCCGGGAGTAACAGTAACGTTGCAAATCAGCTGATTCATTTTGTTGTATTAGAACGATTATAGTTAGCAGTAAGTTGTAACGTCTCAATCTGTAAGAAATAGATTGGTCTTATGTTTTTACGGTGAGGTTACTGTTACTCCCGACTAACTGAGCCTTAAGAAATGAGAAAATCTCTCCACGTATTCAAAGATTATGATGACCAGGGAAACTAAAAATATTCAATTGCATGTTTTCCTTGTGCGACCAATCCGGATCATCCGTAGATTATTTAGGATAGTCCCAATTCACATTTTACCATTTTTGTCGTTGCGATTATTGTCGTTTCCTCTTTGAAGCCGGTCTGATGTTTACATTGTACGATTTTTGTCGTTACGACTTTTTCTTTTGGAACCGAAATTCAATACATTTTTCGTCAAATGAGAGAACGAATGAGCGAATAAAATGAATCGAAGAGTACTCTCGCTCTTCTCACTCCCCTCTCGTCCATAAGGTAAGAATCGCAACGACAAAAATCGTATAATGTGAATGGGCACATACTCGACTTGCCGCTCTGAATACACTTTGCTTAATAAATCGTGTTAAGAAAATTATTTAAATTCAATGAAATATAATTTCAGGCGTAATCCGAAATCGTTTTTTAAATTTGTTAACTCTAAGAAGAAAACAACTGGCTTCCCTGCATCCATGAAGCTCCAACATATGGAATCCAGTGATAATGGCACAGTAAGTAATTGGTTTGCCAATTTTTTCTCTGCAACTTATTCGAATGCTTTTTATGACGAACCATTCAAGATAAATGCGAACCGAACAACTCACATTCCATTTATAGATATCGCAACAATCGCTAAGGAATCTTGAGCGACCTCTAAACCTCTTCCGAAAAATCTCAAAAATACTTTACACTGTAAGCTTTTAAATTATGCTTGAGCCTCAAGTATACATACATACATATTTCGAATACCCCTTTTCTGAATCCAAAATCTCTTTTACAAAATTGTTAATGGTTTCTGAGATATTAAGCATTAATTTTTCTTCATATCAACTATTTTTGACTGTATTAAGTATTGTTTTGCTCTAAACGCCACTGTTTGACGAAAGCTGCATCCCGCATAGAAAAACGTACAAAGTAAATTTTAATTTTGCGTTGCTTCATTGCCGTAAAAAAAGTAGATAAAGCAAAAGCAAAATAAAATGAAAGCACAAAAGCTTCCTTTTAAAAATAAATTTAGAAAAGCGAATTATGTGGCACGAAAAATACTATTAACTTCTAAGTTCTTTCATGAACGCTTACAAAAATTTACATTTTTCTATAAAACATGTATATATAAAAAAAACTCTATTGGGCATATTTTCAGAAAACTTCATGTTAACCTTCGTTGTTATTTTTCTCTACTACGGCTTTTTGGCATATGCGCCAAACAAAAAATGAGTTGACGAAATTTTCTTTTTTTTTCAAGTCTTTCGGGAGTAAGCGTGCTTTTAAAAAACGGACATACAGGCGGACATGGCTAAATCTACTTCGAATTACTCAAGGACCCAGACAACAAGTTGTGAAGGGGGAAAAAAGGTTGGGCCTAAACTGAACGCAATCGATTTCTCAAAAGATATGATCAACAAAATATACATACGCACAGTTGGCTAACAGTTAATAATGAGGCAATTTGGTATATTATTTTACCTAGTCTCCATATAAAAGACCTTTGGAATAAGATTTTGCCGAAAGAAATGCTAAAAAGAAAGCAGCGAAGAGTTTAGAATCAAAAATATTATAACTCAGGCATCCATTGAGCTAAAAGGTTTGTTCACAATCAGAGAAACCATTTCGTTTTTTCTTCTATCGTTTTCCTTCCAAAAGTATTTCATATATTTTCCTTTCATTTTCAGAACAAAAATGTAACTAAAATTTTTTTTAAAAATGTAACTTAAGTTGAGTCAACTAGAACTTCAGCAACAATTTGTATGAAATTTTTTCTGACGTTTAAAATAATTTTATTTAGTTTTGAATGAAAATTTTAACTTAATGTTGAACACCAAGTGAAAATGTAACTGTGATTGCGAACGAAGTTTAAAATCGAAATGTCACTGTTTCAATCATTGTGAATAAGTGCTTCGAAGTGATAAATTAACATAATATGAATGAATGACTGTAGTTTAGTCAACATGTTGAAAAAGTATTATGCCCAATTTTCAGGATAGTATTTAAATCTATATTAAGTTAATTTTCATAACAAACTTAAATCGTATTTAAAACAGATTAATTTTTTGAGTTTTATTTGAAAAGTCTTATTTAATTAAGATAAAAGTATGGTAGCACTACTAAATACAAAAAAAAAATATAAAAAAGTGTAATTATCTACAAGGTGGTCTGAAAAAACAGCTGACTGTTAATGCTTTGCCTGTTGTTGTTGTATTGTTGTGCTATTGAGGCCACCTTGCTAAAATATTACAATGGAAACTTAAGTTGAAATTAATTGTACCACATCGGTGACTTAAGTTTCACTTAAGTTTTTAGTGAAGAAGAGAATTTTGTATTTAAAACGATTTTAAAAATAAATGTGTTTTAATATCAATCCTGAAAATTGGCCATTCAACTATTACAAATAATATAAACGATTAAATGCCATATAAGAAGATATTCTACGTTGCAATGAATTCTCATTTAACTCTTAATGGCCAAAATACCAGTGGCTGTTTAAAAATTTCCATAATCCAGCAATTATCTCTTATTTGAAAATTTCATTGGCCACATTTAATTAATTTTATTTGCATTTTTCTTCTGTGGACTTTTTTTTTATCACAAAATAATTAAATAAATTTAAAAGTGTTGGCAGCAGTTAAGTACACACTTCATTCACAAACGAACTGAACGAGAGAGATCAAAGGAAAATTGCCAATGGAAAAGTTTAAATGTATAAATTTCCAAATAAAACCACACAAACGTTTTTTACCACAAAAAAAAACCTGCCGAGAGTAAATTTTTAGTCTCGTATTTGCTGTTTTATTTAATTATTTGTGCAACACTTGACTAAAATTTTAATTAAATTGGAGCATTTTTATGTCGTTATACTCATCAAATGCCATGAACTTTCGGCGTGCAGACCAAACCAATCGAAGATGTACAAAGCTTTTAATACCTAGAGACTATTATAACAAAATCGGGAGTTAGTTAAGAAGACATCTAGATAAGGTTGTGCAAAGCAAGGAAGGCGTATGACATCCCAAACAAATTCTTGAGATCCCGAAACTTCACAACTTGCACCAAATTAAAATTTGTACTTCTTTTTGGCTGCGAAACTTGGAGCATCTCCAAACGCAAAATAAGAAATTTGTAAGCGTTTTTAAATTGATGTCTCCAGCGCATCCTACGAACTTATTAGACACCAAACTCCACTGGATATGGACATACACTCTCGAAAATGTAAATGTCTGGAGCAGACGATAAGAAAGGTTGCCAGATGTATAAGGCAAGTCTTGGGGAAAGTTTAGTTTGACAATTCAAAATAAAGAGATTTTTAAATAAATATATTTTTCGGTGATACAGCACAATTTTGCAGCATTTCGAGCGATGGAACTCTAAATGTACCGGTTGCATTAGAAGTTCACGTAACGGTGCTGATAATTGACGACCGAAATCGTTTGACTTAACCCCATCGGATGTATTTCTTTGCTTGTTACTAATCAGCACCGAGAAACCAGAGTCAATTGAACGCCTTGAAATCGACATTCGACGAGTTAATGACGAAATACGGCAGCAAATGCTGCATAAAATGGAGTTTCATGTATGCGCATGCCATGGCGGCCGCATTTTCGAAATCATTTATAACAATTAGTGACATTAAATGATCTATCCCCAAAAACCCTGTATTATGTTAAAAGCATAACCGAAGGAACACAACTGCACCGTATGAACGAATTCGCGTACGACTCACACTGGGGCCAGAAGCCCTATTTTTGCAGATCAATTAATTAAATTAATTAAATTTAATATGTGTAAATCTTCCAACAAAATCTTGGAGGTATAGGAGGGGAAACAGGTACCACCATACAAAAGATGTCTTTATTTGCTTATGTATATCTGAATAACTACAATAGTGAGGCACACACAATTTAATGTGCGTAATTCTTAGAACAAACTACATTTTTCAAAAAATGTTGATGGCATAGGACGGGGGAGAGGGATACCTTAATTTAAAGTATTTATTATTTTTTTTATATCTGCAGAACTACCGTAGTCAGACACACTAAGAAAAAACTGCATGTTCCTCCCATTGAAGGAGTTCCGATACGAATTTCTCAAAAATTGTTTTTTTTTTAATAAGGTTAAGTTATTTCGTGAGTGCGTGAGAATATAATTTTTATATGATCCATGGTGGTACCATGGAGTTTCACTAGACAGAACCCCGACTGTAGAACCAACCAGAACTACTAACAAAGTTTAAAATGCGCTCCACTTTAACGGCAGAGATATCATACAATGCGTCAAAGGTGGTAGATCCTTTTTCGACAAGTCGCCTTCTCGCCAGTGCAGGACAGTGACAGAGAAGGTATTCTATGACATCGTCCCTGTTTTCGTTATCGCAGCAACGGCAGCAATCATACTGTCCGGCTTCAAGAAGCTGTGCATACCAAAAGTAATATGTCTCTTTTGGTCATCGATAGTATATACAGTATATTCAAAGTTGGCCCGTCATCCATGCGGGGCCTCCATTGCCCGGCTATCTTGCATCCAGTGTTCACGGCCTTAAAGAGCTATAGAGCTCCAATAAAAACTTGATGATGATTTTGACTCATGTGATGACGTACCTTTTTAAGTTTGTTATGTGCTTCTGCTAGTCATCTACCTAAAGCATTTCAGCATTACCCGCTGAAACTGTGGCAGAACTAAAGTGGGGAATGATCTTCAGAATGAAAGAGGCGGGAGAGTATACTGGAGGCGGAGGTATATCTAGTGATATACTAGAACTAGAAAAGTCCCTGTTTGAATACGTAAAAATAGTTAAAGTCCTTTACGTTAGATATTATTTTAGCAAACAAGGAGTATTTAAATTTCAACTTCAGCCGATTTCTATCCCTCCTACATTTCTCTAATAGTTTATCAAACCTCCTCCAAATTAAGTCTAACACAACAACAAATTAAAAACTAATACAAACAGTATAAATGACAGTCTGTAAATACTGAATTAAATCGAACCAAACACACACATTAACATGAAGTTTTAAATCACACTTAAAAATGTACATTTAATTATCTTTTATACTGACTGACCCAAAAATAAAATAAAAGAACGCCGATAGAATGTGTGTTATTTAAAATATAGTTTTCGCGTATTTTAATCGCGTTGATGATGATGATGCTGACGACGATAATGTTCATGTTAATTTGTTTTATATGTTTGTGCCACAACCAGTGCTCGAGCGTGTCCAGCCTCACCCACTTTTTCTCACTGCAACAACATAGCGAAACACAACGTAATAAAATTGAAAAAAAAAAAATGAAAACTAAAAACTTGAGCTCGTATAACGCCCCAATAATTGTGTAATTAAGAACACAGGACTAACCGAATAATTTATAGAGAACTTCAGCACAACGACAGTACTAACGGCATCAGTGGTTGCAGCAACTGGCACATCCTTAACACAATCAGCTAAATAAATACTTTTACAACGACCGGCAATAGGAAGATGAAATTATAAAGGAAACTTAACGCAATCTTTAATACAGTGAGGATAAAAACGGTTAAGTTAATTTTAAAATTTTTCGCTATTCGGACATGTTATGAATTCTCATTTAATTTGGGACAGCGATGGTACTTTTTTCAAACATACATGGAAAATAAACTTAAAAATAAAAAAAATAAAATATGTACATATTTTTTTTTGGCCGTGCTGGCTAAATTTTAACAGCAAAATTCTGATGAGGATATCTGCCATTAAAATATACCAACAATAAATACATTTTATGTAGGTAATGTTGCCAACAGGTCTGTGGAGTCGGAGTTATAGAATCGGAGATGATGCTTTCGTGCCGGAGTCGGAGTCGAAGTACCAAAAAAAAAAAAAAAATCGCAACTCCAAATCCAAAATTTTTTGGCACAAACAATTTAAAAAATAATATTCTTATAATTTCCGAAATAAAAATACTTCGAAATTGGCGATGCAATATTCAAAATATTGATTCGAAATTTTTACTAAATCCTTTTCTTGCTATATTTAACTGTGTTTTCATACAAAATTTTTTTCTTACAGCTAAGGAAATAGAGTTATTAAATTCTTCAAATAACCATACAAAAACAAAAAAAATATATGTGGCTAAACAAATAGTTATCAACCATGTTCTGGAAATTTAATATGAGTGAAATTTAATTCGAACAAACTTTGAATACGATCCAGGGTTTAAAGTTCATTACATTAAATATTTTTGTTTTATGTAGTTCATACTATGGGTACAGCGTATCTTCATTAGATCTTAAATAAAAATAAATCGACTGTAATTAAAACAAAAATTTATTTGAAAATCTCCAATGATTTCAATTTCACTCGATTTCCATTACATGGCTGTTTATGTACTTTTTTATTTGATTTAACTCAATATATACAGCAAAATATGGCAGCAAAACCACAGATTTTTATTTGCGTTTACGGCTCGATATGTCAACTATTAACGCTGGGTCTCCACGTAGCAATTTTTTTTTTGCTAAGCACAAGCAAAAATGTCGGCAGAAAAATGGCGCAATAATTGCTGATTATATTGCTGGAGAACACGTGAAATTGCTTTGCCACAAACAAAAGTACAGAGAAATGAAATGTCAGATAAATGACAACTCATTTTACAGCATATTGTTAAGCAATAATTGCAAAAGCAATTGGATTGTCACTCATGGTGATATGCGGTCTATACGTCACAAATTGAATGGAGCAATCAAATTTGACGTTTGACGCAATAAATATTGCTACGTGGAGACCCGGTGTTATAAATAAAACATTATGAAACCAAAACAAATTGGTTCGAACAGTTACAGTCAGCAGACTACTGCTGCAACTTGTAGTGACTTCGCTGCGATAATAGTAATGTTGTAATATTTAAATAAATTTAAAGTGTTACGTTTCCTTGGTTTTTAACTTTTTTTTTTATTGCTTAACTTCTTCTTATAGTTAAGTGCATTTTCAAATTGTCCTGTTATTTTTACAAAATGCAGGTGAATTTTTTCTGTTGTCCAGTTATTAGACTTTTGGTATCTGGCAACCCTATTCGCAACACAAGTGACTGATTTTGACATTTGTGGTCGCATTATATTTCTTAGTGGGCCGCAAATTTCTATGAAAACTGTTACGTTACCGGTCGCTTGAATTGTCGATCGAATTGTCGTGTTGAAAAGTTCTTAGTGGGGTGCAAATCAGTTGTTTGTCATTGAAAACGCAAACGACCGGTAGCGTTCGACATCGTGTGCCAGGCTGACCACCACTTACAGTTTAAATTAACTTAGTAGAGAGCTGGTAATGAAAATATCATTTATTGAAAAAAAAAATAAAAATTCTCCATTTTAAATTTTAACAATTTTTGGTAATCAATATTGTTTGCTTGATTCGACGAATTTGGTGATTGTTCTGTGAGGTCTTAGTTCAAATTTTCTATTTGAAATCACTTTTAGACTTTCCAATTTCATTGATTTAAAACGCCTTTTTAATAACAATTGATTATTTTGGCCTTCACTTTTAATTTTTAGCACATAAATTACAACTGTGGATGTGCATTTTATTTAAGCACTGTAAAAAAGAGTTAAGAGACAGACTCTGAATAAAATTAACGTCTTTTTTGTTTATGTGCATAAAATTAATAGTATTTAAAACACAGCAGCAACTTATAAAGGAAGTAATGCGAAAAGAGCACTGTGCACTAGGATAAGGATTAGGGAGCCTTATTTATGAAGGCATGCTTAGTTTGTTTTACGTGCTACCACGTTAAAAACCCAAGGACAATAAAAGAAAAACCCGTTAAATCATAAAATGCTTTTAAAATATATGTTTGTTGCCAAATTCATCATTCTTATGTAGTCGAAAAATAAATATTTTTGAAATATTTACAACCCTTTATAATTTAAGAAGTAGAAGTGTTTTATCCGGCTATGCCGAATCTTACATACCCTTCACTAGGATACAAACAAGTCTATTTGCTGCCAGCCTACTTTTCTCATCCTGGCCACATTTTGTCTGATGTTGTGTATTGATAACCAAGATTTGTATGCCGAATTTGAAAACTTTGATTCCTGCCGTTCTCCAGATATACAGAATAAAAACAACAACAAGAGATTTATGGGTAAAATAAGAGGCAGTCGTGGTTTTTTGCTAATATCGCAACCTTTTGTCGACCGATAATGCGGAATTTCAATAAAAATCTGTTCCGCACTATACATACGTGATTTATTTATACAACAACATAGTCCCATATGGATCTGGAGTCTTTGTGAAAACCAATACACAGATAGACCGGCAGAAAAATTTAGTTAAATAAACTTCGTCTGTTACTCATAAGTACCCAGAGTGTATATACTTCATAGGGTCTAGAGTTAATTTTGAAAAGATCATAAACGAAATCATAAAGGTACCCTTTCCACCTGTGATAAAGAATATAAACAACCAACGTTTTTAATGTGTATGTATGTGTGGTTGGTGTGTGAGACTTTTAAAAAGGATTTTTAAAAATTTCAATTTCAAACACAGGAAACGGAAATTACATTGCCATTTACATTCATACATTTATTAATATTTACACACATACAAAAACACATTTATTCACATCGACATACTAAAATACTGTTACAAAATTGTTGTTAATTATTCACTTGTATTAAAAACAACAACAAACTAACAGAAAATTCTCGTTTAAATACTCTCCCGAGAATAAAGTTAGTAAAGTGAGTTGGAACTCTTTTTCTATTAATTTATTTCACCTGGCAAGTATTTGAAAAAGTTTATTGCAAAAATTGTTGGTAAGAAAGTAAATTTCATTTGCCCTTTGCCATTGCTTATGAAAAGGGTAAATTTAGAGTTGGAGGGGAGAAATTTTCGAAATTAAGGAGGCAAATATGAAATATTACTTTTATCTTATGATGACTTATCCTTCGTCTTACCATTACCCACCCAGTTAAATGTATTCTTTTAAAGTAATATGGAAGAATTATGTATTAAAACTTATATATATTTTAAAAATCCTCTTAAACAATTTAATGAAGACTGATAATCGATACCTTATTTAATTGCAAACATAGGCTGCCAACGAAACCAATGTTCGCATTTAATAGTATTTAATTTATTTTATATTCAATTTTTAGATTTTGTTTTCTGCATTACATGTAACATTAATTCACTTGCGACTTCTTTTTGTAGCCAGTTAAAAATTAGATTCATTGCCAGTATCAAGGCGAATTTATTACTGGTGGTCTTAAACGCCCTGCTGATAACTTTTTTTTTAGCTTTATCATTGTTGGATGTCAAAATGTTGCTTATTATCTTTGTTTCTGTGTTGTTTTCTTTCTGTTTTTGACATTGTACAATGATTTTACGAAAACAAATTGCCTATGGTTTTTGTACGAGTTGTACTTCTTGTAGTTTACCTGGGATGAATTCGCATTGGCCAGTATGATTTAATATACAAATTTTTGAAGTTATTTTTAACAGGGTGAGTCACGTTTATTTAAATATAGTTGTATTTGTATTGGAAAACAATACCACATGTTCACTAAATCCAAAATATCGGGGTTTTTATGTTAAAATCCCGGGATTCGGGACTTACATTTTTAGAATAATCCTAGGATTTCGGTATTTGCATCCGTAATGCACACAGAACAAATAATGTTTTCGCGTCAATCTTTAAATATTGGTTGAATGAATCTTTTCTCTTTCCCTGTAAAGCCTCGTCCAGTTTTTCTGAAGAAGTCTCGGAGGAAAGACCATCAAGACCCGGACGACCTTCCAAATAGTTTTTAGAATATTTAAACCTTTTTAACGATTTTAACTATATAAAAAACAAAAATCGACATCAAGAAGTATCAGTGATTACACAGCGGAACAACATTGAACTTTTTTTGTGTTGATTAAGAATTGAATGTTGTTTTTAAGGTTATTTTTGGACGCTGAATTTTTATTTTTTTATGAATTTTAAACAAACCAAAAATTTTTTTTTTGAATTTTTGTTTTTAACTTCAACAATATCTCTGAAACTACTTGTCAAATTTTAAAACAATGTAAGCTGGCCTAAAGATAATATAACTGACGAATTTTGAATTTATTTTTGAACTGAATATGGTGACCCATTTTCAAGTTATTCCAATGTATGTAGCGTAAGTGCCTTAATTTTGGCCTTAACGGTATATCGCGAAAAGTCGAGCTGATAGAAACACCAAGTGCAGATTTGGATTCAGCGCTACAAAAAACCTTAAAAACAACATTCAGTTCTTAATTAACAAAAACCTTGTTCCCTTGTATTATGAAATGATTTTGTAGGTTTTATATCAGTTCATTTTATATGAAACTAGCTTAACCCGGTGCGCTTCGCTACACTGCTTTAACCACTTTATCGGTTGAGAGATATTTAATATATGCAACCTATGGAAGGTAGTTCCCCCTGCGCCTACCCGCTTAATTTTTATTTTCAAAGTGAAATATACCATAAAATTGACTTCTACAAAGTTTGAACTTTCTCACTATAACAGTTTTTAAGATATCCGCTATTAAACATTGGCGTCCTAGGGGGGTAACACTTCCCCCGCTGCTATTTTATTTAAGTTTTGGGGCTCAGAAGATCCTACTACCAAAAGTGCAACAAATTGCTTGCAGCGGCTCTTATTAATATTTGTATCTATGAGGGGTACTGCTCCTTGTCTGGCTACCCCGCCCATTTCTATATTGAAATTTATAATTTACCATAATAGTAGCTTTAACCACGTTTGAAGACTAACCCTTTAATTGTTCTTCAGTTGGGCGATATTTAATATATGGATCCTATGGGGGTATTTCTCCTCCCACGCCTACCCGCTTTATTTCTATTTATAAAAGTGTAGTATACCATAAGAGTGACTTATGCAAATTTTGAACATTCTCACTATAACAGTTCTTAAGATATGCGATATTAATCATTGGCGTCCTATGGGGGTAACACTTCCTCCGCTGCTATTTTATTTAAATTTTTGGGCTCAGAAGATCCTACTACTAAAAGTTCAACAAAATACGTGCAGCGGCTCCTTTTAATACTTCTATCTATGAGGGGAACTGCTCCTCCTCTGTCTACCCCGCCCATTACTATATTGATATTTAAAGTTTGCCATAATAGTAGCTTTAACCACGTTTGATGACTCTCCCTTTAATAGTTACTCAGTTAAGCGATATTTAATATATGCATCCTATGAGAGGTATTTCCCCCAGCGCCTACCCGCTTTATTTTTATTTTCAATAGTGTAGTATACCATGAGAGTGACTTCTACAAAGTTTGAACATTCTCACTATAACAGTTCTTTAGATATGCGGTATTAAACATTGGCGTCCTATGGGGGAAACCACTTCCTACGCTGCTACTTTATTTCAATTTTGGGGCTCAGGAGATCCTACTACCAAAAGTTCAACAAAATGCGTGAAGCGGCTCTTAAGATATGCGATATTTAATATTGACATCCAATGGGGGGTACCAATTCCCCTGCCCCTATCGAAAAAATAAGTAGCCTTACTTTATTTTTAGGGCTCACGTGATGCTACTATACAAATTTCAGAAAATCGGCTCAGTAGTTTAGGAGTCTATAAGCCAACATACAAACAAACATACAATCATTTTTCATTTTTATATACATAGAAGCGCCAAACCAACGCAATCGAATCCATAAATTTTTAGCGCAAGATCGTGAAACACCAAGTCATTTGTTCGTAGAGATTTTTGTCCTTATATGTATGAGTTTTTTCGCTCTAAATTTGTCATTGGGACCACTGTGCATACCTGTTAAGCCAGAAATGAGCTTCATTGCTGAAGATAATTTCACTATAAAAATCTGGTTGAACTTCCAGTTGAATCTCAGACCACTCACTGAATACACAATGCAATTCATGGGCCGCTGTTCCTAGTTCTTCCACCAGTTGGACCTATAAGGTTAGAGGCTAAGATCTTTCCGCAAACTTTTCCAAGAAATGGACGGACAGAGACCGAGTTGCTAAGAACAGCGTCGGATCGATAAATTCGAGGCTCGGAAATAGATTTCCATCGATTTGTGAACATTGCTCTGGTGTGAGTCTTTGCATGGTGACTTGCCAAAGTCTTTTCGTCTAAAAATAACACTCCATATTACAATATTTTCATCCCATTTTTCATAGTCATTTTGTTGTGAGTGTAAAGGATTAGATTAAAATATGAACTCCTGGCAACAGTAACAAAATGCATTGTTATTATGTATAAAAACCGCAAGTAAAATTTTAAATAATGTAGGAAAAGTTTATCTTGGTGTTTCTTTTTTTTTAAATTTAGGCACTTGCACTCTACATTATAAAAAAAAATATAAAAGAAGCCAGAAAATCAAAAATTTTGTAACATGAGAAATTCAGTGTTGACAAAAAAAAACAAGCAATTTTCAAAAAACAGATATTCCAAATTTAAAAAAACTGAGCGGAACTGTATTGTTCGTTTGTTATCCTGTAAATCCTTCCTCTACCACTTCCTGTTTAATGTCATACCTTTTTTACCTGTAAAATATTTCATTATTTATATTGTGGCATGTCGCTTGTAAAAAAATGCCTGCGATTTTTATTCTAAGAATTCCACTTTGTCCACTTCAGAAGGGTGCGGTCTGTTGGGTTTTTGTCTAAATGAAACAATCTTTTTTTCCTTTTTTTTATAATATTTTCCTAAAATATGTCATTGTAACAGCCAAACCTCTGTGGAGTGTAAATGTACATAAAAGTAAATGTCGTTTTTTTTTGTGCTAATTTCAAAAATGTCGCCAGAATTCAGTAGAGAAATGGTTTTAAATAAATCTACTTAAGTGGTCACACCGTTTCAACAAAATTATTTATAGTGCTTTTAATTTGGAATGAATATTTAATATTTTTCATACCCTTGCTCACTAGTGGGGAATGAGGGGTACACTTAGTTTGTCGTTACGTGGGAAAACTTTTTTAATATGTATGTCTCTAAATATTCTGGGTCAGTTCATCTGTTCAAAATTACGCTCACTTTCGGCAGATTCAACAGAAAAGTAAAACATTGATGTTTAATTGTCTCTATAGAGACTATAGTTATTCTAATCTGCTTGAGAGTGGAATTCAGCGCAATCGGTTTAGTAGGAGAAGAGAGGCTAAACCCCAAATGTGAAACAACCCCTCTAACAAATTGGTATTATTTTAAGAAAATCCAACATTAATTAGTGGCGGATGTTCACAAAATCATACAACTACATTTCTTAAAATTTACTATAGGCCTTATATTAAGATCACTCTCCGAAAACCCTTTAGTACCTTTAGTTAAGAATTTTATTGAGCCGACATATGTGTATGGTTCAAATTCTTAAATTTGGCTACTGCAGCTCCTAAGATGCCCCTAGATGGGTCAAATGTATGACCAACTCCACTTCATTTTTCATCTACATCATTTATTTCTACCATTCCTACATGCTATCTCCATTCCTTAAGGTGGCTTTTATACAAAATGTTCAATGCAGACTAGAGATATATTGAAGAAAAAGTCCCATAAATGCCCAGGAGTTGCCCCTAGTGGGATAAAATGTATGACCGACCTCATTTAGTTTTTTGTCTTTAAAATTTTCTCGAGACATACTTTTCCCTTATCACCACTTCTTAGGCGGGCTCCCATACAAATATTGCGTTTTATGAAATTCTTAAATTCGACTTTTGTGAATAAAATCAAAAGTTGTAAACAGATTTTAATCATTAATGGCTTTTTTTATTTGCAGCTTCGTTATTTATATGTCTGCAAAAAATTCTAATTTTTTATGAATTTTTAAAAAACAAAACTTTCGAAATTTTGATAAAAAAAATTATTTTTTTCCAAAAAAAAATTATGTTTCTAAAACGACTGCTCTTATTATTCGCTTTTTTTAAAGTAATTTCAATAAACTAAGCAGTTTTTAAGTTACGCGAATATATGCTGTGCAACCTCCTACATTTTCGAAATAACGGTATATCTCGAAAACAAGAGCTAACCTAAAAAACGGTGGGCACCATTAGATTCAGCGTACCCGAATTATGCTAAAACGCCATGTGCCCGGCTTGTCTAATTTTGCAACAAGAACAGTGTAATTAACCATACGCCCAAAATAAAGCGGACCTACACACAACTCTAATACGCCAAAAACTGTTTTATAAATTATAAAACTTTGAGGTCATAATTTATTATGGTTGGCTTAAAACTGATCACAGATCTCATATAAAACTTAATGCTAAAATCTGGATGTTATCAAAGATTCGCCACAGCCGAATAATGCACTGTTACTTGCTTCACAACTCAGAAATTTAAAAAATGTTTAAATAAATTATGAGTTTCTAATTTAACGCCGAAACAATTTTGCAAAAAGCTTTGTTCTACCGCCGAAGACTATTTGCATTAGGGAAACCTGAGGCAAAAAAAAAAAAAATTTGCTCTTTCACAATGGCAGTGCTGGCTATCCTGATATCTTGGATTGTCAGCTGTCTACTAATTTTTTTAGATTTTAAGCAAAAACTATGGCTTAATCATGCCACCTCAGATAGTGTTAAAGGCCAGACTACATTTTAGGCCTGCACTCACAATATTATTACAGTAACGGACTGTAGTTTATTTAAGAAATATTCCGTTCAGTCATTTTTAAATAAATACACATTTAAAATTCCAAGCAATTTTATTTTTAACTGATTCTAACAGTTATTCAAAAAACTAAGTGCATATTAATACGGATGTTCAGTTGCAGTTAATATTGTCCGTTGATTGAGTTAAATTCTTCTTTATGTTAAAGTAAATAAAAATGTAATTTAAAGCAACGAAAAGTTCATTTAATTTTTACTGTCAAAAATTCAACCGCGAATTCCGTAAAAACAAATCAATATTCAGTTATCTTTTATAAATTAATTGTCAAAAAATTAACTACATATTCCGTAAAAACAAATAAATAGGCAGTTATATTTTTAAAATTTTACTGGCAAAAATTCAACACCATATTCAGTAAAAACAATTAAATATTCAGTTATTTTATATAATTTTACTACCAAAAATTAATTTTTACTTATCTATAAAAAATGAATTGCTTGTTTTGTGTAAGCAATTCCCATTTTCTATTTGTTAAAATAATTAATTTAAATACATCAAATTTTTAAAGTAAAATAATTGCGAAGCCATATCGGTCATGCTGCTGGTGTCTTATAATTGAGAGTTCTTCTGTAAACAACGTGGTCAGTACAACAAAAGTAAAACAAACGTGTGTAACTGGGTAAGTAAATAAAAATATTCTCCCTCTCTCGCTTATAAGAAAAACAAGCGGACAGGTGTCTGTCTGGTATTTTTTAGAAATTCGGCTCTTTTGTGGAGTAAACGAAAATTTAATAAAATAACTGAATATTTAATTGTTTTTACTGAATATGGGGTCAATTTGACAGTAAAAAATTGACAGTAAAATTTTAATAAATAACTGAATATTTAATCGTTTTTACTGAATATGGTGTTGATTTTTGACACTAAAATTTTACAAAATAACTGAATATTTATTTGATTTTACGGAATATGGCGTTGAATTTTTGACAGTAAAAATTAAATGAACTTTTTGTTAAAAATAAATGAAAAATAGGAAGACCTGTTTTTAATTGAACTTTCATTTATTTTATATTACAATTTCAGTTAATTTTACGTACAGAATATTGTGAGTGTACTTTTTAGAATTTAGATATGATTTTTAACTTCTGAAATTTTTTTGATTTTCTGCTACAGATACATGATTTTTATTATTTTTTTTTTTCAAAAAACCCCGGGTATTTTTATTTAATTAAAATATACAAAATTGTTTTTGATTTTGTGTTAAATTAAGTGTTTTATATGCAAGTTTTTTTCGGAAGGTCTGAGTTTATTGTTGAGAGGGGAGGGAAGAATAACACGTTCTCTGCCTCTCTAACCAATACACTTAAACTTCCTGAAAGAAAACTTTAAATGTTCGAATTTCGAAAAAGTACCAAATTCGTATTTTTTTTGATAAGTTTCGCAAGTGGTATGAACTTTGTTTCTATGTTTACTGGTTCAAAAGATAGATGGGGTGGCAAAAAAAGTACCAAAATTCAGGTTTTACCCGTTTACTCACTAATAGGGCCGAATATCAAAAAAGTAACAGACACCTGTCCTTTTATTTTTCTAAAGAACAACGATAAGTATTACATTTTTTTTGTCCCTCTTTTAGTCTTGGAGATATAAGGTTACCGAATTTTCCCGTTTTTACCCCCTAAACATTCCAATTTCCAAAAATCCCCTCTTAGTGGATCGATTTGGGTAGTGACCAATCTCTGGACCAAATTTTTAGCTTCAGGCGTTTAGGCTGTGCGATGATGAATCAGTCAGTAACGTTACAATATGGATGAGTTTTAATTTGTTGATGGCTAATAATGTCTATATGAATCAGTAGACTTCAGTCACATTTTTTTTAAAGTTGCAAACAAAACCTCTTATCCAGGATTATTTATTTCAAATTATTTAGTTTTAGCATTATAGAAACGAATAGTTATATGAACATTAGAAAAATACTTAAATTACGGGCACATTTATAACAAAAGTAAGGAAAACGTGTAATTTACATAACACATAACAAAAATAACCGTTTTATTTTTCCAAAATAACCGGTTTATTCGATATTCGAAAAATTGACATTTTAAAATATTCGGCTTGGGCAAAACTAAAATAAACGGTTAAAACCAGTCGAATACTATCAATCCGTTCGATCTACCTAATAAAAACAAAGTAACAAGAAAAATTATAAAGTATTGATTATACTGTGTGAAAAAAAATTACAATTAAAATTAAAAGATACTTAAAAGTAAAAAAAAATATAAGAAGTGAAAAGAAATAGTATATGCAGCTCTATTGTACGGTTATATGACTGTCAGTCTTAGCTGACACAACGTGGATGGCATTACGGCCTACTCCATGATGGAGGTTATCTTGTGGGCTTATGTAATGCCCCTGACGACGCACAGGTAGCAATTTAATAGAATAACCCGGCAGAACTTTACACTCATCTCTTGTTTAGGAGCTGGTTTGCGAATAGCCAAGAGCATCTGTCAAATAGCAACAGCAACTAGAGTTGATCCCTTCTTATAATTCGTACTTCCACAAGTAAAAACTCTAATGCAGTTAAGGAATATCCTTTCCTCTATTTTAAACCACATTTATCATGTAATCCCAAAAACATCGTCCCGTAAGCATAGTATTCCCTATAAAAGAGCAATGTTCTGTGAAACACACATTTCAGCGCCCAAATCCAAGTCTCATCATTTTCACCAACTTACTGCACTTTACTTCACCACCGGTATCTCAACGTTTTACTCTCAGCAACATCAAAGTCTTCCCCACTTCCACCAGCTGACTCCACTCATCATTGGTATCTCAACTTTTCAGCACTTTAAAAAGAGCATCGCTCTTTACCCAACAACCCCCGCTCTCCATCGAATAGCCACACACCCCACAACTTAAGCTCTCCGTCGAAGTAAGAGCATCCCCCTAAAATTCTCCTAAAAATTCAACCATCATCATCACCTATATTAACTTTTATATAGAATGTTTTGTTCACAGAATTTATCTCAAGCACAAAGTCACCTCTGGTTGCGGAACACCAGGGACTTCTGAATTTCTTTGTACTAGAAAGTATCTCTGGTCAGCCACGATCTCAAGAGATCAAGATCTCAAACAACCTGGCAATTTTTAATAACTACCGAGTTTCAGGTATTGGCTGACCTTGATGCAGATCATCATCATAACAAAAATTACAACTCATCACACCCAGTTGTATTAATTACAACTCAACTGAGTTGAGTTGTAAACCGTAATAGGGGCCTAAGAAACATATAAATTGCAGTAAACAACAGACATCACATCGTATGCAGCAGGTCCGAATATGGTTAGTCCGGCGCTATTGAAAGCAGGGGGTTTCTTTGAACCAAGCTGATAATGACACCCCTAGAGATAATATTTAGTATGGTTGCGGATTTTATTAACCACCAGGCTAAAGATTTTGATACAAGTCAATTTGTTGTTGTTTGTTTAAAACACTCTGTATAATTGACAGACAACTTTAAGTATCAATGGATAATTTCTCAGCATTCTAATACCAGGGACAAATTACCAAAATCCTTATTTGGCAAATCCTGATATAAAACCAGTAGTGACAAAAAAGTATAAAGTTAAAATTAAAAAAATTAACGATTAATTACTCCTAAATAAGGCTTAACTAGAAATCCTGATTAGGACTTAAATGTTCCTCAACATTTTTTTAAATAAATATCAGAATCGTCATTAACTAATTATTTACTATGATTTCAATGTTCTATCAAATTTATATATATTTTTAAGCATCAAAATCGTTAGCATTCATCTTAAGGATACGTCTAACAATTTGATTATTTATCCAAACAAAAACCAAATTTTTTTTTAATGATTTCTCACTCACTTGCACTTTCAAATGGCAGCATAAATTTGAAAATAAACACAAGGCAAATAAGTAGCGTGTTATAAATTAACTCACCGTTTAAAAGCTTTTTCCAAAATTTGTTTCTCGCTGGCGGAACTGGCAACCAAAATAACAGTTTCCGGTGATGCTACAGATTTTTTCTTTTGTTGTTTGCCAACATTTCCACCAGCACCATCCGATAACGATTTTGAGGGTGACGCCAAAGCACCAGCAGCTGCTGCTGTTAATGATAATGATGCTGATGAAAAGGAGGACGAGGACGACGATGAAGAGGAAGAAGAAGAAGAGGAGGAGGACAATGAAGACTTTTTTGGGTCTGCGTCTGATGCTGCTGCTGGCACAATGTTATTTCCTGTTGCATGCTGTTCTCGCCATTTTTCACTCCATTCTAGAGAATATTGTTGCATGAAATTTTTGTGTTGTTGCTGCTGACGCAGCTGGTGCTGTTGTTGTTGTTGGTGCTGTTGTGTATTTGGGGGATTTTTAAGTGAATGTTGCAATTTATATGTGGTCGAGTGGAGTATCAGGCCAATGAAAAACATATAAAATACAATGGCAAATACGGTAGACCACCTCAACCAACGTAATTTCTTACTTAATTTATACAACAATGACATGATGGTGTTTTCGCTCTTAAAGTTGAACTTGTGTTGCAGGGTGTTAATCAAGGGTGACTTTGGGGAAACATATACATAGATTTGTATCGAGTTGAAATTATTGCCCTGTTCCGCACAATTTGGTATCGTTGCGGTTGTTGATTTATATTCTTGACAATATTTTCCTTTAAACACCTGTTCTTTGCACGTTTAACCGTCATACAGCAGTTCACTTTATAGCTGCAGTTACATTGAAATGCTTTAAGGCTGAACCGGTGTGGCAATTAGCAGTGCTCTATGTTAATCGAGTCTGAAAGTCAAAAAAAGAGAATTCGTTAATGTTGTTTAGAATAGTGTGAAATATTATTTAATAGTTTATGCAAATTTATGTTATTTTCTTAACAATTTAGCTCGAATCATTAGCTAGAAAGCTCTAGGAACATTTAGTATCGCACAGCTAAATTACATGTAACGCCATCTAGTTAAAACCTTAACTGGTTTTTTTTTGATTTTGGCAAAAAACTTAATTTTTTTTCCGTCTAAAGGAAATCTACACCAAGAATGGGAATTGGGAGAATTCCAAAACATCCTTTGCAATGCAACCAAACAAAGTGATGCATTCCTAAAAGCAACCATATAAACAATGACAATTTCATACATCCCTAAATCTATAAAAACAGTAATCGATGAACAAACAAAAGGAAAACTATGCATCCATAATTTTGTTAATGCTTTGTTTGCAGTTTTTTTTACAAAGTAAACAAAACAGCATGTCACTTTGTAACGAAACAGTATTAAAAACGCATCACTGCAATGTGTTTTGATGTTTTAAAACTCACCCTTTTTTTTAATGCAAAGTTTCTTAGATCCGGTTCACACACGTCAAGTTTGACTCTTCAAGTCTTGACCTTTTAGTAGAGAAGGGAAAAGAGAATGCCATTTCTTTTCCCCTATCTCCTAAAAACTCAAGACTTGACTGCTTTTAAGGAATTAAAACTTAGATAGATCCATATTTAAATGGACAAAAAAGCCATGCATTTTTTAAATATAGGACCATGAGGGGAGATCGGGAGCAATTTCTGCTTCTTAGAAACTACCTAATAGATTTTAATGCAATTAACAACAAAGATCCCTATTTATATAGCCTGCGGTGTAGGGTGTCATATGGCCGGGCTTGACCAACTGCACTTTCTTACTTGTTTATATTAACAATAGCGAACATTTTTATTGAAAGTACTTAAAATGCAGCAGCAATCATTTTTATACTTAGGGAAAGAGCATCAAACAAACAGATTCTGTAAGCCGCCAAATAAAAAAGGAATAGCGGCTAGAAGCCGCACAACAGGAGATAATAGCAGCACGAACGATTGCCAACTGCAGTCAGCGTTACCGTTGTAATACTAAAGTATCAATTTTACCCTTTTTTTTAACGGTCTTTATACCTTTTATGGCAGTTCATTAGTTGGGGTCATCCATCCCCTGAGTGCTGATTCTAAAAAAAATCGCATTAAGTAATATTAAAAAGGTGACGGTTTAGGAAATGATGTTTATACAGACGGTTAAGCATGGCCAGCTTAATGGCCTTTCTGAGTGCCATCGCAATCGAACACAGCTGAATTAGCAGTAAAGGTTAGATGTTCCGCTTTTAAGAACATGATCATGCGCTAATTTTTTTTACTTGTTCGAAAATTATATAATTATGAGAGTGATGTTACAGGTAATTAATTTACCAGTTATCAAGTTCATTGGAAATAGGATACCACCTTAAGCACTTCTTTAATGCAAATTTCGTATTGGACCACACCGTTTCTAAAATAGATTTTAACAAAACTTTAGTTTTAAAATTTAATTTGTAGCCATCCCATTTTCACTATAAGAAAACCGAATTATCGTTAACTCAAATAACTACTGACACTAACACTTTGCTAATTGGAATTTGACAGTTTTTGTTTCGTTTTCTTTTTTATGCGCAACAAACAAAACTTTTTGATTGTGTCTTTTGTCGTGCCTGTGTTTTATTTTGTTTGTTGGTTTTTTTATTCGAATTAAGTCTGTTTCTGTTTTTCTTCCTGTGCCAGTGATAATGAATGTCAGTTTCTCTTGTCAAAGCATTTAATGCAACTGCAGCTATCTGGTTCAATGTTGCCATGTTGTAATATTAAAAAAAAAAATACGAAAAACGATTTAAGCTAATCATAAGATTATTTAGAGTTACGGCGTTATGTCTTACCACTTTATTGAACGTAAAACTTTTAAATTTTACTAAGATTTTCTATATTATTTTCCCTGTGATCTGGCCTCTCTAGCCTTTCACTCTTATTGTTGTTGTTAATTGTTGACATTCTTTACTTTCATGCTTTTATGCACACATTGTTCGTCGTCATTGTTCCTGCCGTCATTTGTGCTGGTTCTGTTAATTTTTGTGTTGTGACATTTTTAGACTTATTTTGTCCTCTTTCCTTTTTCCGCTGCCACTTTTTTATTTGTTTATAATTTAAGACTATTCTCAGTAAGAATAGTAAGAAGGCTAACTTTCACACTGACTTAAACTATGGAGTTAATAATGTTGTATGTGTTTGTAAGAATACTTCCGTTCTTTACAAAAGTGTGTGTGCGTGTGTACCCAGCAAATAAAATTGGACCACCTGACCCATTTTGATAAAATGGACTACTCCATGGACTGGTCCGATGTAATGCAAGCATGGACCATGTCATTGTTAAAAAGTGTTTGTAGTGAGACGACATGTCTTCGTTTTTTAACGACGTGCTTTCGTTTTTAAACGACTTCAAAACTAATCCTCTTGAGTATACCATGGAGTAGTTTTAAAACTACTCCTTAGTGGTCCAAAGGTGGGTTATATACCATGGAGTAGTTTTAAAACTACTCCTTAGTGGTCCAAAGGTGGGTTATATGATCCTCTCCTAGGACATCGTAATGTTAAATAGACCAGGTTTTTTCCATACGTTTGGGTTACTTTTGGACTAGTCCTGGTCCTTTGTGGACTACTCTTTACACGCGTGTTTGGACTGGTCCTATTATTTGCAGGGTATTTATGTCAGTAAGTCTTGTAAAATGTCTCTCATTTAACTTTGAGCAAAACATTCTTATGTAGGAGCAAAAGGAAAACTGTTCAGAAAAAAAGGTACAAAGTGTAACGAAGTAAAAGGAATATGTTTTAAAACTTTTGTTTATAAGTGACATAACAATGCGTTTCAAGTTTTTCTTGGCAAGTTTTGCACAGTGATTTTCAGCGGATAATTGTTTTGTTAGTTTTGTATTGTTAAGATAAGTGAAAAAGGAAACAATATTGTAGTGAATTTTGGAATTTTGGACAATACACAGTAAACAATTTTGGAAAAAAGAAAAATAAATCTGCGGTTCTAAGCGGATAACTCGACTTTAAATATAAAACCAATTTGTGCAATGGAGGTGGCCATAGAAGGCTCCGAAGTGGACCGGTGTTCTACTTTGGATATACGGAATATATGAAAGATTCATAATTTGAGTCCAATATATATAACATCTAATAATCATTACTGCCAGATGTAGATACAGATTTACATCAGCACTTGCACTGTCGGCTTTACCTCATGGAGGATCTTAACCACTGAGTGACAAACTAAGCGTGTAACAGACCCTTTTCGTGTGTGAGAGGTACCATCACACACAGGTAGCAATTTGAGTGTATAATCTGGCAAAATTACACTCTCACCCCTTTTTCAGAGCTGAAGCTATCAAAGCTCTACTGCTTTTGCAAAATGCCAGCAGCTTCTGTATAATAACAACAGCACCTAGGGGCATTCCTCTTTCCAGCAGAACTCTCTCACAAGCTCTTTAATGTCATTTTCAGGACTATATGTTTAAGAAACAAGCACCACTATAGCCGCGAAAGTATCTTGTAAGCGGAAAGTCAAAACTTTTGCAAAGACAATCTTCCTGAAAGACAGGAAGCATTTCCCGCAAAAAGGATACTAATGGAGGCCTCAACCAATCGTCAGTCTGGATCCTGCACACCGGAGGCTACTGACTGCCGTGGTACCAAAAGGGATCTGTCCATTTTGGATTTTTACCGAATCTCAGCTATTGGCTGATTTAACCCGGAGATGTAACACCAAAAGGTGAAATATCTTTAAATTATCCCTATAAGCCCCGGGGGAGTCACCACTGCCTGAGTCTCCTTTACACTAAATGTGTTCACACTTGGGCTTCTAAACGAGTTTAAGCAAAATGTTTAATTTAGCTAATCAAAGCTGTTCACATTACATTTGAGATGATTTAGATGAAAGTTGATTAAGAAAAAAAGCAACAAATAAATTTATATTTCTTATAAGTATAAAAAATGGATAAAAATAATTTAATAAAGTTATCAGAAGATAATTTTAAACGTATTAATGATTAAATTGTGAAAATTTTTGCATTTTTTAAGGATAAAATAAAAACATTAGGAAGAAATCATGGTCGGTTGTACACGTGAGGGGTATGTTCATGGTGGCCGATTCTACATTATACTTAGTTTGAGGTAGTTTCACAGGATTTTATGTGATTAATAAAGTGATTTATTTGAAATCATGACAATTTAAAGTGATTAACAAATCACTTCAATTTATCATCTCGATTTTAATGTGATTAGAGCTTAACCACGTACGAGCTGCTTAAACGCGTTTAAGAACAAAACTGTGAACGTAGCATTAGATATAGCTAAGTTCTGAAAACGTGATTTAGTGTATAGTTTAACTATAGTGAACTGTAACATTTTTGCATAAAACATGCAGTCTTTAAATGTAGAAATTCAATTTAAGACAATATCTTAATTCTAAAAATAAAAAAGGTAGGAATCAAAGATTAGTACGGTTCCCTCCCCCTAAATCAAAATATACGGAGAACGTTTTTTCTAGGCAACGATAGATGACGGCCCCATTATCCTAGGACCTGCTACAGAAGACCAATCATCTACTTAGCTGGAACAACAACCGATTAACTAAACTGCTAGGCAAAATAAAGATACTAAATTCGATACTCCAAGAACTAGTGCAGTGAAATCTTACATGTGAAGACAGGAAAACAATTGCAACAAATCGTGTGTGAAAGCCATATGCTCCTAAAGGGGGGAAAGGAGAAGCAAATCTTAACTCTTAACGATTTAATAAGCGTTTATGTGTTTTTCCTAAGTGGATCTTATATCATCAACTATTTTATAATTTCAGAATTTGAAATTTTGGAAGTGAAAGTTATATGAAAACTGTGGCTAATTTTGCACTGATCCTTATAAAATGTGGTACTAGATTTATAAGTCCACTAATATGTTTAAAACTCCGCAAATATCCAAGCTCGTTAAAAATCTACTTGAAATTTTGAATACAAACTTATCGTCATCCATTTCATAAAAAGATTTTCAAAAACTAAAATTTCTTGGGACAATGTTTCCTGATGATCTGGCCTAAGCAACCAGTGAAATGCGCATAGAATTTTAGATCTTTTCTACTTTCGATATTTATCGATAGTTCATATTTCACTATCGATACTATCGACTGAATGTTTGTACTTGTGCAGGAAAACTTTAACTAGTTTTTTATCAAGCATACCGTTCGTTGTTTTTATCACTTTATTGAACGTATTAGACGTATGTATGAACGCACGTTATTTTAGATGACAGTTTTTTTAAAAATTGATAAGTACCTTTCTGAAGGAGCTGAAGTAGCAGGGACTATAAGATATTTTATTAAAACTTTAGATACTTTTCTAAAATGGTTTTGATTCTTAACCCAAAAGGTAATCAGCCTAGCAGACTTATCCTCTAATTGTCGTTCATTAATTGTACTATGCTCGCAATTGCAATTGAATTTTGATTTGTATTTTTTTACATTACAAAAATATTTGACATTTCATTCTCTATGTAAACATGTGCAAATTTCGACTTAAAGGCCTTTAAGCAGTAAAAAAGCACAGCTAAGCAATCCATACCATCTATCATTCTAGTCATTGCTGTAATTAAGCGCGAATTAATAAAAGCAAGTAAAAACTTTGTGTGTATAGCTTCTGTTACATGTCTTCATAGCTGTATTTTAAATATTAATAGTATCGACATTGTACTTCTCCTATCGATATTTTCGATTTTTTAAGACTATCGATAGTTTCCCAGCACTAATAGAAACTAGCTTACCCTCCAACAATAAATTTCAGTGTTTTTATCAAGAATAAAAACTGGAAATTAAGCACGACAAACAAAATCTTATAAATTATCAAAAACTTTCAAAATAATGTTCATCTAGACCACTGTGCAATATTTCCTAAACATACTTCCAAAAAAGTTTTTGTTTATTCTTACTACTGTGTGTTGTTGATATTTCTTTCTTCTTTGTGTGGCGTTTTTTTCTGTTGTTGTTGCAATTCTTGTTGCTGCTCACGTTCAACCCAGTTGTTGAACAAGTTAAATTACTTGTTTTTTTTTCTTTTTGTTTTTGTTGCTGCTTCCACTTCTTATTTAAACCAGTCCAACATAAATTTATTCTTAACATTCAGTAACTTTTGCCATTTGGCTTAAACAAAAATTCACAGAGAACCAGCAACAAAAGAAACAAAAACAAATGTCTTCGATAAAGTCTGTCTGTCTGTCTCGCTGCCTGTTTCGAGTTTTGGTCGATTGAGTCTGTGTTTCTTTGTTTCTGTAGCTGACTGACGACTGTCTTGTTTTCCGAGTTGAGATATAAGTTTTTTTTTTGTTGTCGTTGTTGACATTTGTTGACGATTGAACCAATTTATTTGATTATTTTGTAGTTTTTTTTCTTTAATTTTTGAATTTTTCTGCAATTTTGTATACCCTACAACAAGCTCATTTAGGTGGACGTAGTCTTAGAAAAATGTTTAATTTTATGCAATTTTGTAGATAACTAAAATAAAGTTGACATTTTACATACGAAAGAATAGTTCTAGAATTGGTTCACTATTACCCCTAATGCAGTCTTCTCTAAAAAAGTACTTTAAGCCGGATTTAATTGTAACGAATAATATATTTGTCATCAAATCCAAATAAACGATATTGTAACGACATCGAAATGATATCATAAAGGCGATAGAAAGTATCACAAGTAGTAACCGTTTTCCATTGCATCATTTGTTATAATATCGTTTCTATAAAATTATTATCGATATCATTAACACGATTTTTTATGATGTGCTAGACTTTATGCTTAAACTTTATTGTTGAGGGTAGCGGTTAAAAAACTGCAGTGCAACAGAAAAACTGTAATTTTTTCCTCTTTTTCATTTGCCATTGGCCAAAAAAACTTCTGCTTTTTCTTCTAATTCATTAAATATAAATAGTCTCTATCAAACTAAATCAAAAAGCGAAAAGTTGTACGCAAATTTTCTTTTTTAGTTCGGCAGTTTTTGGTTTCAATTGCAGTTTTTTAAGCCTTGGTTGGGGGATAATCTACTTCCTATGTGCATTTCACTGCTTGCTAAGGACCGATCATCATGAAGGTTTTTTCTAAAAGCTAAATATATTTACAAATAAAACTGTAAAGAGAATGAGAATAACAAACACTCAAGTCTTATTTGCAATGATATGTATCAAAGCTTAGATAAAATACCAATAATAAACAGCAAGTTTATCTTTTCTTAGTCCCAATTCACATTATACGATTTTTGTCGTTGCGATTATTGTCGTTTCCTCTTTGAAGTCGGTCTAATGTTTACATTGTACGATTTTTGTCGTTACGACTTTATCTTTTGCAACCGAACTTCAATACATTTTTCGTCAAATGAGAGAACAATGAGAGAACGATAATTTGGTTAAGAAAAAACAAAATTAAAAACAATTTATTCATTTTCATTTTTCAGTTTTTTCAAGGGGCCGACAAATTTATTATCAAAGTTATTTACGGGAGTACAAAGTTTTTTATTCATTAATAAGATTGTTATGGCGAGCTGAACTCTCAATCACAATATTTGATTTGCATTTTTTGGATAGTTTTGGATATCATAATTTTCGATAATAACAATGGTGAAATCGCATTCAAATTTTTATTGTATTACTAAGAGAAAACTTTGGCAATTATGAATAAAAAATGATATCTTGCAAATGTCCACCACGAGCACGCTGACAGATGTCGATTTTTTCATCAAAGTTTTTAATCACTTTTTGGCAAAATGGCGGGTCTATTTCATTAGGGATTTTGAGTTTTAAGGCTGCAATCTATTCAATTGGCTCTGTACTTAACATAGCTCCACAAAAAATAGTCCAGTGATATTTAATCGCCACTTAAAAGCTGATGTTCGTGAAATAATGCGATCGGGAAATTTGGTTTGCAATAAATTGATCGTTTCATTGGCTGTGTGACATGTGGCACCGTCCTGTTGAAACCACATGTCTGTGATATCTACGTCATCAATAATAGGCCAAATATGAGTTGTAAACATCTCGCAATAGCGTGATCCATTGACCGTTACCGCATTTCCAGCTTTATCTTCGAAAAAACGGCCCAATCACCCCCATCAAACCATAAAGCGCACCATACAGTAACAGTTGGGCATGCAAAGGCTTCTCAATAATCGCTCTAGGATTTTCAGAAGCCCGCAATTTGGCTTGTTGACATACCCTGACAAGTGAAAATGGGATTCGTCTAAAAAAATCGCGAATTTTACGAAATGTAACTTTAACAGAACCACCAATATCTTAGTGGATTTTTATTATTTAAATGCGACTTCCAAGTGAAATTGAATTCATTGTAACAATTGCCAATTAAACCTTATTGATTGCAGTTATTTACAGCTCTGGTAAAGATATAGAAATTGAGAAATACATACATATTAATTTTACAAATCGTTTTAACACTATTCTATGGCAGATTCATAAGGTCCGGTGGTTAAATTTTAAAGGGCCGATGTTGGTTTTGAATAAAACACAAATTATTTAGGAAATGATTGCCATTTCTTTTTATTATTATAATATTGGTATGGTTCAATTATGTATGTATGGAACAAAATTTAGGTCAAATGGCCGCCGTGACCTCGGAGGAACACCTTCATCCGATGGTCCGAATTTTTGATGACGCTGAGGCATTATTGAGGTTCTATGCCGTTAATGTGCCAAACTATCTCATCCTTTAGCTCTTGAATTGTTGATGGCTTGTCGACGTACACCTTTTCTTTTAAATAACTCAATGCAAAGAAGTCCAACGGTGTCAAATCACATGATCTTGGCGACCAATTGACATCACCACCACGTGAGATAACACGGCCATTAAATTTGTCACGCAAAAGAGCCATTATTTCGTGTGGCAAGTGACACCGTCCTGTTGACACCACATATCGTTCACTTCCATATCTTTCAATTCGGGCCATAAAAAGTTCGTTATCATCTTACGATAGCGAACACCATTCACAGTAACTGCCTGACCGGCCTCATTTTGGAAAAAATACGGCTCGATGATGCCGCCAGCCCATAAACCGCATTTGTTTTTCGAAAATTACTCTTGGATTATCATTTGCCACTGTTGCCATTTTTTGCCAGCGTTCTGAGCATTGACGACGTTTGGAATGGTCAAGAGGCTTTAGTTCTTGAGTCAATTGCACCTTGTAAGCCTGCAAATGCAAGTATTTATGCATAATTGTCATCAACGACGAGCGTGAGTGGTGCAATTATTGGGCACGATGGCGAGTTGAGGTGGACGCTCTTCAGCCACACTATCGCGAACAACAGCAATTTTTCTGCAGTACGTGCTGTTCGAGCAGGCAATGGTGTTTTCACATCTCCTATAGACCCGGTGTGCTCAAATTTTTGCACGATTTTTCCGATTGTACTCACATTTGGACGATTAAATTGATCGAAAAAATCACGAAGTGCACGATAACCATTTTGATTAGAACGCCCATTATCATAATAAGCCTGCATAACTTTTACGCGTTGCTCGATTCCTTGGTTCAAATTCAGTTAGTCTGAAATTGAGAATTGTCAAATGAAATGCAGAACAAATCTTGACGTTTAGGTGTGGTTCACATTTAACACCGGCCCATTTAACCACGCTTTAGTAGTCGTCGAGGTTAAAGTTGCAGCGCAAAATTCGAAATTTTTAATTTTGTTGCGCTACAGACAATTTGTCAGCTTCAGCTACTACAACTACAACTACTGTATTTTGATCCAGGCCTTAAGAATATACAAATTAAAAAACTTCATAAAAAAAATTGGCCGCCAGTATGTCTGATGCATAACCCTTATAAATGTACCTTAAACTCTTCATACCTAAAATACCCACTTCGGATAAACACTTGGCATCATACAAAAGCGTAAAAAATAATTTAGTATTTTTTATATATACTTTAATATCTTTCTTAAATAATGATTTTGAATGAAGGGCATCATGAAATCCGCTACACTCGTAAATATTATTCCAACTGGTTTTCTTTGAAGTTTTGCTATTTTTCTTTATTTTTTTCAAGTCGTCTGTTGTCCATTTAGTCGTTAGAAGCATGTGTTAAGTCAATTACAATGTTTTTGCTTCCATTTATATATTTTGTTTTTAACTTTTACTTTTTAAATTTAGTTATTGTTACGAAATTCATTGTGTTAACAAAAATATATTCATTCGTATTTACTTACACAGTTAGATGGTTGACTGACCGCTTTTTTCAATTCTCTTGCTTTATCTCTTTTTCTATGTTTGTATAATGTTGTTGTGTTTGTTGTTGTTATACTATGGTCATTTTAACTACCTTTAACTGCTTTTAGTTTTTTCCAATACGAATGTGGGTGTGTGTGTGTGTGTGTTTGGTTCAATTAAAAATTATTCAATAGCCAAGTTTTTGTTTGTTTAGTTGTTGCATTAGAGAAGAAATTTTTTTTTTTTGGAAGTTAAATGCCAAAATATCACAGTGATTTTTTTATTTTTTTTAAGCTGAAATTAAAAATAAAATGTTAAACAACTTTTAATTAAAAATATTTTTGTTCAAGTTAATGAAGTAGAAAATTAGTGTAAAAATGAATAATAATTAGTTTTTTTCTTTCTTTTAATTTATTCTTTAAAAAAAATTTTACAATAAGTATTTTTTCTAAACTTTAGATTCTACACCAGAGCACATTCATTAGGTACATATGTATGTACATTCGAAAGAATAATTCTGGCTGTAAATCCCATAAAATTTTTGAGAGTGTGCCACTTGTGCTGAATATAATCTAGATTTGTATATCCAATTAATATTTGATCGAGAGGGGGTTTATGCTGTACCTACCAAATTTTGCCATGACATATAACCTGTTATAAAAGTTATCATTACAAAGTTTTTTTACAAAAGCCACATTAACCCTTTTCGAGTCAAAAATAATTTAAGTCGAGCTAAAAATCTAAAAACTTATATTTATGTACTATGATAACATTTAAGTTTTCATCTTAGCCATCTCCGCTCAAAGATAAACAAACAAATGCAGTCTCTTCTTTATTAAAATAAACTTTAAATTTATATATCGTTCAAGCGCATAGAGACAGAGTGCAATGTAATGTCGAATATATTCGATAAAAGTGTTGAAAAGAAAGCTTGGACATTTAAAGCTTTAAAAAATATTTGTGGGACGATTAAAACAATTTATAAGACGATTTATATTCAATAAGATATGTTTGACCACAATTCATCTAAGCACCAACATAATAAAATTGTTAATAAGCACAAAAATGTTTGTATGGTGGCCATGTGATATTAAGGATTGATTCCTACCATTTTTAAAGATTTAATTCTTATGACAATTGACATTGACAATTAAACACATGTACCTAATTTCATTACATCATTTTTTTTGCGACCTGTACTTTGCGCAGAATGGACAGACAACCAGACAGACATTCGGACGGATGGACATTGTTATATTGACTCAAAAATTAATTAATATGCACACGCGCATAATACCATCATAGACAGCATATCATAGGATACGACTCATCGACCAGCATGTAGTTTTTCTTCAATTTGAGTCTTATGGCCTGTTCAACTATCTCGACAGCAAAACGAAGCGATCGCCATCTATTCGCTCGATTTCGAATCAGATTGGGTTCAACAATTTCGACAGCTTTCGATCGCTTGCTCTTACGTTTGTAAATATTTGTTACTTACGTATTAAAATAATTAAGTATTGCCATATTAGATATTTCTATATTTTGTTGCTTTTTTGTTCAAAAGTATCAAAAATAATACTAAATTGCTTGTTGACAAATACAACCGCGTGTGAAATTTTTTCAGCTGTATAAAAATTTCAAAAAATAAAAAAAACTTTTTTGTTGAAACCAAAACTAAAGAAAAGTGTAAACAGAAATTGAATTTAATCAAAAACAAATTATTCAAGCAAAAAAAATTAATGATACAAAGAAATAAATAAATAAGTTAATGAAACCATACGTAAAAGAAAGTTAAATAAGTAACAAGTAAATATTTTGCTAGCATCAGCTTGCTCCTTGGAAGTAGTTGCATTTGTTTTATTTGACGACAAATTAACGACAGTTGTTCCTCAACAACCATATTCCTCTTTTTTACCTGAAGAGCAGTTTGTATTTTATTTCTTACTCTATCCTTCTTCGTTTGGATGAAGTTTTAAAATTTTTAATGTTTTCCTTTAGAATTTGTAGTGTTTCACATAATATTAAGGAGCCTGTCTCTTCAATTTTGCTTTCTTGTGCAGCCACCGTCGCAGCTTTAGAAACTCTTGGCGGTGATTCTGATATCTGCTGACTGAGTTTCAGCACTTTTAACTTTACCCGCCAACACTCTACAACAAGGTGCTGCAGCCGAAGACCAAAGCAGCGTCCGATCATTTATATGATCTAGGGAAGTTAAATAGTTTTGTTTATAGGTACCACCACCGCTTTCTTGCAGGCTTTTGTTGTTTTCTGAAATTTATTTTTGTCCTACATTTCAAATCTTCCCATGTCTGTAAAAATATGTAATATTTTCAAAACCAATTTAAGCCATGGTTGTTTTCTGCCTTTAATTATAATGTGGGATAAAATTTCCCGCCTTGAATAGAATGGATGGACCAATGACGCTTAGTTTTAGGCCTATTATTTTCCATTACTCGCCCATTGAAAATTTATTTGCTCCAAACACTGGTGCACCTTTCGCCATCTTGGGATGTTCCTCCATTTATTCGCCTAATGTAAGCAATATTTCACTCATTTATTTCTCTCAAGAAGCGTTTTCGAGATAGTCGCGAAAATCATGTTTTTCTGCAGTTGTTTTAGCTCGTTATTTTGAAAATTGAATTGTTCATCTAAATTGTAAAAACTATTGAATAAAAATGTTTTCCTCTTTCAGCACATATTTATACTGTGTTGATCGGATAAAAATTTACTGTGCTACAGGCCATTCGATTTAAAAAAAATTATTTTTTTATGTTTTTCAATATTAAACTGAGACTGAACTCTGCATTAAGGCATTTTTTTCAAATTAAAAGGCTTGTAATTCAGTGAATTTTTATCCGATCAACACACTATAAAGAAAGGAGGATAAACATATTTATTCGAAATTTTGGAAATATAATATTAATCCAGACAAACACGATTTTCGCGAATAATTCGAAAACGATTATGAGAGAAATAAATGAGTGCAATTTTGAGTTTACCCACCCCATTAAGCTTAAACAAAATCTAATTTTTAAGTCTAATTTGTTGTGGCGTATTGAAATCAAAAAAAAATTACCAATTGTTCTCTATTTTTATTTATAATTTATTTAAAATACCCTTAAATATTTCTTGTTTGTTATAAATACCATGATTCGACAACAAAACAACAAGTGAGTGGTTTTGACATTTGTTTTCGTAATGTCGACAATACCTTCGATATTAATAAACCGCTTTTTGTATGAAAGTACTTACGTTTTCTTTCGAGTTGTCGTCTAAACGAATGTTCGTATAGAATAAAGTTAGTTGAACCCAAAATAGTTTTCGATCGCTTAGAATGCGATCGAAGTCGTTCTTTCGAAATCGTTGAACAGGCCATTAAAGTGTGTAAAGCCAACTATATTTTTGGTTTTCCTATCAACAGCCAGCCAGCCGGACGGACATCTTAGTTCGACTCAAACTCAGAAAGACTCGATCGGTAACCTTTAGGGTGGGTCCTAGACCCATATTTTAAGGTGTTACACACATAAGCACAAATGCATAATACCCACTATTGTGATTTGGGTATAATTATTGAAAACTGGTGCACACAGAACAATTTCTATCCATTTTTTTTTTCAATTAAACCATTAATCAAAAATAATATCAGTTTTAATTATGAATTTAATCAAGTAAATTAAACGTTTACTTATATCAACAACATAACTGCAGAAAATGTTGATATCAAAAATATTTAATTGATACTTTTTATTTGTTTACTAGTGCAAATTAAATAAATTTTTTTTTAATATCAAAATCTTTTTTTTAATAGAAATCAATTTTTATTTAGTTTTCTGTCCATGATTTTAACTCAAAGTTTCCAGAATTTAGAAATTTAATAGAAATATAACTGTATAAAAATATTTACAATGAAATTTTAATAACATTTATTTATTATACAAAATAACTTAATATTCCTTTGTTTTTACGGAATATTCAGTTAATTTTTTGATAGTTACAATTTTATATAAAATAACTAAAAATTTATTTGTGTTTACGGAACATGAAGTTGAATTTTTTACAGTAAACATTAAAAGAACTTTTCGTTAAAAGTAAATGAAAAATAAATATAGACCGGTTTTTAACTGAATTTTCATTTACATATTTTATATTACAAATTCAGTTAATTTTTATTACAGAATATTGTGAGTGTGACAACTGGATACGGTGGAATGGGAATCAAGGGATACTTTTCATTAAAAATTGCAATATAATCATCTATGGGCAAATGCAAAATGAAAATGCAAAAAGAGCGAAAGATGTGTATACATACACAAAAAACAAAGAGTAAAAGAGCATAAAACCAACAAATGCAAACGTAAACACACCAATACAATGCCACAAATGCAAAGCTTTCAATGTAGTGGTCCCAAACCTGAATATAATCGAATTGGCTTCTAATTTCCTACGCAACGTGGTCTAACCCATGTGCCAAGCAAATAACATGTAACAGTTTTGCATAAAATATGTCAATCCCATTGGAAACTTTAACCATGTAAGCTGCTGGATCGGTTTAAAATAGAAGGATCTTTTGTCGAAATCTTGAAAATCTTGTTTTTATTAATTAATTTAAAAATTTTTTTGGAAGTTTTTTTGTGTATATTTAAACACTTTTTTTAAAATATGGAAATTAAAAAAAATCACTCAAAAATTTCAAAATATGCAAATATATGCATTTTACACCAAAATATGCAACAATATGCAAAAATAAATCGATGCCATTCAAATGCAAATTTAAAGATTCAGTCGACATCGTTCTTAAATTAACGGCAAAAAACAAGCATTTGAATGGAAATCGCATCCCTAGTCAATAGTATATAATTAAAAAGTTTGTATGTACTAATAAAATAATCGGAGGCCATTTTTAGTTACATGACACGAGGCTGTCGCCAATTATAAAAAATTTAAAAAATTCTTCCTTTGATTTTATCAGCACATTCTAGACAAATAAATATTCAACGTTAAATATTTACATGTATGTATCTAAAAATTAGAAACTTTTAATAATATCTTTCTATATTTGCACAATATGTATTTGTTTATCCCCAGAAGGGACAGAGAGCGATGTGCTGTTATGTCAAGAATAACTTGACACAACACGTCACTTTTTGCATCTGCACGAACGGGAGGAAAAAACACCAACTTGAACACCATTCAAGTGAATGTAGTCGGATGCCAATTAAAAGTTTATTTTGAAAAAACATACCAACAAATAAAAAAATATAGATAAATATTGTTTAATTTATAAAAAGCAAGAAAACATGTAAGAGTGCTACATTCGGCTATGACGAATATTAAATACCCTTGACTGTTGTGCGATAAGAACAGAAAGTTTTTCAATGGCGTTCTTTGGAGTGATTAAGTTTAGCATATTGTTTCAAATTGTCGAAAGTGCCAATACAAGCTTCTGTCCGGCATATTGATTTTGTGCCTATAAACCATTTTATTTATGTTGGCGTTTAAATTAAATTTGGTACAATGCTTTTTTATTTTATATTGTAGTCTAAATGAACTCACTAAATTATATTGGCATCAGTCCATATTTATTTATTATAATTAAAATTACAATAAATCTTAAAGCTTAAGCACTTGCAACTAAGGCTATCGGCTTGTCAGTCAATATTCAAACTTTAGCTCCCATACAAATACTACTCCCGAAAATAGCTTGTCTTTCGTTTAAATATTGGTATTGACATACACATTGGCGCAATCACTTTTACGATAGCTACTACGTCATGAACAAATAATAGGTCCCCTATAAACGCCCCTACTAAAATTACTTAAAGGTAAACAAATCTCATATATTTTAATAGAGATATCTAAATAATATTCGGCATAAAGCACCCTTAAATGAATCTTAACCTCATAACATAATTTTGTTCTGGCGGTTCCAAAATTAGCCATGGGTCCCTTAAAAGGCACACTCTCGAAATACTTTCTCTATACTTTCTGACTTGTTTTTTTAACCAAAAAATTTCGCAAAACTTATGGGTCGATGACGGATGATGACTGAACTGAAGTTGAGTTGCCATCAGCAAAATCCGGCAACGCCGCTCATGTAAAAACATAAAATAAAAAAAAATGTTGTATATTTTAACATGAGCCGCGTGCCTAATTTCGCTGCCGGCAACTTAACTGTAGTTAGTTTGCTAACTGTAATCGACCCATTAATCGATTACCAGCATGACTTCAGTTGCATATGGGCGTTTCCATTTTGACGTTTGTGCCACAAAATGTAAAAAAATTAAATGAAGAAGTCAAATTTTTGCATAAAACCTTTTCTAGTAAACTTTGGACTTATATAGATTTATTTTTCAAGCTATCAAATTTAAAAATCTTTGCTCGTTTCAAGGTACATATGGGCATTTTCAGGAAAGTCTACTTTTTTTAAGGTAACGCCAGATTGCAAATAAGGTTGTATTATCGGACCTTGTTGTTCAATCGTTATCCCTTTTGTTGCTAAATGTAGAGCTAGTTGCGCTTTACACCAAAATATAAAAGAGTAAACTATAAATATACAATTTTTTGAGAAACACTTTAAAATACTTCTGGCATTCCGTTAAAAAAGTTGACTTTTCGCTGGAAATACCCATATACTATATCAATAAGGCTATCTTCTCCAACGTCTGTACACGCAGAGAAAAAACATGTTTAAATTAGGGAAGTAGTGATACGCATTTTTGTCGATACGACACCGATACTTAAAAAGAAATATCGGCGATACCGATACGAATGTTAAATTTGAATTCAGGGTAAAATTTACAAAATTCAAGTAGAATAATTATTTTATTATACAAAATTATAATGTAGAAGATAATTAACATTTAAAATTATTTGATTTAAAAAAAAACGAATGATAAAATAAATTTATAAATATATACATATTTATATATGAAATAAATTAGATTTCTGTTGAAAATACAAGATATTCTCAGCTTTTGCGGAAATCGCCAATCTGTTTGAACCAGACCTGCAGTACAAAATAGTTTCTCAGATGTGACAGAACTCATTTGAAAACTCAAGTATCGCCGATATATCGGTATCGGTATTCGTTACATCCCTAGTTTTAATATGGTCACCTCCAACAAAACTCTTTTTAAAGAAAATTTAAAACATATTACACTATGCGACAGTCCAAATCGGGAAGGGTTCTAACTACCGGGGAAAGTTATATCGGTAAAAAAGAAGTCAATGGAAAAAAATGACCGTACTTTAAATCGCGAATTAGTTAAACTGAGTATACGTTAAACCGGGATACCACTGTTCATATAAAAATTTATAGTGAAATCAGAAAAAAATCAACAATAATAAGAAATATTGTGCACATTTGACAAGTATTTTGAAGTTTTTTTAAAAAAGAACTACAAAAAAGACATGTCTTTTAAATCATCGTGAAAATTGGGTGTTTCACATAAAACTACAATAAGTTGGAGAACTTGCAATTTTGAAAAACTCAATACACTCACACTTTTTCACTAACATTCACACAATTTTTGTACTTTCAGTCAATCAGCTGTTTCTTTGATTTTTCGCTGATTATGGATATTGAAACGTAGGGTAAAGTTAGCTGTTGCGCAACTTAAAAAGCAAGCAAATGCAACTAGTGATTTATTTAAATTGAGGATGCTTTAGTTTTGTAAAGTTTAAAGTGGCAGCTGTGGAAGAGATTTACATAGATACCTGCCCTTGGGCCTACTCCATGGTCTATCTTAACCACTGAGTGACAAGCAATGCCTTTACCAACCGCAGCCGAGTATTAACGCAACCAACAGACACACGTGTAGCAATTTCAGTGCATAATCCGGCAAGAGATTTACTCGTACCTTGTTTAGGAGCAGAAGCTATCTAACCTCTGCTGGTTCTGAAACAGAACCTCTTAAGTAGCAACAGAACCTAGAGATAAACCTCCCTCAACCTGCACTATCCCACAAATGATGAAAATTCAGCTCCTTAGTAGGATTTTCATTAAATCGCTTCCCGCTACGTTGGTTAGTAAAGCACAACCATCACGTGATCCTCGAAAGTATCTTTTCTACGGAAAAGTAAAACTTCTGCAAAGACAATCTTCCAGAAAGAAAAAATATTACTTATCGTAATATAAGACAAAACAAAACGCAAATTGTGTCAAATGTAGAGTCAGTTACATATGGAATTGCCCATAACACTGTGCGACAAATGGTAGGGGTCCGTGATCGGGAAGGGTTCAAACTACCGGGGAAAGTTATATCGGTAAAAAAGAAGTTATACGTGTCCCGGCGTTTCGCTGGGTCACTTCTAGGAATCGAGATATAGATTTGAAAAATAGGGTAAAAAACATCAAAATTTTTATAAAAACCTAAATTTTAGGGCTGCCATACGTCCTATATTATATTATACCTTCGGTGAAGGGCATAAAAAGAGTAATTTTTGGGGATTCAGTATTTCGGTTATAGCTCAGCCATTTTTTAACCGATTTGACAGATTTATATACCGACGTGCTTAAGAAGAAATTTACCATTTACTTGAGTTATAAAGCTTGGACTCGGAGAGATCTATGGTTCCCGAAAGTGGGTATTTACAAAAATTTTAATTTTTGATATTTTGCTATTCAAGTCATATCCATAGGACGTATGGCAGCCCTAAAATTTAGGTTTTTATAAAAATGTTGATGTTTTTTACCCCATTTTTCAAATCGATATATCTCGATTCCTAGAAGTGACCCAGCGAAACGCCGGGACTAAAAAGGGTCTGAAATTGTGCTAAGAGAGCTCCAGGAAGAAGCAGATCAAGGCTCGATTAAAGCACTTCGAAAACAGATAATTATAAGGGATTACTTTAAATAACTTGAATATGTTTTATGATTTTTTTTTATTATTATTTGTTTTGTTCTCATTTAATTGAAAATGATATGAAGTATTTATTTTTTGTTTGTGTAAGGCCTATAGTACACGGAATGTAAAAAGCTACATGCGCATGAGGTTCTGACGTAATTTTGTCGTAATCACACAACACGAACTTGCTGTTGCGGCTTTGTAGTGTCGTCAAAATTACGTCAGCACCTCATGCGCATGTAGCTTTTTACATTCCGTGTACTTTAGGCTTTATGAATGGAAATAAACGAATTTACTTTGTTGTATTAAAATTATTATTGTTTTATTAATAAAAATGTATTAAAAAGAACTTCGGGGCTTAACGAGTTTTTCGATATGTATAACGAAAGGGCCTGACAACATATAATTCGTTAAACCGGGATATCACTGTATTGCATTTTTTAAAATTAAATTTTTTTATTTTTTCTATATTTCAATAACAAATTGTCTCTTTGAAATAAAAATTAAAATTAAGTGAAAAGAGAAATGTCAAAAGAGAAACACAGATATTACGATTCATGTCTTTTTTTCTACCCTGCTGCAGATTCTCTCCCCCGCTCGCTTTCAAACTAAAAAAGACATGTTTCAAAAATAGGGGAAAAAAGCATCATGAAAATTGGGTGTAAGTCATTCTTGTGTTCTAAATATTTAATTTCCCTAAAAAACTGTAGCCAACTGAAATTGTATTTGGTTTTGTTGGAAGAATAATGTGATTTCTTTTTTTTCTTTTATTTTACTTGCCAAAAAAATTTATATTTTATTTCAGGATTTTTCGGCAAAGCAAAATTGAATATCAACTCTGTCCATTATTAACCAACCCTAGAGAAGTGCTAAAAACACATTCAGAAACTGCAACACATGACGGTCTTTTAAACAACCAAACATTTTTTTCTGATATGCATTTGTTTTGAACAAAAAAAAAAAAAAAAAAAAAAAAAGGGTGGGGGGAACTTTTTGAATTCCGATCTTGTTTACAAATGTAAAACAAAAAATAATAATGTTGCAATTTTTAAAAAAGTTTTTTTTTCTCAATTTTCTTTTGTTATTTTGGCACACAACAACAACTAACTGCCTTCAAATACGCAATTGTTTATTTATTAACTGTTGTTGTAGTTGTTACTATTGTATGAGTTGAGTATTTATGGTTTAATAAAAGTTTTACCACAAAAAAGTTAGCAGAGAAAAACTATAATAAACAATACGTGTGTTTGTATGGATGCTTCTGTGTATGTGTGTATAACCCCAATAATACAAGAGTACTTTTGCTTCAAGTACTACTACTAACACTCACTCATATTTACCTACACACTTGCACAAGGGTGTGTGCATATGAGTGTTTACTTCATTGTGTATGTGTGTTTTCCTGTCTCAATGTCTGTTTATTTGCAGCATTTACAAATAGCTGGGGGCAAATAAATAGATACACAGCTGTAAAATCGTTCATATTCATTATTAATATTTACTTATGTATGTATGTAGGGAAATGTTCCAATGAGTACAGCTCATATAAATACGCCTCGGGCGGCCCATTGGACAGTGATGTTTCAATAAAAAAGGCCGGTTTTTGGTTCTGAGCAAAAAATGGTTGGAAAATGTAGTATTTAAGTATCACTGTGCTTTTTATGGTTAAACTAGTTGTCCAAAAGGAAGCCAGAATTATATTAAGGCGACATTTAAGCAAAAAGGGTCGATGTTGATTTTGAATTAAACACAAATTATTTAGGAAGTTATTGTTAATTCTTTTTTTATGATAATATTGATATGGTTCATTTATTTATGGAACAAAATATCGGGCAAATGGCCGCCGCGACTTCGGCGGCACACCTCCATCCGATGGTCCAAATTTTCGATGACACTGAGGCATAATTGAGGTTCTATGCCGTTAATGTGCCGAATTATCTCATCCTTTAGCTCTTGAATTGTTGCTGGCTTGTCGACGTACACCTTTTCTTTTAAATAACTCCACATGATCTTGGCGGCGAATTGACATCGCCACCACGTGAGATAACACGGCAATTGAATTGTTGCGCAAAACAACCATTGTTTCGTTAACTGTGTGGAAAGTTGCACCGTCCTGTTGAAACCACATATCGTTCACATCCACATCTTCAGATTCGGGCATTAAAAGTTCGGTATCATCTCACGATAGCGAACTCCATTCACAGTAACCGCTTGACCGGCCTCATTTTGGAAAAAATACGGCCCGATGATGCCGCCAGCCCATAAACCGCACCAAACAGCCACTCTTTGTGTGTGCTTTGGTTTTTGACAATCAATCTTGGATTATCATTCGCCCAAATGCGGCAATTCTGTTAATTGACTAATCCACTGAGGTGAACACGTGCCTCATCACTGAAGATGATTTTCTTCGATAACAAGCCTAAATAACTTTAGCGCGTTGCTCGATTGAGTATCTTCCCATAGTTCAAATTGAGTTAGTCTGAGATTACGAAATGTCCAATGAAATGCAGAAAAAAACTTGACGTTCAGGTGTGGTTTACATTAAACAGCGGCCCTTTAATGGTTAATGATGTTACATTAAAATGTTAAGCGTAATTGTATACTTTTTAATTAACCACAAAATGTTGAGCTCCAAATCTGGTTGGAAGAAAAATATTTTATTGTTGATAAACGACTCAACATTTATTTGCGGTAAGCATGTTATTGTCCTTATCAACCATAACATGATAATAAGAACTACAATATGTTTGTGCCTTCCTAAGGAAGGTATGACTAAACTACAATATGGTCGACCTATTTTAAGTGACCATAATATGTTTAGAAATTGCTATAAAAAGCATGAACTAATAAATATCGGGGGCTTATTCTGGCAGTCGTGATCGAATACTTTTTCAATTCGAAAGCAGTTTTATTTTTTATTCTTTAATACTCATAACACAACTGGGACGAATGACGAATTTTTAGCCGCGAATATTCATTGCCAAAAATAAAAAATATTTTTGTATATGAAAATGCACACAATCAGGGCGCCGACGAAAATTCGCCCGACGTTGCAAACTTTAAATAGATTTAATTCTAATTCGTACGCCGGCGAACGACGAACAAATCAGTACCGGGTAGCCATATTGTTTAAAAATGGTAAGTGTTTTAGTAAATAAAGTTACTTTTTTCTTTAGAAATTGTAAAATTTTAATTGAATATACATAATTTAAAATACAAATTGTAAAAACAATTGACAATAAAAAAGTATTTTAGTTAGTTGTTGTTAATGTTTTGTTTGTGAAGTATTTTTTGTTCATATGGTACCACTATTTCTTGTTTATACAACATATTTTATTTCCATTTTGTTTTTTCGTCGTTATTGTGTTTCATACGCCAAATTTATGCAGCGAATTTCTTCCGAATAATTCGTCGTGCTGGACGAAATTCGTCGTTCGTCCCAGTTGTGTTCCTAGCATAAGTCAATCGAAATTATTTTTTCAGTGTTGTGAAAACTCAAATAAATGCTTTACAATACTGAAAAAATAATTTCAATTCGTTCAGTATCAACTGAAATAAAATTGCCTACAAATCGAAAAAGTATTCCATCACGACTGTCAGAATTAGCACCCAGTTTTTTTTGCCTTCTGCTACATTTTAAATAAATTTCTCAAATTTTTGGTGTAATATACAGATGGAAAATTTAAAATAGCGTTTTACAGTATTATAATCTTTTAAAGTATTTTAATCCATACAATATTTTTTCTACAGATGAACGTCCACAATTCACATCCGTACGTTAAAATAGTCTTTTAAGAGGTCTATACAGTCGAAGCTTATTCTGACGTGGTAGGAGCTTTGATTTTAAAACAGGGGGAAAGGGGTAAAAAAAAATTTAATTTTTTTGAAGTTTTTTGCGATTTTGATCTTGAAGATGAAGTTTTTTTGATTTTATATGTTCACAATTCTTTATAGCAAGAGCTACCACTTTGTCTCAGAGGTTTAATCAAAATTCCGAACGGTTTGCAAGATATGAGCCTGAGAATTTGATCACTTTTTTGCAAAAATGACAGCGAGGCCCCAAATCTTTAAGGGCCCATAAAAAAAAGTGCATGACTTTGGGCAAAATTGGGAGACACGGGTCTTTTTTTTGGTCCTTTATGGTTATTTATTGTCCGCATATGGTTATTTTTTTTCGTGTTGCATTGTGTAATTAATTGGTGTACATTAATTTTTTCAAAAAATTTTTTGTTTGTTGCAATTAATTTTTTTAATCAAAACACAAAAATTTAAATGTTTGTGTTATGTTGTGTATTTTCTAGTTTATGCAATTAATTTTTTAATTGACTAAATTTGCGTGGCATGACTCGAAAATACAAATCCGTTTTTTGATATGATCAATTCTTTTGCAGGGGAAAAATAAGTAAAAAATTTAAGTGTCTGAACGAATTGTTTAATTCAAATCGATTTTCTATATATTTTATGTATTAATAGGGCATTAAAAACCGAACACCATCTAGGGCTAGCGAACCAAAATTGGGGGTTCTTTCGTTCTATAGGGAATTGAGGAAATTCCACACGAGAAAAAGTTTGCACTTGTTAATTTACCTGGCGCCTATATGAATATCCTTTCGAAATAAGGATTTTGAAACGTTAGCGCCCATTCCATAGGGGTTAGGGAACAATTCGCCTTACAATAAAATGGTGAAGGGTATATTAAATTTGGGACAGCCGAATTAAGCACTTCACTTGTTTTTTATCTTTTCGCTTAAATTCATTCACCAAATATTTGGCTCGGCTCTTTAGCTATGAATTCCTGAATTAAGCTTAAAAAATACATTCAAAGAACCGCTTTAGGCATTAAAAGTAATTAAAACCTTTGAAAATATTTAACTTGTATATTTCTTGTCCCATCTGTATTTCATCTGCTCAAGACATCTGAAGTAGTGGTAATTGAAAGCAAAAATATATGCACGTTTTTGTGTGTTGGTATAGCTAAAACCCAGCGGTAAATATTGAAAGGACCGCAAGTGGAAGGCCTTTTTTGAAGGCCTCTATACTAAAAGATTCACTTTGCATGATATCCTGCCTTCAGAAGAATGCCTTCTAGAAGGTATAAACTTCTCTTTAAAGGACCTTCTAAAATATTCAGTACACATTCGCTACTCCCTTCTTTCAAAAGAGAGAGAAAGGAAGTTGTTCATTTTTATTTCTAGTAGCCTTTCTTACTCCTTTCTTTGGGAAGGAATAAAAGTTAATATTAAAGGCAGTGTGAAAGATCTTGCTCCCAGTGACAACCTGTGTAAAAAATTAATAAGTATGGAATGCGGCAGGAAGGGCTAAATAAGGCCTTCTATTAGGCCTCTTTACTTATTTTCGTTACCGCTGGGAAATGCTTGTGTCAGTTACAAATACATAGTCAGTCAGTATGTTGCAAATAGCATCATGTAACTACCCTGCAAATAATAGGACCAGTCCAAACACGCGTGTAAAGAGTAGTCCACAAAGGACCAGGACTAGTCCATAAGTAACCCAAACGTATGGAAAAAACCTGGTCTATTTAACATTACGATGTCCTAGGAGAGGATCATATAACCCAACTTTGGACCAGTAAGGAGTAGTTTTAAAACTACTCCATGGTATATAACCCACCTTTGGACCACTAAGGAGTAGTTTTAAAACTACTCCATGGTATACTCAAGAGGATTAGTTTTGAAGTCGTTTAAAAACGAAAGCACGTCGTTTAAAAACGAAGACATGTCGTCTCACTACAAACACTTTTTAACAATGACATGGTCCATGCTTGCATTACATCGGACCAGTCCATGGAGTAGTCCATTTTATCAAAATGGGTCAGGTGGTCCAATTTTATTTGCTGGGTATTGTTCTTTTCTTTTCTATTAATACAAGTAAGAGTTCTATATTCGTCTTTGCCGAACATTGTACACCCTTAACCATAGTTTATTTGAATTTTTTTTCTGTCTTAACGATCGCAAAGGCGAAAGAAGAGAGATCTTCAAAAGTTGGATTTAAAAGCTGACATTCCACCTTGAGGGGAAGTTTGTCTGCTTGCGGAACGCCCTGGGAGATCTTGCTGTTAAACTGATGCGGCTTGGTTTACAGCAGCAGAGGTAAGATAGATCCAGCTCCAAAGAAAGGTGCGAGTGTTTAATTCAGTCGACTCACGCATGGGCGCCGTAGTTGGCGAACATTCTCGCTTAGTGCCAAGCGCACCATGGGGTTAGGCCATCATGTCACGTTAGACCCATTTGACTTATTAACACGGACAGATGGACATATTTTTATCAATGCTCCTGCTCATAAGAATCCAAAAATTGTAAATAAATCCTTTTTGTGGTCTAAAATCATTTTTGTAGAATTAACAGACGGAATGACAAACTTTTATGTTCATGTAGTGAAGGGTATACAAAAAAAAAAAAAAAATCATAACTGTGAGTACTTAAATGTACGAGTGCGACTAGAACTTGCAACAATGGCAACATTATGTTTCCATTTGAATATTGAAACTCGTACATTTGTTTGAAGCATTTACACTTTTTTGTTCAATGCTTCATGGAGAAAAAAGTTATTTCTTTCTTTCGATTGTTAATTTACATACATCTATTCAAGTGCATTCATGAGAAGAATAGTGTTTTTTTGTTGTAAAAGGTCAGGGTAACTGAAATTTTTATAAAAAAAAACTTTGTTTTATTTATCCATTCATTGATATTAAACTTATTTGTGCCAAATAACATGATACAATTTTACTTCTCAACTAGTTGATATACAGTAGACCTCAAATTACATACGTAATTTTTGAATACATTGTAATACAGTATTTATCGCTTATATGCATTTCATAGCTTGTACGTTTTTAGGTTCTTTTAAATGAGAAATCTTTATTTATAAAATAAAAAGAAGTTTACTCATTATTCTCACCACTAACCACGAAAACGGGTCGACCGATTTAAACCAAAATTAAAGGGTACTGTGGGGATAGTCTCTTGATGATTTGTGTGAAGTTTGCAGTGTTTCCGGAGATATGGCATTTAGATTTTCCTAATATTTTTCCCATACAAATATCAACAAAATGCCTTTCATTTTCCATATTATGATTTTTTATTGTCACGTGAAAAGTGACCAAACCATATATCGTAATGTTTTATGTGTACAATGACATTCGGAATAAGTCGTAAAGTATACTTTATATCGCTAGAGGGGGTAAAATAGGGCAAAACGGGTAAACTTAACTAACTAATCAACCAATTTTTCTAAAATTTGGCAGGCCAAATATTGCAACGACTGTAAGCAATAATTTTTTTTATTAGGGCGTGAAATATGGCAAGAGGGGTAATATCTCCTCCTTCTTTTTTCTTCTTAACTGATCAATTGTTTTTTTTTTAAATTTGGCATGCAGATACTGTAACATCTAAAAGAACTTTTAGATATAAATTTAGGGCGTAAAATATTGCAAAAGTTGTGAAAGCTTCCTCTTCCCATGTCTTCTTAATTAAATATCCGACGATAGTTGCAAGAACTCCGATAATTGCCACAGATTTCCCAATATAATTCAAAAACGTTTCATTTCCTATTACTGAGATTAGCATTTGCAATGACAATAAATAATAAATAAGTCGCAAGTCCAAACGATGTCTGTTTGCGACTTAAATTACGTGGATTGTTCTCGCCTCGGAAGGCCATCGAGCTTATTTGTGTTGGCTTAAGACGGACTGACAGAAATTATTGTACACACAATTGCTCTTCGTAATGAAAATGGATTATTTTTGTTTGATTTTCATAATTCAGGATAAAAAATACATCACATCACGTTTTTATGTTTAACTTTTAAATATGTACGAACAGAAATAAATAACTATTGTTTTTTTTCATCGCCGATCATGGTATGAAGCGCTTATTTCCTCTTTCTTTCACTAGAAATAAGTTATTTGGCAAAACAACGTTTGCCGGGGAACTAGTTCATTTATAAAAACTAGCTTAAACGCTTTATTTTAAAAGCGTTATTAATATATTTATTAATATACGAGTTTCTACGAAAACTGTACCAGACACCTGTCCGATTATTTTTCGAACGAACAACGATAAGTATAACATTTATTTCGCATCTCTTTTAGTTTTGGAGATATAAAGTTACCGAATTTTCCCATTTTTACCTTTTTTACCCCCTAAACATTCGAATTTCGAAAAATCCCTTCTTAGTGGATAGATTTGGGGAGTGACCAATCGCTAGTCCAAATTTCAAGTTTCTAGGGTCAGCGGTTTGGGCAGGGCGATGATAAGTGAGTCAGTCAGTCAGTCACTCACGCAACTCTTTTATATATATAGAGGCCTTGTTCTGACAAACTTTAACTCAAATCACGTGATTTCAAATCACATGTGCCTACTAAAATAACACGTGTGATATTTTAGTGTCCCGTTTTTGTGTATTTTGGTGTTATCTGCATTTGCCAACAGCACTCCTAGAAACTCAAAAACGTTATCACTTTCAGAACACCACAAAATCACACTTGTGATTTCAAAAGCACGTGATTTGAAATCACGTGATTTTCAGAACAGGCCCGATAAATTAATATTCTTGTTATAAATTTAAAATTCTGCGCAAATTATTGAATTCCTTTTATACGTTAAAAAAAAACACACTTTACTTGAGTCAAGTTTGAAACGCTGCTTATCAGATAATTTGTTTAAATGCAATTAATTTAATTTTTATTATATTGCTTTGTTTAAATTCGAGATATGCAAATAAGCGAATAACAACTTCGGCTAAAGCAAACCAAAATTGCTTGAGTTTTGAGGCATAAAACCGTTAATGCTAACAACCGGTGTGCATATAAGCGATAAATACTGTATTATTTAATATAAGTGAAATATACTTGTACAAAATATGTATGTAAACTTTGTTGAATTAATAACACAGCACAACAAAAGGGCGCTTTTTTAAACTTTCTGAAATAAAAATAGCTGATTCTTATGTTTTTTTCATATGCTGATTACGATATCGTCACTACAAGCTCAAGTTTTAAAAATATAGTGACATTTATTATTTGCATAATCTACACCATTTTCTGTATTATTCGGTCACTATTTTTGTTTATTTTTTTTTTTTTGTATAAAAAACTTTCTTTGATTCTAAACCGGTTTAAACGGGTCAAAATATGTAAAGTATTTATGCACTGGTATCTCCGAATATGCACAGATACAGAAAGAAGTTTTCCCATGCACTAAGAAATTTGTTTTTAATATTGTTGGGCAAATTACGGCAGTCATTTTTCTTACTTCATCTTTACAACATTAACAACAAAAACAAATAGGCATGTACTGGTAAATATTATTGTTTCATCTTTGCATTTAAGCCATACATACATATTTACTCTTATCTCCGCTTATTTACAAACAGGCAGTCAGTCAGTCAGTCGGGCAGTCACCAGTAGAACAATACAAAATATTCATAATAAAATTTTACAAAATTAAGCTGGCCTAATATGGGCTGTTCTAAAAAAATCCAATTTTTTCATTCTAAAACTCGATTATCGATTACTTTTTAATTACAGTACTTTTCGCTTAAAGTCCATTCCGCTTGAAGGCCAAAAACGGATTTAAGCCAAAACTGTCACATGCAGATTTTTTCGAATTATGGACACACAAATTATTTGTTCTGAGATGCACTTCGCTTGTAGTCCTTGTTCGTTTAATAGCCACATTTTCTAAGCATGCGATTATAATTCTTAATGCAAAAATGTTCGCTTATAGTCCACTCTGTTCTTTATATTTTTTTAATCAACTGGCAACATGTTTTTATTTACCTTTCTGGCAACTATTATAAATGCCACATTTCGCTATTTATATTTCACAACATGGTGTCTTCATCTGAAATTTTTTTATTATAATAAACGTCAAACTTCATATACAGTACAACAAAAAATTATCCATTAAAAAAATCGGTTATTGTCCAAATTCGCTTATAGTCCACAAAAGTTGTGCAACTATAAAAGTGGGCCATAAGCGAAAAGACCTGGATATCCATCACAAACACGAAGATTGTAGATTTGAACTGACGACAAATAAAAATAAATTATAACTTAAAAGCAATTTAGATTACAAAGAAATCTAGTAGATTTGATTTTAAATCTTCCCCAAAATCTATTGTGTTTTCACTTTTTGGACCAAAGCGAGCTTTTGTTTGTATTACAAAAACAGCTGACTGAAAGTTTATGTGCAACCAGTGCTGCCACAACCAATTCAATTTTTACAACCAAAATTTTTGAAAATGTTATCAAATGAAAAAACATATAACCAAATTTAAAATGCCTTTTATTAATTGCGAAAATCATTAAAATTTATTTTAAGTTGCATTGCAATTCAAAGGTAATTTGTAAAATAATAATTATAAATCAAAAAAACCAAACATGAAATGTAACTCATTAACATATTAAAAAAATTACGAGAAACTTAATTAAAAGTTTTTATTTATTTGAGACTTTTTGCGTAAAAAAAAAATCGTAAAATTTCCATACAAAATTCAGTATATTGAAAGTTAACAAAAATGGAAAATTGTTTTCCGCTTTTTAGCTGTTATTGGCAGGACTGTCAAATGTGCCGATATCTTAATTTCGATGAAAATTTTCGTTTGGCGATATGGCGAAATTGAAAACGATTGGCGATATGCGAAATGCATTTTATGTAAATATTTTCCAATTACCATATACATATGTATGTATCTAAAATATTATAAAAACTTAATTCTCCTGTTTGTAAATTTTATTTAAAATTTATAATTCTTATTATAAATAACTGTTTCAAAATGGTTCTTTTTGATATATTTTGTGAATTATTAAAAAATTTGTTTTGTAACGTATGTATGTACATTCAATGGGGAAAGAGTATATGACTGACAGTTCAAAGTTTTTTTTTTACCAAACAATTATTTTAAAAAATATTAAAAAATATACATACCGACAAGTTAAAAACAGTAAAATTTCAAATTTCTTAAAACTTACAGCCATTTCTTAAAGAAAATTCCATAAATTTTAAAATTATATTGATATACAAATAAAAATATACATCTGAAAATAACCTAAATTCAGAACATTAAACTTATTTTCAAGTTTTTAGAAACACTAAAACGAATTTTCTGAAATCGATTTCCCATGATTTTATGCCCTTCCTACCTTAAGTCTTTAAGTCTTTAAAATCAAGAAAAACTACGCTCATTTAAAAACAATAATTAAAAATTTCGATTGATTAAAACTTTATTTGTTTTCGATTTCAGAACATGGCGTTTTGATATACAAATCACAAATGGCAATATTTTCTTAGCAAAAATCTTAAAAAAATATTTGGTTGCTGTTTTGAAAGGGATTTTTTGTTTTCGATAAATTATAAAAAACTTCCGTTCCTTGGTAACAAATAACGAAAAAATCGTAGTACACATTACAAATTATTTGAGCTCGTAAATAATTGTATCAAGAAAAACATATTTTAGAAAAAAGTAACCAAAATGAAAAAAATATTCACATGTCCACATTGAAAAAAAATATAACCAATTTTGGTTAGAAATAACCAAAAACGGCAGCCCTGTGTGCAACACATGCTTGCATACATATAAAAACACAGGCATTTAATATTCGCATAACCTTTTCTTTATAGCCAACTACATTCAAAATTTTTTGTCTCTTCCATTTTTTTCTTAAAATTTTTAAAAACTGCAGTTAAAGAAGAAAAAATTGCCATTTCTTTATTTGACATTGGCCAAAAAATAACTGTTGCTTTTACTTCTGATTCATTTAATGTTAGCAGTGGTTGTCAAGCCAACTCAAAAAGCGAAAAGTTGTTCGTTTTTTGGTTGACAGTTTTAGATTTCGACTGCAGCTTTTTAAACCGTGGTATTAACAGTCCCTATTATTGTTTTTGTTGTGTTATACCCCCACCTCCACTAGTGCTTCAGAAGAGTATACTACGTTTGTCATTCCGTGTGAAAACGCCAAAACAAATTTCACTACTATATTGAAATTTGTTCTAATTTAGATTTCTTAATACCAGAAAACACTCGACAGAATTTTGTGATGGTTGGTCCTTAATTCACCATGGATCAAAAATAAATTCCCCTCTCGTCGATATTTGTTCAAATTAACTTTTATACCACTAGAAATGAATATGAGAATTTGTAGGTCTAACCCGCGACGAATTTATATTCTGATATCCGTTTTTATAAAGATTAATTAATAATTTATTTCTCTTAACTAATACTAATATCGAGGCATTACCTAAAAAAAATCTTAAGCTATAAAACCAAAATTTTATAGTTAGAAGGTTGTTTTTATTTCACAAAAATTTTGTATGAAGTTTGTCGCTTAATATGATTTTTTTTTTTTGCTATAAAATCGTAACGACGGCACCTTATGTGACCATGACATTTTAGGAGATGATGCAAGTGTTGCAAACAAAGTAATTTATTAAAAAAAAAAAAACGATAATTGGAAATGATGTCGCTTAAGCTATTACCCAGCGGTAAATTGTAAAAGGACTGAAAGTGGAAGGCCTATTTGAATGCCTCTGCACTCCTTTCTAAAAGATTCGCTTCGTATGATATCCTGCCTTCAGAAATATGCCTTCTAGAAGGTATAAATTTCTTTTAGAAAGACCTTCCAAAATATTCATTACACATTCGCTACTCCCTTCTTTAAGAAGGGAGAAAGGAAGTTGTTCAACTTTATTTTTTTTTTTGTTTTTAGTGACATTCTGTACTTCCTTAGGGAAGGGAAAGAAGTTGTTCAATTTTTATCTTTTTTATTTTTTGGTCAATAACATTTTAAAAACAATTTTATACATTTCTTTTTGCACGTGATCTTGTTCTTATAACGGTTTCTTATTTTTGTTCCGTCGTCCCTAAACGCGTCGTTTGTCTTATGTAGACGTATACGTTGCGGATCAGCTGTTTCGTTTTCCCTACTGAGTTTTTGTAAAATAAGTAATAATAACTCCTACGTAAACATGACGTTGCATTGCGGAAGAAAAGAATTTTATCTGACAATAAAAAATTTAATAGTTTATAAAACATACAGTATTAAGTATATAAAATAAAGAGCTGAAGCTTGGAATTCTTTAAAAAAGTTTTAAACAAATAAAAAACTGCTGAAAAAAGGCTTTTATAACGCGCGTTGTGTAACTTGCTATTTTTCATGCACTAAAGTTTTTAAACGCCTTTATGGAAACTACTCTTGATTAAGAGAATTTTTATCCGCCATTGGCAGGTCGTAAACTTAAGATTTGATTAATTTTTTTTATTTCATATACTTTATATATGAAGATTGTGATTACTCATATTTTTGAGCAAAAATCGTTTTTCGTTAAGAAAATCGTTTGATCGAAAACAAAAGTTTATTTTGTGATCACACAAAATAAGCGTATAATAATCGCCAAAAATTGTATTTTTGTATAGAAAATACAAAAATAATTAAAATGGCTTTTAACTCCTTAAAAAAGAGTTTGATCGAAAATAAAAGATTGTCTTGTGATCAAACATTTTTTTTGGGTAAAGTTGTTTTTTGATAAAAAAAACATTTGCTTGTAACTTCCAAACGGAAAAATTTGTTTTTTTCACCACTCATATTTTTAATCAACAATCAATTTTTAATAGAAACCTTTAAAACGCTGGTTATTCCGTTAATAAGTTTTTAAATTAAAAAAATCGCTCATTTTGTGATCAATAGTATTTTTTTTTTAAATCAATTGTTTTAGAAATGTTAAACGTTTGCAATTATTTTCCCTATGTATAGCTTATTTTTTAGAATAAGATCACGCATTAAAATAAATATAAAATCTTTTTCTAAAAATGTTGGAAAAAAAATCTACTTGACAAATTATAAATGTTTTATATAAAGGAATCTTGGAATTTTTTATTATAATTTTGAAAATAATTTTTCTGTGAACTTTTAAAAAATTTATTTAAAACATAAATTTAATCCAACTAGGACATTTTCAATGGAAAATGGAGAAGAAAAATATGAATTAAAAGATGTGGTAGCTTTTCCAATCGGAAGCTCTTTCCTTTTAATTCCTATTTTATTTTAAAAAACCTTTTCTTATACATATGTATGTAGGTATTCGATATGTACTTTAATAGAAGCCATTTTTTCAGTACACCTTTGTAATGCCTTTTATCAGTCCTTTATTAACAGGCGTTCTTAAAGACATGCATCAGAAGGGCTAACAAAAGAGCTTCTTTTGAAAGCCTTTTATAATTACTTTAAGAAGAAGGGAGTGTGGAAGGCCTTGCTCCAAATGACAACCTGTATAAAAAATATATGAGTATGGAATGCGAAGTGGAGAGCTTGTGTCTGCTAAATAAGGCCTTCTATTAGGCCTATTTACTCATTCTTTTTACCGCTGGGTAATTGCCTGGTAGTGTATAAAGTCATTCCTAAAAAATTAAAGGAATAGGACTATTACAAAAAAGCTTAATAAAATACATAACTGAAATTTAGCTCATAGAATAAATTCGAGAAAATAAAAAATGTTGAATATAATAAAGTAACCTATGAAAGGAAATAATTCCCAGTTTCTATTTGTTAAATACCTTATGTTAAAATAGAACATAACAGTAAACGTTAAACATTTTTAACAATTAAAATTATGTTAAAATTGAATGGAAAATCGCACTACTGATGTGTGAAAATAAAGTTTTGATAAAAACGAATTTCATCTTATTCTACACGCTTTTAGGTACACGAATCCACTCTTAAGTCCAAATCCGTTTTATGACACAGTAGGTCCCTTTTCTCGGAGAAGGTTACGTATACTTATATGAAGATATCTTAATAATATTTGGCACAAGAAGTTTTATATGAATCTTTACCACATAAGATAATTCTGCTCTTGCGGGTCCATGATCGACCAAAGGGAACACTCTCTAAACGCTTTAAAGTACGATATCAAATGGTCGGGCTGGACCGACTATACTTTCTAGCTTGAATTGTATTTAAATAAAATTTAAAACTGATATATTTTTGCAATATCTTCTTCAATATTTGTTTTTCAATAACACTATATCCAAAAAGTAAATTTTTAGCCTTTAAAACCGGGGGGTTACCCTCTATGGCGATGCGAATGCAATTTCAATACGAAAGCTAAATGCCAATTTAGAACTCGCTATCGGTTTCGTAAAATTTTTTGACAATTATAATTTTTCAGGTGGCGTTGAAAACACTGCCGTGCTACTTTTTTTTTTCTTAATTAGAGAGAGGAATATCAAAAGTTATTTGTGTTTTTGACATATCGGCCAAAGAAAGCAACAAAAAAATACATTGTTGTGTTTTGGTGTTGTTACATGTTGTAGTATCGACACCACCGTTTACATGAATTCGCCTTGGAAGCGCAGTTTGACAACAATGAAATGTCAAAATATGTAAAATAATATAAGTTAACCAAAATCATATTAAAGCCGCGTCAGCAAAATTCATAATATTTTTTAAATTTTATTATGGAAATTGCCCATATACAAGATGTATTTACACACATGAAAGTAAATGTAAAACAAATGTATTGAAAACATACCCAGCAGTTCTAAAAATTGCGGATGGAATATAAGAATGTACATATGTATACATGTTTCTTTTTTAAAGCAAATTGATATACAGCCATACATATGTGGAAGTTAATTAATCTTTCGTTGCATTACTAAGGAAGGTGAGTGACGAAAGTCTGTTCAGAAAGTAGTATTAAGCCGGCCACTCACGTACAGTTTTAACTAAACAATTATAACTGACAGACCTAACTGTTAACTGAGATGTACACACACGTGCAGTTCAATAATTCAGTTTTTAACATGGTTTCGAACGAAATAGATGGTTTTGCCGTCCTCGGTGTACTTGGTTCTGTATACGCGACATGATACGCACTCTCGCTCGACACCAACTGAGAACGGTGCAGTTAAACCCCCACACAAGTTCACTTCAGTTGAAACTGTCAGTTAAAAATATAAAAATGTTATATTTCATAGTTAAACTGAACCGTTGAGTTGAATTGTCAGTTATGAAACTGACAGTTAAAACTGTACGTGAGTGTCCGGCTTTAAAGTTATTATTGAGTCCAAATTGCTAAACTATCAGTTTTGTTTTCATTGGACGAACGCGAATTTATTCCCGGTAATGCATTGAAATTAGTAAGAGCTGAAAGAAGCCGTAAGCTAAGATCCCACTATCAGCGCAATGTACCAATTTTTGTCGTATTTCATGTGTCGATAGTGTAAACGACCAACATTTTTTAATATGCGATAATCTGTGACGAATTTGTGCTGGCTTTGGACAATCGCACTTAACATTGATGCGCTGATATTGTAAACACTCTTTTGCACAATATGGAACAATCAAATTGTTTAGTATGTACCGATTTTTAACGGCCACTTGTGAGCCGATCACAGTCGCCAATCAGCGCCGATACAAGGTATGGCAAAACGAAATTTTTAAATTGCACCAAATGGGTACTAAAATTTTACTGTTTTTAAGCTTTATTGTATTACATTTGTATTACATTTGATTTATCTATTATCTATGTATTAAAACGTTAAATAGTACATTTGTACTGTTAAATGAAAGAAAACAACTCGCTTTAACCAAAACATTGCAGTTTTATCGATGTTGCCATCCCTGGTTTATAAACATCTGTTTACAAAACAATTATTACAAAAAAAAAGGACAAGTGCAGTAAGTTTGAATAGAATTAACAGCATTTTTTATTATACATAAGTATATTAATATATTATTTAAAATTGTTAGGAAACATAATGGAATATTCAGACGGAGAATTTTGTCAGCCAACAAGCAAATAAAAAAAGATATGATTTTATTTGCCCAAATATGTAGCACGATGGTGTAACCACATTGTACCGATTATTGTCTTAATTGAGTTTTGGCCGATATGAACCGAAAAAAATTCTCACAATGTGCGGCGATAATGGGACCGCCTAAGAATAATTTGTGCAATGTTTTTAAATGTGCGTCGATATACAGATTGTGCTATTTGAGCCGAAAGTGGAATCTTAGCTGTAGCTATTGGTATTCGTGAATTTATTAAACCTTAACTAGTTACTCCGTCTGCTGGTTATGTTTGTGATAATTATAAGTATTTTGTGTTTAAAGTAAAATAGTCATCATCATCTTGAAAATTATCATGATATACTTAGAATGACAGTTGTTTATACATACTTATGTAAATGCTTGTATGTATGCAAATCTGATGCAGATGTAAGTTTGCAACAACTTCAGGCACTGCAGTAAAATGCACAAATAGTGCATGCAACAAAAAGAACAGCAAGAGAAGCGGTAACAGCAACAACAACAATAGGAAGAATTGCATGAAATAAGGCAAGCGAACATTATGAACATTTTATAAACATGAATTAACGGCTGAAAATGAAACAAAAGACTGCCGAAGAGTAGGAAAACGGGTGAAAAAGGAATAATTAATTTATGGTGATGATATGCATGTGCCATGTTCATGAATGTATGCATATTTTTTGTTGGTATTGTAATACAAAATTAAAAAATACCGAAATCGACGAAATTTAAGCATTTTTTCTAAAAAAGATAACAAATTAGTCAAAATGTTTATTGGTTACAAACCCAAAGTGTTTTTAAAAAAATAAAATTTTCCTTTGAGTCGAAAATCTTATAGGTATATCAATCAAATTAAGTCCCTAATTTTGTAAAACACAACGCAACGACAAAGAATTACATTGAAAGCAAAAACAAATTCATAAATATTTTTTAATTTTTTTGTTGCCTCTACCAGAATTCACATTGGTTCTTAAGATTTAATACGCCTCATTGCTTGTGGCGTTGAAAATTTTAAAACGGTAAATAAATTTCTGCACAAAGCAACAACAAAATTACAAAATATTTTTGAATTTGTTTTTGCTTTCAATAGAATACTTTGGCGTGCGTTGTGTTTTACATAATTAGGGCCTAAGATTTCTAAGAATCATAAATCTCAAAAAAATACTATCACAACTTTTTGTTAAAGACGGAATCCATTTCAATTTTCCATCCCTAATTTTTTCTTGTGCTTCTATAAAAATACAACTCTGATCAAATAAAAAATCTTATTGTTTACTTGGTGGCCACACGATCAAGTTTTGCCTTTCAATTCCTTTCAATTAGCAATACACTCTCATTTGTTTACTAACACACTCACACTTTTTAAATTGACCACGAGATTGCTTTTAATTTCACCTTTCCATTTGTTTGGAAATTTTGCTTTCAATTTAACAGCTGCTTACATGTTTGTCTTTATAAATTGTTTTTTGATGACATCATGAAAGTAAATTGCTTACAAATTGAGTGCAGCCTACGTCCCAGCTTTCAATTTTTGTAAATTTTGACAAGCAGTATACGCAAAAGACTATCAAGAACAACTTGATCGTGTGGCCGAAGGGTTAGAAAACGTTAAGAGAATGAGTACCGAACGACTGCCCATTTTTCTTTACGTACTTTTTGATATTTAATAAAAAATTGTTTTCACACTTTTGATTTTTTTCAAGTTTTTGACATGTCGTATTATAGTGTAAAAGAGTCTTAAAGAATACGTTGTTGGAGTGATGTATAAGATTCAAGACTAAAGGCCTCAAAGGTAAATGTTGCGGACAAGTAAACATTGCGGTCGACTTCAATCTATGGTTATTTCCAGCGATACGATTTCCATGCAAATGCGTGTTTTTTGTCGATATTCTATGATCGATGTTGTTCATATTTTAACATTTTTGAGTGATATATTTTTTTAATTTACATATTATATGAAATTTCTTCAAAAAATATCCAAGTAAACAAAGAAAATCTTCCAAAATAAATTTTTCAAATCAATAAAAATATTTTTTTTGGAGCTCTCCTTAAAATACAAGATTTTAAAGATTTCGACAAAAGATCCTTCTATTTTTAACCAATGCAGCAGCTTGCATGACTAAGGCTACCAATGGGCTTGAAATATTTTATCCATAACTGTTACAGCTACTTGTAATTTAATAAATCAAAGCTTTTGTTATTTGTGCCTTTTGGAAAAAAATCAATCCATCCGTACTTAAATCAAGCCGAAGGGATGTCAATAGTACGGTAAGTACGGATTTTCTTAAATCAAGTACGGAACGCTTGATTAAAGTACGGATTATTCAAGTGCCAAACACTTTTCTGTAGCCACATTTAATCCCAGCTCGGTACTTAAAATAATCCGAAAACAGGATTGGCTTAGCAACCGGTAGGCATACTGGAAGTGAGCTAGTCCATCAGCGCCGGTATTGCGGGTTCGATACCGGCCAGAGACTCCTGCAGACAAGGGAATTTAGACAAAAATAAAATGTATCTCAATCTGTGCTTGATTCAAGAATTTCTAAGACGGTTTAATCTCGATTCATGCTTGAAATAATCCGAAAGTGAGATTAGATTGATTCTTACCTAAACACTAATCCCAAAGAACCAGAACGAATATTATTATTTTACTTCCCGTTACACATGTTTATTTCACTGTTGTATTTCGCCCTTTGTTTACAGAATAATTCTTAATTATAAGATACCAGAAGCATGCCCAATATGGTTTCCGTAATCATTCTACTTTAAAAATGTATTAATATGTGTTTAACTAAATAATTTGAACAAATAGAATATGGGAATTATTGCTTCTTATTTTCCTTTTACAACAAACTTATACAATCACACGCGTATGCACGAATATTGATTTCCTTAAGTTATGCCATTTTGAATTGTTAAAAGGTTTTGAGTACGACTCGTACTAAAGTAAGAAGAAAAACCCTTAAATTTAGTACGAGTTTTTTCTTTCTATGAACAAATTAAAAAAAAAAAAAAACGTCGTGTTCATCGATGGAATATCCGCTTTAGTAATAAACATAAGCAAATATTAAATTTGATAAGTTAAAACGGAAAGCAAAGCAGCGTTACGTTTAAGTAAGAGTACCTTTTCACACATACTGCCTGTTTAACGATTTCGAACGTTAACGTTCGACCTCAAACCCTGCACAAATATTTCATGTATGAACAGAAAGTGGGCGCCAAATCAAATTTTTTGGGGAACTAAATCTATGAGATTTAACGATTGCGATAATATTTTTCTTGCTATAAATTCGTAACGGTACCTTATGTGACCATGAGGTTTTAGGAGATGATGCAAGTGTTGCCAATTAACTCATTTATTACAACAAAAAAAAAACGAAAATTGAAAACGATGTCTCTTATGTTATTTTCGTGGTTACGGCTCGATATAAAAAATGTTGTTTCCGACACATTACATATAAATTGTAATACAGTTTACAATATTCTCTCTATTTGAGACCCTTAAGCAGCTCATCTTCCCTTATTTAAACACTGCAGACTGTAAAGTTACTAAAAAAAATGTATATTTTACTGATGACAGGCACATTAATGAACTTAACTGTATAAATGCCAGTGGTTTGTCAAATTAATTAAATATGCATTTTTTTTTGTTACAAATAAAACTGTGCAACAAAACAAAAACAGCCTCAACACTTGCAACGCGAAATGAAAGTAGACTACTAGTAGAGCAAATCTGCCAAAGAGTTTTGAAAAGTTAGCTCGGGCTCCCAAAATATGGGCCCCTAAAGTTTTTAAATTTTTTGAAAAGGCGTTTGTACCCCTGAGCTAAAAAAAATTATTTGAGATTATGAGAACGGCTGGGCCGATTTCTGTAATATTTTTTTTCAGTTGTTTGTATTTTCGAGAAGAAGGCTTTTACGAAAAAATTTTTTGGAAAATCCCTCCGGAAATGTCGGAAATTGGAAAAATCGAAAATCGAGTTTTTGTATGAAATTTTGTGTAAAATTATTCCTTAATGGCTTTCCAAATGAAAAATAGAAAGTTCTCAGCCAAAATCCGATAGATGGCGTTATACGTTGACTAAGACTTTGCGCAATCTGACAGGTGTCGTTATGGCATTGCAATTTTCTACAGTGAATGTGCTATTTTTCTTGCATTTGCGATGACAATCAATAAATCGCAAGGCCAATCATTAGAAGTCTGTGCGATTTATCTCGAATTTCCCTGTTTTTCGCACGATCAGCTGTGCGTTGCATGTTCGCGTGTTGGGAAACCGTTTTCGTTATTTGTTTAGCGCCGGAAAACATATCGAAAAACATTGTTCATCAAATCGCTCTCTACTGATTCCATTCAAAAAAAACACATTGAAAATTTAAATATTTGTGTTGTATTATTTCTCTAAAGTTTGTCTGAAGGCTTTAAATTGGGGCGAGGCGAAGTTCGCCGGGTCCGCAAGTTTAGTATCTTTTATTGACTTACACCAAACGCCTTTTCAAAAAATTCAAAAACTTTAAGGGTCCATATTTCGGGAGCCCGAGCTAACTTTTCAAAACCCTTTGGCAGATTTGCTCTACTGGTAGTCTACTTTACTTTCATTTCGCGTTGCAAGTGTTGAGGCTGGTGGTGATGACCCGAATTTTGTTGCACAGTGTAGTCAAGACCGGCTCATGTTTTAGTGGCATGATTGCTACTTTATTGGCGAGAGGGACGAGGGGAAAGAAACGAGTACACAGATGCATGTACTGTCCGTACGCTTTGCTTTTTCATTAGTTGTTTAATTTTGTTTTTGTTTTCAATATCAAAAAAGCACCCATGCATACGCATGACTATACGTAAATATATATAAAAAACATGTCGTCAACATGACATGAATCATTTGAACGCCAGTTAATGTTTAAAGAAGAAAAAGGAAGAATCATGTCAATAAAACATGAGCCGTATAAACGCAGATTTTCAAATACGTCATGTGCTTGACAAATATAAAACTTGTGACATAAAAGTCTTTTAAATTGTACCATGATCACATGATTTTAGTGACAATTTCGAAATATAATTTGTTGAAACCAAAAGAATCATGTAAGCCAAATTTCATTGAACTATGTATCTTTAAAATGAAAATCTGTAGCTTTATCGCAAACTTTATATGGCCCTTCACCACCCCACCTATGGTTGTGTAGTGTATAATTTCTTATAAGATCCATCCTTTAACATCTACCCCACTGTTTTAAGTTTATCAGTAGATACTTTGTGGGTTTCAAAAAGTAGACAGACAAGTAATTGTTATTTGATTTTCAGCTGTTGGTCGGATGCCATTTGGAAATGTGCATTTTGGCAAACAGGTTTTGTTTTTGCATCACTTTTATTTTGTTTCTTAAGCTACGGTCACACTTGTCAAGTATTTCACGAAAAAAACGGGACCAACATACAAACTAAATAATCCTTTTCCCTAACTCCAATATTTATTTTGAATATTATACCCCAAATAAAACAAAAACACAGTACATATTTAGCAATGTCTAGTAGTATAATTAGTTTATTTTGTAAAATTAAGACCATTTTAAATCTCACCAATTTGGTCAAATATTTGATAAGTGTGAGCGTAGCTTTACTCTTCTCTTAATGTTTTGTTTATCTTTTTTTTCATCATTACTTTTTCTGTTTATTTACTTGGCCCAAACAAAACACACTCGAACAAACTAAAAGAGCCAAATATGAGTTGGTACCATGAATACAAATGAATCTACAAGTTATGAATTGTGCTGGTTCACTCGTTCACAAGTCAAAATGAATGCGAAAGTGAAAGTGCATTATGGGGGTATGGAATGCAAGATACTACAAAAAGATACACAGATACCCACACATGCACTTAGATAATTACTCATACACCAAATGTGTAGACATAATGGATGTGTAAGATATACAAAACAACAACAACAACAGCTACATACTCTTATAATAACCACATAATAGCAGCAGCAACATCAACACAAATATAAAAACAGTTTTGGTTATAATAAAAAAGGAAAAAGAAAAAAAACATGTGAGTTTAAAGTTGTTGTTGTTTTCAAAAAGTGTTAGATAAAAAATATGAACACTCGTTAGTTTGTTCGTTCGTTCATTTATTTAACTGTAAACTACGAGAAAATGAAATTTATTTGAAAACGAATGTGTTTGAGTTAATGGCAGTTGAATGTATGTATTTGTATTGCATATTTAGACAAATTGTTTGCTGGTCTGTAATTGAAGACCATGTTACGACATGATAAATTTGGGTTGCTAGTTTTTTTTTTTGTTTATTAAAATTTCGATTTCGTGCATATTCTACACTTAGTGGAACAATTTAAGAAACATTCTTTCTGCATTCTTTCTTTGTATTTGATCTTAAAAGTTAATACAAAAGTTAATTTAATTGCAGGGGAATCTCTGTGATCTACTTTCAAGAATTTTGCTAACAAAAATTTCAAAAATTTGCATTTATGTTGAAGTTATTAAAAAAAAAACGGTGACTGTTCTTATCGAATTTTTTTAAATCGTAGGTAACTTAGGGCCAGTTTTTGGCAAAATGCAGTATGTCAGTACTTTCTAAATGATAAAGGGTGGTTAAACCAAAACGCACAATGTTAATTTTAAATCAAACAAAAAAAAATTCAGAAAATTATATTAACATGTATTTCTGATTATCATATGTAGCAAAATGCCAAAAATCGACTTTTTGCCAAAAATGGTTCATTAGGACTTCAGCAGCAACTTTTGTTCTGCGACCTTTTCATAATTCCGTTATTTATAAAATTACTGTTATTTTTAGATTACACTAGGCAACAGCCATTTTGTTATTTGGTTCTAGCATACTTTTTCTCATGGATTTGGACCTACTGAACACGAAAATGAATTTTAAAAATTTTTCTGTCGATTGGTTTGCGAGATACAAATTTTTTAATTTTTTTTTTTTAATTTTTGGAGGTACACTTACTATTTTGAGCATATCTTTAGTCTTCTTTGACCTATTTTATCCTACTACTACTCAAATTAAAGACAATTGAGCCGTCTACAACTTATTCTCAGAAAATTTTCAAATCGGGTTAGTAGTTTTGATGTTGGCGGCTTAAAAAGGTTAAAAAACTGGGTTTTTTTAGTAAAAATGTGGCTGAAAAATTCATATAAAAATTCATATAAAATATAAAACGCGATGTTAACAGCGATTTTAATTTTTTTACGTATAGCTGACACTTTTCCAAAGAAAATAAGCCCTTACTTAACAAAATCTGATGACAAATGGCCGACTTATTATTTTTTTGGTAAACGACCGAAATTCCGCTATTTCACGATTTTTTGATTTTCATTATTTGCACAGCTTACCTACCCAACGCAAACGAATAAATACATTTGAACTTAATTTAAAATAAACAAATTAGTCTTCGTATATTATTTTTTAATTTATTTACAGCACTACATGCTCAATGTATCGCACAATTAGCTAAACTAACGAAATTAAACTAACTAATTAAATTAAGCAAATCAACGCACAAAAAAAATTAGTAAAAACAAAGATATAAGTGTACATTTTATGCCATGTGGAAAAACTGCTGACTTCTTCTTTGTTTTTTGTATTCGCTGCAATCGGTCTCACGTATTAGGGTCCAAATATAGTCACCCATCATAGCCGTGTCATACATGCCCTGATAGCGTCGTTCCATAGCCTTCAATTCCTGATGAAAGCGCTCGCCGTGTTCGTCGCTCACGTCTCCTAAATTCTCAGGGAAAAAATCCAAATGAGAATGCAGAAAGTGTATTTTAAGTGACATGTGCACTCCCATGGCTTCATAGTTCTTTACCAGATCCTCAACTATGTCCTTATAATTCGGGCTTTTGTTGTTTCCTAAAAAGTTTTCCACAACAAGCCTGAAGGAATTCCATGCTGCGGCTTCGATGGGTGATAACAGCTTTGGGAATTTTTCATCTTTCAAAATTTTTTTTATCTCGGGTCCTGCGAAGACTCCTTCTTTAATTTTTGCCAGCGAAAGGTAAGGGAAAATTGACCGTAAATAGGCAAAAGCTTCACCTTCTTTGTCTAATTTTTTGGCAAAATTTTTAATCAAACCCAATTTTATGTGCAGCGGCGGAAGTATTATATTTTCACGGTTCTCTATTAGTGGTTTGCGCTGAACATTCGCTTCTCCAACTACAGGTTTCGTTCGTACCGACCATTTTTTTTTTATATAATGCTGATCATCAGCGCGGCTATTCCAAAGGCACAGAAAACAGCAATGTCGCGTATAGCCTCCTTGGAGTCCACACAGAATGGCCACAACTTTAAGGTCGGCGCATATTTTCCAATTGTATTTCCTATACTCTATGCATTTCAGCAAAATGTCCATAGTTTCATAGTTCTCCTTTGAATGAACCGCATGAGCAATAGGAACAGATGGCTTTTCATTCCCATTATGTAAGAGAACTGCCTTCAAGCTCTCTTTGTTGCTGTCAATAAACAACCTCCATTCGTTGGGGTTGTGAATTTGGTGAAGCTCTTGGAACAAGCCTGAAATGTCGCTGCAAAAACATATTTGGTCTTTCTTTGTATAAAATTTTGCATACTCCTTGTGACGGTTTCTGTACGCTGATACTTTCACTTCTGAAGCCGCAAATCCACACTGTATCATCCGAGACGCAAAAAGTTCGGATTTCTCCTTAGTGAGACCAAAATCGCGCACCCAATCGTTTAGTTCGGCCTGTGACAGTAATTTTCGCTTTGCACCCGGCTCAAATTCGCCAAAATAATTCAAATAGTGCAATTGTACTGCTGCAGTAAACTTGTGTGCGTGATTTTTTTTTATAAACTGGCCACAAACATTGCAGAAATTGTCTGGATCGTTCAAACACTCGAACACACGTAGTCTTTTACTCATTGTCTTCCTTGCGTTTTCTAAATATTAACTTCTTTACACTTTCACAGACAGTTTTGAAATGCAATTGATAACCGTGTCTCCTTATGTTTAAATATGTATGAGCATGTAGTGCTGTAAATAAATTAAAAAATAATATACGAAGACTAATTTGTTTATTTTAAATTAAGTTCAAATGTATTTATTCGTTTGCGTTGGGTAGGTAAGCTGTGCAAATAATGAAAATCAAAAAATCGTGAAATAGCGGAATTTCGGTCGTTTACCAAAAAAATAATAAGTCGGCCATTTGTCATCAGATTTTGTTAAGTAAGGGCTTATTTTCTTTGGAAAAGTGTCAGCTATACGTAAAAAAATTAAAATCGCTGTTAACATCGCGTTTTATATTTTATATGAATTTTTATATGAATTTTTCAGCCACATTTTTACTAAAAAAACCCAGTTTTTTAACCTTTTTAAGCCGCCAACATCAAAACTACTAACCCGATTTGAAAATTTTCTGAGAATAAGTTGTAGACGGCTCAATTGTCTTTAATTTGAGTAGTAGTAGGATAAAATAGGTCAAAGAAGACTAAAGATATGCTCAAAATAGTAAGTGTACCTCCAAAAATTAAAAAAAAAAAAATAAAAAATTTGTATCTCGCAAACCAATCGACAGAAAAATTTTTAAAATTCATTTTCGTGTTCAGTAGGTCCAAATCCATGAGAAAAAGTATGCTAGAAACAAATAACAGACAAAAGTTTGTTATTTGTGACCTAGTGTTATTGATGAAGAAAATCTAAATTTTGACCTTTTAATTTTAAGAATTCTTCCAAATGATGTTTGGCAGTTTTGAACAAAATCCTTAAAGCGGATCATACACTTGCAACAGTATTGTAAATGATATTCGTATTATGCATTTCCATTTTGTCCTATATTATGCAATAAGTCGCACAATGGTCTTAATTAAAATATTGCTCAACTTTCATTCAATAAAATGGTGAACATAATCTATAGGAATAACATAAACAGCATTGTACAATGTTGCCAACACTTTCATTTTCTTTTCGTTGAGCAATAAAAATCAAGTATTTTTTTTTGTTGCCAATATATTGTGCCACCTTTTAATATCACATACACATTAGCGATATAAATGTACAATACGTAAAAGCGAACAATTTTATTGCAGGTGTATATGCCGCTTTAGCGAGTATTTTATCTTGCTGAACATATAAACTCGTAATAGGTGTGATTCCGTACTCAACGTTGGGAGCCCGCGGGATCCTAATCTTGCCGAGAACTGTTCCCTTTTTTTTAGATAAACATTTTTTTCTCCTTCCCGCACGAAACAGCCCGTACTTTTTCTTTGGGCTGATTGGGAATATTGTTAAACAATCAGCTGTAAAAAAATAAACAATAATAAACTACAAACAAGTATAACCAAAAGAATAAAAATAACAAATATAATTAAAAAAAACAATAGAAAATGTTTACATTTTACTTTAATAAATGACACATTTTCTTTTGGGGTAGAAATTTGGTTTTTATTGTTCCCGTACTTTTGTAAATTTTTGTCTTTTAGCGAGAGAAATTTTTGTTTGCTCTCATTTTACCGAACTTTACCCAAAAAGTAAGGGATCGCACATAATCGGGCATGTTCTGTAAATCGAAATGAAGTGGATTTAAAATAGCACAAATTTTGAAAACGACCGTGTAAAGAAAGTTCATGAAAATATTCAGTTTTAAAAACTTAATACTTTGAGTACAAATTATCTTTACAAAAACCACTGTTGAAAACCGGATAAACAACAGTAATTTTGTAAAAAATTGAGATTGAAATCTTGTTCGATTTCAATTCCACTTCATTTCGATTTGTAGAACATGCCCGAATACGTCAAATACAGAGTGTTTTGATGCAAATGTAAGATAAGATAAACTCACTTTTTATTGTTATTGTTTGAGCTTTGATATTGCTACAAGTAAAACTGGGGTTTATAATTCTTATTCGCTTAACCGTTTTATTTGTTTAATATCTTTAGCTTTTCTAAAATCTTTATATGAACTTTCCTAATGATCTGGCCTAACAATTAGTGAAATGCGCAATAGCTTATCCCATCAACAATAAGTTTCAGTTTCTCAATAGTATGAAATGGGAATTTAGCACATTTAAACAAAACCTTGTTAATTAATTTTTTGAATCCCAAGAAAAACTTTGAAAAATACACAAATTTAAGAAAAATCGTCAATAACTGAAAAAATAATTTATGTAAACGATAAATTACAAATTCCCCCATCCAAAAAAAGCTTAAATTAGAAAAAAAAAATTCTGAATGTACATCACTTATTTGACCAAAAACAAAGTTTAAATTTACAAATAAAAAGTTTATTTACATATTTATTTCTTCATACGAATACTTCTGGCCACAACTGTTATCCTAATAAAAACTGAGTCTTTGTGTTTGCTGGTGCCAGCCTGCAAGTCTAAAAGCTGCCTTTGAAAACTAACAAACATTGCACAACAAATATTATGAATGTACAAAATGTTTATTTCTATTTGCAATCAAAAGTGTGCAAAAAGCCAAAAAGACGCAAATTGTGCAAACAAATTCATTCAACTCAATACTGCAGAGAGTGTTAGAGCAGAATTTAAGCCAAAACTATGAAAAACAAGCCACATAAACAAACACGCTGTTGCAAAAAAAATGAAAAAATATTCAACCAACCAACCAGACAGGAGACCAAAACAGCAGCAGTTATTTAAAAAGATACTCCTCATCTATAAACAAAAATACACAAATAGACAAACAAAACCAAGCTGCCAACAACAAATAAGGAAACTAACAATAAACTTAAATGCGGACATAAATAAGATGATACCAGTAGAGAAGTCAAAAATTCAAACACACAGATCCACTCATACATCAATTCTCAAAGTTCATATGAATTTGGCTTTGAATGTTTGAATAACAGTAAGTAAGAGTGCTTTATTCGGCTATGCCGAATCTTATATACCCTTCACCATGGTGCGATAGGAAAATATAGTTTTTTAAAACACCGTTCTATAGATATAAATAAGTCCATTTTGTGCCACGCCTACTTCTCCAAGCCCGCCTACAATTAGGTTGTACCTAATTTGAAAATTCAGGCTAATGCCATTCTCTAGATGTACATAAATCTATAATGTGTTTGCGCGGGATCTGCCACGCCCACTTCTATAATCCGACCCATATTTTTAGAGAGGTTGTGTATTAATAACCCAGCTATGTGTGACAAATTCCTCTTACAGTTCTTGAGATATAGAAAAAAATATTTTGTGTCACGCCCATTTCTGCAATCTCGCCCACATTTTGCGGGATGCTGTGTATCGATAGCGAAGATCGCTGCAAATAATTTTGAAACTTTAGCTCTTTGCGTTTTCCAGATATACAAATGGAAATTTATAGTCTTTGTATAGGAAGTGCCATGCCCTCTTCTTCAATCCCGCCCAATTTTAAAGAGAGAGGTTTTGTATTAATAACCAAGATGCGTGTACGTAATTTGGCAGCTTTGGCTCTTGCCGTTTTCCATATATAGAAAAAAAATAAATAAAAAAACAAACAACAGCAGTCGTGGGTTTTTGCTCTAATCTCAGTCACTTATGGACCGATCTGGCTTAATTTTAATGGCAAACTTAAACGGGGTACATCCGACGTAAATATATGAAAACCTAGACCCCAGAAATTATTAAACCAACTGCGGTACCCATAAGCAGTGTTCGAAAATAAACAAAAAATAATCGCTCCTTAGTGTTCGGCTCGGTAGATTTTCGGAATACACAAACGCTAATAGTGTTTGTGTAGCAAATCATTAAAAAAATAACGTTTCCCTGTTAGTCATCTTTCGAACACAAAAATAATACTCTTTGTATCAAACTCAACAAAAGATGAGAGTATTAAAATCCCTTCGGTTTTTTTTAACACAAGCTTCATTGTGTTCGGTTCGGCGTTTTTGGTTGTTAAAAAAAATTAAACATTTTTTACAGAAACACATTCGAAAAAAAGCCAGCAAATTAATTTTACACAATACACACACAAGCTGCTTGTGCTGCGGTCGTTGCTTAAATTTTGTGTGTTTACCCTGCAAATAATATTCGACTACCTGATCCATTTTAATCAAACGGACTACTCCCTGGACTGGTCCAATGTGATGCAAGCATGGAACATTGTTAAAAAAAGTTTGTAGCAAAACGACATGTCCTCGTTTTTTAACGATATGTTTTCGTTTTTAAACGATTTCAAAGCTAATCATCTTGAGCATATCATGGAGTAGTTTTACGACTACACCGTTGTCGTAATGTTAAATAGACCATGTTCTTCCATACATTGGGGTTACCTTTGGACTAGTCCTAGTCCCTTATGGATTACATTTTACATGCGTATATAGACTAGTCGCTTTATTTGCAGAGTATTTCTTAATCAATGTAAAGAAGAAACATTATAGAACATTAAAATATAATGTTTGTCTACAGTATCACTACAATTGCTCTGTTTTTTTTTTACGAAGAACAGAACACTATATAATGTTCGACTCTTTTTTGAAAATAGTTACGAACGTTAAAAGGGCTGTGGTCGTCTACACAAACACTTAAAAAATAGATATCGTACCTGGGTGTGTGAGCCGAACGCTTAATAATGCTCTGTTTATTTTCGAACACTGCTCATGAGGACCCACAATATTAGATCAATATTGTAGAAATTACAAACGGAATGAGAAACTTATGCATACCCTTTTAGCTGAAGGGTAAAAAATTGAAAACATATCAGTATTTTAGATACATGCTGTAAAATAAAATGATACAAGAACACGCCAAAGAATAGAGAAAACAAAATTACAATAAAAATGCATTTACGTAATCTTTTTGTCTAGTTTGTATCAAAAAGAATATTGATTTTTAGGAACTTTTAAAAAAATGTTTTGCCTTTAATGCAGTGTTCGAAAATATACAGTACATTATGTAGTGTTCGGCTCACATACCCAAGAACGATATCTATTTTTTTTAGTGATTGTGTAGAAGAACACAACCCTTATATAATGTTCTGTTCTTCGTTAAAGAAACAGAACAATTGTAGTGATACTGTAGACAAACATAATAGTTTAATGTTCTATAATGTTTTTTTTTACATTGATAAAGAAATGAACAAACAAAAAATATTAGCAACGACCGCAGCACGAACAGCTTGTGTGTGTACATAATTTGTTTGTGTTAAATTATTTTGCTGCCTTTTTGTTTTTTTCCGTATGTGTATTTGGTTTTTGTTAAAAATGTTTGGTTTTTTTTACCAGCCAAAAGGGACAAACATTAATGAGCCGAGCCGAACACGATGAAGTTTGTGGTTGAAAAAAAACCGAACGGAATTAAATGTTCTCATCTTTTGTTGAGTTTGATAAAAAAAGTATTATTATTTTTGTGTTCGAAAGATTACTAACAGGGAACCGTAATTTTTTAATGATTTTCTACACAAACACTTTTAGCGGTTGTGTTTTCCACAAATCTACCGAACCGAAGAAGTTTTAATTTTGTACAAAAGAGGGCCCAGGATGCTTCCTTGTGGCACGTCATGGTCAATTGGCTGAATTGACCTTAAACAATTCTTTATTTTTAATAAGAACTTTTTGGCCGATTAAGAAAGTTTCTAACAGCATTTATGGCTAAGTTTTGCTTCATGTCACAATTTATCAAAAGCTTGAGAAACAGCAATGAAGAGTGAATATATATTTTTGCAAAAATTTTATCTTATAACGTTTACTCGTCTACATATCGCACTAGTTCAACAATAGTGTATTAACTCAAAATTTTTCTCGGTTCTTTTTTTGGAAAAAAAACGAAACGTTTTATATGTATTCATATCTAACCGCTGTAAAAATATCATGTTATTTGGTTTACTTTTTGGTAATGAAACTGTTGGTTTAAAAATTATTTCGCACATATGCGTTTTATGTAAAATTAAAAATTGGTTTGCTTCTACTGAATTTTTTAATTTTGAGTTAATACACTATTGTTGAACAAGTGCGATATGTGTTTGTTCGAGTCTGCTGTGTTTTTTTTCTAGCTGCAATCTGATGCTTTGGAATACGACCCTTTTCATCCAGTATTGGGGCTTATTCAGAGACCAAAAGTTTTTCAAATAAACGCACGATGTTAATCGAAAATAAAACAAAAACTTTTCAGAGAAATGTCTTAATATTTTTTATTACTATAGCTATAGAAGGTTTTATTACGATTATGTGTGAAACAAAATATCGGCCAAATGTTCGCCACGGCTTTGGTGGCATACCTCTATCCGCTGGTCCATATTTTCAATTACTCTGAGACATAATTGAGGTTCAATGCCGTTAATGTGCCGAATTATCTCATCCTTTGGCTCTTGAATTGTTCTCGGCTTATTGACGTACACATGTTCTTTTAAATATCCCCAAGCAAAGAAGTTCAACGGTGTTGTATCGCATGATCGCGAAGGCTAATTAACATCGACTAACTATGACGTGATATAACACGGCCATTGAATATTTCGCGCAAAAGAGCCCTTGTTTTGTTGGCTGTGTGGCAAGTGGCATTATTCTGTACAGGTTCATATTCTTAATTTCCGGCTACAAGAATTCCGTTATCGTCTCGCGATAGCGAACATCATTCACGGTGTTTTCACAATTCCTGCGGAACTGGTTTGCTACAATTCCTGCACAATTATATCGATTATGCTGATCAAAAAATCACGAAGTGCACGAAATGTATTTTGATTTGAACGCCCATTTTCGTAAAAGTCCATTTTCAAGAATCTTAACGAGCTGCTCAATTGTGTATCTCTTCAAGGTAAATTTTGTCAAACAAAGAATTGTCAAATTAAGTTGACCAAAAAACTTGACGCTATAAACATCGTGCATTACGGTTGGACCACCCTTTAGCTTTGATATGTTCGATAATACTCCACACGAATATGACTCCACTTTTGTGTGATATTTTCTTAAGATAAACTTCCATTATAGGGAGTTGTATTAATTTCGTAAAATAGCATGAAAAATAATTTTAATAACTATACAGGGTAATTCTATAAGTTTTGTTACTTATTTATCTATAGCTTGGTAACAGCCTTCTTGGAGTAATTAAATATGATGACTCTTCAACTTCAATGTTTTTACCTTCTAACTTTCCTCTGAAAGCCTCTAGCCCATCTCCGTTTAATCAGATACGTTTTCAGTAAGTAACATCGAACTCACAAGAACAAGAATATAAAATTTCAGACGGCTATTTTTACATTAGCCAAATAAAGTCCTCATGCAAAGGACCTCAATTAGTTTAAAAAGCCAAACAATAGTTATTTACGCTACCAAGAAAAAAATCAATATACTCATTTGTTGGCATGTAGAGAAATCCTTTGCAATCCTTTCACAACCCAACATTGTTGTTCTATCAAATATTTAAGGCTCTAGTTAAACTTTCTTTTTATGTTTCGTGTGCTCATAAAATATATGTGAGAGTGTATTGTTCTCAAACATTTTTAAGGTTGCATTAAACTGAGAATAAAATAAAATTGCTGCTTAAATCTCATAAGAATTGTTAAAATTTAATCAGGCTTATTTTTATAAAACACTCACATATGCACATAAACATACACACACTCCCATACACAGATAAAAATCTTTTATTCAATGAAGATTTTATTCTTAAGAAGGGGCGCTTGTTTGTTTATTTAACATTCACTCAATTGATTTTTCTTTGTTTTTTATTTTTATATGTATGTGTATATTTAGGTCTGTAGAAGTTGCCAGATTGTATGAAAACAATTTCAATTTATTAAGTTAATTTTACGTTAAGTTTACGGTGCAGACAATCGTTCATCTGAGCAGCTAATCCACAATACTTTGGATCGATTCATGACAACATTTACCCTTTTGGAATTTTTTTTCAAATCGAGCCCGTATCAGTCGCACAGAAGAAGCCATCGACGCTGTAGACGTGAGTGTTACAGAGGACTCGAATTTATCGATCCAACGTCAGACTCTACTTCGAAAATATTTAAGAAAAACATTGGCCTACTTTCAAATAAAGCCAGTGGACTATCAGATGCCACGTGTGCACGGTGAATGGGCTAAAAATCAACTGGAAGTTAAACCAGTTTTTATGGTAAAATTAACGTTCGCGATAAGGTTAATTTTTGACTTAACGGGTAGGCAAACAAGCTGAATTGTCGGTTTTGAAGACAGCACAATCTTCATGCGACTCTTGAGATTTCCTTACATCCCGAAAAATCTCTCTTTGGAGGAGAAATGGTTGCAACAAAACAGCGCAACATTCTATTCAGAGCGTCAAACCATCTCATTGTTGATCCAGACGTTTGGTGACCGAATTATGTTAAGAAATAGAGCGGTGAATTTGCCATTTCGTTCGTATGATTTGACAACTTTGAACTTGATCTTTTGACCAAAATCTTTTGAATATTCTTTAAATTTATGTAATTTCATATACATATGATTAAAAACTATTCGTCAACCGTCATAAATACTTCACCAATATTATAAAGTTTTATAGAAATAATTTACAAAGCATACAAAATATTTTCATATTACGCACAATGATTTTTTCTCGGTGTATATTCAAAGTGTTTTGCTTGTTAAAATTGATTAAATCAGTTTTGTTTCTTTTCTTTAACATTGGCTTTATAGTACAAAAAAGTTAGAAGATAAACTTTTCATTTTAACGAAAAATACACTCATGCTTTGTAGTATAAAATCGTATTAAGAAAAGCAAAGTTGTACACTTAATACAAAGGGTGACAACCGCTATTCTTTACTTGTGTTGTGGTAAATTTAAAAGTTAAATTCTACAACAATATTGCAAATAAATCTCATTTAAAGAAATTTGTGTTCATTGTATTGCGGCATAGGAGTTGGTGCAAAGAAAAATGCGAAAAGGACAGCTTAAGAAGAAAGAGATTGAAAAAAACACAATATCATCCGTCGCGTGTCACCTACATATGTGTGTACTCTGTGGGTTTTCAGCCGGTTTCATTTGTTCCTCAAGAAAAGGCTGCTTGTCTGACGCTGAAGAGTGAACATGCAATTTTCTTAATTTTTGAAGAAATAAGGTCCGATGAACCCACCAGCATGAAAACCACACCAAACAAAGCATTTTTCTGGATATAATAAAGCAGGTTCTATTGTGTATTGGTCTCACCCCATAAGTGGCAATTTAAATTACAGTGTGCAGCAAAAAAAACTAGCCTCAATGAAACTAGACCATTGGTAGAGCAAATCTGCCAAAAGGTTTTGAAAAGTAAGCTCGGGTTCCTGAGCTAAAATACTTTTTGAGCGAAAAGTATGCTAAAACGGCACTTCAGAGGGTTCGACGAATATTTTTTTGCATTAAATTGCACTATGGGTCTTCTAAGACCAAAAAATCGTGCAATATATGTAAAACGAGTTTTCAAAAAAAAAAAAATAATAAATTTCAAGGCCCGGAATTTCGAAAATCCGTTTTACATATAAAGCTAAGATCGGCTCAACTAGCACAATACGTGACGATTTTTATCGTGCTATATCGGCGCATATTTAAAAGCACTGCACAATTTATTCTTAGGTGGTCCCATTATCGCCGCACATTGTGACAATTTTTTTCGGTTCATATCGACCAAAACTCAATTGCGACAATAATCGATACAATGCGGTCAAACTATGGTGCTATTTGGGCAAATTAAATCATATGTTTTTGTTTATTTGCTTGTTGGCTGGCATTATTTTACTTTAAAAATTCTCCATCTGCATATAATTAAATATATTAAATAATATATAAATATATAATAAGGAAAATCACGATGGGTAGTGCAAAGTGTGCAAACGATGCAAATCCGTGCAAAAATACACTCATTTGCACAACACAAAAACAAAATGTACGTATTTGAAATTTGTTCTATTATACTTCGTTTGCACTAAAAAACCCATGAGGAAATTTAGTAGTGCATATTTGCTCAGTTGCAAACAAATGTAAACATTAACATTTGACATATTAGCCGCCATATTGTTTTTAAGGAAACTTATAAATTGAACATTTTCGTGGGTTTTAATATAAAATAGAGAATTAAATTTAAATTAATTAAAAGGAAAACATTTATTTTAATTTGCTTGTGTATAATTGTAAACAAATGCAGATTTTTTACAGTGCTGCCAGAAGTTTTTAGTGTTGTCAGAAAAATGATTTAGTACACAAAAAATAAAAGTGATATGCTCACGGTCAATCATAATATTCACTGCAAAATTACAAATTGCAAATTTGCACAATGACCATCGTGGTTACCCTTAATAAAACTTACTGCACTTGTCCTTTTTTTTTGTAATTGTTGTTTTGTAAACAGATGTTTACAAGCCAGGGATGGCAACATCGATACAACGGCAATGTTTTCGTTAAAGTGAATTGTTTTCTTTCATTTAACAGTACAAATGTACTATTTAACGTTTTAATACATAAATAATAGATAAAACAAATGTAATTTTGGTACAATAAAGGTCAAAAAAGAAAAATTTTAGTAGCCAGTTGATGCAGTTTAAAAATTTCGTTTTGCCATCCCTTGTATCGGCGTTGATTGGCGCACAAGTGGCCGATACAAATCGGTACATATAAAACAATATTAGTGCTCTACATTGTGGAAAAGAGTGTTCACATTACCGGCGCATCAAGGTTAATTTTGATTGTACACAGTCAGCATAATTTCGGCACAGATTGTCGCATATTAAAAAATGTTGACCGTTCACACTATCGGCACTTGAAATACGACAAAAACTGGTGCATTGCGCCGATAGTGTGATCTTAGCTTTAGAAGACCCCTAATAAAATTTGATGCAGAAAATATTCGTGCAACATTTTAACAATCGTAAGTGCCGTTTTAGTAAACTTTTGTAGGGAAGTTAAAAAAAAGGACAAAAGAAGGGCCATATAATTCTACTGCACACATCTGAAATACAGTATTTTAGCTCAGAAGTACATTTAGTATATTTTTTTTTACTTATATCAAAAGCCTTTTCAAAAAATTCAAAAACTTTAGGGGTCGATCTTACGGGAACTCGAGTAGTTCAGTTTCATTTCGCGTTGCAAGTATTGAGGCTGGCGGCGATGACTCCAATTTTGTTTTGCACTGTGTTATTAATCGAGCCGATGAATATACATATATAATTTCGTTATTTGTGTGTTCCTCTTTTTCTTTTTTTTTTGTCTATCCGTAGCTTTTTGAAGCCCACTGTAGGGCTGGAAACCTCAACATTAGAATGCATATCGCTGGCTTAACATGCAAAGGCTCTAAGTCCACTTTTTTAATAAATTGAGATTTTAATGCAGTGATGTGCAATTAGTAAAAATAAATTGTTTACAAAGAAAAAATTACAGTTATCTCATTTTTTGTTGTTGTTTTGTAGTGATGAGCAAAGGCGCTAAGTCCAATTTATCACAAGAAAAAGCTCTAAGTCCCAATTAAAAGTACAGTTTAACCATTTCTCTCAAACTGGTCCAGCACATGTATTTTGATTGTTTTTTGTCTCTCCTGTAAAATTTTCAAATATGGACTTAGAGCCTTTACATGTTAAGCCAGCGATATAGTAAAACACGTGGCCTAAATTTATATTTTAGGCCTGTGGGCGGAGAATTTTTCTTTCTGCCTAGCAGGGACAGGCTTAACTGCTAGTTTTGTATAATTTGGTAACATTTCTCCAACTTGAATCTATTCATGATGACTTTCCAGAGTATGCTGATCCATAAATATCGAAAATAGAGCGCAGTATGACAATTTGTTTGACAGCTAACACCTTCGCAACTTCAAGCGGGCTTTAAAAACACCCTTTTGATTTGAAAACTCAGTCTTTATGAAAGGAAATACATATGTAGTACATTGATTTAAGATAAAAACAAGTTAGAGTGCTAAATTCGGCTGTACCGACAGTTCGAATATTTCAGGAGTTATTACTACATGATAACTAATATTATTAATTTATCTTTATAAAAACAGACGACAGCATGAAGTTTTCTGAAAATATACCCGATAGAATTCTTTCGTATTTTCACTACTGCTTCTGGCATTTGTTTTGAAGAAAAATTAAAATTTTTTTGAACGTTCATTAATGAACATAAAAATATAAAGCATTTCATTGAAAGTGAAAAATATTGTTTTGTGCCTCATATACGCCACTTTTCTAAATTTATTTTTAAAAAGTAGATTTTTGTGCTGCATACATATGTATAGTTACTGCTGTGTATTGAGTTGTTTTCATTTTATTTTGCTTTTGCTTTAACTACTTTTTTTCTAACGGCAATAAAGCAAAGCATGAGCGAAATTAGTTTTCTTGTTGTCATTTTGTTTTGATTTCGCTTTAAATACTTTTATTCTTACGGTATTGAAGCAAAGCAAGATTTAAATGTATTTTGTACGTTTTTGTATGAGGAATTTTCTGCATTCGGCAAACAGTGACGTGTAGAGCATAACAATACTTAATAAACTTTAAAATAGTTGATGTGGAAAAAATTAATGCAACTCAGAAACTATACAAAATTTGGTGAAATCGGTTTTGGATTCAAAACGGGGGTATTTAAAATATACTTAACTCTATTTTTTTTTAAATGGTCGGTAGGTAATGAGCTAACGCTATATCAAATTACGGACCGACAATTAGAAAATTGTATGGTTTTTTTTTTAGCAATTTTAAAAAGCTGCGGTAAAATATCATGACTCGTAACAGTTTAAGCCAAACTTATATGATTTTCAGAAGGGGAATTTATATTGGAGCCATGGTAAGCTATGAACCAATCATCCCAAAATTCCGCAGAGTGATTTCTGGTATTAAAAAACATTAATTAGTGGTGAAATTAGTTTTAGCGTTTACAGAGAATTTCAGAAGGCTGCTAAATATGGGATCTAAGGTAAATTATGGACCGTATATCACAAAATTACATGACATTTTTTTCTGGCCATATGAAACTAAGTTTTAAGAAATGTTACCACAAAAAATAAAATTGCTACGGTTTTAGGCGTTTTTAATTAATTTACCAGAGTGGGCTTTATATGGGGTCTATACTAAATTATGGACCGATCATCACAAAATTTATCAGTGTGATTTATAGTCCTATAAAAGTGTAAAGTGTTAAATTTTATTCTGATAGCATTACTTATTACGGTTTTAGGCGTACTAAATTGTTTTCCGGGAGTAGGGTTTATATGGGGCCTATACTAAATTATGGACCGATCTTAACGAAATTTCACAGTGTCATTTCTAATCCTATAAAACTATGACGTTCCAAATTCTATTATGATAGCATAATTAATTACGGCTTTTGGCTTACAGTTTGTTTTCGGGAGAAGGGTTTTTATGGGGCTAGGGTAAATTATGAACGGATCTTCACGAAATTTTACAGTGCAAATTCCAGTCGAATAAAATTAATTTTCGCAAAATCTTATGTCATTTCGTGCATTGTTCCACCATTAACGTTAGTTTTTGTAACAAAATTATCAATTTTTAAGGTGGTTGTTCCACATTTTTATTTCTTAGCTCTGATGCTACTAAACCGATTTTGCTGGATTGCAATCCCAAACTGTTAGGATAACTACATGCAATTTGACACCAAGTTTGCTTATTTCTTTAGAATTCTTCGAAAGTGAGCGTGTTTTCAACAAACGGACATGGCGAAATCGACTTGGAATTACTCAAGGAGACAGAATATATATACTTTATGTGGTCTAAGATGAATAATTAAAAAGTTTCACAAGGAATGACAAACTTAGTGTACCCTCTTCACAACTAATTGTGGTGGAGGGTATTAAAAGTATTTTGCTGTTTTGTTTTTCAAATATGTACATTAAAGCATGCATTTTTCCCTACCCTGATTGTATGTAGTATTACGGAGTAACGATTACTTTACCTTGAATAAAAAAATGTTTAAGTATATCAACATCTATTCACTCTCCATTTTAGCCAAACAAGTATTAAAACGAGTTTTTTCCGTCTACTGTAATTGTGCAAAACATTAATTGAAGTCTTTGTAAATAGTTATGATTAATTTAATTTTTTGTAGAAATGTTTAGCGGGTTTTTCGGAATTTTCCGTAGTTTCTAGTCATTACCAAACCATGTCACAGTGGATAATATAAGGTGAATGCGTCTCATAATTGGTTATTGCAATTGTTTGAAACTAACCATAAAACAAATTCTAACGTAAAGCAAAGATGTCAAGCAATAATTATTTGCAGAAATTATAGCAAAACAAAGTTGCTATCTACCCCCAGCATCAATAGAAATAACAAATACGTTTGCTAAAGTAAAACTATTTACAATATCTACTTGATCACACAACAGCCTGGATTTTAATGATAGAGTCTGTGGAAAATAAAAATCTACAAAGATTAACTCTGTACTGTGAATGGGGATGTGAAGGTTTGTCAGGTCAAATTGAATATAAACAACCATATCCCGAGGAATCTAACATAATTTCTTATGCTTATCATTTCATTACTCATTTAGTGCATATTAAACTTGTAGATGAAGATACAGGGTAAACAGTTTGGAAAAATATGGAGCTGTAGGATTTTTTTTAATATTACGTATAAAAATACATAGATATGCTTATAATATTAATATTCCATATAATAATTTACAAATAAATAATAATTATCAAAAAAAAGCCAATCAATTGCAGGGGAATGTAAGAAAAGATAAACTCACAGTTTGTTGCTGGGGTTTTGTTTGGGCTTTGATATTGTTACAAGTAAGACTTTGAGAGTTTACAATTCTTATTCGCTTTAAGGTTTTTAACTGTACAATATTTTTAGCTTTTCTAAAACCTTTGAAAAAGGTTTCCTGATGATATGGCCTAAGCAACCAGTGAAATATCGTATACCAAAAACTTATTCAAATAATCTAAAAAAATAAAAAATCTAAGCTTTAAAATTCAATAGCAATTTTTTAGTATCTTACATTTGTTGCCAATGAAATTTTATTGTAACTCTACACAGAAAAAAATCTCCAAAATTGTTCACTAATTAAAGCATTATCAAAAATAAAATGAGTTTTAGTTAAAAATTTATCAAGTTTATTAAACGTTAAAAAAAGTGAATTAAACGTTTCATCAAGTAAATTAAACGTTTAATTAATGCTATTAATTTGTTTACTGGTGCAAATTTAATTAATTTTTTAATTATTTTCATAAATTTTTTGATTGAAATTAATTATTTTCTGTGTACTGCAGGCTGCAGCTGAATATGTTTAAAAAATTCAACCTTTGGCTCTTTAAATACTGGGGCTTAAAACTCTACGGGCAGAATGTTGCCATTTTCTAAAAAAATCCAAGCTTAAAAGCTATTAACAAATGTTAGTACTTCATACAATTAAAATTAATGAGAAAATACATAAAAACACACCTTCTACTTGTCTTAACATATCACTTTTATACAAAAACTAAAAAAATAAATCAAAAATGTATTTTGGACCGTTCATAATTTTTTTTAGTATGAATTAAGTTTTATGGTCGAAAATATAAATTAAAGCTTTAAGTCCCATTTATTCATACAAAAGAACAATAAAAAAAAAAAAATACAAAAATACTCATCCATGCAAAAGTTACAGATTTTTGATCCGAAAATTACTAAAATTTTCTAGTGTGCATTTGAAGGATTGTGTAAGAAAATTTCACTTTAATAAATGTTAATTTTTTTAAATGTTTTCTTTGTGCAAATAAATGTATGAATGTGTATGTACATTAGACCGAACTTTTTTTGTATGGGAAATTTTTTTTTTTGCAAAAAAAGTGTACCGCCCCCTCAAATTGTTCCTTTTTACGCTAGTAGTAAAATTCCAAAATCTTAGACTGATTGCCCTAAGTTAAGGCGTGGCACATGCCCACTAAAGTGGCTAAAACGTCCATATAAATCAGTTTTAGCCACTTTAGTGGGCATGTGCCACGCCTTAATCTAGGGCAATCAGTCTAAGATTTTGGAATTTCACTACTGGCGTAAAAAGGAACAATTTGAGGGGGCGGTACAATTTTTTTGCAAAAAAAAAAAAATTAAGTCCGGTCTATTAGACCGAACTTTTTTTGTATGGGCAATTTTTTTTTTTGCAAAAAAAGTGTACCGCCCCCTCAAATTGTTCCTTTTTACGCCAGTAGTAAAATTCCAAAATCTTAGACTGATTTCCCTAAGTTAAGGCGTGGCTCATGCCCACTAAAGTGGCTAAAACGTCCATATAAATCAGTTTTAGCCACTTTAGTGGGCATGTGCCACGCCTTAATCTAGGGCAATCAGTCTAAGATTTTGGAATTTCACTACTGGCGTAAAAAGGAACAATTTAAGGGGGCGGTACACTTTTTTTGCAAAAAAAAAAAAATTAAGTCCGGTCTAATGTAGGTACATACTTAACAAACTGTATTTTATTTCGACGGCTGAATTCCAAAACATGCTTAGTCATAAACGTGAGTTTTGCAGGATACAGCATTCAGTTGTATGCTAAGTTGTTTTTTGTGCACGAATTTAGACACCAATATTTGAAAGAATTTAAGATGACAATACTCCATTCAAAATCGTATAAAAATTAATTAAGGCGACTTAGCATGTTTTGAAATTTAGCTGTCGATTTAAATATTTATATTTTAAACATTGCTTTTAACAAACAAAGACATGAATTCAAAATAACACAGATAAGAACTGTAATTAAAATATAAAAATTATTTTCCAACTAAAACGAATTATGCGTAAAAGAAGAAAGAAAATCTGGTTATTTTGTAGTTAACATATTAAATCTGATAATGTTTTGTTGTTATTTTTGCTATTATTATTTACATTATAAGATTACCTCAGGTGACACCTGTCAAGTAATGACAAAAAGAGTCCTTAGGCAAGTTTAGTACCACTACAAGCCAACAAAAAGCACAAAAGCGGCAGCAGCAGTCAGTCGAAGAGGAAGATGAGTATAAAAGAGTAATGTGTAGTAACGTTAGTTGTAATGTCACAAAAACAACAAGCAGTTAATAACGCCCCCTTTTAACTTGTCATAAAACACTTAAACGAAACAAAACAGAACAGAACAGAGCTAAACATAACAGTGTTATGTTTAATGTTATGACAAGAATAAACGCACGTTATTTTATGGCTTTATACGCACGCACGCACTCACAAACACCAACACTGACACCGACTCTTACAAGTAATTTTCCTTCTTTTTTTTAGTAAATACACACATCAAAATATCATGTATGTATTTGTTGTTGTAGTATCTAGTCAAATGACAACAATAAGGAAGAGGAAGAGAAAAACAAAAATGTTGAATATTTTTTTTGTTGAATTTGGGTGTTTATTCCCCAAAGAAAATCAATACAATTAATAACGAAACAAATACGGGCTTAAATTTATTTTTGTTCTTTTACTTGAAAATATTATTTTCTATTTATTTTCCACAAATAATTATTTGTTTTCTAATTAGCACCGTTATGTTTTTTTTCTTTTGCATTATTTCTTTTTATTATTTTCATTTAATAATTTTTTTTATTTTATTCGTTTTTATATTTTCAGTCATAAAAACAAAACGCCAACGAACCGGTAACGTGTGTCTATTACTGTGACTTACAACCGAAACTGTGCTACAAATAAATAATTAGTTGTTTCAGAAGTTAATGTTGTTGCTGTTACCATAACAACTTGTTTTAAATATGGCCAACATGGTTTTCTCTTAATGCTTTTACAAAAATATGGCTCTCTCTTATATTTAATTAAAATTTAGTTAGTTTTATGCTCTTAAATTTAATGTTGCCACACTAATGGTGTTTTCTTTTCTAAAAAATAATAATAATGAATTATAATTGTGCAATATATTTATCAGGTTGCATTCAACCTTACAAAGTGATACATTTTTCTAAGTTACGCTGAAGGACCACACCATGCGCTCATGCGTAGATGTGTACATGCAATGCGTTTTATGCGCCATATTATTTTTTGGATCAGCTGTTGTGTTAATATTGTTATCAAATAAAAACACTTTGGCAAAATAGGAAGTGAAATTGAGATTCAAAAATAATTCATACTTTATTTATAGAATTCCAAGCAGCAGCTCGCTTTTAGGAGTTAGCTTTTATTGTAAAAATATTTGTGATTTTTTACATCATCAATAACCCTGCAAATAATGTTGGATGACCTGATCCCTGGACTGGTCCAATGTAATGCAAGCATTGACCAGGTTATATTGTCCTGCTCTAGGACATCCTAAATAGACCAAGTTTTTCCATACGTTTGGGTTACTTTTGGACTAGTCCTAGTCCCTTGTGGGCTACATTTTACACGCATGTCTGTACTAGTCCTATTATTTGCTGGGAAGCTTCTCCTCCATAGCACCTGTTCATTAAAATACTAATAAACACAACAGGGATGGAACTCAGTACTTAAAAGTAATCAATAAATAGAATACTAATCGATAAATAGAACACAAAATATGAAAATTGTATATATACAATTAATTTTTATGTACTTTTTATTGAAAGTTATTGCTACCTTTTTAACGAAAGTTTTTTCTTTTATTAAAAACTTTTTTTACACGATAAAAATAATTTAATGAAAATTAAATTTGATGAACTTAAGTCTAATTAAAAATATTGAAAATTTGGATTAAAACCCAAAATAGGCCCTTTTTCGACGTTCTTGATACAATTTGTGACCCTTTTTTAGTTTACCCTTTTGTATCATTTTAACTATTTCGTGCCACTTTTTGACGCTTTTTAGAAATACCACTCACATTTTGTTTTTTGTTAACACTGCTAAACAGAGTTCTTCAGCTAAACAAATAATTATTGCTTAAACTTTGTAACAGACCCAAATTAGACACTTACAATTCCATGCTTTCTTCTCATAATTTGTTCAAAGCGGAGATGGAGGAATGGAATTCAAGTCAAGATTTTATAACAAAATACAGAACGCACATTCCTAAAAAAGTGTTGTGTCAAAACATTTTTACTACTTCTAAATTGGATTTTTGATAATGAAGTAAAAATTCAAGTACAATTTCCCTAATAGCAAACATAACTCATATACATATGTACACATTTGTTGTTTGTTTTTATTTATTGAATAACTTATGGGTTCTCTTGCATACAAAAAAATGTGACATTTTATTTAACAAATGTAATTTGGTGTTCGTTTCTTCAAAATGTTTTGCTCTCCAAAAGGGTAATGTTTTATTCTACTTCTATATTTTTTGCCCTGTTAAATAGGTGACTTCGGTTTATATATGGGACAATTTTAAAAACGGCGACGATTGCCTCAAAGAGTATCAAAATTTAGCAAACATAATTTTTTTTATATTTCAAAGAAGCCTTAAAATTGATTAAAATCTCCCTCAAAACTAAAAGAAATGTCATTTTATCACCACTCATGCCGATAACAAAAATTCGGCTGTTTTTTTTCTTAACGTCAAACTTCATATAAAAAAAAACGCTGAGAAAAATTTTATAGTTTTATTATATATTGACTTAGACGTTTGTATTGGCAAACAATTGTCAGGTGAAGGACCCATGTTAGTACGCTTTGCTTTTTCATTCGTTGTTTAATTTTGTTTTTGTTTTCAATATCAAAAAAGCACACATGCATACGCACGACTATACAAAATAAAAATATGTCGTCAACATGACATGAATCATTTGAACGCCAATTCATGTTCAAAAAGGAAGAATCATGTCAATAAAACATGAGCCGTATAAACGCAGACTTTATATTTACACAAATGCATACATTCATACGTATTTTTATTACACTTTCACTACTGCCACTTCATCATTTATTTTGTTTTTAATTAAATGTTGTTGTAATCGTATACGTAAATATAACAAGTTTTTGTTGTTATTGCTTTATACAAACTACACACTGTGTGTAGTAAACAGTTAATAAGTTTCGTTTGCTATTTATTAAGTGTTTGTGTATAACAAATTTCAGTTAAATTTCTCTTAAAGTTTTATAGTCTTTCTCTTTTACTGTATAGTTTAAGATTATGCGCTTTGGAATTTAAGTTTATGATAAACAGAGGCAGAATAAAAGAAAAGGGTGAATATTTAATTTTCTTGGCAAAGTTAGAGTAATTGGACATTATATATTGGAATCGAACCTTATTTGACCATTTGACCATAGACCACACGAACAAAATTCCAGAAATAAGCTTTTAAAGCCATAACTTCTTAAAATACCTTAAAGACGAAAAAATCTAATAATGTATGTACAATGTACATTGTACATATGTATGTATACGAATAAAGCTTCGTTCACAATAGGCAGCAACATTTTCGCCACCACACACATTTAAAATATATAAACTGTTTGCAAATTTCGCCCAGCACAATATTAGGTCTTAACTATTATATTAATTTTTTGGAACAAAACTAAATAAAATTACTATTTTAAACGTCAGAAACAATTTCATAAATTGTATATATTTGGGGGATTCACAAGGTGTCATAAAGTCATAAGTCTTTAAATAATAACATGAAAATATACGACTGTTGTGAACAACCCCTCATAATAAAGTAGTGTGCTATTTTGAATTTAAATTAGTTGATTTAAAACAAATATAAATATAAAAATATATATTTACCTTAAATCAAACAATTTTTTTTTAATTCTAATACATGAATTAATAAATTAAATTAGATCTTACCTAACTATTCTTCATTTTTTTGTCGCAAATCACAAATAAATTTTATTTTGTTTGTTTACCAAACAGCAGAGTCCTAAGCCGATCTTCGGGGATCTTCGAAAACCCCATTTTAACAATTATCCAGAAAGACAGACAGACAGATGTCAACGTTTTACCAAGTTCTTTTTCAACAAAGTTTCAGAACATATATTTTGTTGAAATTATAAACGGTAATAGCAGATCAATAGAAAATTTTAGAAATAAACCCTCATAACATGTTTAAGTGTAATACTATGTTCACTCTTGGGTTCCTTAATGCGTTTAAGCAGCTCGAACGTAATTAAGCTCTTATTACATCAAAATCGAGTTGATTTACCATACATTGAAGTGATTTGTTAATCACTCCAAATTGACATGATTACAACTAATGGTATTTTCTTTTCTAATAAATAATACTGCATTATATTTGTGTAATATATGTAGAGTGCCCCGGTAGACTGGCTGGCAGTGAGCTAGTCTATCAGCGCCGGGGTTGCGGGTTCAATTTCCGCCAGAGATTCTGGTTTTTTTAGGGAATTTATTAGATTAGATTAGGGAATTTAAAAAAAAACACGCACCCTTACAAAGTATACATTTTTCTAAATTACAATGGAACAAAATACTAGCTACGTTTTACACTCAACACTAATATGTGTGTAGCGTGTTAAATATTGAATGCAAAGTTTGTACTAATAAGCGATATTCACCACGGCTGAACCAATTTTCAACACTAAATTTTCTTTGAATTACAATCAACGTTAACTACACTGATTTTCAATAATTAAAATCAGCTGTTGTTAAAAATTTTGCGCCAAAAAAATAATTATTAAATAAAGGTAAAACGAACAAAAAACAAAAAGTTTTGATATCCATCACAATATAACCGAAAATCACAAAACAACAAAATTTTTACGCAAACACAAGAAAAAATTTAATACAAAAGTACTTGCTTGCATAAAAAAAATAATTAGCGCAAATGCTGGGGGTAACCCCATCAGCTAACGCTGATTGTAGTTCAAAGAAAATTTAGTGTTGAAAATTGGTACAGCCGTGGAATGGAATAAATTTGCCAACTTCTCACTTTTTTGCATATTTTTTTAGAATAGAACAAAAACCTGCGCGAATGGTAGTATACGTGGACATTATTGTCAGAAGAGAAAACATCATAAATTACTTCATTAATCTGAATTAAACTGAGTATAATGTAGAATCGGAAACATGAACGTGCACAGTCGGCCACGATTTCTGCTTAATGTTTGTATATTTTTCCTTAAATAATTCATCAATTTTCACAATAATGTTCTTCATTTATGTGTTTAAAATTATCTTCTGATAACTTTATAAAAGTATTTTCATTAATTTTTTATAATTTAAAGAAATATAAATTTGTTTGTTGTGTTTTTTTTTCTTAATCATCTGTCATCTAAATCATCTCAAATGTTATGTGAACGGCTTTGATTAACTTAATCAACATTTTGCTTAAACGCGTTTAAAAACCCAAATGTGAACGGTGTATACGACACGACGCTTCTGTCTCTGTTAAACACTTAACATTTCTGTAAACAACTTGTTACTCTCTTCATGCAACTAGTGTTACCTGCCTGACAATCAACGAAATGCATAAAGACTGATATTTCTACACCTACACGCACCTACACATTAAAAAACATAAATATTCATATTTTTTCCATTATAAATCATCAAAGTCAACCACGATTTGTGCTACATCGCTACACATAAAATGTCTGTGCCTTTTGGGATTCTTTCAATGTTCAAGGTAAAGTTATGACTTTTGCTCTTATCGTTGATGTTATTGTTGTTAGATTTGTTTTTATGCTCTTTGTTGTTGTTGATGTGGTTAAAAGTTTATTTACACTTTCATCTAGAGAAAACATACATACATTCGTGTGCACATGCATTTTGTATGGCTTTGTAATGATGTGTGTGTGTGAATGTTTTGTTTTATGTATCTGTCTATGTATGTGTTTGAATCTGTGTGTTCTAAAATTTGTAATTAAAAAGGGGGGAAATGTTTTTTTTTAACTTTTTAGTTTTTCTTTAAAAGAACTAACAAAAAAAAATAATTTTTTTTCATGTCTTTATAAAAAGTTTTCTTTTGCAGATTGCAAGATTATGCTGCTTTCAGTTGAAGGATTTCTTTTCTGGATATTGTTCATAAGTTAAAGGGATTTAGGTCATGTTATTAATCAAATGAAATAAAATTGCGACAATATCGAAATAAAAATGTTAAGGCTTATTCGATTAAATTCAGCAATTCCTAAAAAATATTCACAAACTTCTCAGCGGATTTTTTGTTTTTACAGACGGATGTTAGTGGTCGTTACAGAGGAATTAATAAAAAAAGTATTTCCAAAAACGAAAATCGACAAGATTTAAATACTAGTGCATATTTAATATCTCGACTTGAATGCTAAAATTGAAAAAAAAAATATATTTGGGCATCGAAAATTCCAGCCTAATAAATTAATTTATAAACCCTCACACTCTCTTGGTGTTGCTGTTGGATACACATTTTGATCTCAGGGTGCTATAAAGACAGCATTAAGAAAAAAATACCCCTAAAACAAAAGGATTACGATATCGTGACATATAAATAACTTTTTAAAGTGAGTTGTCAATAACATTGGCGATATTGCTCAAAAAAACCATATTTCGAAAAAAACGCGTTAAAATTTTTTGATTTTTTCTTACCACTTCAAAAAAAATAACGACACATTTTCTTGTTTGGCAGTTAAAGTAAAAATTATATTAAGATTTATTTTATACATAGAAACATTTTATACACAGCAAATAATTTGACGATTTTGCACCAATTACCGAAATGATTATATAAAGCTTCGTTCACAATGGCAGCAACATTTTCACTTGGTGTTGATAATCGAGCAACAATTTTTTCGCAACCAGACACAATTAAGAAAATGTTTTCAAATTTTGCCCACAACAATATTACGTATTTATTATTAGCGGAGTTCAGTTTTAGGCTGCAAAAGTGCAAAAACAAAATATTGTAGCAATTTAACGAATTCTAACGAAAATTCATTTTACTTTGTAGTTGGATTTAAAAAAACTTCGCTTATAATTTTTTAAGCAAATTATCCAACTTTTCATTCCAAACTAAATAAAATTATTATAAACGTCATTTATAATTTCATACAAATTGTTGCTGCCCATAATATTGGCCCTTATCTCCATATAAACCCCACTGGTAAAAAGAGCTTAAATGTGCAAAAAATTGTACAAAGTTGTTTTTCTTTTTCATATAAAACCCACTGCAAAAAAAAACTTAAATATGAAAAAAATTGTACAAAGTTAATTTATTGTTACTTTTTATGTGTTGAAAACGGAATATGTATGCTTTTGTAGCACGCAGTTGCATTCTCGAGTTCTGTAAGCCTTAAAATTATTTTACATAAGATTTTTAAGAATTTTAAAAAATCGATACATATTTTATAAAAATAAAACCCTTTAAATCACATTACATTACATATTACGAATTATTTTACTTCCATACAATTTTAAGCAAATAACTTCGACTTTTACTTGTTACTAAAGACATATTTTTGTTTGCAATCGAATACATTTTCCTTTATTTGGCTGATAAGTCAAAGATTCAGTACATCTGAATTTAAAATAAAAACTTGTAAAAACCATTTAGTCAGATGCAACATACTCGTTCTAATTTCAAAATTTTGCAAATTCATTTATGTATGTATGTATTAAACATCTGCATGAATGCAAAAAAAATCAGCTATGAGACACCCACAAAAAATAACGGCACATATTCATTTAATTCATTTGCAATGAGAAGCAATGAATGAGTGCAAAAGATACATCGAGTGCAAAAGATAAATGAAAGCATCGAACTCGATCAACTTGTAGCGTTCACACAACCCACCATTCATACTCGGCACAACTCGGTAAGCATTGAATAAGGTTGCTTCGGTATGAATATATGTTGTATGTTGGTACAAATGAGAAAAGTACGTGTACGACTTTGTTATATACAATGAGTTTTTAAGGCGCATTCGAATTATATAATATTATTCGCGTAACCCGAGTTAACTGAAGAAAGATCATAAAGGAAAAACACAATTTTTATTCTTATTCAAAAATTTTTTTGTTTTATTTATTTCTTAGTTATGAAAACAAAAAAGTATAAAACAAAAATAAATATTAAATTCATAATATGTAAGTCAAATTAAGTTTTTAAAAATCTAAACAATCTACATGTTAGAATGTAAAAACATTACCTTTCCTACCGTACCCAATAAGGCTACGTTTTTCAGAAAGAAGGTTTCTAGCACATGAGAATGTTCTTTCTGATGAGGCGCTACTTGCAGGAGTTGCCAATATTTTGCAGCTTTACTTATAGAGTAGTGGATATTTTAATATCCTACATTGTATTATTTATAATTTCACAGAAAAAAATTACGACAAATCAATTGTCATATTGAATACCATATTCGTCAATACAATTATTTTTTTTAATTGAAAAGGCACCAACAACTGAATTTGTAAATTTAAAAAATTCTTTTGTTAATTAAAATTGTTCACTTTCAACAAATATTTTTAACAATGAGTTTGTAACATTGAATAAAAATTAGTTAGCAATCAAATAATAAAATTAAATACAAAATTTGTCATTTTGACAAAATGTTTTGTTGCTTATTAATTTTAAAAATATGTATGGCAATTTTTACAGAAAGAAATGCATTAAAAATGCTGATCTAATTAATTTTTTTTTCAAATATAATAAAAATCTCATCACAAATACATATCTTTAAAATAAACGGACTAATAATAAATTAAACCGTGTTAAAATTTCGGTAAGAAGTTTCAGCTTCACTTACCCCTAAGATATACTTTATTTCAAAAACAGTCCCAGCATTAATTTTTTACGATATTAAAACAACAACAAATTAATTTTTTCAATTTTTTGAAAAATAAAAATATAAACTTTTTAAGGTTTTGTTTTTTTAATATGGGGATTTTTTTTTGTAATTTTTTGGGGACAAGGAAAAAAGTACCTGGCAGACCTGATTTTGTAAAGAACATTTTTGAAAGAAAATTTTTTTATTTTTTCAGAAAATTTTAGAATATTTTAAAAAAAATGTATTAATTACATCATACTAAATCTTGTTATTTTTTCTGTGTTAGGCGCTAATCCACAAAACTTTATATATGTAATTACATCTTACCTCCATACTGAAACAATGTAATAAACCAACAAAATAAAAATACATACAATACGTGGTTACAAAGTTGTTGGCGTGAAGAGAGAGAATGCACAATACAATGCATACTAATCACTTATTGAACTCATTGCTACTAGCACTTGTCTTTTTGTTGTCTCTATTATTGAATGTTGTGAGTTCGAGTTTGATCGGTGTATGGGACGAATTAATAAAATCTACGCCAGACGAAGCACAACGAAGTAGAATACTACTTCAACGAGGTACAACACAACATTTATTCAATGGTCTTTTTTGCACACAAGTAGCAAGAATCATTCATGAATGAGGTTGTGTATTCATTGGACGAATGCATTTATGCAGATGTTTAGTATGTATTTCGATATGAATTAAGTCACACTGCGTATGAATTTTTTCTTTTGCATTTGCACAAATTTCTAGTTACGTATACGCACCCGCATGCATTTCTCGCTCTTGCAATTTGATACTCAAAATCGAATGGTAAATCTGGTAACGAGAAAACAAATTTAAATTTTGATTTACTTTGATTACATACCAATCCATTTAAGGGAATTTCTTATTCACATACACACACACAAGCATTTACTTACACTTTCAGTCCCTTATTTCTACAAAAAAAAAAAAAAAAAAAAAAAAAAGAAAAAAAATTCAGCACACTCATCGTGACTTTATACAATTTTCATTTTGCAAAAAATAAAAAAAAACCTTTCCTCCTAAAAGACAGAAAGAAAGAGAAGGGATTTAAATTTAAATACCGTTATGCAAAGTGTTGGAGTATGAGTGTTGTGCTTGTGAGAGTGTTTATAAGAGTATTTCATGTATTTTTTACACTCATTACTATTTGATTTACCCCTCCAAGCAATTGGCAGAGTAATTTTCGGTTATCTACGAAATTTGATCTACTTCGTCACATTTGGTAGTTAAACAGTAGATTTTGAGAAATTTAACAACAACAAAATGCGTTAGAATCGAATAATGAGTTCTAAAATTACACTTTTTTCGTCACTTTAAAGAGTTGTTCAGATAATTGTAACAGTTATACAATTACAACAGTAACAAAAATGAACATTGTTCCTGTAATATTGAATTATTCGCAACGATTTGCTGTTAAAAAGTAAATACCAAGTACAAAAGCAAGTTACGACAGTTTTTACTTTAATTGCAATTTTATTTTGTGTGGCGATCAATAAGCTGTTTCGATTGGGGTAAGAACCACCCTATTTTCCACTAGCACGGCCGATAATAAAGGTAGCACAACCACTTGAGAAATATGCCCTCGTGGATTGGTTCGTTTCGTTTTCAGATACTGAAAATGTAGCACAAAATTATAGACATTTAATTTATAAAAATAGAAACGGAAGGTTAAAATTTTTGTATAATCCCTGCAGGAAATGTCACTAGCGAATCTGTACTGATTCACTACTGACATAGTCACCAGTACTAGTGACTTATTATACCCCAGGCAATATAATTTACTATAGACATTTAACACGTGCGTGTCATTGAAAATCTACTACTGACGTTGGTACTATTGAATAGGTAGTTATTTTGGGAACATATGTAGACATTGGAACCAGAGAATCACTACTACATTTTAGTTAATAAAGTTTTTACTTTTGGTACGAATACGAATTCATAACAATCTTTTTTTATTATTTCTTAAAATTTTATAGGAATTATTCTTCTCAGTTGTTATTGATAAAATTTATTTCGTATTAAAGCCAAATATAGTGGCAAATGTAGTGTAGTGTAGACACTTCGTTGACAATTTCACTAAGATAGTCGACACAACTGGTGACTTGGAGACACTTGTACCCTGGTTTCCTTCAGGGTTGTAATAGATCAAGTTTGTATTGAAAAATATTTTTTATTCAATTCCAAAAATTTTTTTAATTTTGTCAATTTTTTGTTAAATTTGTTTTATATAAAAAAAATTGTTTTTGGTTGAAAAGAAAAGAAAAAAAAACCCTGAAGATGGCACTCAAAGAAGTGCCGAAATATTGGTTTTTAATAAATTTAAAAAAAAAGGTTTTTATATAAAAAATAAAATAAAATAATTTGTGGATTCACAAGGTGTGCTATCAAGTCATATCGTCATAATGTCCTAAATAATATATTACAATTGTTTAAAATTAATGTTGTTGTGTTTCAAACAAAATAAAAATTTTAATGCTGTGCCCATTTATACGTTATAACTGTACAGTAGAAATCAAAATTATAAGCGGTCGCCGACAGCAGTCATATATATTTCTTGTAATTATTTTATGACATATGACTTTACAACGTTATGACTACCTTGTGAATACCCCATACCCCATATATATTAATTAAATGGTACTATTGTACTCAAACTTAGCACCCCGATGGATCCAAAAGTTACCGAGCGTTCTAGTACACAAAAGTATTAAACAGCCCAAACTAATTTTTCGGGTAGATTGGGTAAATGTTTTATAATTTATCATACATTAATTTGTTTACCAATTAAAGTGAACTTAAAAAAAATGATAATTGTCTTTTTTAAAGGATATTGGTGATTTTTTTGAACTGTTTGTATAATCAATGGCTTTAATAATTTTTGTTGAAAATTATCGTTCTTATTTTTCTAGTGAAAATCAATGTTATCAGTGAAAAAAAATTATTTTTTACAAAGCATTAAAAAAATATGCTAGTTAAAATATGATGAAACTTTTATAAGGTAAGTGTTTGAGCAAAATTGCAACAGTAATTCCTTAAAAAAAATTTGTCCACTTTAGGTTTTTAACTTTAAAACATTCATGGCCAATTTCACCAATTTATTTATATGAAAATATATATTTAAATAGAATTGGTGAAATTGGCCTTAACAATTGTTTTGACTAAATGTACAATAGATTTTTGATAATTTCTAAATCTTTTTTATTTTACTAAGACTCGCCTTATAAAAACGAAGAAGATACACAGTAAAATGGCCGACTTCTTATAATAAAGTACAGTAAGAAAAAATTTAACTTTAAAACAGTACTTTTTAGAGCCAAAGCGATACTACTAAATTCAGTTGATATTCAACTATCAAAGCGCTCTAATTCGTCATAAAATATAGACACTAAGTAGATTCTTACTTAAAATATTACCATAGTGGGACACTTCTTCCCGAACAATGTTACTACATCAATAAGAATTGAATAGCAAAAGCGATAGGTTTTTGCTAAATGGGGAAACTATTTAGATTATTTTTCGATCGAAATTGTTTGCAGGGACATTACTAGTTGTTGCTACTGTTGCTTTCGTTGTTATTGCTCGTGCTGCTGCATTATTTACTACAGAATATGGAGACATACAACCATTCATTCTTTATAAGTATTTAATTTTGTTGCCCTTCTTTACAGTATACGAAGTCTGTCATTTCATATGAAACTTTATTAATATTCATCTAAGACCTCATAAAGTAGGTAGGTAGAAAGGCCGGTGTAAAGTCTTCTTCACACCCTCACCCAGAGACCAGTATGATCCATTGTGACGCCCCTCATAAAGTAATTATGTACATATGTATATTCTAGTGCCTTGAGTAATTCTAAGGCGATTTCAGCATTAACAGCTATTGACAGTTATTTATTCCTTCAATGATATTTTGTCATCAAATTAGTCATATTGATGACAACATGTTATCGAAATTGGTTATTGCATTGATAACATTACACTCATGGAAAAATACATCTTCATTTTGATGATGACCCTGCATCAGAATTGTGACATCAATGTTGTTAATTACAAATGGCATTAATGAGGCAAAAAGTGACATAAATCCAATATCGAACGTCATTATAACATTTTCTCTGCTATGACTACAGTGCCATCAAATTCGATGCCACATTGTGTGAATTATTAACATCATTTTTATGTTTAATAAGTCAACTAAGAAGCAAAAATTCCCATATTCTATTTGTTAAAATTGTTTACTGAAATACATTACGAAAACTATAACAGGCATGCAGCTGGTGTCTTGTAATTGAAAGATATTCGGTTAACAAAAGGGCGGAATAAAACAAAAGATAAACAAACATGTGTAACAGGTAAGTAAATAATAATATTCTCTCACTTTATTTTAAGTCAAGCCAAAATTAATGGCAGCTTGTCATTTAATTGAGCCTAATGAGTTCATTTTCCAATGTCACTGAACTTTCTTGAGATATACTGTTCTTGTGTCACACCAATAAGTTGGAAACGTTAGCTCTTTTCGTTTTCCAGATATATAGAAATTTGTATGGGAAGTGTTACGTGCATTTTTGGAGAGAGGTTGTGTATTGGTAACCAAGATGCTTGTACATTTTACCTTCGGTGAAGGGTATTATTAAGTTTTTAAGTTTGTGCATACTAAAACTTGCCCTGTTAATGGGAAAGAGTTATAGAATTTGTCCCACGTCAGGACTACTGCCGAAAATGCTGTACAGCCAATAAAATCGAAATGAAAAATAGTACATTTCTCACAGCACCGTTACAGACATTCACAAACAACTTTATGTGTATGCGAGTGTGAGTGTGAGTAAAATGAGTAAAGTGCAATGAATGCCATCACTTGAATTTAGTGTACATTGTTGTTGCTCTTGTTCTTGTTGTTATTTGCTTGTTTGCATTTTAAATCTCTGGCACTTCATTCAAGACTCGAGTGGTTTCTAAAGTAGAATTGCACATTTTTAGCATTTCTTTGCGTACCGACCGTATGAGAATGTAAAGTAAGTGCATACGTATTAATGGAATGCTGGCTGTCTGTCCATCTGTCTGCATGTCTACAAAACGTTCAGCTATTTGCTTGCGAAAATGTGGGTTAAGTGTGCGTTTGTTTGCATCGGCAATAGAAATGCAATTCGTATTGACTTTTAAACTTCTAAACAGTAATAGATGTTTACTAACAAATACCTCTAAGCAAACATCTGTTAAAATTCACGCACACTCACACTCGCACTTGCACATTTACAATTTTATTTTTAGTTTTCGACCTTGGTATTTTGGGAGACTTTTAGTTCTGCACAAACTTGAAAACTGTCGAAGGTATAACTTTATTTTCAATTTAATGCCTTTGAACTTAGCAAATTAAAAGTTTTATTTTAGTATTGAAATTATTAAAAATAAATAATGATGGTTTGTTTATCAATATAAAAAAATTAATAAATAACACTGGTCTACAAATTTGGAAAAATTTTAACTGCAGAAACGAAGCATGTTTTTTAACTAATCTGGGTGCGCTGAATTCGAATCTGGCATCTGGCAAAATTGGACTATCACGTCTTGTTCATTTGTTATCGCATGCTGGCAGTACTGTAAAACAGTAAATACTGACACTACACACCCACATTCATTCTAAATCTTGATAATAGTAGCGTTTAAGCATGTCATGGAGATCGTGTGTTACTGATTCAAGCTATTTTTACTTTGTGTGTGGTGAATATTTGGTTGAAAAAAAGGATATCCAATACCAGAATAATTAAAATATTGTTACGAAAGTAACTTATGTTAAGATTTAGATTAATTTATTAGTTATCTTGGATTGATTAGTTATTTGGTATTTGAAAGTTTAAATTGTTATTGCATGAGTTATGCACACTTCTAGTGTAAAAATCAATGTACAGATGTAATGCTAAAATTGCTGTGCGTATTTGTAGTCAGAAACTTTGACAAATTGTGGACACCAACAATGTTTTCCATTTTCTTCTTTCGCATTCAAATTTTTTTCTACAAAACCTGGGTGCAGTGAGCGACGAACAAGGAGAGCGTGCTTACCAAGATTTAATGAAAATTGAACGAAATTATCAAAGATTTTGAAACAAAAGCATGCTGGGAGACTATTGCTGGACTCTCCGTAAAACCGAACCAACAAAATACCAACGACGTTTAAAAAACGCCATTCACTTTTGAAAATTTCATTGATTTTAAAATAAGCTAGTGATTTTTTTTGTAAGAAACGAATAAAAACATTTTTTTGTATCTCGAAAACCTGACGTGATAGAGAAAACCCAACCACAGATTGGAATTCATCCCACCAAAATACCCTAGGAAAGATATTTGGTTAATCCAGTCCAAAACCTTGTTGGCTAGTGTAATGTTTAGACAATTTTACAGTATATTTTGTTCCTGAAAAATGTTGGCCGTCAGTGACAACTTATGATATACAGATTGTTCAATGTAAATATGGAATTTTTTGTTAGCTCTATTTTTCGTAATTGTACTTGCAGAACAAATATTACCTTAACATGAGAAGGCTTCGATTTACTGCCTGTTTGTAGAACGCGAGTGCAAAAGTGACTCGTTTACTTAACATTTAAAACAAAAACAAAAATTCAAAATGTGTTGTTGTTTTGAATGTTAGTTAAACGAGTCACTTTTGCGCTCGCGTTCTACAAACAGGCAGTTAATCTGCCCGGTAGTTTCCGAGATATCGTACAAGTTTGACTAAAAACGCTAATTTTTATACCCTTCACCTCAGGTGGAAAAGGGTATACATAAGTTTGTCATTCCGTTTGTAATTTCTACAATATTGATCTTAGACCCTATAAAGTATATATATTCTGGGTCCTTATGGGGAGAGAAGTTGATTTAACGATATCCGTCCGTCTGTCCGTCTTACGTTTGATATGTGTTTTCCGGAGACTCCAGACATGATAGCGGCTAGGTTGTTTTACATTTGTGTCACATATAGTCTACCATCGGTTGCTATTGAAATTCAGCAAGATCGATCCACAAATGGCTGAGTTATGAGCAAAAAACCACGACTACCTCTAATATTTTCCAAAAATCCCTTGTGGTTGTTGTAATTTTATTACTTTTTGCTGTATATCTGGGGAACGGCAAAAGCCAAAGCTTCCAAATTAGGTACACACACTAAGGTAGCCCATACACACGATCCTACAAAATGTGGGCGGGATTGGAGAAGTGGGCGTGGTACCTCCCGTACAAAAAAAATTAAAAATTGTATAAAAACCTAAATTTTAGGGCTGCCATATGTCCTATGGATATGACTTATATACCAAAATATCGAAAATTTTTAGTAGAACATATTTTATAAAACATTCAGAAAAATCGGTTCAGATACAAAAAAGTTATGACCAAAATTAATTTTTTTTTTTTAAATACCCACTTTCGGGAACCATAGATCTCCCCGAGTCCAAGCTTTATAACACAAGTAAATGGTAAATTCCTTCTTAAACACGTCGGTATATAAATCTGTCAAATCGGATAAAAAATGGCTGAGTTATGAGCAAAAAACCACGACTACCTCTAATATTTTCCAAAAATCCCTTGTGGTTGTTGTTTTTTTTTGTTTGTGCTTTTATTTGAACGTGTTGAATGTTAGGCATATCAAACACACACATGTTTGTACATGATTAAATATTAAACAAACAAAGTGACGGAATATATTCTACTTTAATTCTTTATTAGCATAAGTGTTAATGGATGAGTTGTCTGGGCGGTTGCTGAAAACAGCGTTGTTAGTAGCTGCCGGGGTTCAAATCCGGCATCCACCTTTTAAAAAAAAAATTCTTTTAACTTTTTTTATATTCTATAAACGATTTTAAAATAATTCAGCAGTTTTTGATTTTTTTGACAATGTAAATATTAATCGTTCGCTTAACTTACATGTAAAACAAAAATCATATTCTATACCTATTTGTTTTTTATTTTTTATTTAATTTGTTTATGTCCTAAAAACGATTTTAAAATTACTTAGGTATAAAGCTTTTCGATATTTTAATTTTATTGGTAATGACACAGTGTTTTATTTTATTTCGGCAAGCATATACGTACCTACATATGTACATAAAAAGTTGTATGTAATTTAAATAAATCCATACTAACTAGTAGGTTAACCTAGCTATTGCAAAGCCATACATATGTATGCACATGAGTATGTATGAATGAGCAAAAGTTATTTATGTATAAAGGCATTGCTTTCGTAATTGTTGTTGTTGCATTTTATTTTTATCTCTTATTGCTGTAGTAATTGTTGTTATTGTGTTTCGTCTAATAAGCTGTTGCTACGTTGATCTCTTCTTGCATTTCTCTTGGTTGCGGTTTTTTTTTATAATCTTTACCACAAGTGGTGGATTTTAATGTGTTTTTTACGCATACACATGTATGTATGTTCATAAAATTCTCTCAATATATTTTAATTTAACGCTTCTTCAATAAAACCGTTCGTAGTTGAGTTGTCTAAGTTCTCGCTTAAGGCTCGTAAGATTGCGAGTTCAAGTCTCCAAAATAAATTTTTTTTTTATTTTTATTAAATTTTTTTATACACGATTTTAAGATTAAATATAATTAAAACTTATATAACGAATTTTAAACATCAACTTTGTCAAAAGAGGAAACGGACTTAGTTATATACATACATTTTTTGATTTTGTCATAGGTATTCTTTTTAAAAACTTCTTGTTCTTATCTCACCATGGTGAAGGGTATTTAAGATTCGGCATAGCCGAATATAGCACTCTTACTTGTTTTTATAAAATTTTTGTTTTAAAGGATTCATAAAAATAAAGATACAACAACGAGTCAGTTTTTTGTCCAGTTACAGGTAGATAAACATCAGGGTTTAAAAATTAGTAAATAGTTTTTTTTCTACATATCAAAAACCGCAGTAAATATTCAAAACTAAAATATTTAAAGGTATTCATATTGCAAAAATATTCTCAATTTACTAAAACCCTCGTAGTAATATTAAAAAATATTTAACCAGTGGTAATTTAATAAAATAACAATGCGCAAAATATTAAATATTTCGCCATACAAATATATTTTCTATGGAAATATTCAAATATTTTTAGCCACCATAAATATTAAATACTGTGTGTCTTCAATATTAATATATTACTGCCACACATCACAAACTGCCCAAGTGTATGCAAAATGTACGAATATAAATAACATAACAAAACAAAATATGCCGTCTTGTTGATCATCGACTGCCAAAATATGCGACACAAAATATGCGACTATTACACACAGTGTTTAAAATTCAGTCGCCAGTTTTTTTTTTTGACAGGCAACTATACTGAAAATAGTTCGACGCATCAATTTTCATCCACACTCATACTTAAATCAGTTGAACTGTATGCGCACAGTTACTGAAAAAACAGTAACAGAATTTACTTTTTTTTCAGCAGTCAAAAGAATCAGCAGCCGACTCACTCCATTTCATACACACACACTGCTGAACTTGCGACTGAAACACAGCAGTTGATGTGTTTACAGTTGACGTAAACATTTTTTTTTAGTTTTCAAAACAGCGTAGCTAGAAACTGGCAGTTCGACTGTATAGTCGCGTAACACAAATTGGCTGGTGACTATATTGAGTTCTGTATAGTTAAAAACACATTTGTTTTGTTTTTGAAAAGAAAATAGAAATACAATTACATACTTTTGTATGCATTAATAGAATGAAGAAACTTATTTGTAATGTTTGTAATGTCAATTATAATACTTTTTATTAAAAAATATTTATTTTTGCTTTATTAAGGTACATATTTAATGAAAAATTAAAAAAATGTTTTTAAGATAAAATGAAAATAAGATTTTATATAGAAAAAATAGTAAATATAATAATTTGTTTCTGTTAGTTTTAAATATTATAAGTTTCTACTAAAATTATTTATAGGTAGTAATCTAAGTTTTTTTTTTGTTTTGTTTATACATACATACATATGTAGGTATTTTAATTATTATACATTTATATTGATTTATGTCTGTAGAACATTGTCCTTAAATTAGTTAATTCAAAATATTATATAAAATTATTTAAGTATTATTTTCAAGATTTAAAAACTATTTACAAAATATTATTATAAAAATTATATTTAAATAGGATTATTTCTCATATAACTAATAAAAAAGAAAAGACTTAAAGTTATGTTTTGATGTACTAAATTCCATAACAAAAGTATGCGACAATTTATGAAATAGAGTTCAAGCTCTAATAAAAGGACTATTAAATAAAAAATTAAAACGATGCAGTTGAATAAAAAACATTTTATGGACACGAAGATTCCTGCAGGGAACGTTAAAATCAACAATTTATGTGTAAATAACCAATTTACTTAAAAATAAATGTGACAGTAGGTAACATTTTTGGGTAAGAAGATGTGTTTTATTGATGTCTTAATGAAACTTTACCATTTTATGGAAACTATTTAACGTAAATTTGTCCTGTCACAATGCCTTTATACATTTTTTGCAGGCAAACTCAGGTGCGCATTTGGTATTTTGTAAAAAGTTATGATATACCATTAGGTAGAATAAAAATGTATGCACAGATATTTGAATGAATTGTCCTGTTGCTTTTTCTTATTGTACATTTTTCTTAGTATTGTGGTTACATGATTATCATTGTGGCAGGCAATAACTGTAAAATATTTTGCACTGGCAATGCAAAATATATACATATATTCATATAGGTAGATAGTTTTTACTGAAAGCAGTTCATAATTGGTGATTGACGACGACGAAAATAAAACACAGTTTATTAAAAAACAGTGCGTGCACATTAGTGTGGCCGCAAGTTATATGGACAATTTTTTTTCGTTTTTTCACTTGGCAAGCCCCTTAGATTGATTCCAAATTAGAAAAAAATAATATATAAAAAAATTTAGATCGTTTGCATAGTTATTGGGCGTGCCTTGAACCCACAAAGTTTGCTAAAAATGCTATTTTTCGCTTTAATTATTGATAACTTCAGTAATATTTATTTTAGAGAAAAACCTTATTCACAAATATTCTAGGGCTATATCTTATGAACAATGTTGTTCTGTATTAGTTTTCTTTAACATTAATATTTAATCCAGAAAAAGCCAAATTAAAAAATAACACCGAAATTTTCACATATCTACGCATTCTTTGCCTGGTGATTACACTACGTGACAAATTTTCAACAAAGTCGTGACCAAATGAATCTAACAGTTAATCTTTATGTAAAACTTTCCCCTGAATCCGAAAATGAAGTCAGAATTGTCAAAAGTAGATCAGTTTTTACAAAATAACCGTTATTTGTGTTTTTAAAAAAGATGATGTGACTAAAATGCAATTATCTTCACAAATTTTTAACGGACTATGTATTTCTTTCTTTTTACTGAGAGGTAATATAATTACTAAAATATACAATGGATTGCTAGTGAAGATCAGTGATGTTATACACTTTTTTGAAAAGTTCTTACGCAGTCCAGAAAACCCCTATTTTTCTCTACAAAAATCCCTACAACTTTCAAATGATAATATAGCAATACAAATAAATCCATTTGTATTAATGGATATACATTTTATTTAAAGTTGTTCCCAGATTGGATGATAATTTTTTATAAAAATCACCTGAATAAGTCTTCTCAGATAATTTTTGTTGATTAAAAACTGATTTATCAGTTGAGCGATTGAAAAAGGATTCATATATAACTCATTGACGAAGAAATAAAAAGATTGGTGAAACTAGAAGCCCAAAAATTACTGTCAATTAATGAAAATAAATTAAATTACGAATGTTTTTTTCTTTTATATCCACGATCCCTATAACTTTTGTTGTTTTGTTCAAAATAAAAAACATGACGATTAAAAATTTATTTAAAACAATCAAAAACTTTATAATTAACGATTGAAAAATTAGATGATAAAAACTCACTAATAATTATCAAACTACCATTAAAGTGCTCAAAAAGAGATCAGAAAATTGTATCACAAGTTATTCTTTGAGGTGATTCATCGCTAGGGTACCATTTTCTCACACTCCCTTTACTATTTCGACTTTACTCCAAAACTTTTGATTCCCATCTTTTACATATGTATTATATATTTCTTGCTCTAGAAAATAAGGTTTAACAGATCTCCTTTCTTCTAAAAGAGCTTATCACAAAATTTGGTTAAAATCAAAGCTGAAATGACGGCAAGCGATTTAACAATTTTTATTGCTGCCGTATTAACAAATTTATTAGTATGCTATCACAAATCGAAAAAAGCTACTAAACGTATAGTTTTCCAACATTATTGAAAAGTCCCTACATTTTAATGATTTAAAATAATCTGTCCTTTTTTCCCTATGGCTATTTTTTTTTTTTAAGAAAATCCCTACGAATAATATCACTGGTAAGATTGTTCAAGAAATGACAGAGTTACACGGGACAGGGGACAAATAAATAACTTGAAAAGAGCAAAATTGAACAAAATCATAAAATTTATGATGAAGTTTGAAGTTTTGTCCATGGTTGTTTAAGAAATTTTATAACCTCTCAATAAAAAGAAAGAAATACATAGTCCGTTTAAAATTTTTGAAGATAATTGCATTTCAGTCACATCATCTTTTTTAAAAACACAAGTAACGGTTATTTTGGAATATCTCAAAAACTGATCTACTTTTGACAATTCTGACTTCATATTCGGATTCAGGAGAAAGTTTTACATAAAGATTAACTGTTAGATTCATTTGGTCACGACTTTGTTGAAAATTTGTCACGTAGTGTAATCACCAGGCAAAGAATGCGTAGATAATGTGAAAATTTCGGTGTTATTTTTTAATTTGGCTTTTTCTGGATTAAATATTAATGTTAAAGAAAACTAATACAGAACAACATTGTTCATAAGATATAGCCCTAGAATATTTGTGAATAAGGTTTTTCTCTAAAATAAATATTACTGAAGTTATCAATAATTAAAGCGAAAAATAGCATTTTTAGCAAACTTTGTGGGTTCAAGGCACGCCCAATAACTATGCCAAACGATCTAAATTTTTATATATTATTTTTTTCTAATTTGGAATCAATCTAAGGGGCTTGCCAAGTGAAAAAACGAAAAAAAATTGTCCATATAACTTGCGGCCACACTAATGTGCACGCACTGTTTTTTAATAAACTGTGTTTTATTTTCGTCGTCGTCAATCACCAATTATGAACTGCTTTCAGTAAAAACTATCTACCTATATGAATATATGTATATATTTTGCATTGCCAGTGCAAAAT